>NC_061157.1:18721737-19006737 GCF_022113875.1 Hydra vulgaris | reverse complement strand
AACTTAAAATGTAAAAAAAAAAAAAAAAAAAAAAAAAAAAAAAAAAAAAAAATCATTTCCCGATTTTTTTTTCAATAAATATTGGTATTGACTTAGTTGCGAAACAAAATCAAGTTTACTTCAAACGATGCTTTAGCTAAGCAAACATAATGTCGTTTAATGAGCAGCTATTCTTACTACACTGGAAACATATAAATTTTTCATCTGAAGCAAATCTAGTTTATAACTCGTTTTTTAAAACATTTTTTGAAGTTTATGACGCAAACTTTCCTTTATGCGAAGTAAGTCAAAAAAAAAAAGAATTAAGTTGCCATGGATTACCAAAGAACTTAGAAAATTGTCCAAAGTTAAACAAAAATTGTATATTAAGTAATACTAAAAAATACTACTCAAACCTACGAGAGAAGTTTAAACTTAACTCAAAGCGTACGTGACAAGTATTAAATGAAATTATTGGCAACCATAAGATTAAAACATGCAACTTACCAAAAGTTATTAGAAACAATGATAATTTCATATATAATCCAAAAGATATATCAAATCAGATAAATAACTATTTTGTATCTGTTGGTCCTAATCTAGCAAAAAATATTCCAGTTGTAACTAACAAAACAAATTATTTTGTCCTTCTCAAAATTTCTGTACCTAATAATTTTGAAATTTCAATGAAAGAATTTGAATATGTTTATAAAATGCTAAATCAAATAAAGCAAGAGGCCAGGACGAAATAAATAGTAACATTATTATATTATCTTACGAGATCATAAAAACTATACTGTTCAAAGTGTTTAGTTACTCAATAAAACAAGGAATATTTCCTGACCAACTTAAGATCGCTAAAGTTACACCAATATATAAAGGTGGTAAATTATCAAATATAACTAATTATCGAACAATATCTGTACTCTCTGGCTTTTCAAAGGTTTTTGAAAGGATTTTTTTCAACAAAATATATGAACATCTTTCTAAAAATAAAATATTAAATGCCAGTCAATATGGATTCAAAAAAATAATTTCACGGAATACGCCATACTTCATGTAACTAGTAATATTGCAGATTCTTTTGAGAAATCACAATTTACTCTTGGAGTTTTCATTGATCTATCAAAAGCCTTTGATACGATAGATCATGAGATTCTTGTACAAAAACTTAAAAACTATGGAATCAGCAATCGTAAACAGCTTGTGCAAATTGACGTATCCTCGTCAACAAGTTTACTATATACAACATGTGGTGTTCCCCAAGGGTCTATACTAGGGCCACTACTTTTTCTCATTTATGTTAATGATCTGCACAATGCCGCAATTTTGAAGACAGTAATGTTTGCTGATGATACAAATCTTTTTTCTATCCGGTAAAAATATCATTACACTATTTAATGAAATCAACATAGAACTAATTAAAATTTCAAATTGGTTTAAGTCAAATAAACTATCAATTAACTTGGAAAAAACTAAATGGACTTTATTTTATTCAAAATCCCAAAAAAAACTTTTACCAAATGATATGCCTCAAATATATATTGACAATGTTCAAATAAAAAAATAAAAAGTTTCCTTGGTGTTTTGAATGAAAATCTTACTTGGAAAAACCATATCGAAATTTTGCGCAATAAAGTTTCAAAAAATATTGGAGTAATGTATAAAGCGAGAAATTTTGTAAATAGACATTCATTAATCAATTAGATCCTCTATATCGGCAACAGAAGTATATAGCACGTTTAACAAACTTTAAAGGTCGTTATACTCATGCCAGACCTCTTATGACTTAAGAAATGACAATCTTATTCGTCAACATTATTCTCATACAAGTTTCGGAAGGTCTCTTTTAACATATCGCGGAGATCTTCTGTGGAATAAAATAGTTTTGAAAAATTTTGATTTTTCCCAAAGTTGGAGTTTTCTTACTTTTAAAATTAAGCTGAAAAAAGTTATCTTGTCAATTGATAATATCTTTGAGTTCTTTTGAGTTTATACCTTTTAAAAAAGTGTGTGATTCCTGAATATATTGTTTTATTTTGAAATATTTAGTTTTATATACATTTTTTATGTTGTTAAACGTTATTTTATGTTTTGAAATATCTGGTTAGATTTCAATTTTATTTCTAAACGTCATTTATTGTAATTATTTAACTGGTTATATTTTTACTGCATTGTTAAACGGTTCTCAGTGACAGGATCTTACGATCCACTTTGAGTCTCCGTGTTCTGATATTTAATGTACAACGATATTTATACCATAGAATATTGTAATAAAAACAAAAAAAAAAACAAAAAAAAAAAGTTTTATTTAAAAAACTGTTCTTTTTCTTGAAATAATCAGCTTGATAGAAGACGACTAACTTACGTATCAATATAATTACTTAGAAACAGAGGCGCAGTTGTAGTTATCTACAGCGGAGCAGTCGGAGCAAATGCTCTAAACGCACAAATTATTAAGGCGCAAATTTTTTATGTAATTTTTTTTGATTACCTTTAAGGAATATACTAGGACCTTGTCATTTCTCCTTCAATTGCAGTCAAAAAGTCTACTTGCAATCCCAAACCCGATTTTTGAACTATGAACTTGCAAGTATGAAATTGCAAGTACCGTGCGAGACAATCAGAAAAAATGACAACCTCAATACAATTTTTCTCAAGAAAAATTAAAGGCGAATATTACTGATGCTTCTACGAAAGCATTTCAAATTATGAACTTAAATTGAAAGTACCGTGCGAGACAACCAGTGGGATTAGAACCCATTAAGCAGAAGATCATTGTTTTCAATGAAATACCGCGTAATTATTTCAATTTAAAGTTATTTAATCATCCTCTACTCTTCGAAAAAAAATGATATATTAGTAGGTGTCAAGTGGGGCAGAGAACGACTAAAAAAAAAATTTAATTCTCTAATAAAGTCCCATTTTACCAACTGTATCTGAAAAAAAGGATAAATTTGCCGACTAAATCATTGAATAGGGATGTCACACACCCTCGCACACCTCTTCACGCCTGCTTTGTTAATAGTTATTTTTTTATTGCAATTTTTGAAGCAACTGTTATTAAGTTTCTAGGTTAGAATTAAATCAATAATTGTATAGATTTGAATTGTAAATATTTTTTCAGGATTTACAATCAGGTATTTTATATTATATTTAAAATATAGCTGCAAAGATGTCAACAAGCCTATAATCTGTTTTTTAATCTGCAAAAATACTGAAGCAACTAATAACATCCAGGAAAGTTTCTAGTTTTTAAAACAACGTTTTTTAGAAACGGAATAGATTGATCGCTAATTAGGATCGGTGAGGGTGAGAAGAAAAGGTTCAAATAGGTGGTATGGATTGTCTAAAATTTTGATATTTGATACTAAATAATGAGGCATGTAAAAAACGATTTTTATACTGTAATTGGGTGTTGAAACAGTTGTTAAAAATTAATCCAATCAACTTTTAAATAAGAAATTTATTAAATTACAGCACTTAAAAGCATTCAAACCACATATTAAAACTACCTATTTTCAAATCACAAAGCCGCATTTTTAACTTACCGTTGGAATAATTACACTAGAAACACTGTAATACTATTTAAAACTGCTTTCTGTTTAGTTTACATTTTTATTGCAGTTTGTCTAATATACCTATTTGAAATAATATAAGTCACGGACACTTTTTGGACTATTTTGTTGTAGTGGGTACGGTATTTAAAAATACGTTTTTTAAACGTTCAAAAGACATAAAAAAACGTCTTTATTGCATCCCGTGCCGTTGTTTTATTATCCCGTTAATTGGGTTAAAATAGTTAATAACAGAGTATCAATATCCAAATTTAGCTTAAATAAAATTTTCAAAAATTAACCCATTTTAAAAAGTAATAGATACGAAAATAATTATCAAGAATTAACAGAGTATATGTTTTTATTATATGTTAACTTAGAGATGTCAAAAAAGATAAGCTCAGTTTAAAAAAAGAAGAATAGAAAAGTAACAGGCAGAAAATGATGTTCCAAAAAATTTGGTAATATATCAGCATTTTTTAAAACAGAAACAAAAAAGATAAATCAGAGGTGAATATTACTGATGCTTCTACACTCGAAGCATTTCAAACAGCAGCTGAAGTTCTTTAACAAATCTACTGCATTAATGTAGAAATAGACTCCCTTTAGATTCAGATGGTCGCAAGAGGAACAGGGGTGTCAACATGAAATATTACTATAAAAATAAGAAGATAATGGTTTTGTCATTCAACAACAAAAATTTTTTATTACTGTCAAACTGTCAACAGTGCTGACAACAAAAAACAAGCAACAGTGCTTTTATGATATATCCAACTGAGATTTAGGATTCGGAAGAGAAAAATTTGAATGGTTGCATTTAACAAGAAATATTGAAAGAAAAAATAAGGATCAGACCAACGTTCAAATTTCTTGCGATATTTACTTTTGATACAGAAATAGAAATTATCCACAAGAATTTAACAATGCTGTAAATTATTGTTACAAAGTGTTGCGGCGTATATAAGATGTAAATATAACGCTTGTTATAAATAATTTACCTTTCTGAGCCCATTAGATTATAGTGAGATTTGTAAACATGTTAAAGTGTAATTACTATGACACTCCCCAAAATTATGGCTGCTGTGTAAGAGACAGCATTATGAAGAATACGTAATTAAGCCCCAAAGTTTTCAAGCACTTGTAGTCAAGAACTAGCTGAGAAAAAAAGCATGGCCGCTCTTCAACGATGAACCATCTTATTAAGAGCAACCAGAATAGAGAACTTCTGAAAGAAACCCAAAAAAACTTATAAAAAAAAAAACTTTGATCTTAAGCTGTTGTAGTAAAAAGAAAGAAAATTGTTTTTTTTTTGCAGCCTGCAAAAAAAAAAACAAAGCATTTATCGTTTACCGTATTATATATCTGAATATATAAACTATAAATATATACATTATATCTGTTTCACATGTGAAAACATGGTTTTAATTGTATTACTGTTTTTAAAACAGAACTGCTAAATATCACACAATGTATAATATCTCAGAAATGTGTATGCCAGAAATGTGTATGTTTAGTATTTGGATGCTTATCTATTTATTATTCATTTATTTTACTTTTTAATCGTTTAAAAAAAATGAATTTCTTAGCAAATAAATTGAACTAGTTAATTCAAAGAGCAATGAGTTTGAAGAGCTTGTGTTTTTGGAAATGACAAAAGATAACATCAATTTATAAATAAAGTTAAATAAGCAATTTAATCTAAATTACAATAAATATATGATATTATTAATGTATATTATAAATACATTTATGATAATTATATATTTTTTACTTTTTATATTTAATCTAAATTTAGATATAAACAACGGTAACATAGTGACACCAATCTTGTATTGTCTCACTTGAACGCTGAATCACATGAATGACAAGCTGCTCAATATTTTCATCTAATGCCAGGCAACTTTCGCATACTTTTTGGTCATCTTCAATCATTTTCAAATTCTTAACTTCGCTCATTACTCACAATTTATATCTAAATAATAGATATTATATATGTATACTTGCGTGTGTGTGAATATATATATATATATATATATATATATATATATATATATATATATATATATATATATATATATATATATATAAATTAAAGTATCTATAATTAAACGTTTATTTAGCAATAACTAAACAGTAAAATAAAAATTGAAACAACCAACAACAGACTAGTACTTCTTATTTATATGTGAAATCGGACACATTTTAATTAACGTAAAATTTTATAGGAAATATTTTGTTGCTGTTCACAACATTTTTTGATTGACAAGCTTTTTTACAACAAATACTTTAGTATTTACTACATACTTATCGAAAACTTATTAGCGGACGAAATTTCTAACATAAAAAATTTGTAGCGTATTTAAGTAAAAAATTTAGCAGTCTATATATAACAACCATAATCATATACAAGCATATTAACAGTATAAACCACCTGATTTTTTTTTCTTTGTAAAAATAAAAGAATAAAAACTTGTATAAATTTTTAAATATTTTCTTTATTATATATTTTTTAAAATTCTTTGTTGTTTCTTTGTAGTTCATTTAAAAAAAAAAGAAAAAGAAGAAAATAAGTAATAAATCAATACAAACCAATGGGGTAGCATAGAACTAAAATCAGTCCAATAAAAAATGTTTTAATAAATATTTGATTAGTTATAATCTTTTTCTTTTCTATAATATTTAAAAGATAAATTAATTATTAAAGACAAAATACTATTTCATTATATACATATATATATATATATATATATATATATATATATATATATATATATATATATATATATATATATATTCTCTATAATAACGATAAATATATAATATATCTATTGTTTTATGAAGATGTGTTACGTCTGAATGACAGATAACCGATGAAGAAGCGTAAAGTATTTTGTCTATGAAAAAGATTTATTGAAAAAAATAAAACCTGCATTATTATATAAGAAAATTTGAATCATTCAAAAAATATTTATATATAAAGTTAAATGATTTAAAAGATAAAGTAAAGAGTTAAATGAAAATAGTTGCGTTCATGTTAAAATTAATGTTAAAATTAAAAGATAAACACAGCAACAGACAAAAAGTTTAAACAATATAGAAAACATGAAAAAAAAAAAAAAAAATTAATACATTGGTCATTTTGGAGTAAACAAAAAAGCAGAAATATCTGGCAAACTTCTGAAATGTTGAAGAAGCATCGATGCCACAGATAAAAAAAGATTTAAGACGTTGAAGAAACTGCTGATTTATATAAAAGCATCTAAGTTAATAAAAGATGTAATTGGATTGGTTAATAACTTTTTGCTGATCTTCATCAATCCATCGAAGCAAACGTTTTGCATATTTTGATGATAACAACGTCTTGCAGAAGTAAGCTTTCAACTTTTTAGATATATTGTTAAATTATTTCTTCATAATTTAAAAGGACTAAAAAAAAATTTGAAAGGTTTTTTTACAGAAAGGAATAGTATAGAATGAGTATACCAGGAGTTTGTCAATTATTGTATTTTTCAAAAGTTCGAAGTAACAGTTTTATTATTGTTGTTACTTTGAACATTTGCAAACTTTGAAAAAATCCTTAACTTGTTGCGTATTTTCTAATTAAGAGATTCATTTTTGAACCGTTAACAACTTTTCTAACCAGTTTTTTTTATTTTAACTTTCTTTCTTTTACTGTTAAATTTACGTTTTTAGAAAAAATTTTGAATAACTTGGGGGTGTGTTTGCATTTAATTTACTATTTAAATAACTTGGGTAAATGTGGGGATGTGTTTGCATCTAATTTACTATTGAGTTGTAACTTTTATATGGATTTTCCAACTTTTTGCACAAAAATGAATAATTTCTTATTTTTTATTTTTTTCTAATTTAATGGTAGAACAAAGAACATAGTTTGAAGCCACATCATGTGAAAAACATAATACAAACGATTAATAATTTGATGACGTAAAATAGTTTTAAAAAAAGATTGATTTATTTACACTAACCAAACACATTTATAGCTTATTAAACAAAAGATAGCATAAAGAAGCTCTAAAGATTACAATGAAAGTGAACTAAAAAATTTAACTGCTTCACTTAGTATTAACAAATTGAAGTTCATTAATAAAGTTTTGATTAAAATACTTTTAACTATCTGATTGGAATAATTTCAATTATTCTCAAACTAAATATTTTTTTTGATTTCACTAAAAAGTTTTACTTAATTAAAGTTACAAGCGTTAAACAAACAATTTACATTTACAAACATTTTACAAACAAATCAGTGCCACTCATATGACTACGCTATGTCGTATTTCTATGTGGACCCAACAAATGCAAATTGCGGCTAGTACAACTGCACATCCAATGCAATTGCTACTGATCCGCGGTATGTTATATTCTAAAAGTTTTGTATTTTTTATTTGCTAATTTGTATGAATTGCATCGGTTTATTTTTAGAAAAATTTTTTGGCTTTTTCTAAAAATAAACCGCATTTTTTTAAATTTCCTTAGCATCAATTCAACGTTTTTTGAAGAAACACAGTCATTTTACTGATACATAAAAATAATATGATCACTTATGATACTAGCCTAAGTCAACCATTATCTTTACCGAGAGTATATTGCTGGTAAAGTTAGTGGTTTTACAAGTTTCTTTAATTTATAGATGAAATTATGAAAATAAAGTGTTTAAAAATACTTTTAATTTTAAAATTTTACTTTACTTGAAAAAATAGTTGTATATTGCTGTGATGGTGCCCATCAACATCTGCACTACTGTTATTGTTATTTTTAATTTATCAAGTATCCTGCAAATCTTGTACTGAATTAACAGTCTTCCCTGCTTATGAGTTATCCTTTTCCAAGATATTTTTCGGAATGTTGTCAGAACAATTTGGGTATTTAATTGCTCGGAAAGACTTGTAAATGTTGTAATTTTTTACTATCCTTTTCAAAAATTTTTAAACTTTGTACTTTTTAGCTCTTTCTCTATTAGACAAGCCCGGATTTATTTCAAAAGAACAGCGAATCTTAACACTGGTTTATTATTAAAAAAAAATTTCTTCCCGAATTCTTAGCTCTTTCAATGGATAAAGTATTTTGAAATCATTTTATAACCGTAAAACAGTAGATGTTGAAATTCCATAAGCTTTTAAGACTCGTTTGAAGTTCCAAAAGTTTTTTTCTGACTTTCAACTTGCTTCGATGACATTTTAAAAAATTATAACTTGAACATCTTTATTTATGTTTTTTTGACAACTGCTATCATTACTTAAATACATTTTATTAAATTATTGTATTAATTATTAAAATAATAATTAAAATGTTATTATTATTTTTTTAATGTAATAATAATTGATTTTGAAAGTGGTTTCCGTTTCTCTTTTTCTTTTTTTTTTTTTTTGAACTCGTGCTTTACGGTTCCATTCTTCGCTCGTCTGCATCTAAATAATGTTAATAAAAAAAATTATGCTAAATATGAAAAAAATGTTAAACTAATAAAATTTTTTTAATAAAAACTGCACTTAGTAAGTGGCTAACATACACTTTATTTGTTTATATTTTTACAAAATATAAACAAAAACTAAAAAATATTTATATAAAAAACTAATTATGTTTGCTTTCTTTTAAACATCTAAACACATCGGGTTGCATATGTTTCTAAATGCTGAAAAAAAGCTGTAATACATTTAGTATTGTTATTATTGCCCTGCATATTATATAAAGAAAACTAATTTTAATGTATATCACTCATGCATTATAATACAATTTAAAGGTTTCTTATTTTTACTGTTAGTAACAAAACTTTTAATAGTCTATTAAAAGTTTTGTTAATTGTTAAATAGGCTAACCCATTTTATCTAAATCTATTTATGTTATTACACTAGAATAAAATTTTATTAGTTTTATTAATTCATGTGAAAGCTTTTTTACATAAATTTTATAATGAATTTTACTTCAGCCATAATTTAGTTTTTAAAAATTAACATTTGTTTATTTGAGAAGAATGTTCTTGCTCTCTCCTCTTTCTCGTGTTAATGATTTCAGAAAATAGAATTTAGGTACCAAAATTGTGAGATCTTGTGAACTTCCTTTCAAATAAGGACTTCTTGGGGCACCTTAAATAAAAAATAAAACAAATGCAAGAGTTATACGGGCTTTTAAATCGGGAAATTCTTCTAATTTTAAATCTCCTTACTTCCTTGCTTCTCTAAAATATTGGAGCAATTAATGTATAACAGACTATTCTCTATTCTAAAAATAAATAATATTCTATATATAAAAAAAAAAATTGGGTTACAAAAAAAACTGACCATGCTATTCTTAAGCTTGTTCATATTTTTTGACCTTTGACCATGATCACCATATTTTTGTAAAACCTTTGACATAAATGATCACCATATTTTATTTGCAAAACCTTTGACATAGATGATCACCATATTTTATTTGCAAAACCTTTGACATAGATGATCACCTTATTTTATTTGCAAAACCTTTGACATAGATGATCACCTTATTTTATTTGCAAAACCTTTGACATAGATGATCGCCATATTTTATTTGCAAAACTTTTGACATAGATGATCACCATATTTTATTTGCAAAACCTTTGACATAGATGATCACTATATTTTATTTGCAAAACCTTTGACATAGATGATCACCATATTTTATTTACAAAACCTTTGACATAGATGATCACCATATTTTATTAAAAAATTTGAAAATTACAAAGCTAAGAATGCAAATATAGTTTGGTTTAAAAACTACTTGTCTAAAAGAAAGCAGTATGTTTGTTATGATGGTGGTAAAACTGAAAATGAGATAATCACTTATGGAGTTTCATAAAACTGAAAATAAGATAATCAATTATAGAGTTCCATAAAACTGAAAATAAGATAATCACTTATGGAGTTCCATAAAACTGAAAATAAGATAATCACTTATGGAGATAAATGAAAATGAGATAATCACTTATGGAGATAAATGAAAATAAGATAATCACTTATGGAGATAAAGAATCCAATAATTTAACTTCTTTTTTTTTAATTAACATTAAAGATTTAAGCTTTGACAATTTTAGACTCAATTTTATTCGCTAACAACACTAATTGATTTTTTTCCCATAGTAATATAATAAAAAACTATTTAAAACAATCAAAGAAGAAAAAATAAATTGTTATTAACTTAACCAAAACTAAGTATATTTCTTTTTCATCACCTTCATCAAAGAGACAAAATTTCTCTAAAGCTCCTAAATGTTAGCATGAGGAATCAAATTATAAAAAGAGAAAACTTAATGAAGTTTCAAGGTGTTCTTCTTGATGAGTGTCACATGGAAAAATAACATAAAATTAATCGAAAATAAAATTTAAAAAAAAAAAGGTAAAACCTTACCTAAATCAAATTTGCTTAATTTCTTATTTATTTATTGTTATCTCAATTATGCAAACATTGGTTTGTGCAGTACCAATAAAAAAACTGAAAAAACTATTCAACAAACAAAAACATGCAATTAGAATAATGTCCAACGCTCACCGTCTTTCTCGTTTACAAACACTGTTTATTAGTCTAAAATTTCTGAATGTTGACTAAATAAATATATATCAATATTTAATTTTTATGTACAAAATTAATAACAATACTGTCCCAAATATTTTCAAAATTCTATTTAAAAAAATTCAGGACAAATATTTTACTAAACATGCAAATAGTAATTATATTCAAGCTAAAACTCACTTTGAAGCTACTGAGTTTTCTATCACAGCTAGAGGCCCCCTCTGATTACTATGGAGTATAATAATCAGAAACGATATCAAAACGCATGCAAACATAATAGATTTTAAATCAAAACTAAAAGAAAGAATATTAATTACTCAAAACATGGAAGACTTCTTCTAGAGCTATATTTAATTATTGGTCTTTAAAATATTGTATAGTATATTTTCATTTTGTTTGCAAAGATTTAAAAATTCGATTCTTTAAAAAATTTTGATTGTTTATTTTTTATTTCCTCTTTATATGTAAATAGAAATTTTTCTTAAAATTTTTAATTCTTTATATATTTTTATTTAAATTCTTTATATTTCGTAATTCTGTATTCTCAATTGAAATAACTGAAAACGTTTTATATAAGTTTGAAATCTTTTGTTTATTTGTTTATTTATTATTTTTTTTAATAGAAAATAAATTTTAGAATTTATCGTTATTTTTTTCAATTTTTTTGTATTTATGTTTGATAAAATTTTTAAGAACAAGTTTTTAATGATATTATTAATTTCGGATTATTAGGGGCTTCGCGCTAAGACTATTTTATCTTCTTCTTGCCCTAACCATTTGTATATTTTACAAATACGAAAATTGTAATTGTTTTTTAAGGCAATATTATATATAAAAAAAGGTCATCTAAAAACATTTTGTTTTATGCTTTTTAATAAAACAATATTTTACAATGTTAGGTGATAAAACTTTCAGTTTGTCTTAATATAAACTTTGACCAGGCCAGTTAATTTTGGGTTTGTTGACCAAATCGTTGTCACATTTTGTATTAGAAATGAATATACACAACAATTACCATTACCAAGAAGTGATATGACTAAGTAGTTCTATTTATAAAGAAACTAATAATTTAAAAAAAAAACATTTTTTGGGATTGTACTAAAGTTAAATTGCACCTCTTTATATAAAAAAACTTCTCTCTTCTTCAAGTGTTGATATTCTTGATACTTTGCATAAGTGTATCGTTTATTGCAAAAAACATTCTTTTTTTTTAATCCACTTAGCTTTTACTTTTGTTAATGTTCTAATTTTACAATTCGTAAATAGGCTCTTAGGTGTCTTAGGTCACCCGTTTTCGTGTAAACGGCTTCTCACAAAACTTAAAACCGCCAACGCTTTGTGAGTTTAAATTGAAGAAAGATAAAAGCATTATTAGACATTGGATTTCCTAGATCTTTTTTAAATTGTAATGTTATAATTGTAAAAAATATCATACCAGCGAGAGAAAGTGTTGTCATGATGAATGGGTAGTCAATTGAAGTAAGACACCAAATTGTTGTTGCTTTGGAAGGTCTGGTTACCAACATTGCTCCCGAATATCAGATGTTACTTGGTATCAATGCAATACAATTGCTTTAGGGTTTCCAATTTGGATGAGACGGCCAAAACCTAAAGTTTAATGCATAGAAAACAAAGATTGACGCTAATGCAGTCTCTCAGGAAACAAACGAGGTAAGTCTTTATCAATCAAAAACTGATTGATAAAGACTTCACAACAGAATTTAAGAATGGTTTTTGGAACACATCTTGGAAATGGTGCAAGAAGAACCAACTTTAACAAAAACGAAGTTGTGAACCAACTTTAACAAAACACCCAACAATGGTATTTTTAAAAATGAAAGTAAGAGAACGGATGGATGGCTAAAATGATTCGAAAGAAAGTGCAATGGCATCATTCTATTGATAGCAGTAATTCAACGGAACAAATTAAAAGTACGTCCGTTGATGAACTATTGTGAGATGAATCAATTTGCATCCAGTCATACTGCAGATGGCAATGTTTGCTGTATCAATCTTTGCTCAGGCTTTGCGGCTTGAGAAAGTTGGAAGAGAATCTCGAGAACTTAATCTAAAGATCTGCAGATTTATGTTAACAAAACATTGTAGAAATATCAAGTTGTATCAAGGAATATAAAGGGCAACGTTACAGCCCAACAGGATTGGGTTTTAGTTTGAATGTGGCTCCCAGAATAATGACTAAAATTTTGTAAAAGATTTTATGATTGGACGAAGTTTTCGATTCTAGAATGGATTCATTCTTTTTTTTTTTTTCTATTCATTTGGTCCATTTATTTAACTATAAAATATAAGAAATTTACAATAATATATTATAAAATCTCATAAATGAGGTTAAGTGTCACTCGTATAGTTAAAAACAAGTCAATTGAGTGACATCTAAAAAACTCGTAAATAAAACATAGAAAGAATTTAAAATAAAAGAGAAAAAGAAAAAAATAGAAAGAAAAATAAAACAATAAACAAAGTAAACAAACATAAAAACAAAAAAACAAAACAAAAAAAAAAGGAAAGAAAACATAACAAATCACTAATAATTAATAATAATATTAGTAATAGCAATAATAATAAAAATTATAATAATATGAATAAAAAAAATATAACAAATAATAACTATCATATGATAACTTTAATAAAAACTATAGCTAATGATAGAAACTATGGTAAAAAATTATACTATGACAGAAATTGTGAAAATAAACATAATTGCAAAAATACTAACAACAACTATGAAACTATTACTACAATGGAGTCACTATCATTATAAATAGTATTAATAAGGCATCTAAAACAAAGATAATTGAGTTGTTGAATATTAATGATAATAATAATAACATTAATAAAGATAAAAAAAAGATGTTATAATAAAAATATTAATAGTTTAATAATTTTAGTAAAGCAAATTTAATAAAGCAATAAAAAAAAAAATTAATAATAGTTTTATTAATACAGTAATTTAATAAAGCCATAAAAATAAAAAATGAAACTGATATTCATTAGATATATATAAATATATATCTAATTATCTAATGAATATCATGCCAATGAATGTCAAATCTAATGAATATCATGTCAATGAATGTCAAATAAATATTTCTTAACTTGGTTTTGATTGAGGAGAAAGATGTTGGTAATAAAAGGCTATTTTTTTAAAATCCTTTTTTTTATAAATGGTATTATTTGGTTCCAGTGAAAAATACGTTGATGTTTTATAGAGAGCTTTCCATATTTGAAAAATTGCCATTGTTGAAAAAGGAAGTGTGCAAAATAACATTTTTATTGTTTTGATTGTAATATTTATTTGTATCACTTATTTTGATAAAAAAAAATTATTAAACAAATTTAGTAGTGTTTTTTGAAGAGAGTCAAACACAAAGGGGCAATTATAAAGTTTTACAAGGTTTTGAAATTTAAAAATTTTTAATTCAGAAAACCTATTTTGGATATTCGATCGTAAAGGAGATGTCATAATTCTTCAAGGTCAAGACCAAAAATTTTAAGACCAAGGCCAAGGCCAAAGGTTTCAAGACATTTTTGACCTTAAGGCAAGGCCAAGGACTAACAATTCTGCTACGATTTAGTAAACGGTTCAGACAAGAAACTTTTACTTTAAAGTAAATGACTTGTCCTTTTTCTTTAAACAAATTAAAATTAAAACTTTATTTACAGGGTTCTGATAGAGAAAAATAATTTAAAATTGCCTGAAGTTTATTGTTGTTAACTAAGTATGTTGGAAATGTAGCAGCGTGCTTCAAACACCCGAAGGGAGTTTGGAGCTAGTTGAGTTTTCAGCAACGTGCTCAATGTGAACAATGAGCTTTGAGCAACGTTGAGGTTTTAAAGATGAAATTAATGTTCAACCAGGAGAAACATGATGGAAAATGTTTCGTGATTTAATCAAAAAGGACAGTCTGCTGGATGCAAAATAAGACTAAAAATAAATAGCAAAGTTTTCCATCCTGAAAACTACAAGCAAAATGTTACTGTTGCTTTAGGTATCTTCCATAAAAGTACAGCAGCAGTAAAATCATATTTTCCCAGCTGTTTAGATATTGTATCTTTCCTAGCTCTTTTTAATAAATGGTGGACAATTACAAATTCAAAAAATCAGTTTTCTAATAACCGTCTTGGAAATGCTGATATTATTAATGATAAAAAGTTTTTTTGAGCTTTTGCTGACTGGATAAGTAAATGAAAAAACACAAAAACCCTAAATTTTTAGAAATATAGATTATCTCCTCAAACATCATCAGAACCACAAAGAACTTTATTATGTCAAGCTTCATTAATAGAAGATGTATTGGAAGATAATTTTAATTTAAATGGACGATCCGTTTGAAAGAAGATTTGGACAATACCGCCAAATGAATGGTGGCAGGCTCCTTGTCAGTTTGAAAGATGTTATGTATAGTGTGAAGATAATTCAAATAAAAAGTTTAATAAAAGAATTCAAATATTTGAAAATGATATTAATGATGTTGAAGATACACAACATGCTAGATCCTTAATGAATTAGATCAAAGAAAGAGATTTTGATTGTGTCACTTTATCAGATGATTCTCGTGAAGTTGCTAGTTATATTGCTGGTTTTATTGCAAAAAAACTGATTAAGAAGTTTAAAATATGTTATATATCAAATGACTATAGTTATTTAAACAAATTATCCAGAGGGGGGCTAACAACTCCATCACTATCTCTTTTAGAATATGTCTGTGATAGTTTTGCTATGTTAGATCATGTATTTGATGTTATTTATCAATCTCAGCAGCAACATCGTAAAGCAGCGAAGTTAGTTCTTGGCAGTAGAGAAGGTTACCAACCATTTTTATGTTTAAATCATAAAATTTGTGGAAAGGAAATTATACACACTATTATTTCAAATACTTATTTTAATAATATCAGAAAGAGGGTCAGTGTTTCCATTGTTGCAGATAACATTGTTGCCTTTAAAAAAAGATAGAGAAAAAAATGAGAATATTTTGTTTCATATTTTTAATCAGTTAAATTTTTTAAAATACTTTTAAAGCTTATTTTTTGTGTATTCTTATTTCTTGTACAGTCCTTAAATATCCCCAAAATTCTACTGACAAATATAACCCATGTCTTTCTAAAATCATTTTAGTAATATATAATTATGAAGGTTAATAAATATTGTGTTGTTTTTAATAAAGACAGTATTTATTAATCATGATTACTATTTATTACTAAAAAGAAACCTAAAAAAAAGCTTAAAAGTTTACGAAGTTTAGTGAAGTATAGTGGATAGATCGATTAAGCCAACGCAAAAATTTTTATCCCGTGCCAGATTTTCTTACTTAAAATTCATAATTCAATAATTAAAGTATTTTGAAAAAGATTGTCCATCCGACAAAATATCCTTTTTTTTTAACTGGTCTTCTATTTTTTTCCGAATTAAGTAAAAATAGTAAGCTTTTATGTACCTAAAAGCTTACTAAGTAGGTACCTATATGATTTTAGGTACCCTATTAATAATAAGTATGTCTGATAAATTTAGGTACCTAAAATCATCAGACATACTTATTAAAGGCGTGACAATATATTTTTGACGTGTTCGCGCGCGCGAGTGTGGGTGTGCGTACAAAAAAACTAAAAGATTATTTGATGAAATTTAAAACCTGTCTATGAATTTAGCTTTAGTACAAAGTAGTTAATTTAACTATTTTGCTAACTCATTGCCCTCATATTTGGCGAGGGGGTGATAACTTTTTGAAGTGCTTTTGTTTCGGAAAACGTTCTCATTTGACATTAGCATGAACAAACTTAAATATAGATTTTAATATGCTTGCAAGTCTCATGCATCAAAAAATCCTGAGTATACGGACCTATATATGTGTGTGTGTGTGTGTGTGTGTGTGTGTGTGTGTGTGTGTGTGTGTGTGTGTTTGTAATTAAATAATAGCAGTAAAAAGCTTTACTTTTGTATTCTGTGGGCTGAATAGAAGATTTTTTTTTTTTTTTTATGCAGCTTAGTATACACATTCTTTCGATTGCTATAAAATAGATTCATTTACATAAAATAATGCATTTGATTAGCCGATTACATCCTAGTAATGTAGTAAATTTAAATTTCTAAAATATATCTTTATTAGGTTTTTTATCATAAGCTAAATTTATAGTTAATTTATTTCACAAAAAAGTGTTATTATATTTTGTTGTACATAAATTACTTTTTGGGTCAAATAAAAATAAAAGACTTGCAATTAATCTGTATATGTCAACAGATCTTGTAGAATATACAAGACGTTTTTTAATTGTAAAAGGTCCTTTTAATTGTCATCTATGTTATTTTAAGCGTAATTAAAGATTTTTATATATCTTATAAGTTAACCATACAATTTTGTCATCAAGGATAATCTCGTGGATTGTCATGCTAATCATCCATTAAACAAAATTGAAACAACTCTATATACACCACGTTTAAAATTTATTTGCCTATAAAATTAGTTAAACCTGATTAACAATATAAACTACCAGCGAAACCTCAAAACTGATTCAAAACAAGAACATATTGTTTTAAAAGTACTATTTTTTTTTATCTGTAGATGCGCAACGGTTGCAACTATATATATATATATATATATATAAATATATATATATATATATATATATATATATATATATATATATATATATATATATATATATATATATATATATATATATATATATATATATATATATATATATACATATATTTATATTAAATTTAATGCAACAGAAAACTTTATATAATAAGATTGCATTAAACTGCTCTGAGTTTACGTTGAGGTTGAATCAAATTATACAAGGAATGCAGTTAAAAGTTTTTTTTTCGTAAAAATAACAGTGCTTTGTTCAACTCACACAAAAACCTCAACACAATCATGTACAAAAATAATTTTTTGTTTCAAAGTATTTTCTCTTTTAAACTACAGTTATGGTCACAAAGATTCGACCAACTGTTATTAATTACTTATAAATGCAACGTATGCATGTTGGCAACGCACTAAAAAATTACGCGTTGAGCCGGTGATTACATAATTATCAACCAACAAGAAAAAATCATTATTGATGCTGATATAACTGTTTATGATATCATTTAGTGCATCAAATCAATAGATAACATTTATCGAAGATATTTCTGTAGAAGACCAAGAACTACCACTCCGTCAACTTAATACGCTTTGCCAAAAATTTTAATTATTAGGAAACCTTTAAAGAACGACGTGTCTAATTGGTTTTCGAAATAGAACTTTTAATTTTTTTTATGTACAAGGCAACTTACCATCAGACAAAAATTGTCAAGATATATAGAAAATGCAATTTATGTTCTTTCCCCTTGGTTGAGGAATTCACCTGATATAAACTCCATCAAAAACTATTGAATAAAACTGAAAAAAGAAGTTTCAAAAGAGAACTTAATTTTATTAGATAATCTGAGGAAAGCTATAATGAAAGCAGCGGTGACTTTAAAAAACGCCCGAATATTCTGAGTCTCTTGTTGCCTCAATGCCGCGAAGAATAGAGGCTGTTCTTATTAGAGGCTGTTCTTAACAGAAGCTGTTCTTAACAGAGACTGTTCTTAACAGAAGCTGTTCTTAACAGAAGCTGTTCTTATCAGAGACTGTTCTTAACAGAAGCTGTTCTTAACAGAAGCTGTTCTTAACAGAAGCTGTTCTTAACAGAAGCTGTTCTTAACAGAAGCTGTTCTTAACAGAAGCTGTTCTTAACAGAAGCTGTTCTTAAAGTTAGGGGAGCACAATCAAAATACTAATATTTGTTTTATACTGTGGATTCTTTTTTTTTTTTTTATGTTCATGTTGTTTTTGTATTAAAAAAGTTTTTATTAATAAATGCGTCCACTATGCAGTACTAAAATAGTTTTTCGCAACAAATATAGGATTGCCGGATCTTTTTGGTCTACGTAACTGTATGTTAAAATAGACAAACTCCTGATGTGGCTTTTATTGTGTTCTATTAAAAATGTTGATGATTTTTACTGAGTAGATGATTACTACTAAGGGAGAGTGGGAAGAAGTGGTACATTAAAAAAATTCTTGTAGAATAATTTTTATATCTTTTTTATATAATGTGTGTACGAAACTAAACAAGTTTTAAAAAGTAAAGAATCATTTCGGCACTAACTCTATTCCCTAAAGTTGACAGCAGGTTATAATAAAGTATATATTTATTTTTATTTTAGATAAACCATGCCATTGGGATAAAGTTAGACAAATGTGGGGTAAAGTGGGAAAATCAAGTAATTAACAACATATAAACAAAAATTATTATTTAAAACTATTACTAAAAATTATTTAAAACATTTTTTAAAGTTACTAATTCTTTAAGTTTATTATGAAAATAGCTAAATATTAGCTAAGCAACATAATAAATGTAACTTAGGTTAAGTCTGCCCACAAAAAATGATAATAAATCAAGAAAATATGCAACAAAAATTAGCAAAGTAGTATATATCCTTATTATAATGTACATTAAAGTTGTTATTAATACATCATTGTCACCAGTAAACACTGAATGACCAAAAATAGACCTTGTCTAAGATTTGAATGTTTCCTTAAGGACAATATTTGCTTTATTGATTGCATGTCTGATATGTGTTTGATCTCCAATAGCATGGATTAGTCTATGAGAGCATCAAGGTCAATTTGATACTTATATAGTATCCATTTTGTTTTTAATCATAGCAACGAACTGGATATTATCTGCAAAAAGCTGACAAAAATGCTTAACATTTCTGGCATATCATTTATGTATATCGAAAACAATAGTGGACCAAGACTGACTTAGTAAACATCTTTTAAACGTCTAAAACATGGTTTTCATGGTTTATTCAGTTGTTTTGTCTAAATAAAGTTGCTTCAGTTCGTCCGATGACAACCTAACTCACAGCGGACAATTATGTTATTTTATACCAAATTTATTAAATGCATTTTGAACCAAACTTTTGCATGTTTATATTGATGACAAATAAAAATGTTCGTAAAAAATAATTGTATGAGGGAATGATTTTTTAACTTTTTTTTTTAATAACTTATTAACGGATTAAAATTTCATAAATTAATCGTTACAAAGTAAGTAGGACCACTCCAAATGGACTTATTAAAATCAAACTGGCAAATTAGCTTAAAAATAATAAATATATACTTTCATTTATTTTACTGGTCCAAATGTCTAGTAATATAAAAAAAACAACAACCAGGGAATTATTTATTATGTGCCAAAATTCTTTAAAACAAAAACAACTTTCTTATTATGTTTATTATAAGAAAGTTTTTTTCTTTCTATAATAATAAAGTATAATCTTATTATTTCCAAAGACAGAGATATGGAAAATGCAACTTTATCGAATGAGCAGGAAAGACTTCAAACATACTGCTACATAATTCTATAAAATACTATTATTTCACATAACATACCCCTCCCCCCCCCCCACACACACAATCACACACACAGTCATAAACATACACTTGATGATGACAAATAAGAGATTGTAAATAAAATAGATAGATAGTTTTAGAGTTATTTTTAAAAATAAAGGTTTCAAATTTGAAGTTCATTTAATCATTTATCCGAAGAGTATAAATTTTTTGATTAAAAAATATGCTATAACACACGAATTGAAAAATTTATTGCGCCATTTTTAAACTTATAATAAATTTTACTAAGTGAATCTAATGTCTCAATTCGACAAGTATGGTTACCCAGTATCAAACTGTGTCAAATATGGTTGCCCAGTATCAACCTGTGTCAAATATGGTTACCCAGTATCAACCTGTTAATACACCATTGCTTGTAAAGGCTAGCTGATCCGGGCAATAATTACACTTTTTTTGGGTTAAGGCATTTTTGTTTAACAAAAAAAATACTTTAATCGAAAACAGAAACATGCTTTAATTATAATAAAGTTTCAAAATAAAAGCAAATATGAGAAACCACTTTTTAAAATTATGAATATTTTTACGTTACGCGAGCTAACCATACGACAACATTTTATGTCTTGTGCACAAAAGTGTTCCTTAATTTTTTACGATCTCTATGAATTAAAACTTAACTTTAAATCTTACGCAAAACAGGCTCCCTAATTGAATCTTTATAGAAAAACTAAACAGTAAAGATTTCAAATTAAGATAAATAAAAAATAACTAGGCAGTTTCATACACCTTTATAATTTTTAGCATTATGAATAAAAGTTACTATTTATTTTTTGTTCTAATATGTTGATGTTTATAAAAAATGTAGCAGTCGTTTGTCGTTGTCAATAACCTCCCACCTTCCCTGAACAAATCAATTGCGATGATAGTGTTGAATATTTGTTATAATTTATGTACAGTGCAGAGTCACAATCTGTAATATAGGGTAACGAGGGGAGACACTTAAGCACTAATTTATCTAATACAGGCCGTCTATGAATTTTTGAAAAAAGAAATTGATATTTTTCAAATTTTTTACTATACTACTAACATTATAAAATATAAGTAGCAAAATTGTAGTGGTTTGGTCACCAGAGATCATTTATTGAAAACACCTATCCTGTCTCATTTAGCCCTGCTATGTAGGGCAAAATGAGACAGATTTTTTTAAGTAATTCAAATAAATGATAAACAAAACAGACTTTTAAGAGGTTTAGCAAGATAAACATTTTATAACATAATACAGCTAATAATAATAAATAATATAAATCAAATAAATAAAATACATAATCAAACTGTCACTAGTTAATCATATGATCAAATTCATTTTCACTAGTCACATAAATCACATAATGCTTTACCAGTACTTTGAAATTAACAACAGCCCAAATGAGCCAAAGTTGTACATTTTAAACATTGACTCTACTTCAATACTTTTGCAGCCATACTTCATAATCAAATACAAAAATAACATTCCCAGTTTTCAACACTTAAACTTTCAACTCTTTTTCTACCCTTTTCTAACACACATTTATTTTCTATTTTTTGTTCTTTTAACTTTTTTAATTTTTCAGAGGATTCAAATAGTGATTTTCTATAATGTGATGTTGTTATTATCTGTGATTCTTCTCTTTTTCTTGGTAATAAAGTGATCTTTGAAATAGCTAAAATATTAGAAAAACAGGGTATTATTATATTAAAATCAATATTTTCTGAACATCCTGACATCAATAGTAATAAAGTGCTTGAATTAACTTTTGAATCAATTTTATCAGGTTTACATAAGTTGGCATTAGAGCTTTTGTCATTATTAAACTTAATGTCAGGAATTATATCACGAAACAAAAGATAAATTCCAGATGCACGAAAGCCAGAACAGGCAACTTCTGCAGAGGCAGCTTTATGATAGGCTTTGAAAAATATACCTTTGATCAGTTGATCATTTGTTATTTTCGTCCAAGATGCTCATCTAACCATGATCCACATTCTATATTATAAAAAGTTTTAGGCAGTTCAAAACAACAGTTGTCACTACACCTCGTTCACCATTAGTTACAGAAGAAACACAATGTTTTCCTTTTATTGTTATAACTTTAGCAGATTTATGAACAGTTGGAATGCTTGATTCATAACAGTTAAAAATTTGATGAGGTTTAAACTTGTTCTTTTTCATATTAATTCCTATATTATTGAAATAAACGTTCACAGAATTGCTGTTTAAACCATAAACACGATTTAAAAACAACCTTTAAGGCTTTCTGATTGAAAGGTCTGGATGTCTCTTTAAAAACCCAATTACAAAATCTCTTCTTGCAACACCATTATATTTGTTAAATGGATGAACTATTTTGTACTTTTCAACATACTGGAAGACAGTTCGTTAATTTTTACTTATAGACAATCCATTTTTTTATGTAGTTAACTAATTGACTTTCTGTATCATCAGGCAATACTTTTTTAAATGAACCAAGTGATTTTTTATGTATAATAATAGTCTAAACTCTTTAATTTTCTTTAAATCCTTCTGTGTAAAGCATCTTTATTTATGTTAAATGTCAAAGCTTTTCTCAGTGAGATTTCTTTTAATTTTAACATAACATGCTCTGCTCAAAAAAATTGCCACATTTAGTTTTTTTCTTATAGCTTCTAACCATATTTAACTTTCTAAATAAACACGACTGATATCGGCAAAACAAAAAAAACAAACAACCAAAGCGTCTCGTTTTGCCACGCAAAATGTTGGCATCGAAATTGTTTAATTTCCTGGCAATTTTGTCATAAAAATAAAATATCAATATATGGAAATGAAAGAGCAATGCCTAAAGATGATAATAAAACACTAACTTTAGATATAATTTTTTTTCCACTCTGTAAGATAAAAAAACTTAAAGAAAAATTAAAAATAGAACGTATCGAAATTCGTAATTGTCATATAGCCAAGAAAATGGTTGTCATCTTCATTTCAAAGTGACTCAAGATGTTTTTTGTAACACTAAATAATTTATTTACAACTAAGCTTTTAAAAATCATTAAAACAATAAATTACACGGTTAGGATAATTATAAATGCAATCTGTCTCATTTTGCCCCGCTGTCTCATTTTGTCCCGTCTAACCCTACCAATCCTTCTCATTTCAACTTTAGACCAAATCCAATTTCACATTGAAAGCCAATTGATTCTTACATAATCTAATACAGGGGTGGATCCAGCATTTTTTGGTGTTTGAGATAGCTAACTTCCAGCCATGTAGCTAACTCCAAAAATTTATATGTTTATACTTATGTCAAATAAGGATGGTTTGCAAAAAATTGCAATTATTGGAGCCTGGGAACAAAAAAGCCCCAAAATTTGAGACGTACCTGCCCCAAACGTGAGAGCAACAAGTTGATAAAATATTTTTTGTACTATTCTCAACAAGACTTATATTTATCAATAAATTTTAAATTTCATCGTAAAATATTTTAGCGCTCAAAAATTATGACCATATAAAAATTGTAACCCCCTCGAATTGAGGGGGATTTAAACTTTACATGGTCATAATTTTTGAACGCTGAAATATTTTACAATGAAATTTTAAATTTATGGATAAATATAAGTCTTGTTGAGAATAGTACAAAAAATATTTTATCAACTTGTTGCTCTCACGTTTGGGGCAGGTACGTCTCAAATTTTGGGTTTTTTTTGTTCCCAGGCTCCAACCATCGCAATTTTTTGCAAACCATCCTTATTTGATATAAGTATAAACTTATAAATGTTTGGAGTTTGCCCCATGTCTGGAAGTTAGCTATCTCAAACACCAAAAAATGCTGGATCCGCCCCTGTAATATAATAAAAAATGCGTTTAACAAATTGCACAAATTAGAGGTCGGTAACCTTTGACAGAGACAGAAGAGCCAAAGTTACAACTTACAAAATTTTTCAGTTTTTTAAGAACTTCTAACATCTTTATTTCAAGTCGACAAAATCTTTTTTTTTTTTTGCATAAATCTTTTTTGTTTGCACAGCAAACTAATCACCAACAACTTTGAAAAAATAAAAGTGTTGTGAGTAAACATCTGTGCGTGCTTATTTAGTTCTGTATGTGTCGGGTCTTTTTAAAGCACAACACGGTTTTTAAAAAGTAGGAATATAAATTACTATATTAAGACACTGAAGGTTGAGCGAGTGGACAACAAACGCTTTCTAATTTTCCTTATTTTAAGTTATTAAGTTTATTTAAAAGAGTAATATTGTTGACGTCATCATCCTTTGAACTCCCCCCTCCTTATTGTCAAATATTTTTCGACCCCCTCTCCTTATTTTGTAGACATAATTAATGGACAGCCCCTTACTTAAAAATTCATTATAAAAAAAATTTTTTTTAGTTTTAAATTGTGATCTACAACCTTATTTAATTAATCAAAAAAAAAAATTAAAAATTTTAAGAGCATAAAAATCTTAATAATGATTTTTTTTTTTAAATCATATTTTTTTATTTAATTACTACTTTTTTGTTTGTTTTTAATGCGATTTATTTTATATTGTGTTATTATAACTTTTGTTTTTAAAAGTATTATTGAAATTTAATATTCTAAAAACATTGCGCAGCGATTTTTGATATAGGACTTACCTCCTGCAAGTTTATCGCGCTTGTTAACACAATTATATCTATATTACTAGTTGAAAATGTGTTAAAATTAACTTTTACATGTTACCAAGTTTTTTGCTCACTTTTTTTTATTATTACACAAATTTATGTATGTTACTGATATACTTTAAAGCGATTACAGCTTGTTTGGACGCTGAGTTATGAAAGAACAAAAAAACTAATGCATAGACACAATAAAATAAATAATTAATAGTAAGTAAGGATTCAAACCTAAGGTTCGAATTCACTCTGAACACAAAAGCAATTTTGTCAAGGAAGACAGCGGAAAGTTACTCATTAAATGTTTTTCCGCGCTAGGTCGCATTAAAACCATGAATATTTATTAGAAAGAAAAAACTTGGAGACTTCATGTAACAAACAGTTTTTTTAGGATAGTTTCTCAAATCACGAAGAGTTTTTTAATTAAAAAATTAAAATAACTTAAAATTTTTTAAATAAGACTACATGATCTACCAAATTTGAGTTGGTATTTTATAAAATTTTTATAAAATTCTCTATAAAATTAAACTTTTTATAGGAAATACCAATTTTCTTTTTGAAACATTTTAGCGTAAAAACTAATCGCATTTCACGTAATATTTTTTTTAAAAACTATGCAGGGAGAAAAAATAGCTCCTGTTGTGTTTTGCATACTCTTAATAATGTTCTCTGGCTCGGTGCCTGAATATTCCTCGACTCGATGAATTTTAAATATTAATTAATCATCTTTAAGTTATTTTGGGAACATCAAGGCTTGTTTTAATAATATAAATTCCTAAAAAAAAACAACATGAAAATATGACATGAAAGGAATTCGACGGTTGTAATTGTAATATTTGTATTGTTGATTTTCTTGATTTATGGTTTATTTATAGGTGCTATTTGCTTTTTATGAATTTTTTGATTTTAAATTTCATCAAAGTTACTTTTGTCATCTCGACATATGTATATATAATGGGAGATAAGTACGAGGTGAAATGGAAATAAAATCACACAATGAAAGCAGTAAAGCTAAGCACAGCAATATTAACTTAGCATCTAGCAACGAATTTCTTCATAATAATAGTAAATCAAAAGAGAATGGAACTTCAAATAATAAAAATGACTCTTCTCCTCAAAAAAAACGACATTTTGGATCAGCTTTTAGTAAAAGATTTAGACTTTTGTTTAAACCTTGGAAATGGAGAAGGAAAGGAAGTAAAAATCAAAGACCGAATTCATTAAGATGCCCTGAAAGAACTTATAGTGGTAAGATTGTATGTGTCAAGTACTCTTTAAATAATAACTTTTAAAGAATATAAGTAAAAGATATTTTATTTTTTTGTTATTGCTAAAAACAACAATAATAAATCTATATATAGTGACAAGATAAAAAGACAAATAAAAATTGCATGTGTTTTCAGAATAAGAAACAGTAACACTGATAAAATGCTAATATTCGCAATATTTTAAAAACACAATTTTAGTTCATAATTATGCAACAACGTGATAAAACTATGATTAAAATTATTTTTCTGCCCGGTTTTTATTCTAATCAAGTATTAGTTTTAAATTTTTCAAAGAGCAATTTGTTTTAAATTTCTGTTGTATTACGTAAAGTTTTATTTTAAAACATTCTTATTGCAAAAATGTTTTGTTTTTTTAAATCATGTCTGTTTTTGAGTAATATTGTCACACTTTTTGATTGTTGGTCATTGAGCAACATACAGAGAGTATAGATGCATTGACTAAGTTAAATAGAGAAAGCAAAAAAATCTTGCCCTTACCCTTGCCTTAGGGCCAAAAATTAAGGCCTTGGCCTTGGTCTTGAAACTGTTGGCCTTGGCTTTTGTTCTGGCCTTGAAAATTTTGGCCTTGGCCTTGATTGCTTTGGCCTTGGCATATATATATATATATATATATATATATATATATATATATATATATATATATATATATATATATATATATATATATATATATATATATATATATATATATATATGAAATGTATTGTATTTGTATTTTTGTTTTCAACCTTCATATATATCTACAAGTATATTTTCTTATTGACTTTGTCGAGTTCTGCACATAACCTTGGTTTATTTTTACAACATGTAGTTTTATTGTCACAGCAATTGTTACCTACAGTGTTGTTAATAATTGGCCTTAAATATGGCAAAAATTTAAGCCTTTGGTCTTGAAAATGTTTGCGTAGGCCTTGGTCTTGAAACTCTTATTCTTGGCCTTAAACTTAAAACTATTGGCCTTGGCTTTGTAACACAGGGTCTTGTTACTTTTGACCTTGTTAACAACTCTGAGGTACACTCCTAACATGTTCTTTTTATTTAAATCAGTTGATATAAATACAAAAAATAAAAAAGTACATCATAGCATGCATAAATAGCTAATTGTGTAAACATTCAGTATTTATAAATAACCACATCTATTTTTTTAATATTTAATTTTTAAAATTTAATTTCAATGGGAGTTTTGATGAAAATGAAATTTTAGTTACTTTACACTGTAGTAAAAACCAGGCAGCATAATTTTAAAAAATCTTGTTAGGAATTTCTAAAGTTCAAAAAAATTTGGTAACTATTAGCATTTTTAGTATGATTTTTAAACACTTCAGCATCAAATTAAAGAAGCCTTCCTTTGATTTTTCGTTGATTGATCAGCATAAAATTTATAATCATTAATAAAAATAGAGGGAGTAGGTAGAAAAGGAAATTAGTGCTTATATCACTAGAGCAATGGTGACAAATTGTGGTATAAGGCAACAATTGCATAAAGGCAACTAATTTCAATTGCTTAAACATCTCTGGCTTAATTTTAATGATTTTTTGTTTATGCAATACAATCTAGCTTTATCTAATCTGAAAAATTAGTAAAATAAATTTTGTGTCCAACCAGTTGTTTTTTCATGAGAGAAAAGTGTGAAAAATGCAGTTTTGTAAGTGTATATTGCATTAAACTGCATATACTGTATACAAATGCCGTATGGTGAAAGTTAGTCACCTTTTGGAAAATCTTTAATAGCGTCTTTAACTATGCTAGGTTAAACATTTCATTGGGTGACAGGAATAGTTTTGAAAAATGAACTTCAGAATGGTGTCGAATATATTTAAAAGGCCTAATGTCATAAAGAAAAGGAATAGTGCTGCAAATGAATTTAATGAATAGTGTCGAAAACAAAAAAAAGGAACAGTGTCGCAAATGAATTTAATGAATAGTATCGAAAGCAAAAAAAGGAATAGTGTTGCAAATAGTAAAAATGAAACAGTGTCCTAATAGTAAATTTCAGCAATTGCTTACTCATTTTACTTATTTTTATAGCATACGACTTTTACAGAAAAAAACAAGGAATAATGAAAGAAAAGATTGCTACCAAACCCCAAACCCTCAGTTGATGTAGCGTCACTTCTTTGTGGCAGCAGGCTATAAGATAGTTGGTATATATACTGAAGCCCCTGGCATCAGACTATTTCAGTATGACATCAGACATGTTATCTAAACACACATTTATAGTAATTATTTAATTTTTGTTACTATTCATTAAACTCCTTTGCGACATTATTCCTTTTTTTATTTTCGACACTGTTCATTAAATTCAATCGCAACATTATTCCTTATTCTGTTATTTGACAATCAATTATATGACAATTTGCGACATTCCTTTTTTACATTTTTGACAATTAAATGAATATTGTTTTCTTGCCTGTTAGAAAATGGCATCTGTGACCAATTTGTAAAAACTCTGGAGATCATTCAATTATGGCCCAATCTTAGCAAGGTCTTTAAGTCTTTGATCAACAAGTTTCGAACATCCCATTTTGATTCAAATAACTTACTGTCAAAAAATCAATACGGTTTTCAATCTTTTCTCACTATGGCTGATTCACTAACTGCTGTGACTATAAAAATTTTATTGTGCATTTGATGGAGGCAACTAGGCTAGGGCTATTGCTCTTAATATATCTGAAGCTTATGATAACTTTTGGTATGCTGGCCTTCTTTACAAGCTTGCTTTGTATGGTGTAACTGAGAACATTTTTGAGATCTTTTTTTTCTAACCTCTTTATTAAAGTTATCATCGAAGGTCTTTTATTAAAGTTTTAGTAAACCTCTTTATTAAAGTTATCATCGAAGGCACTTTTCTTTACATCCAGTAACTTCTTGGGTAACTCAAGGTTCTATCCTCGGCTCTGTTTTGTTTCTTATCTACATTATTGACCTTCCAGACAAGCTTACATCTAAAGTGGCTTTTTTGCTGATAACTCAACTTTATACTCCTGTCTTGAGAAAAAGAATTCTCTTTTCGATTGCTTAGAACAGACAGTCGATCTGGAATCGGATCTCACTTCTGTTACAGATTGAAGCTTGCAGTGGCTTGTAAATTTTAACTCCAACAAAACTCAGTTTTTAACTGCAAACAACTATTGCAATACTGTTAACATTTCTTTATTGATGAATGGCTACCCTCTCACTGAGTCCTCTTCTTTATGTCTTGGATTACCTTTCACTAATGAACTTTCATAGAAGCAATATATATATAATCGATTGCTAGGTTAACATCTGCTTATGTTGCTTCTCTTTATCGCGCTCTCCATTTTTTACTCCTGATTTTATTCTCTACTTCTACTAATCTCTTATTCGCACCTATATGGAATACTGCTGTCATATTTGGGCTGGTTTACTACATTTAAATACATTTTGACCTCTAGACAAGGTCCGAAAATGCATTTAAATGTAGTTGGACCTACTCTATCTGCCAAACTTAAGTATCTTTCCCATCATTGTAAACTTTCATCTCTTTTTTTATTCTAAAAATACTATCATGGTTGCTGCTCAAAGAAGCTATCATCTCTAGTTCCATCAACCAAAACTTATTCTCACTTGACTGCCATTCAGCAAAGTGTCATCCTTTAACTGTATCTCTTCCTGCACGCTCTAAAAACTTTTATTTGTTTAGTTTTTTTCCCCGCACTTCAACCCTTTGGAACTCTCTTCCATCTTCATGTTTTTATGACTCATACAACTTTTTAAGTCCTCTGTCAACCGTTTCCTTGCTCTATAACTTTAATTTTTATTATTAATTAATTTATTAGTGGTTGTTGCAGCTTTGTTGGGAGTGAATCTGAATTAAAAAAAGAAAAAAAAAAATATAGCAGTTATATACAGTATATGACTGGGGTTTTTAATTTAACTGGGGCTGGGGCTATATTCAATAAAAAATTGCTTGGGATAGCTGAGTTTTTGACCAGGATTGCATAAGCATTGATATATCCTAAAGTATATATATTTTTTATTCAAAATTAATGTTATATTTCATATATATATGCAGTTTATATATATATATATATATATATATATATATATATATATATATATATATATATATGTATACATATATATATATATATATATATATATATATATATATATATATATATATATATATATATATATATGTATATATATATATATATATATATATATATATATATATATATATATATACATATATTAAATAATATATATATAGTATATATTTTATATGAATAAATAAAGTGTATGCATAAATTTATAACAGATAAAGTATTATAAATGAATCAAACCAATATTATTAGTTTGCTTTTAGCTCCAGATAAATATATAATTTAATTCTGATAAAAAAAAATGTATTTATTTTATTTATTTATTAATAAAGCTGTGACTGTATTAATACAGCAAGTGTGTTTTACACACTAATACAGCCATTCACACCACCATTCACAAAAATAAGTTGCTTAAATTATCGTTCTTTTGTTGATACTTGTCAAGATTGTTTTTTAACTCATATAAGTTATGTGAATCGACTACTTTATCCGGTAGTTCATTCCATGCAGTTGCATGATATGATTTGATTTAAAATTAAATATTTAGTTACAATAAAGGTTAGTTAAATAGGCAGGTTTAAAACTATATTGATATTTAGCATTCATTAAATCAGGAGACTGAAAGCTGCGAAGCAACACAGACTCTTTTTAACACAGAATCATCCAATTAAATAGAGCAGTTGCAAAGTAATTACATCAGAAATATCCCCAGATTTGTTTTAAAGTAATGGAACAATAGTTATTTACATTATATCCAAAGGCAGTACATATCTTAAATGAAAATGTAAGCAGCAGAGGTGAAAATTTTTTTTTTACTTGGGTAAAAGTACTATTACTTGAGTAAAATCTTACTCAAGTACAAGTAAATGTTACCAGTCCAAAAGTTTACTCAAGTAAAAGTTAAATTGTACTCAGAGTAAAAGTTGCAGCATTACTTTTTTAACAGCTTTTTTATAATTCTTTAAAAATTATTTTAATATTTTGATTTAAAATTCGAATGAGAAAGATAAAAATTTTAAATATCAGCAGCAGGCATTCTTGATAACGTCATGAAAGGCCTTCCATAAATTACATCATGCATTTTTTTTACAATAAATACCATAATATTTTAAGTTTACTTAGCTGGATAAAAAAATTAATAAAAAAATTTAGCCGCACAAATACGTAATGCATGATTGCATTATGCATTTGTAAATATATATATATAAAATATATATATATATATATATATATATATATATATATATATATATATATATATATATATATATATATATATATATATATATATATATATAGAGAGAGAGAGAGAGAGAGAGAGAGAGAGATAGATAGATAGATAGATAGAGAGAGAGAGAGAGAGAGAGAGAGAGAGAGAGAGATAGAGAGAGAGAGAGAGAGAGAGAGAGAAAGAGAGAGAGGCCTTGGCAAAAATGCCAGGCAATCGCTTGTGCTCGCCGTACACAAGCGATTGCCTAGAATTACACACCCGTGTAAATCAGTTTGTAAAGGGGTAATAAAGCTAGTGCAAAATACAATTTTTTTTTTTTGAACAGCAAACTTGGTTAACATTTTATTAAATTTAATCTTTGTTAAATTTAATGTTGTTTAATAATGTTTTTTAAGTCGTATTTATTTACATAAACAAAAATAATGAAAAACATCTGGCACATTTAAAATAAAATATTGTTTTAAGTACAGACGTGTTCAAATTATTAGACTAAAATTTTTTTCTCGTTTTTTTTTTATTTTTATAAAAATATTACAGATATAACGTTCGTAAATATAAAAAAAACCCTAATTAATACTTGGCATGGAGCCCCTTGGCTTTAATAAGCATATTAATGCGGCTCGGCATGCTTTCTACCAGAGTTTTACAAATGTTTTTGATGTCTTGGTCTTGATGCCATATTTGTATCAGTTCTTCGATGAGTTGCACTTTGGTGGTAATTGTTTCTTTCTTGATCTTTTTCTTTACAACAGCCCACAAATTTTCAATGGGGTTCATGTCGGGACTATTTCCTGGCCACGGCAATGTCTTGATTCTGCTCTGCTGAAGAAATTCTGTCACTTTTTTGGCTTTATGACACGGAGCCCCATCGTGCATAAAAATTACATCTCCCTCTGGAAACCATGTCTTAATTTGGGGCATTAACCTTTTTTGTAGCACTTTAATATATTGTACATGATTCATGGTGCCTTCTACGATGTACAACATTCCCGGTCCGTGTATTGACATGACACTCCACACCATAACAGACGTTGGATGCTTGACACTCTGGCTAACACACTCTGCCTTGAACTCTTCTCCTGGTCTTCTTCGAACATATTGGCTCTGTTCTTCCACCACCAAAAAGATGGATTCATCGCTAAAACATACCTGGATATAATAAATATACAAATGAGTACACAGAAACACTTTGCAAAAAATTACAGATAAAATTTGAGAGATTCTTTAGAAAAAAAAAATTGCCAAAATTTTTTTAGAACTCATTTTCATATTTAAAATAAATTTTGATATCAAATGTTAAGTGAAAACTCTCAAAATGACTTTGAATACAATTTTTGCATACATTTTACCTTACTCCAGTCATAGATAGACATGTTTTCATGAATTTTAGCCCATTCTAGCCTCTTTTTAGCCATCGCTGGTGTAACCTTTTGTTTTTTTCGTGGACGACGACTTTTCAAACCACTTTCAAAAAGCCTTCTCCGAACAGTAACTGGAGAAACATCGACTCCTGCTTCATTAAGTTGTTGACACAACACCTTAGATGTGGCTCTTCTGTTATTAAGTGCCATTTTAACCAGATTTCTTTGTGTCCTTGGGGTTATTTTTCTTTTACGACCACAATTCCCTATTCTGTGGTGCTCATATGGCTCTTGATTATCAACACATTTTTTTATTCTGCTTACTGTTTTCTGACTTACACCAACTTTTAAAGCTATTTGAGTTTGTGTGTAAACCTTTTCACCCAACAAAGTTTTTACAGCAGAATATTTTTTGGGGGAAATATCATTTTTTTTGCCCATTGTTAAAATAAAATAATTTCACCAGTTTTACTGTACAATTCCTAAACAAAAATAATTTATTAGTAAATTCGAATTATGTTTTTATACATAAAGTAATTTTGTAAAGAAAATAAATTAAAAGTAATTAAAATTACTTTAAAATGACACCCAAACAACTGCTGCAACATTTTGCTACTAAAGGAAAAAAAACATGCGCTGACTTGCCTCCCAATATTGAAAACGCTCTAACAAAAAAAAAGTGACGTTGCCAAATATAAAAAGTATGTAAAAACATTAGAAAAATGTCATATTTTATACTTAAAATCTTTTAACTGTGATACTTGTGAAAATGTAATAGATATTTGAACTCAATCACGAAAAATAATTTTCTTAAATCTATAGTCTAATAATTTGAACACGTCTGTAATTATGCAGTAATAAAAAAAGCAAAAAAGTTTATTTATAATTATGTTTTTGTAATTGTCAAAAAGGTCAAAAAGCTCATTAAAATTTTTTTTTTAATGTTTTGTCATAATTATTTTAAAATAAACTCGATAAGGTCGATATGAGAATTTCATTAAAAATCATATTAAAAAAACTGCAAAAAACAAACAAACAACAACAAAAAAGAACTATAGTGCTTATATAGTTTTGAAAAATGCTATTAAATTTTTTAGTTTCACAGTTGATTCCTGGTAATTCCAACACTGGTTCTCGAACTATTTTCTATAGTCCCTTGAAAGCAATAATAATTATTTTACTTTGCTTAAGTCGACCATTCGTTTAGTCAAACTGTTTTCCTTGGTCCCTTGGAGGTTTAAGTTAATGGGAATTTATTGTGTATTTTCAATTAAAAACTTTTTTAAAATAAAATTTAAAATTTAGCCTACACAAACTTATTCTGAAAATTAAAATTTTTTAATATGCAATATTTTTATAGTTGCGTTTTTAACTTAGTAAAAAGCCATTTTTTTAATAATTACTCTCTATCTTTTAGTGCCATTTTAAAATTTTTCAAATGGAAAAAAAAATATTTACAATGAATAAGAGTAACAAATAAACTTTTGATTTATGAAAACAGGAAGAAACGCAAAATAAAATATTTTGTTTTGTGTTTCTTTCTATTTTTATATATAAAAAATTAATTCTTAAAATTCTTACTCTTCTTATTTGTGAAATTCTAAATTTCTAATTTAAAAACTTTAAAAATAATAAGTAAATAAAATAATTTAATAAAAAAAAACTAATTATATTGTTAATTATATAAGTAAACTGCAGGGCTCGAATTAAGTGTATTGCGAACATGAATCGCAATTAGTTATCTCTTAAAAAAAATATTTTTGCAATTTTTTTATTTATTTTTTTGTTTATTATTATTATTTTTTTGAAGCTAATTGCGAAGATGCTTTACACACCTTTGCGATTAGTTTTTTCTTAAAAAAAAATATTTTTTTATTTTTTTGTTAATTTTTATTTTTTTCTGTCTAATTTAGCTTTTTTTTAAACATTTTTAAAAGAATTATTTTTGTCTAAGTTTTTTATTTGGGGTCATAAAGTATGCCACACTAAATTTATCTTTTAAATAAAAATATGATCACTTGCTCCCTTACACAGAGATTTTCATTCAAAATAAAGTGCTTTTGAATTTAAATTACTTTAAATCTCTGCATAGAATCCAATAATATTTTTAAGTTCTCTTTAGTTTTATATACTTAAGGGATAAAAGTACACCACAGTAAATTTACATATAAACTAAATCAAAACAACCAGTAAAGTTACTATAGTTACTCAACTAATTACTTAATATCAAAGACTCACAAAAGTTAGCCATACAAATGTTTCTATTTATTTCTTATATGTTATTAACACACAATAAGCTTTTACCTACCTAATATAAAAAATTATTTTAACTAGTAATCTTGAAAAGAATATGAAAAACACGATACCTGTTTTTAAATTATTTTCATTTTATTCAAAATGATAACAAGATTAAACATTTTCTATAAATATGCAAGTTGTTTTTAAGTTATTTTTTTTAAAAAGAAGTCTTTTTGAAAAAAAGATTCTTTTATTCAAATAATTTTGTGATTGAAATTTAAAATATATATATATAGAAAAAAAAAAAAAAAATTGGAATAATTTAAAAGAATTTTAACGCTCAATAATTATAAATTTAATTGCAGCAACATCCATAATACCCATGACATAGCAAGGATCATTTCTGAAAGTTAAACTTAGATTTAGTTACAGTAACAATATCAGATTTAGAACATAGTGCAAGTGAGGAAGAACATTTTGAATAGTTAATTATTTTTTGTTTCTTGAAAATAGTTACTAAAGTAGAAATTTTCTATTGCAAACATTAAACCAAAACATTAAACCAGTGATTATTGCAAACATTAAACCAGTGATTATTACAAACATTAAACCAGTGATTATAGTAAACATTAAACCAGTGATTATTGCAAACATTAAACCAGTGATTATTGCAAACATTGGACCAAAAATTAAATTAAAAAAAAATTATTTTACTTCTGTTTAAAAAAATTTTTTTCCAAAAAAAAAAAATTAAGCATATACTTAAAGAAATATAATTCAATTTATTAAACCAAGTTTTTTTTTTTGTTTTTTTTTTTCACTTTTTATTACAAAACAGTTTAAACGAAAAAATTAAATGAAAACATCAACTTAAAAACCATTAGAATTAAAAAATTAATTATACTTAAATTTTTAATAGTACGCTATATCAAGAAGAAAGAAATTAGAAAAAATGTGTCATCTAATATTTTTTTGCTTTGATCTTGCTCATTTAATCTATAGATTTTATTGCTGTTTTACTATAACAATTCAACACTCTTTAAAAATAACATGTGTTTTGTCGACAACATGAACATATTAAATAGTTTTCTATAACTAATTAAAGTGATTTAAATATTTGGGTTTTTACTTTTACTTTTTTTTTTTTTTAACTTTTTTAAGTATCATGTTAATTAAAAACAATTACTTCAAATAATATCATAATAGTATTCAATATATCATTTGCTCAATACATTATAACTTGCTCATTACATTTTAACTGCAACTTAAACTTTAAATTATAACTTAAGCTATAAACTATAACAGTAACATACGCTATTTTAAACTCCGCCAAACAAGAAAAATGTAAGATGATATTTAAATATAAGAGATATTATGTTAAAAAAAAACAACTACAAACTAAAGTACAAAGATACAATTTTATACTAACACAACCTCCCCACCCCACCCCCACCCCCACCCTGCAAAAAAATTATCTTAAGTATAAAGAAAGCTAAAAATAAAACTTATCGTAAAAGAAGCAAACAAGTCTTCGTAAAAAAAAATAACAAAAAATAAAATAAAAATAACTTAACTAAAACCAAAATAAATATAAAAAATTAGCATTGATTCGTTACTTTATTTAAATGTGTTTCAATAATATAAAAACGTAAGTAAAGATCAAAGTTAATTCAAATGGCTTTCAAAAAAGTTTTTCTTTTTTTTTCTCAACATAGCCTTTCTTTTTGGTGAATTAACTTTAATTATTCTGTGAATTAACTTTAATTTAAAAGGCTTGAAATCGCATGCCTTCCAGTGAAGAACCCAGAGTTTATTTGGGGATATCGTTTTTTTCTGGCAATGTTGAGGGGGGTGGGGAGTTTTGAGCCTCCCTCCCCCATCCTTCCTTCTTCCCTAGTTAAACAGGTGCCGCAACAATAATTTTTTTTTTTTAATACATTTTGAAAAGTATTTTAAATAATTATTAACTATATTTTTGTAAATTTAATTTTAGTGTTTAAATGTTTAAATACTTTGAACCATTTTTAATCAATATTTACATTAAATAATATATTTACATATATTAAATCAGGTAATATTTGTAAAATTAACAAAATAGTTTTAGGTCTTGTATTTAAATTAAACACATAAGCATTTAATAAACAAATTCGTTAAGCATTTAATAAACTATTCAAAAAAATAACATAAACATTTAATAAACTTATTTACCAATTATTTAATTTTAAAATTTTGATTTAAATATTAAATATATATTATATTTTAAAAAACATATATTTAAATTTTTTTTTTTTTTTATATAATTAAGTATAATTTAAAAAAATTATGTTTATTAAATAAATTACATTTACTATGGGTTATTTTAAACAGATTTTAATAAAACTTTTATTAAGTTATTGAAATCTTTATTTTTACTATTTTAAAGAGTATTGAAAAAAAAAAAAACTTTTAGAAAAAGTTTACGCTTCGTTTTTTCGTTTTCCTCGCGTAAATTAAAATAGCAAGCTAAAGATCAAATGTTAAGTCAAAAATTAAACTCACGCGATAGTTACCCCACTTAGTAACCGAAGGCAAATTACGTTACGTAGTTATGTAAAAAAGTTTTTACATTTTCTTTTTATTCATTTTGTTGTCTTGACGAAAAAAAGAATTAGCTAAAATAAACTGAAAATTATTTATATAATACTGCATTAAAAACTGTAGTTTTTTTTCCATTTTTCATAAAATAGCAAAAGAAAAATTAAAAAATTAAAATAATTTTTGGGTGTTTTTTTTTGGGCGTCCATACTGGTCCAACGGTACTAAAACATGTCTGGGTTCTTCACTACCTTCCTGATATACAGCCCTTGGAATTAGGAAAACTGAGGTCAACAATGTTTTCCTGACCTTAAACTATTAGAGGTTGACAAAAAAATTAGACACAATTGTTTTACCATAAAACATAGAAACGAGATCAGTACTTTTTTGTTGACCTTAAACAATTTTAGTTCCACATTGCCAAATGCCAACCCTAATTCCAAGGGCTGTATATAAATATATATATATATATATATATATATATATATATATATATATATATATATATATATATATATATATATATATATATATATATATATATATATATATATATATATATATATATATATATATATATATATATATATATATATATATATATATATATATATATATATATATATATATATATATATATATATATATATATATATATATATATAAGTTTCAATTCGCAATGTTACGTCTCAATTTTTTTTTTTAATTTTTAAAAGTGTAACTAAATGAGACATAATGTAACGTAAAAAAAGGCGCAATTAAAATATGTCTCAAATACAGATTTTTTTTTGTTACGTCCCAATTGGTTACACTTTTAAAAGTTTCAAAAAAAACGTAATGTAATGTAAAATAAAATCTATATTAGTGACGTATTTTAATTATATCTGAAATTTGAAACATTTATTTAAAACATTACGTCTCAATTGGATTTATTTTTTAACTTTTAAAAGTATAAATAATTGAGGCGTAGTGTAACGTAAAAAAAAGGCGCATTTAAAATACATCTTAAATACAGAATTTTTAATTCTAGCATGGCTTGTGGTCAAATGCGCATTTTCTAACGTGTATTTTTTCATAATTTCAATAGGATTTATTATGCTGATATAAGTTTTATACTTGGTTGAGAAAATTACTGTTGACGATTTTTAAGACTGTTTACACTGAATCTTATTAATGATTTTCTTATTTTTAAGGCCAATTTTTATAGAATTTTCTTTTTTAGTCTTGAGATTTCATTTTTCTGTTGATAACAAGTAAAAGCTAATAAACATGGGGATGGGGGAGGGCGAGGGAGGGATTCTTAAAGGGACTACCGAGTCCCGAGACATGTTGTGTTCATATTAAAGAGAATGTTAAAAAAAAACATCTGAGCAAATTTTTTTGATTAAAACTAATTAATAAATGTATACCAATAAAAACAAATCTTGTTGTTTAAGTCGAAGCTCGTCTTCTCCGTTTTCTTTGGTATTTTGAGTAAAATAAACGCGATTTTCCAGGCGCATTATACAGACTTGATAATTTATTCAAGCGCGTTTAATTCATAGAAGTTTTAGTGCATGACGTCATAGATTTTTTGTTTGTTTGTTTAAAACACCGATTGTTATTTTTTACATACAATTTCCAAATCATATTCATTTTTATTATATTTTAAAGTTCTAAAATGTGTTTGTAAAACAAAATTAAAAACAAAATAAAATTAAAAACAAAATAAAATTAAAAACAAAATAAAATTAAAAACGAAAATAAAATAAAAAACAAAATAGTTTTTTATTTGCGCAACTTTTTTTAAATAATCGTCTAGACCACGTGTATTTTGATTTCTTTTGTTATAAGTTTTTCTTTCAAAATATTAGATAAAATAATTTTTAACCTAAATAATAATGCATTTTTATTAATTTACTTTGTAAATATTAAAAAAAAAATTATTAACGCATTTTTTCTCTGATTTTCAAAAATGTATTTTTTGGTATTGAGGTGATCTTATTTAATTATTTATATTTCCATTATAACATCCAATATATATTATGGCAGGGGCTTAAAAATTAAAAAATTAATATATATTAATTTTTATTTTACAGACATATATGGAAACATAATTAACTTTAATGTTCTTAAAACATCTTGCGGAAGAATAAAAAGAATATTCGCGAACACTAAAAACCCGCCAAATTTGCGAACAAACTAATTCTATTGGTTAAAAAAACACGCTGACTAAGCGAAATAAAGTTCTAGAGAATTCTGTTGAAATGTTTTAGGAATCGTATTATTTATGATTTGTTGCGTTTTGAGATATCTAGCATAAATTTTTTTAAGAGTATATTATCAAATGAACTATTACTTTAATATTATGGCTCATTCTCGGAGCCACATCTGTAAAGCCATAAATCTTTTAAACTATTATCATTTGTTTACAAAAATAAATGTTTTATAATATATATTTTTTAAATTGTCAAAATTTTGAGAGTTAATTACAAATTATATATTTTATTAGTGTATTCTTAATTTTTATATCTTTTCTTAGTGCTTGGTTTAATTAATTGTTCATTAGATTTGTAAAAAACAATTAATAAAATAAACTTTTAATAAAATAAGTAACTATAGTTAGCTATTTAAGTAAAATTTAATAGTAAAATTTTTAAAGAATTTCTAGAATGTTGCTAATGACGCCATGCTCTAAAACTCTTATGAATTAAACGCACTTGAATAAATTATCAAGTCTGTATAATGCGCCTGGAAAATCGCGTTTATTTTACATACTCAAAATACCAAAGAAAACGGAGAAGACGAGCTTCGACTAAAACAACAAGATTTGTTTTTCTTGGTATACATTTATTAATTAGTTTTAATCAAAAAAAAATTGCTCAGACATTTTTTTTTTAACATTTTCTTTAATATGAACACAACATGTCTCGGGACTTGGTAGTCCCTTTAATAAGCTTAGGGTTGGTGAGAAAATTAATAAATACCCCCCTATCCCTTGTATTAAGGAAAATATAATATAATAATACTGAAAATTATTAAATATATTATACTTAATAATTTAAAGATTTAATAAACATTGTTTTTAGATTGCTGATCAGATTTTTTCTGAAAGTAGTGTGGGAGATGATGCCTATTTAAAAAATTGGCATTTAGCCGCGTGATGCTTACCTTTTATGGTCTTTATGTTCCTAGGTTTTAATCTGTAATAAATTTACTATTTAATTCTTTAAATAGTAAAGTTCAGGTAAGTTAAAAAATTCTCCCGATTTCAAAAAAAAAAAAAAAAAAAAAATGAAAGTACTTTAAAATATTTTTTTTTTGTATAAAAAAAAGTAAAATATTTAGTTTCAGTTGATGGCTTTATCACAAAAATATTCTTTTTGTGCTTTTAAAGTTTTAATAAACCCACAAGCAAAAATATTTATAAAGTGTATCTAGAAATTTCAACAATGCTAAAATTAGTTAAATCTTCTAATGTGTTTATAACTTGTTATTTGTAATGCTTAATCAGTATTTTTTTTTTACTATTACATCTATTTACTATTTACGCTCTACTTCAAATATTTATTTATACTTACATATGCTTATATATATTTACATATACTTATATATATTTTCATATACTCATATATGTCAAGATATTTATATATATATATAAAAAACAAAAAATTATAAATTATTAAGGAACCACACGTTAAAATGTTATGTCTTGTAAGGTTAAAAATGTTACTTTTTGTTGCGTAAAAATAACAAACATTTGATACATAATAATATGTAAAAATGTTACTCGCGTTATGTAAAAGTATGTACGTTATGTCTTGTTATGTAAACATGTTATGTAACAGTTTCATAACATTATGTCTTATTATGTAAAAATGTTTTGTCTTGTCATGTATGATTAGCGAACATTTTACATGTTTTTTAACCTGTTTTCCTTACGTAACGAAACTTAAAAATGTTATAGGGGTCTGTTTCTTTTTTTAATAAAAAAATCTAGAAAATAAATTAAGTTATTTTTTATGATCATCTCAAGCTATACTTTTAGCAATACTCTTTTAAAAATTGTTTCAAATGTTCAGCTGATTGAATTTGCTGATTTACAAATTGAGTCAATTCAGGATCATATGTCTTTGATAGGGTTAAAATCTGTTTAGGATTTGTTTACTACTGCCTTATAGGATTAGTTTATACGCAAAAACTAAGAAAACTCAACTCTGACTTAAAATATCTTGACACATTGGAGCTTTTGGTTGATTAAATGTTAGAAATGGTGTTTCATAAAAAATACTCATTTTGAGCAGATGTTAACTGCATCTGAAAGTGTCCTCGTTTGTGTTTTTGGTGAGCAACGCAGAGACCATGCAGCGTGGGCTTTGTTATGACTTTGGGTTGATAAGGAATGAGGCAACTGCACGATTTATTACTTAGGGTGGGCTTTGTTATGATTTTGGATTGATAAGGAATGAGGAACTGCAGGACTTATTACTTAGGGTGGGCTTTGTTATGACTTTGGATTGATAAGAAATGACGAAGCTGCACAGCTTATTACTTAGGATGGGCTTTCTTATGATTTTGGGTTGATAAGGAATGAGGAAATTGCACGGCCTATTACTTACATACACAATCTGTGATTAAGTTTTAGTTCTTACATTTTGCAAAGTTCATCAGATCTACTTGTTCTTTTTGAGACAATTTGAATGCAGCTGTTTCATCTTTGGATCTTGAAGTTGATGTCTATTATCCTTTGGTTCACAAAGATTCTAATGGTCACATGCTTGACCTGGGTATATACTTACCAATCATTAAATCAAGCCTCGTCCTTTCAACCTTTTAATTCAAGCCTCGTCTGTTCACTCTTTCAAATCAAATTTTCTTCTTTTTGTGCTGTTTCTAATCATAATCATTTTTATTCATCTTTTACACTATTTACATTTTTTACACTTTCTAAAGAACATCTGTTTTTTTATTCTCGCAATAAATCAATGTAAATACTGTCTAGATCTTAGCATCAGATACTGTCTGATGCTAAGGTCTATCGATGATGATGTCAGATGCTAAGGTCCATTATTTTCAGATTACTAAGAAGTTAGATTTTTGAGACTTTTCAAAAATCTTTAAAAAAATAATTAATAAATACAGGTCTAACATTCTCCATCTCTTACATGTGTCTAATTACCTCCAAGTATCTAACATGTATCTAATTGCCTCTACCAAGAATAAAGCAGAAACATTTTTTCTCTAATGTAAGTTTTCTCTAATGTATCTAAAGCAAAGAATTTTTTCTCTAATGTATCTTTTAAATATAATCATGCTGTTCTATTCTAAAGAAATAGGTCACTCCATTGTTAGACACTCAAACTACTGCTTCTGTTATAAAAGTTATTTCCCAATTAAAATTTTGTATAGCTTGAGAGACAACATTTCTGTCATATTCTTTTTTCATTACTCTCTAATCTATTTAAGAAGTGAATCTTTTTTTCCTTCTCCTAAAAAATGGCATTTGTGGTTTCAATTTATCGATCGCTCAGACCTTTTTTAACTATTTTCAGTCTTTTTACTATTATTAGCTAGGTCTTTGAATCTTTAATTTACAAACTTCTAATATCTTATCTTGAGACTAACTACTTACTCTTTGGCAATCAATATGAGTTTCAATTCTTTTATTCTTTTTTGGTTTTATATTACTTATAAAAAAAAGATTCTATTGTGGTTTAGATAGAATCCTTTTTTTATAAGTAATAACAAACCAAAAAAGAATAAAAGAATTTTTATAATATCCAGGTTTAGAAACAACAAGCCAAGGGCTATTGTTTCTTTAAATCTTTAACTAACTAACTTCTAATATCTCATCTTAAGTCTAACAACTTACTCTCTGACAATCGATATCAATTTTGATCTGCTTATTCTACATCTAACTTGTTAAACATTTTAACAGAAAATAACAAACAGAAATAATAAAACAAATAAACATAAAATGAAAGGGGTGAGTCAAAGTTTTACTAACATGTCTCTTTTCTTGCAAAAGTAAGCACTTTTTAGACATTTTAAAAAAAAAACTTTAATTCTGTTTCCATTTTTTAAGTATGTTAATACAAAAAAAAATTTATTTTCAGCTTTTAATTGCTTTGTATTTAAAATTTTCATGTAGGAAGTGATGCAATTGACACTGGCAAAAAAGAAACTCGTCAAATATCATACTCAACCAATGATCTTACAGACTTAAATCCATCAGATGTTAAGTTTGACCGGAATAGTGTTAATGAACAGTATGATGCTCTCAACAAATTAAATAAAGTTGAAAATAAGCAAGAAAATGTTAGAAATATTGCTAAAGAAACCAATTTAGTTGAAAGCAAACAAGAAGCAAAAAGTATAGAACAAAATACAGTTCAAAACAAACAAGAAGCCATTAAAGAAACAAATATTGTACTTGTGAATAGTTCTTTCAGAGAAAAAGTTCAAGAAATTCAAGTCTCTGATTTTGTAAATAATAAAATAAACAATGAGGATTTAAAAATTACTCCTTCAATTGAAAATTCCACAGGGAATCAAATATTGGTTGAGATTAATCAACCTGAGAGTATTACAGGTTTGTTTACATGGTTTAAAAGAATTTTTTAAATTATTATTTTATGTCTAATTTTTAATAATTCAAATCTTTTAAAATTATTCACAAAATAAGTTAGTAATTATTTTTTGCTTTTTAATACTATATTATTAAGTTAATCCATTCTGACATATTTGAATATAGATTTAGTTATTGACACTGAGAGGAAAGAAGTTACCCACAATGAATTAAAACTGCACAATAATCAGGAAACTCCACATGAAGAAATATCTCCAATGTAAAATGTTTTTTGTATTGTTTTTTTAACTTGAAGTGATTTAATAACATACATGAGCCAATTTTTGAAAAAATGAATTTTGTACAAAGGTAGTTTTAAAAATTAGTATCATTTACAAAGATGTATATGCATCAACAATTGTCAACATTTGATCTAAATGTTTACCATTTATATGGATTTTAATGTATGCACTTTTTCCAAATTAGTAAATATAGAATATTTTCGATGCTTTTTTTTAAAGTTAGTTGTCTAAGAAAACCAAATAAAAATAAAAAAAACTTTAAAAAAAAAAAAAAAACAACAACATAAAACAAAAAAAAAAATGTTTCAACAAATTCAGAAAATTCTTTTCATTAAGGTTTTTCCATCTTAAATTTAATTAAAAATGTGTTCACTAAAGAAAGAATCTAACAACTGTAGAAGTTAGATTGATGTAACTATATATATATATATATATATATATATATATATATATATATATATATATATATGTATATATATATATATATATATATATATATATATATATATATATATATATATATATATATATATATATATATATATATATATATGAATGAAAATTAACTGTTTCTTTATTAAGTAGCTCTTCAGCATTTTTATAAAACAAAACTATCAGTTTTTCATCTGAACAAAGTAAAATTTTTTTTGTTGTGTTGTTGTAAGCAGGGGCTCTTTTTAGGATAGACCAAGATAATTCAGGTGTTTCTTTGATTTTTTCATTAGTTTCCCATATATTTCCAAATGTTGTCATGAAAATAAATTTCTATTAAGCAGCCACAAACCTAAAGCAACCACAAAACTGCTTGTAACAATAGGTTTTTTTTTGTTTTTTCTGTATAGTTTTATGTAACTAATTCCAATTGTATATAATTTTTTTACAGAAAAAACTATATTTGTATTTCACCTAATGATTAGCATGAAACTCAAAGTTGTGAAAATCAAGTAGTTTTGTTTTCTACTATATTATAGCTTTGACTCAGCTCATCGAGCACTTTCTTGATAGTATATCTACTTCAAAACAGACTCACTACAAACATATATATATAATAAATATATATGTTTGCAGTGATTCTGTTTCGAATATGTATATATATATATATATATATATATATATATATATATATATATATATATATATATATATATATATATGTATATATATATATATATATATATATATATATATATATATATATATATATATATATCCTTGAATAGTTGTTAAAAGAGATTTTAATGGTAAAAAAAAAAAGTCTCTTTCAACGCTTTTTTTTAACATTTAAACAATATCAACAATTAAGCGACATTTTAATGTTGCTTAAAAGTTAAAATAATTTAAAAAATGTCAATGTACATTAAGTTTTATTGTTTTATAAAAAACTGCAATAATTATGATTAGAAAGTTTTTTTATTTAATGTTGTTTTTGTTTTTGTTTTTTTTATTGTTTATAATATTTTGAAAACATTCGAGGAGTGTTGCTACATCAACTGACAAAAAGGTAAAACATGCGATGAGTGTTGCTTTTTTACTGTAAAATATGTACAGAGTGTTGCTACATCGACTATCTTATAGCCTTCTGCTACAAGGGAGTGCTCCTTCATCGACTATCTTATAGTCTGCTGCTACAAGGATGTGCTGCTGCATTGACTATTTTATAGCCTGCTGCTACAAGGATGTGCTGCTGCATTGACTAAGGGTTTGGTTTGGGCAAGTAATCTGTCATTTAAAAAAAAAAATTTTCTGGTCTAGTTTATTAGCGTTCGATATAAAACAACAGTTTATAGAAGAAACTTTTCAACTACCATGCATAGCATAATTGATAGTTTTCTGTACTTTTTTACTTGGCTTTTTTACTTTAAAATGGCAACATAAATACGTTTTTATTATTGCTAATTTAACTTGCAGTCAGTTTGTTAAATTATATACATTTAGATTTGTTCAGAACCTTTTCTCTTTTTTGTGTAATAAACAAATTTTAAAATGTCTACAAATAAGTATGTTTTATAAAAAATAGTTATACAATGATCAATTAAACCTTTTTGTTAATTGTGTATTTTGACTGTGAAGAAAAATGCAAGACTGTTAAGTGTAACTATTACTTTAATAAAATTAATAAATTTCTAATATTAATCTAATTAAAGAGAGGCTTTTACATCACATATGAGATACAAAAAGCCAAAGAAAGATAAAAACCTAAGAAAACCCTATTAACTAACCATCATATTGTTTGTATAACTTCCAAGTTCAACAGAAACCTTTTCTAAAGCTAAATCACAATCAAATCAAAAACAATCAAATGTTCATTGATTTGTTGACACTTGAAGCTGAAATATGCTGAGTTTTGAATACCGTTTATTTTAGTAATAATTTTATTGATATTTTATCTGGATAGAAAATTGTGTGATTTCACATACCCAAATTTTTATTTGACTTGTTTACCATTATTTCAAAGCGTTTTCCCATTATAAATTGTTTATAAATAAACATCTATGTCTCCTTCTGATGATATTACTACTAGTTCATGTTAGTTAATCTCTGTTTCTGTAGCATTGCATTTGTCATTCTGGTTCATATTATTCCAAATTTATAATTATTCTAATTATTAATGTTCTAATTATTTAGGTTCAAATTATTCAAAAACAATTCACTATTTATTAAAGCTTTTCACCATTTCTACCACTTGTTTCAAAGTTTTTTTGCAAAACTCTACTTTAAAACTAGTGATTAAAGATCATACAGAGTGGTTTAGCTAAACTATCAGCACTTTTTTCTAAAAACATTGAATGAACTTTATTAGTCCCTGGAGGCATATTTAAATTAAATTATTAACTAAAAAATATCTTTCTCAGTAAAGAATAGGTCAAGTCAAAATTAGCTTTTGTTTATAAATACAGAATTGACTAATCTATTTAACTGATTAAAATAACTTGACTGTCATTTGATATTTTATTGTATTTAGCTTTTTTTTTTCACATATTTTTATTAGAATCTTTACAAGTTTTTTGACTAATTTTTTTTTTAAACTATATTCTTCCTTTAGATCTAAATTTTTGATATCATAGGTTACGCCTAATTTGAATTTCTTGTTTGAGTTCTTCATTCATCCATAAGGATCTTTTAGTTGCTTTTTGATTGAATAATGATCAAGATAAAATCAGAGAGAAGCTATGAACACTAAATCTAATATGCTTTTTAATTCTGTGCCATTTAGATGTTTTCTACCTGTTGTGTCATATTCTTGAATACATTCCAAAAATTATCACTCTTTTTTGTTCAATGTATTCTTTCATAACTAAAGTTCCATTTACTATTCAAGGATGGAATGTTGACTACATATCAAATGAATGGTCATATTAAAACATAAGTATTTAAGTAAAGCATAAGTATTTTAATTTTTGAAAATACTTATAACTTTTGTTGATAGCTCTTCATAGTTTTTCAAATACTTTTTTTTTATTTTATTTTTTATCTATTATAGCTGCTTGTATCTGTTTGACTCTTATTCTTAACTATTAAATTTTTTTATTTTATTTTACCTCTCCTTGTCTTAAATAATTATATATATATATATATATATATATATATATATATATATATATATATATATATATATATATATATATATATATATATATATATATATATATATATATATATATATATATATATATATAGTTTTGCATTTTGCATCTTGATTTAATCATTACCCCATTATTATTCATTGCAACTTATGTTGTAAATTATTTTTTTAATTAATTATTATTTCATTTATGTTTTGAATAGGTGTGTTTATTTATTTACCTTTTAATTGCTTTATAGATCATCACCTGAAGAAGAAATGACTATTGGGTTTAAAGTTGACACAAAAGAAATAACTAGTGGTTTTTATCAAAGAGACATTCCAGTTTTAGAAATAAATTCATGTAAGATATTTCCTTTAGTTTGTTAAAAACTTTTTTAAAAACTAGTGTGTGTATGTATGAATGTATGTATGTATGTATGTATGTATGTATGTATGTATGTATGTATGTATGTATGTATGTATGTATGTATGTATGTATGTATGTATGTATGTATGTATGTATGTATGTATGTATGTATGTATGTATGTATTTATATATGTATGTATGTATGTATGTATGTATGTATGTATGTATGTATGTATGTATGTATGTATGTATGTATGTATGTATGTATTTATATATGTATGTATGTATAAATGTATGTATGTATGTATTTATGTATGTATTTATATATATATCAGGCTTGGTCGGGAAGCGGGAACGATCGCTCTCGAATACTGACCACGGAAATTATATTTAGTTGCGAAAAACTAGCCAGGTTTTTTAGTCGTTTTGAGAACATTTAAGTTTATATAGAAACAAAAAGTTTTTGTTTTACGGGCATACATGGAAACATAAAAAACTTGAATGTTCTCAAAACATTTTGGTGCGGAAGAATAAAAAGAATATTCACGAACACTAAAAACCCACCAAATTAACGAACAAACTAATTCTAATGGTTCAAAAAATACGCTGACTAAGCGAAATAAAGTATTCTGTTGAAATGTTTTACAAATTGTATTATCCACGATTTGTTGTTTTGAGATTTCTAGGATTAATTGTTTTAAGAATATATTATCAATACTATAGCTCATTCTCGGAGCCACATCTGCAAAGCCGTAAATCTTATAAATATTATTATTTGTTTACAAATATAAATGTTATATATATATATATATATATATATATATATATATATATATATATATATATATATATATATATATATATATATATATGTAAATTGTCAAAATTTTAATAGTTTATTATAACTTTTAGACTTTATTAGTATATTCTTATTTTTTATTTAAAGAGTATGTATTTTTTAGGTAAATGTAATTTTGTGTATCTAAATTTTTATCGTAATGTAATCTTTTAAAGCAATTTTTATGATTTATTTGTAAACAAAATAATTGTGTTTTCAATGAAGTTATTAATAATCATTAAAGTTAATAATCATTAAAGTTAAAAACTAATTATGTAACAAACATATAAGAAGTTTCTGGTTACTAAGCACAAACAATGCATACAAAGTAACTCGCGGATGAATAAGGACCGCGTCTGAGGTCACGACAGAACACAAATATATATAGCAAGTTATTAGATATAAAGAAAAGTTTCTAGATATTGGTTTACTAACTCTAATTATTTTTGCTTAAGTTGCCATTCTTAAAAACTCGTTATACTTTTTTCTGCTTTAAATACTAATTAAAATTAAAAAGCCCACTCACTAAACATCATGAATGATATTGTGAAGCAGTTTCGTTTCCTTGTGATAAAGTATTTTTAACCTTTTTAGTTGATTTCTGTCTTGTTAATTTAATTTCTATAATAAATTAAATGATTTAATTATTTCATTTGTTTTTATTTGTTTTTAGATTTGTTCATCTTACTAAGAAGAATTGTTTCAAATATGTTAAACTTTTCAAACTACGCGAAACATAAAATAAATATTGAAAAAATTAACTTTTTTATTTATAAAATAATTTAGCTTAAATAAAACTAAAACTTGCAAACTTTGTTAAATAAAGAACATTTGTTTCCTTTTTAAACAATCATAAGATGTTACTTTATATAAATAACGTCGCTTAATTTTATAGAAAAATTATAAAGGAGCAATGTTTCGAAAATATTTGTTCTAAACGTTATTTATTTTGCTTTAAGTTTTTTCACATTATTTTATTTTCCTAATTTTTCTTGCTTTATGAAATGTTCTCAAAACGGCTAAAAAATCTGGCCAGCTTTTCGCAACTAAATACTATTTCCGTGGTCAGCAATCGAGAGCGATTGCTGCTGCTTCCTGACCAAGCCTGATATATATCACGCCTTCTCAGGAAACGCGTGTCGTCACAAACATTATGTGACCATACAATTTTTTTTTAACAACTTGGTCATGGTTTTTGTCATATATTGATAAAACTAAACTAATTTAAAAAGAAAATTAAAAATAAATAAACCATAAACTGAAAAAAGAAAAAAACTGAACAAATGATAAAATAAAGAAAGAATAAACCAGAGTAAATAAAAGTATAAAACTTTTTAATTTAAAATTATCTCAATTAATAATTTAAATTTAATTAGTTTAAGTGTTTGAATTTCAAAGCTAATAATATTGCCACGTTGATCTAGCACATAGCAGGCCTCGGAGGGAACTCCCCTAAAGTGATTTACGAAAGCAATTTACGGTTCTTGCAAAAGTATAATTTTTTCATAAATAAAAACCACTTTATATTTAGATATTATTTGGAAATGTTAAAATTTTTTAGTGCGAACATCAAATAAGACAAAGTTCCATTTTCAGATTATTATTTTTTTTTTGACTACAAAATTTGATTAATAAATAAATAAAAATAATAAAATGAAATAAAATAATAAATAAATAGCTAGTGTGAAAACCTAAAAAAAACGCTCACCTAAAAAACATTTTCATGGTACAATAAATGAGGCTTGTTTTGTATATATTCTGTTAACATTAACATTACAAGCAAATGCTTGTAACAAGAGTAAAATTAAATTTTATATTTAATAAGCAATTTATTTAATAAATAAACAGATAGCTCGCCCGATAACCAAAAGCTCTCGTAAAAAGTTGTTTAGAGGAGCAGCTCGCATTGTTTGCCATGTTGTTTTTTTTTTTTTTTGAGAACTTTTTTTTGCTCCCGTACTCATTCCCGCCGAGGCCTGCACATAGGTTGATTAATTGTATCATTTGTGAGGCACATATATACATATATTGGCATTGGACAAAGGTTCAAATCCTACCAACGCACAGTGGGCCAAGATTGACATAAAATGGACAAAAAATCATAACTCCTTTATTTTTAAAGTTGTCAAATTGAAATTTTTATCAGTGTCTCTAGTCATCATGAAGATCTTGTTTTTTAAAAAAATAGTTTTTTTTTTTTTTGCAGATGCAGAACTTAAACACTGTAATTGAAAAGGGTGTATAGGGCGTTAAGGATTTTACACCTAACTTTTGGTTGTTTTTAGGAACAGTTTTTCCCAGATTCAAAGCATTAATTGATTAGAATATTTGTTTCGTGTTAGAACCCTTTCTAACAAAGAAACATTTATTTTATTTATTTTATCAGAAATCAGAGTAATAATATACAAAATATAAAATTAAGTAAAAGTTACAATAAAAGTTTAATACAATCTTTGTTAAGTTCATGTTCTTTAGTACATCTCGAACTCTTTCTTAGAGAGCTAATAATTGGATCTGAACGGCATAATAATCTTTGCATATCATTTTCATTAGTGACTTTTCTTAAATATTTTCTTGTATAGTGTTCTCTATAATTTTTATTCTATACGTCTTTATTTCGACATTCCTGAGCTTCCTAAGAAAGAAGACCTACTGCTACTGGTTTATCTTTTAGAACTTGAAAACTATGAATAAGAATTTTATGTATAATTTGAGGCATTAGGAATCATGGGTACAGAGAAATGTAAAGCTCTGCTGTTTCTTTGGTATATTTTTCAAGTTCATCAACATTAATTTGATGTTTCCACGATTAAAAAAAAAAGAATTCATAGAATGGTTTCAAGCCAAGTATTTCAGCAGACACCTTATAGTTTTGAAACTTTTTGTGCCGTGTTTCCATCATTTGTTATACCTGAACTGCTTTATAAACTTTATATGAAGGCAGTATTCAAAGCATCTAATCCATGCATATAATGTGCTCAATCCAAGCTCAGTGGAAACTGTGTTAGAGAATTTTGAAAAAGAGATATTTGAAAGGGTCAGTCCGCAAATACTGTAGTATTTATGGACTGACCCTTTCAAATATGAAGATTCTAAATGTTACATACTTCGCCTTTAAGAATTACTTAAAGGCGAAACTATAGTAGCCACTTTTCCATCAATCAAACGATGTACAAAGTGCATTCTTACGTTTAATTATAAAGGAATTAAAGACCAACGGTTTCAAAATACTTGAAGGACACATATTCTTATGTAATAACCTCAGCTCTTTCTTTTACATACTAAAATCATACTAGATGGCAGTAAAGTGTAGAGGATGGTTTTTCATTAGTCCATAGTGATTCACCAGATTTTTCTGGTCAAGTTTAATTGGAAAGATGAAATAAAGGTTGTTCTTCAACATAACTGATACTTATCTTGTCTTCTGTACTTTGTTTGCATAATAATTGTCCGGTTGAACCATCAAATCTTACTTTGTGTATAAAACAAGAATGGATTTCTCAGGAGCCTTTACAGATTCATTGAGTATTTTTTAACAACCTGTATGTAGTATGTTCAATAAAGCTCTGTAAATCAACTGAAGCTGAATAATCAGTTGTTTGTATTCCACAATGAGGTATGCCTAAATCTTTGTTGGATACAATTTGTTTCCTTTAAAAACTGCTCCAATACGAATTGTTTGGTAATCTGCTTTTACTAAGTCAGCAGTCCAAAATCAAAGCTAATGCTTCCTCTCCAGTATACATTGTTGTTGAATTAACTGCACCATCTTTCTCTGATTTTAATATTTGCTTCACAACCTTAAGTGTAAAAATGTAAATTGGAAGAGTTAGATAAATACAATCCACTAAAAAAATTTATCACCCGTAGTATTTTGGACATTTTTTTTTAATAAATAAAAATGGCTATGATAATGTAAATGATAATGTACTTTAACATCATTGAATCTCTTTTCCTCTTTTAGTTTCAAAATACGTGAATAAAATTATCCTCTCTTTTGAAAGCAATCTCTTTTCTGCTTTTAGAAGAATTTTTAAAACCCAATGCTTTTAAAACACAAGTTTTGCAATCAATTTTTTCTGATATTACTATTTTATTTTATTAAGCCATTGTGGTTAAATTTATTTTTCATGAAGTTTTGCTAATCGCATATAAAAATTCTTCTTCTCCTTCCCATATAAAAAGTAAACTTAATTAAAACTAATTAAGTTAATTGACTTATTGCAAAACTATTGTATTTTCATCTAGCAAGAGTATGTATGCAAAATTTGAAGAAAATCTAACATCAAGAAGTGACTTAAAAATTGATTGCAAGATTTTATGTTAACAGACAGATTAAGAGAGACGAGGATGTAATAAAAGCAATTGGAAAAAACCACATCACTTAATAAAGTGGAGTAGCAATAAATTTTATTGTTTCTTGTAATTTCCGTAATTGCAATTAATCATTTAGAGTTCATACTTTACAACAATGTGTTTTGAACAATTGAAAATGACAAACAAGTTGTATGTTTAAAACTTGTCAAACTTTAAATTGCACAACTTTTCACAAGATATTTTTAATGAGAAGCCTTCTACAATATTAAGACACTGTAGAAAAGTTATTCCCATAGTGGGGAAATGTGGGCAAAAAAAGAGCTTGAGCCTTTTATGGTAACTTCTATGGTAACTTTTATGGTAACTTATATTTTGTAATACTTTAACTATCATATTTAAAGTTAAGAAAAAAGTAATAAAATAAAAATTTATTTTTATTTGTTAAGTTTTCTATAAATAAGTAATCTATAAATAGCATGTAAATTGTTAAGTAATCTATAAATAGCATGTACCTTGATATTGACTATAAAATTTTAAATAAATTTAAAAAAACTGCGCTAACTAGGTGAAATTCAATTTTATGAGTATTCTCTTTTCTTTTTTTTTTTAAAAAAACTTTTTTTAAATGGACAAGCTTGAAAACTTTTTCAGGACTCCTAAAACAAAAATGAAAGTATTTAAACAACAAATTTTTTTATTGTGGGGTATGTACTTTTAAAATTTTGTAAAAAAAAGTTTCCACAAATACTCATTTTCAGCATTTATGCCAATCTCTGGCCCACTGTGCAACAGATTTATATATTTTTTAATGTTTTATTTGCTTTGTAGACATTATAAAATATCAAAGTTTCAAATTTTTAAATAGTTTAGTTTTGAACTTATTAAGCTTGGATTAAATAATTGATTTTTTTCTAAATTCTTTAGAGTGAAACACTCTTAAATTAAATTAAAAACATTTATTAGTTTTATGCTTTTATTTTTTCTGTTATATTTCATTTATTTTATCATTTGTTAAGATTTTTATTTTTACAGGTTATAACGTGCAAAGAGCCATGCCCAAGTTGTCAAAAAATATATATATATGCTTGGTCATATGTGTGTGACTGCATGCATTTCCTGAGATGGCTTTATATATATATATATATATATATATATATATATATATATATATATATATATATATATATATATATATATATATATATATATATATATATATATATATATATATATACAGGGCTTGTGACGAATAAAATCGTCAAGCGTGTTATATCGCGCTCGTAAAATTAAAATATGTTTTCATCAAGCAAGATTATGTGCGCTCAAGATAACGTCGACGAGCGCGATCATGAAAATTGCTGAAGAAGATCTTTTTTTATTTGTTACATCATTCTTTCGTCGACAAATGTTATAATTAGTATTACACTCATGAATTAACACTCTTGTATATTGTCAGATCGGGATTTTTTTTTAACTATTTATGTTATAAAAAAAAATATATCAAACAAAAACGCAACTTTTTGTTGATTTAGTATTGAAGTATAATTTAGTGACTTTTTTATAATTTAGTGCCTTTTTTTGTTTCGTTGTTTTGATATATGTATTTAAAAATAGTTTTTATATTTCTTGATATTTTTTATTCAAATTAATTTATTTCTAAAATTTCTTTTTTAAATTACGATTTTTTTATCTTAAAAAAATAACACAAGAAGGTTTGAAAATCTTTTTTTTTTTAAACTATTCATTAGAGGTTAAATAACAGATTTTCCCCTCAACTGTTGTCAACGGTGTTTCCTCTTCTACATTTTTTGAAAGTGAATGCAGCTAATTCGTCACTCATATCTGGTAACTTCAGTTCTAAAGCCTATTGCCTCTTGAACTTTCCATTTAATAAATGTTGACAACATTACTTTGTTTCCTTTTGGAATGTCATTGATTGCGGACATTCTAAACAACAGAATCGTTTTAAATTTGAGTTAAAATAAATAATAGTTAATAAAAAACTTATACTATAAACAAAAACTAATTTAAAAAAATACTGAATCATTATTATTTTTTTTTATTATAAACGATGTATGGAATATTACAAACAATAAATCAAATAAATCTTACTTGATGTTTTCACAAGATTAAAAATATTCTGTAGTTTCAATTTTCTTGTAATGATTTACTAATTTTTTATTATTTTATTTGTGCATTTTTGTATTTGCATTGAATTTCTACATGCACATTCCATCAATGAAATTAGTGCCTATTAACCACTTCAAACTGCTCATTATTAGGTTAGTGCAAAAAAGAACGACGTAGTGCTTTTTTTATTTTATATTAGTGCTTCGATAATATAAAATCTTTACTAAAAAATCTTTTTTTCATATTTTATGAAAATAAAAAAAAAAGTTATTATTTGTTTTGCCCTGAACTTTAAACGAGCGTTATTTTATACGCTCGTTATAAGCTGAACGAGCGTTGTTTATCGCGCCTGGAACGTTTCAAAATACCATTTACGGGCGCGTTTCACGAGCGGAGCGCGATTGCGCTCGATTCATTACAAGCCCTGTATATATATATATATATATATATATATATATATATATATATATATATATATATATATATATATGTATGTATGTATGTATGTATGTATGTATGTATGTATGTATGTATGTATGTATGTATATACTCTTGTTTGGTCATTTTTAATTTATCTATTGTCAGGTCAGTTTTATTATTTATTTTAAAAAAAGTTGTTTTAAATTATGAAAAAAATTTAAAACCTTTTTTTTTAAAGTTTTTTTTTTAATTATTTAATAGACTGCCTGCCCCAACCAAACCCTTAGTCGATGTAGCGGCACTTCCTTGTAGGAGCGGGCAATAAGGTAGTAATGTGGCGATACTCCCTTGTAGCAGCAGTTTATAAAATAGTCGATGTAGCAACACTTCGCACATGTAATACAGTAAAAAAATAAACATTAAAACATTCAGAATGTTTTTAAAAAAAAAAAACATTCCGTATGTTTTTAAAAACATTTAGAATGTTTTTAAAAATATTCCACTCTTTTAATTTGTATTTTTTTTGGTTTTTTAAAAAAACAATAAGTTAATTAGTTTCCTCAGTTAAATTAATGCATTTTGTTATAATCTAACCTTAATTTTGTCAAACAAAATGTGATATAATATCTAAGTGCTGTTTTTTACCACCAACAGTAAGTTTAATACCTTTAATAAAGGAATGTAAAAATGATAAAAAAATTGCCTACCTCATAATATTGAATGTTGAGATGGTTTTGTCCAATATCTACCTAATTATGAGGATGGTCAATATATATATATATATATATATATATATATATATATATATATATATATATATATATATATATATATATATATATATATATATATATATGTATATATATATATATATATATATATATATATATATATATATATATATATATATATATATATATATATATATATATATATATATATATATATATATATATATATATATATATATATATATATATATAGATAGATAGATAGATAGATAGATAGATAGATAGATAGAGAGAGAGAGTTCAATTGAAATAATAACTCTTTTATGTAAATATTTTATGGAATGTTTTTTTAATATTAACTAAATTAAATATAACTTTTTTAAATTGGTAATGTAAACAAATTTCTTTCTTTTCTTAACATTTGTATACATGACATTTGTATATTTTTTTTACATTATTCTCTTCATACATAATTTATATATACATTTGTATATTATATATTAAAATATGTTAAATTTTTTAAAACTATTATTTTTTAAATTTCTAATTCTGACTTAGCAACTAAATATAAGTATGATAAAATTTTTATTTTAAAAAAGATAAAAAAATTTACAAATTAAGTTAAATTAATTTATTTACTTAATTAAAAATTAATTACTTTATCAGCAATTTTGTTGTGGAGGTAAAGATTAATTTAGGTTTCCAAGTACCATTTATTAAAAAATGTATAATGTTTACCTTTTCACTTGCCTTATAAAAAAAAGTTTAGCATACCTTTCGTGCAAATTTTAATGCACGACCGCATTAAAAATTTGCACCAAGCATATGTTAAACTATATTTTGTATAAAAGGTAATTGAAAAGGCAAACAATTTACATTTTTTAATAAATGGTACTTGGAAACCTAAATTATTGGTTCAGAATTTTAAGTTTAAAATTTTTAGTTTAAAAAAGAATGTTTGAAAGAAAATTAAAAAAAAATAATAATAATAATTGATATAAAAATTTAAATTTAAATAATAAACAATACTTAGTAATATTTTAAATAAAATTGACAGTTTAGTTAAACCCAAGCATAAACTTTAATTTTATTTATTTATGTAAACTTAAATATATTTTTTTATCACAATTATATATTTTTTATCACAATCAAATTATATATTTTTATTAAATTATAAAAAAACAATTCATGTATTTTTTATCACAATTAAATTATATATTTATGAGCTTGATGTAAACTGATTTTTTGCTTAAAAAACTTTAAGTTTTTTAAGCAAAAAGTTCAATCATTACAATAAAACCAAATAAAAATAAAATATTATAAATATTATAAACATATTCTGTTACTATACATTTTGATTAAAAGGTTAGCTTAATAAAGATTAACTTTTCTTTGATTTTAATTTTATCTGAGTTTTTTCCATTTGTAAGTAGTGCTTACATCCAAAATAATTTTCATTCGAACTTTTGTTACAAACTTTTTCACATAACTGCCATTCAAATATTAAAGTGGTTTTTTACAAAATTAATTTCTTTTTTTATCTTACCACTTATAGATTAATTTAAAAGTTTAAAAATGATAAAAGTCACTTAACCAAAATTGCTTTTGGCATATGTAAAATAGCTTTACACGTATGTAAATTGCAAACAGCGTAATGATTTTAAGCAGGGTCTGTTTTATGCAAGATAAAGCTTTCTGCTACACTGCTTGATCTGTTAAAGGTTTTTTCGGAGAACAAAATAACTCTCTGTTGGATTGACCCAAATATGAACCCTGGAAAAATGTGGTAGCTGATGAAAAAAGATGTGGCTTAAATGTGATAACAAACAAAACTCAATTTTTATAAAAGATCATTTTTGTGTGGAATCATCATCCTCAAAAGCAGGGTACAGTACAGTCTTGCATTGATAACATGTAGGTAATAAAGTGATAAAAAAGCATATGTTGTTTCTAATAAAACAAATATAGCTTTATAGTATCACCTGTTAATAGAATCTTATAGTATGTCTAAAATTTTAGTCAGGGACTGTTGATCTCCTTTATATGTAGAGGGTACTTCCCTACACCTTTACTTGTCAGTCAGTGTGATGGCATCATTAGAACATAAATGTTGACTTTAATAAGTTAGTAAGTCATCATGTATAAAATAAACAAAATTAATGAATAATTAATTATTTTAGCTTCAGGTGATTTTGTGGATGGTGATACTGACTCTGATCGAAGTGTTGACCAAAGATTTGATAGCTCAATGAGTTTGAATGATTATAGCGATAAAGATGAAAATGATAACAACATAATTACAGGTAATTTATTTTATTAGATACTGTGCATCAGTGTGACAAAGAAATGTTTTGACCTCAATTTTAGTAATCAAAAAACATCAATAAATTATATCAATTAAAAACTGTACTTTAAAAGTTTATATTAAATAATTTAGGAGCTGTTTAAAAGTTGAGTTTGAATTTTAAATATTTTTTATTCACTTCCACATTATTTTAATTAAAGCACTGATTTATTTTATAAAGTGTTTTATACTTTATCTGCTCATATAATTATTTTCAATGAGTTCAATTTACTAATCCACACTTTTAATTTATTTCAATGCGTCTAATTAATTTACATCATATTTAAATTTTTGGTTTAGTTTTTAGATATTTACATAAGACAACTTATTTTTTAGGATTTTAAATTTCCTGATTATAGTTTTTTCTTGAAGTTTTTATCAAAATAATGGTCAGCTGAACCTCAAATTAAAAATTTGTTTCAAAATTAATTAACAATATCATAATTATTCTAGTGTAATAACACTATGTAACACTATTTTTTGATCTTGGATTCAAATTGTTATATATTCTAAAGATTTAAACAACAACTATATTGAGCACAAATTTTGATTTTATGATCACAACACAAAGCAAATTTGTTTTTAAATGAGACAGAAGAAGAAAAATTTCATATTTTTGTTAACTTTGTTTGGTAAAAAACTTGTTTCCTCATTCTTTTTCATCATCAGAATCCCCCCATCATCGTACCTCTTACAACTACCCTAAAGCTGACTGAAACTCTTTTTGTGATTTCCTTTGTGATACCTGCTGGAACGCGGCATCTGTTATCCCTATTTTCAAAAACTCTGGAGAACCATCTGACTCGCCTAACTACTGTCCCATTAGTCTTTTTCCTATGATAAGCAAGGTTTTTGAGTCTTTAATTAATAAGCACTAAATCTCTCATCTTGAATCTAATAGCTTACTTTCTGATCATCAATATGGATTTCGATCTTCTTTTTCTACTGCTAACTTGTTAACGGTAATAACTGATAGGTTTTGTCGTGCAATAGATAGAGCTTTCTATAAAGTTTGGCATGCTGTTCTTTTCCATAAGCTCTTTTCTAACGGTGTATCAGGTAACATCTTTAAAATTACTAAATCCTTCCTTAATAACAGTCTAAAAATGTAAGTGTTTTCCAAGTTCTTGGACCAATACTTATTTGGTTAGAATTATTTTTAATGAGGCATTTGGAACTAGGTATATTGTCAAGATTATTTCTATAAACTTCCTCTACGCTTTCACCAAGGTTCATTTTAAATTCTCTCTTATCTCGTTACATTGTGTATCTATTTCATTTTTACTATTATTGACAATTACTAGTGTTACTAGGATTTTCAATAACTTCTTCAGCAAAATAAAGGACTGCATGTTTATTTTCACCTTCTTGTGGCTCTTCTCCATGTTTATTATCATTTAGGATATTTAAGGATTTTTTATTTTCTATTAATTTTTAACCAATAATATTATGTTTTTTCTCATTTATGTTGTAATGAATTTAATTCTTATTTGACCTAAGCCAAGCAAATTCCAGTAACAACATTTTTCTTTTTGCCGCAAACAAATAGCTAAAAATAGCTTTTTGTTTTGCAGCATTCATTAAATACATATGCTTCATTGTTATTTGTTTGCTACATTATCTCCAAGTCATAATACTTCAAAAAATAAATTTACGATTATATTTGTACTCGAAATGTAAATGAAAGTTATTAATATAAAGGAATTAGGAATTATTACATTTTAATTAAGAATCCTTACATTTCACAATTCCATTATTGTTTGATAATAGAGTTGTGAAATGTAACAATTTAAATTCTTTTATTTCAAATAATTTAATAAAAAGCTAATCAAGCAATCAATATAAAATTTTTGCTTAAATATAAATTCTTTTAGTTACTTAAAAAGAATCTAAATATAAATATTAACAATTAAATTACCATTTTAAATGTTTTCACTATTGCAGCTATGCGGCTTTTAAGCTTTTTTAAGGATTGGCTAGTATACTTAAACATTAAATTTTAAGGATTGGCTAGTATGCTTAAACATCAAAAATATTATTTATAAAAATGTTATTTATAAAAATGTTATTTAATGTTTCTTATTTTTGCTCTTGTTATTTAGTATTATAAAATATATCGCTGTCTAAATGTAGTGATTCTTTGAATCATATCAATTTGATCATTGTTTAGATTTTCTTTTATTGAGAACTATGGCCCCTATATCATTACGGTCTGATGCAAAATTTTCCTATAGCCCTTTCCCCTGAAGCGACCTTGCCTCTTTTCTATTTTTACAAAATAAACCATCTTATAATTTTCCAGATTTAAAAAAAATATTCAAATTTGAAAGCTCAAGTACTTATAAAAAGTTTAAGCTTAAATTTTGTAAAAGAAAGAATTGATCAAAAGTTTTTATTATCCAACAAAAATGTTTATACAAAAAGATTTGATGCTTTAAAACTGCTACACAATGTTATCTAGTTGTTTTAATGATAAAATATCATCAGATCTTTAAGGTTATTTAGATGAATCCATAGAAACATGAATCTGTTGAAATAAACATAACACTTATTTATACCAATTTTCATTTTAAAAGTTTTTTTCGTTGTTTATAGCCTAATACATATTGTCACATAGGTCCATGTTACCCCATCTGGCTATTTTGTATATTTCACAAAAAAATGCATCTTCTAGGTTTAAAACTGATTGTATCTAATAATTAAGTAATTTCTCTTTCAGAAACACTGTTATGTATTTGTTATTTTTAATACCTTTTTTTTTTTGATACTTTTTTTTTTTTTTGGAGTTCAAGATTTTTTATATAAATCTCTGTTTAAATATATAGACCATTTATAATCAGAAATAAAATTTTAGAATTTACTTAACTTAAAATTTAGGGGGTTGTTTTAACCACTACTAAAATACAAACAAAAACCATGTAAAATCATTCTTCAGAAAAACTGATAAATATCAGTTAGACCCACATTACCCTACCCTTCTCTAATAAATTTTGTTGATTACAACTCCTTAAACTGTGGAAGAAAATCAATCAAAATTACTACAACATAAAGATCTGGTTTATATACGACCCACAAATGTTCACTTTACCTTCAAGAATTTTCTTGCAATATTTCCATTGGAAGTTAGGTACCAAATAGTTATCTTGATGCCTGACAAGTATGTAAAATTATGCCTTGTAAGATTGTGTATTTTATAAAATGCTTTCATGGAATCCCTTTTTGCTATTGTTTTTGTAAATTTTCTACACTCTCAGTAGTATATATCTGCTGGGTGCAAATAGCTCTGACTTTTTTTACCGCCTTGGCGTTAGGGTGGCAAATAAAATCAACAAAGCAGCATAAATTAAAAAAATCAAAATTTGTCAAAATTTCAATAAATCTGAAAAATAAAACTGTTAATATTCATAAATTCCACTTCATATTGAAAATTGTTTTAAAAATAGCTGCAGCTTTTAGCATTTGTAATAAATACAGTTTTTTTAATTAAAAAAAAAATAGTTTTGAAGTTAAAAGCTCTTGTGTTTATTATTTTTGATATTGACCCAGCATGTTGTTTTTTGTTTTTGATTACTGTAGGTTTTACCTTTTTTTTATATTAATTCGATGTTTGTGTATCTAAATGAAATGATAACCAAATCTGTAAATTTTAATTTTTTTATAAAACAAAAGAGTTTTAATAGAAATATATGTTTATTATGTTTAGGGGGTAACTTTAAATTCTGTTTTTAACATAGGTTCTAAAACATTAAGTATTATTAAAAAATTAAATTAGATTAAAAAAGGTTTTGGTATTACCTTAAGCAAGTTGTTTTAGCAACAAATAGATATAACTATCTGAGCAGATATATGTAATAAGAAAGTTTTAAAATTATTAATTAAGGTTTAAGTTTAAAATTAAATAATAATTTTTTAAGGTCGAGGTTTAAAACTAAATAATAATTTTCTAATTTTGATAACTAAATTAAAAGCTTCTTATTTAGTTTTAAACCTTACATCTACATTTTTTCCTAAAAAAAACAAACAATGATTGTGGAGTTTTTGTAACCCAGTTAAAGAGTTGTCCATGATTATTCTTAATGTTTATTCTTTAGTCATGATTATTAAAGTGGTGTGGAGATCTTGTGTGGAAAATCTGATTGTGCTCTTTAAGTTACACTTTTTTTAAGAATATTTTAAATTATTTTTCTAAACATTTAGTTTTAAACATGTTAAATATTATCAACCAAAGTTGTACTTTAATAATAAAAATAAATAAATTTAATTTGGTTAAAATATTTTAATAAAAAAAATAAACAATATTTTTTATTAAAATATTTTAACAATAACAAGACATAAAAATAGCAGAAGCTTTAAGTCATAAGTATAAATAACAAAACCTAGAGTCTTAAGTAACATAAAGTCACACAATATTGTTTGTGTATTGATGTTTGCAATTAAACAACATTAGTTTTCAGGACAATTTCATTTTTAGCAGAGGAAGGAAAGATATCAAATCATGAACTATCACAAGGAAAACTACCAAAGGAATTTTAATCCTATAGTTAGTTGTAAGATGTATCATGAAAGTATCAATTAAGTCTCATCCTTTTTCTGTGACTGTTCCTAAGTGCCCCAAAAACTCTTATTCCTCAAGTTTTTTTCCTCATCAGTTCTTTGGAATTTCATCTTGCTTCATTCATCTTGCTTTCCTGATCCATACAATTGTTATCTTGCTTTACAATCTTCATCTTTTTTTTTCCACTAACTTCCAACTCTAATTAGTGGTTGCTTGCAGCCTTGTTGGAAGTGAAAATGTTAAAAAAAAATAGTTAAAATTAGTTTCTTTAAAGTAAGTATATTTGGTAAATTTTTTTGCAAGGCAAGATTTGACAAATGAAAAACTGTTTTAGAGGTTATGCATATTTGTAAAAGGTATATTATAACAATTTGGTGGCAACTATGGTTTTTTGCATTTAGCAGGCCTTGGCATGAAGCGAGAGCAATCGCTCCCGTCACATGAAACACACTCGTTAATGGAATATTTATAAATTGCAGACGCAATAAAAAACGCTTGCTAATTTAGTCACGTGAATAAAAAATCACGCTTGTCCTAAAAATTTGGGAGGGAGAAAACTAATAATGATTTACTTGATTTTATAATAAATTTTTTTTATAAAAAGTTTTTGTTAAAGATTTTTGTTTAATTAAACAAAAAAGTTCGCTCATTGTTAATGGAATATTTAAAAATTGCAGGCGCAATAAAAAACGCGAATTTAGTCACGTGAATAAAGAATCGCGCTCGTCCTAAAAATTTGGGAGGGAGAAAACTAATAATGGCTTACTTGATTTTATAATAAATTTTTTTTATAAAAAGTTTTTGTTAAAGATTTTTGTTTAATTAAACAAAAAAGTTTATTGTTAAAAATAAATAATCTCTATTCGCATATCTTAAATTGCGTTTTTCCAAATGAGATATCCAAAAATAAAAGATCGCTCTCCATAACTTTATGACAAGCCCGCATAATTGCGCTCGCTAAAAAACTATTTGAGTTTTATGGGCACAAAACATCCTGCTGGACAATTTTCTTCATGCCAATGCCTGATTTGGTATTTTTCACTTCTTTAGTCATTTTTAGAAAAAAATTGTCTCAAACATTCATAGAAAATATAGGGCAACCTGTTAATCTACCCAAAGTTTTTAGAAAGAGGCCCTTATTTGGCCTTGACAATGCTCTTATGTGGCTTTGACAAAGCCCAATCAAGAAAGCCATCAATGTGTACCGAGAGTATTAATGACAATGTTAATACTCTGATATTTGCTGCTGATAAAATCAGTTTCTCTAAAATCTAATACAAAATTTGTAAAGTTTTACTACTAGCTACCTTAGAACTGTTAAACTAAGGTTTAATGTTGTACCTAGAGAAAACAAAAAGATGTTAGGTCTCTCTTCAGAGAAAACAAAAAAAAAAATTAACAAAGAGGCAAAAAAATCTTAATTAAGATTAAGATGAACTCAGAATCTATCTAGTGTTCATCATCCTTGTAAAAAAATGTAACACAAATTTATATCTATACCAGCCTATTTAATGAAAAGGGGTAAGATGTAAAAGGCCTATTTAATGAAAAGGGGCAAGGTATAAGGTGCTAGTAAATGATATTTCTTACTTACACCTAGTCTATATCTGCTTTTAAAGGTTTTTTGTTTTTCATTTATCCAAGATAAGTATTTTTTATTGAGGTATATCTTAAAGATCCCCAAGAGCATTTTAAGTCAGAGTTCAACTAGCTTTTGTCTAAGAAAACAGAATAACAATGCATGTGGCAATGTTAGCATGTCACCAGTAGCAGAGTGAATCCAATCTGACCCTAATGCCAAGTTGTCCTGTCCTTAACCTGACCTGATTTAACATTTATTCTTTTGCATTTGTTATCATCTTTTGCCTTTTCCATTGAGTTTGCAATTGATTTTTTTTTGTGTATAGTGTAATGGTGTTTTAAAAAAAAACGATTATTAGTATTAGTATTAGTTTATGCTGTGACTGGTATTGCTACCAGTGAGTGTGGTTTTAAAGCACACATGACAGATGAGTCTTGTGATAGTTTGACTCCCATTGATCAAGTCTTGCTTTAAATGAGTTGACTGAATTAGCTTTAACAATATTTTCTGGCAGTGCATTCCAATAATTTGCAGCTCGATTTAGTAAAATATTTTCTTTATAATTATGTACAGAAAAATTCTTTAGAATACTTTAGGTTATGGCCACGAGTACAATTAGATTTGAAGGACTTATTTTCAATTGAATTATGTCACCACGTTGTCTTCTTTTAACTAGTGAGGGTATTCTAAGACAAACTAGTCGATCTTCATAGCATAATTTATTGGTTGAAGTTACCAATTTAGTGGCATGGCGCTGTATTCTTTCCAAAATCTCAATATATCGTTTTTGATAAGGAGCCCAAACTGGTACAGCAAACTCTAGAAGTGGTCGAACAAAGGAAAGATATAGAGATTTTAGCAGTTCTGCATCAAATTGAACAAAAGATTTTTTTATTATACCTAATATGCGGTAAGCTTTGCTTGCACTCGATAAGACTTGAATTTTCCACTACAAGTTATCTGAAAAAATCACTCCTAGGTCTCTTTCTGAATCTGATATGTTGAGTTTACAACCATTTATATAAATTGGGTATTTCTTATTTTTATAGCCATGTGCATAACTAAACATTTGTCAATATTAAAGTTAAGCAACCAATCTTGTGTCTAAGCATAGGCAAAGTTCAAATCACATTGTAGTTTATTATGTAACTGATCAAAAGGACTAATCGACATGATTTTTGTGTCATCAGCATATAATTTTGAAATATTTTTTTGAGACTCAGGAAGATCATTTATATAAAGTATAAAAAGTATTGGACCCAATACAGATCCTTGAGGAACTCCACTATACACATTAGCTAAAGTTTAGGCATAATCTCCCATAATAATTCTTTGCTTTCTATTAGATAAGAAAACTTGAAACCAATGAAGTGCCAAGCCACTAACACCATACGCTTCAAGTTTTAAGATGAGCCTTTGATGTGGTACAGTATCAAATGCTTTTTTAAAGTCAAGTAAAACTACATCTAGAGGAATTCCTTGATCCACATTTCTTGTAATATAATCTAGTTTCAAGTAAATTTGTACTACATGATCTATTTTTAACAAATCCATGCTGTTGATTAGCTATAATATTATTTTCATAAAGATATTTTTCAAACTTATTTTTAATTATGCATTGTAGTATTTTAAAAGTAACACATGGAAATGATATAGGTCTATAATTTTTGGAATCACTCTTGTCGCCTTTTTTATATAGTGCAGTTGTATTTGCTGAATTAAATTGATTTGGAAATTGACTTTTTTCTATTGACTTCATAAAAATTAGTGTTAGAGGAAGAGCGAAAGCAGTAGCACAATTTTTTAAGATAGATGGATGTAACTTGTTGGCTCCGTAGGCTTTGTTTTGATCAAGATTATTTAGTCTTTCAAGAACTTCATATTGGATATCTTCAGGAGTTAAATTAAAGGTAGTATCATTGATTCTTGTTTTGAATAATGGAGTGCATTTTTTATTTTCTTTGACAAAAACGTTTTGAAAATTTATATTTAGAAGATCAGCAATCTTTTCTGGATCCTGGGTTTGTTTCACCGTTTGGTTGTCGCAGAGCTTTTCTATAGTCTTTTACATATTGTTGTGAATTCATATATTTATATAATACTTTTGGGTTCTTTTTAGCTTTTTCCACAATCATTGATTCGTGTTTTCGTCTTGAAATGGAAATTTCAAATGGCACTCTTTTTGATAATTGTTTATATATTGGTTACAAAGATTTGAATTTTTCCATTTACTATAACAATTTCTGTGTCTTAAATTCTGTTTTTCTCTAATGAGTGAGATAAGTTCTTTATTCAGGTATAGTTTCTTTGATGATGAACTTGAGGTATTTATAGGAACATATAAGTTACACGCTTCTTCAATATAATGAATTCTCATCATACATTTCTTGAACATTCTTGGTATGAAAGTCTGCTTTTCTATATAAAATTTTTTTTTTACTTATGATTTTTATTCATTGTTTTATTTTTAAGAATAAAATCAAAACACAATATCAAATGACCCCAAATGATTATAGAAGATTTTTATTTAAAAACAATGAATATGTTGAATTTAATGTTAAAGAATTACTTATGAAGAAGATATATAAATAAGTTTCAAAAACTTACATTATACATGAAATAAATTTTATAATTTTAGCTATTGTAAACAATATTTTTATTTAAGTCAAATAAATTATAAAAATAGATCAATAATAAAAAGAATCAATAAAGTTTATCAAAATAAAATGTTCTTTGTGTGAAAAAATTAGTAAAGATCATTCAATAGAAATTCAATTAATGAATCTGGACATTCATTTAATCAATATACAAGGCCATTTATTCAATTAGTTAAAAAGGCCATTCAATTAATTAACAAGACCATTCATACTAGCAATAAACAAGGTAATTTATTTCATCAATAAAAATGATTGTTCATTCAATCATTAACTAGGATCATTCATTCATTTAATGAACAAAGCTGTTCTTACTAATGATTAAATGAAACTATTCATTCAAATTAATAAGCAAACAAAACAAGGTTAATTTAAAACTATGTCATTTAAAAGTTAGCTAAAACTTATGTTTTCTATTTATCTGTTTGCTTGCTAAGAGTTTTTTCAGCATGACTATTTCATAATTTTATAGCTTTTGTAGCTTTTTTAATTAAGTTGAAAAAAAGTTTTTTTTCAAGCAATCAAAGTATTAAAGTTTGATTTTGTGATGCAAATATGATTTTTGCTGTACTGTTACTTAATATAATAACAACAGTCATAACAAGGTTTGATATAAGTTGTGTTTAAACCCAATGATGTCATCCCAAACCTAATGCTAGCTCTTCATATAATACAAGTCACCCTCCTTATGTATTTTAATGTATTGATTTTTTTTAAATTTGTTTCTATATTTTAGATTGTTAAAGTTCTTAAAGTAATAAGAGAAACTTTTTTTAAGACTTTTTTACTGGATTCATCTATATCAGTAAAAATATTTCTTCTTTAAGGATATGTTAACCTGGGTCTCAAAGGGAAAAACCAAATTGGTTTTCAAAAGCAAAAATATATATACGTATAGATGATATCATACACGTATAGATGACTTGATATATACACGTATAGATGACTTGAAATTATTCAATGTTCTAAAAGACTTAAAATCAGCAGTTTAAATTTTGGTAAGTAACTCCTAAAACATTTGGGGAGAATCTAAGTTCTGGTAACTTCGAAAACATTTAGGGAGAGTTTAAGTTCTGGTAAGTTATACTAAAAGCATATGTGAAAATGTAAGTTTATGTAAGTTACACCCAAAACATTTAATATAAATAGGTTTTGACAAGTTGCACCTAAAACATTCAGTAAAAATGTGAATTTCGGTAATTCATATTTTTACTAAATGTGAAAAGTAATAAAGTTAAACTTAATGCGGTATGTGAAAATGTTACATTGTTAAAATAATATTTTTTTGATAGGAATTATTGAACAAAAGATAAATTATATTGTATATTTGAGAATGTCATATCATAATGAAAATAAAAAATGGCAATACACAACAATAAAAATACTATACATAATTGGCTGGATATAAAAATATGATATGCAAAGGTTCTGTAATATCCAGTAAATGTCTGAAGATAACTATCAAATTCATGTTATGTTCATTGAAAAAAAGTAGAACATAAATTTGTTCTTAAAAATATAATAACATCTTTTCTTAATATATCTTTAAATAAATTTACTATTAATAATTTTTTAATAATTCGTAAAGTAAATAATGATAAATTTTAAAGTTATATTAAAATTGTTATAAATAAAAATTAACAGTAATAATATTATCAAAGAAATAAAAATATTTTTTTTTTTTAATTTACTGTAATTTATTAACTATTATAATTTCTTAAATTAAACTTTATTTTAGGTTCTCGCAAATATACAAAAGCTAAATATTTTAACCCTTTTAAAGTTTGTTATAAACATTATATGTTATCCAGCAATCATTTTAAATCTAAAACAGATTCTATTCATGGATCACTTGTAACAATGCCCTCAGAGTTAGATGGTGTTGTTTTGAAACCAGCATTAAAGTTTAACTCAATGTATGATAACAATTTAAAATTAACCGAACCCCCTGATTTCATAGATGACTTTATTATTGAAAGTGATAATGAAGATTATGAACAAGGTAACTAAATATTGTTAATAAAATCTTTGAGAATCATTTGTGAGAAAAATTTATATATTTAATATATATTTATATATAAGATGGATCTTTTGGAAGAAATAATTCACAGTAGCATCATTAGTAAAAATTAATGGTGCAACACAAAAATATATTCACATGTTTGAAATTAATAAAAAATAATATGCAAAAGCCAAACATTTCAATAAAAAAATTTTTCACTGACATTAATCAATTTAAAAATTCAAAATAATAATAATAATAAAAACAAAATAAAAATAAACTAAAAAGATTATTTAAAATAATACTAAGTTTCACCTGTGTTGCGTGAAAATTAGCAAAATAAAAATAAATAACAAAAAATAAAGCATGTATATGTTGTATATAATGAATATGTATAAATAAAAGCAAACATTATAACAACCTGTTAAATTAATATAAACAAAAGCAAACGTTACAATAACATGTTAAACCAATAAAAATAAAGATAAACATATCAATAATCTGTTAAACCATTAAAAAAAAAAAAAACTAAACATATCAATAATCTGTTGAACCATTAAAAAAAACTCTATCAATAACCATTAAGTTGACTTTAAAGTTTTGAAATTTCAAAATATTAAATTCAGAACTAAACTAAAAATTGTTAATAGTGGTTTTTGTTTATTGTAACGTAGGGCTTGCATCCAAGGTGTGTCGGTCAAATAGTTTAGCAATAAAGTTAAGTCAACGACCAAGTCTAAGTGAGTTAGAAGATAAAAATATCATTCCAAGTAAGTAGCTCTTTTGCTTCTCTAAAATTATTCAAAGTAATTGAAAAAAGTTTACTTATTTTTATAAAAAGGTTTTCAGAAAAAGTTTTTGCTTTTTCTATTTGTGAAATTGCTTTTTCTATTTGTGAAATTGCTTTTTCTATTTGTGAAATTTCTTTTTCTATTTGTGAAATTGCTTTTTCTATTTGTGTTTAAGAGCTAAAATAGAGAGGGTTGTAATAAAATAGAGAGAGGGGCAAAAAAATAGAGAGGGGTATAATAAAATAGAGAGAGGTGCTATAAAAAGACAGGCCTTAGAGCCTTGTTCTTTAAAAGTGATGGAATGCTTTGCAAAAAATAAAAATATAGATTTTTTTGATTTTTAGAAAAACTGTATATTAGCACAAAAAATTGTTTATATTATGATACTGTTAGTTTTATGTTATACTTTTATATGTAAGTTTTGCATATTCCGATTTTACAATGTAAAATTGGAATATGCAAATATTAAATTTTTACAATAAAAATCTGTGCAGTGAGTCACTTTTTGCGGTTGTTGTTTTTTAATTTCAGTGCTAGGAGATAAAAATACTATATATTTGCTTTATCAAATTATGATTATAAAAATTTATTACAGATTTAAAATATTATTGAGACTCAAGTTTTATGCGAGTTTATGCTATTAAAATGGTTTTGATTTAAATGGAGTTTAAATTGGTTTATGGAATACATTTTTACAGAATCTTATCTTGATCATTTTGAAGTATTTTTTTCTATTTTTGTAATTTTCTGTGAGAATAATCATGTAAAAGTTAAAAGTAAAAGTTCATTTTTCAATTAACACAACTTGTGTTGCAATCAACATAACTTGTGTTGCAATCAACATAACTTGTGTTGCAATCAACATAACTTTTGTTGGACATTTTTTGCAGAGTGTTTTTTGCTGTAGTTTGGTATCAAATCACTCTAGCATATATCAGAGTATCAGAGAAAATTTTTGTTGTTTTTTTAAAATATTTTCTATAATCTAGGATAAATCTAGGAACATAATATTTATTTGATTGGTTAGATTTGAAGTTGTTGCATTTGTCCTTGATTTTGTTGCATTTGTCCTTGATTTTGTTGCTGTCTGTGAACATGTGGAAAACAAATGCACTGTTTAAGGCAATTCAGGAAAACAATTTTATTATTTTTATGGTGTTCCAAGGATTGTAGCAATATATGACTATCACAATTATCTTATATTAATAAAACAGGTTTTTGTTGAAAAAAGTATATTAGAAGTTTAATAAGTACTTCAGATGTTCAAAGTATATTAGAAGTTTCAGAAGCACTTCAGTTGTTCAAATTTTTTATACCCAGTTTAATTTTAGTACAGTAGCAGTAATTAACAATAGTGATTTCATTAGTATCTCTCAAAACATTACGTTCAACATTGATAACAGTGTTTTCATTAGTATTTCTCAACACATTACATTTAACATTGATAATATTGATTTCATCAGTATCTCATATTACATTTAACAATGATAATAGTGATTTTATCAGTATCCCCTAAAACATTGCATTTAACATAATAGTGATTTTATTAGCATCTCTCTAAACATTACATTTAACATTAATAATGGTGATTTCATTAGTATCCCTCAAAACATGTGTCATTAGTATTACATAAAATGCTATCTATATTTTTACCTCTCGTTGAATAGATTTAGTGTACGCCATCTGTAATCAAAGTTCTCTAACTTTGGATAATGGTCTTTGTTAAAATTTACTTCATTATAAAAGTTAATGATTAAATTAGTATGAACTTTAATAAATTGAATAATATTTAAATACTAAATTAATAGTTCAAGTTTGATTTGATTACCATTAAATTCAACTTTGACCGCTAGCCTTTAAGTTTGTTTTTAAGAAACCCATTTTCAGTGAGGTTAAGTGGCTGGTAAGAGTTCATCTTATCTTTAGGTACATTAACAATAAGGATAATGATTTTTCAGTATTTTTGACAATAAATTTATTTATATCGCTTTTAAAAACTTTAATTAACTTTTTTATTGTTTATGTAAAGAATTATTATTTTATCAAGAATTTTTTGTTGATTGAAAAATGGATTTAATTAATATTTTTGAATACTCCAGGGTTGTTTTTTGAATACTTCAGGGTTGTTTTTTTTTTTTTTTGTTATTGTTAATGCAGTAGTAGTTGCATTAACAACACTTAAATTAATTACGTGGTTACTTTAAGCAATCAAAAATCTTTGTACCATCTCCAAGCAACAAAAGTTGTCTGCTGCATGACAAATATTTCTCAAGTGTTTCTCTTTTTTTTAAAGTTTTTTTTTTTAAATAACTGCATTATCATCAAATATCTTCCCTGTTGGTTCTATTTCAGAGTATGTTGGCAGATCAAAAAAATAAATGAGTTGTAAAGAAAGTGAATGTTTTGAAAAGTCATCTCAAAAGTAAAAAGCATTATCTCTAGTTTTTGTATTTTACTATTTTTCAAAATCAATTGTATCATGTACGATAGTTCAGACTTCAAACTTGGCATAATGATTTAAAATACTTTTTTTTTTTTTTTAATTACTCATAATAACTGAAATTGGTTTCAAACTTATAAAAAGCATAAAAGTAATTTAATGAAGGATAAAATATGTAAAAAAGAAAATATACAATATATTAAGATATTTTATTTTAATATATTGTAGATTTTGTTAACACTAAAGTATACTATACATTCCTGTATTTAGAAATATATTAAATGTTGGGAACAAAATAATAGTGTTTAGCAAAATAGTTATTTATAATAATAAAGCTGAATAAGGAAATTATAACCCTGGTAGCATTCTCAATGTTAATAATGAATGGTAGCATTCTGAGCTACATCATTGGTAGCATTGCTCAAATTTAGATCTGTTTTCTTAAAAAACATACAGTTGTTTGCTGCCGTTTTATTTGCATTAGCTTTTTGTTTATTAGACTTTATTGACATTTGTCAAAGGTAAGATTAATATTAGTGTCAATTCAATGAAATATTCTTAGTAATTGAGAAATTTTATTTGATTTAAACAGAAATCAAAAAGTTGATAAATTAAGGAGAAAAAGATAAACAACTAAGCATACAGATTAATATGCTGCTTTTGCTAATCTTTTGGTGTCCTCCTGTCAAATTAAAGGTGATTTAAATTTAAGAGTTTCTAACAGAACAGTACGTAATCAGTTATTAGAATGTAATTTATATCCCCGAAGTCCAAAAAAAGTTGTGTTGATGCAAGTAAGCCTTTTGAAAATGTTCATGAAGATTGGCTTGCTTCAAAATGGCTAAATGTTTTGTGGTATAATGAAAGCAATATTATAGTATACGTAAGAAGGCTAATTAACTCTGGCTACAAACCACTATGCACTATAAAAACTGTTAAACATGGTGGAATAAAAATAAATATTTAAGGTTGTTTTTTCTATTATGACATTGGCTCCATCTATAATATTGATGGAATTATGGATCAACATATTTATCTGGAAATTTTTACAAAACACCATGTTGCCTTATGCAGAAGAAGATATGCTGCTAAAATGGGTCTTCACGCAATATAATGATTTAAAAAATACCAGCTATAGGGTCAAAATCTGGTTTGTGAAGGTGAGGATTGAAGTTATAGATTGGCCTGCACAGTCACTAGATCTCAAACCTCATTGAAAACCTTTGGACCATTGTTAAAGAACCAGTTTCTAAAGAAAAACCATGAAATCAACACAAATTATGGAGTGTTGTTCAGAATCTAATCAAATCATTGTCAAGATCTAATCAACTCCATGCCAAATCAATACAAATCTGTGATTCAAAATCAAGACTAAAATTTAGAGGTTCTAAATCATGTGAATAAATAATTTTTTAATATTATTTTGTTTCTTGTATTTATTTTACAAACCTCATAATTTGTTACTTTTATTTATTTTACAAACCTCAACACACATGTTTCAAACTGAGAAGTCAGTAAAATTTGTAGATGATTCTAATTTTTTTTTTTTTTTTTGATTGAGGTTGGCAATAACTTGCTGACCTCAATCTTTTTGAGGTCGGCATAAGGTTGGCAAAAATTACTTGATACAAAAGTCTGACCATAAAACATAGAAACCAGGTCTGTAATTTTTTGCTGACCTCAAGTACTTTTCAGTCGGCAGTTAGGTTGGCATTGCCGATCCTAATTTCGAGGGTTGTATATATATATATATATATATATATATATATATATATATATATATATATATATATATATATATATATATATATATATATATATATATATATATATATATATATATATATATATATATATATATATATATATATATATATATATATATGTATATATATACATATATACATATATGTATGTTAAGGTTTGTAAAATAAATACAAGTAACAAATTATATTGTATTATATTATAGTGTATTGTGCCCTTTTTTTTGCATTTGAACAGATTTTATATTTGCCATAATTTGTGGTAGTGGTGTAGTGGTAGAGTGCTTGCTTCATAATTGAGATACCACTACCATCAGAGACACAGTATTACCACATCCCTGGTAGAACCATGCTTAAGTTGTTTATCTGTGCAGCAACCTTGTTCATCAATAGTTGTATTTACTAGTTTAAGAGTTGATAGAGGGTTGTAACCTCAGTATAGTAGCCCTATCGACTGTAATGGCTCTCTTGGCCTTGGGGAGGTGAATAAAGTAAAAAAAATAGCATCTGCATTATTTTGATTATAATTTAGTTATTATTTTGATTTTGAGTGCATGCAAAATAAAAAAAAAAATTTAGCTTTAAGGTTCATTAGAGCAAAATAATATCAAGATTTCTAATAGTTGTTTAAACTAATATCATATCCCATCAGATTTTGTTACTTACCAACCAAGCAAGAATTTACTGCTAAATAATCAAAAAGTTAAAAATCTCTAATGGGCCAAGAACTAACATCATTTGATTGCTGTTCGGGGCAAATCAAGTTGAATAACATTCTATTGCACATATTTTATTGGATTGTTACTTTTTGCTCATATTTTCTTTTATACAGCCTAGATCTTTAAGATTAGTTTTAATTTGAGGTACTAACTCAATAGCAATATTTTTAGCTGTTATATGCTCCTTTACAGGGAGCATGTAAAAGCTTTTAAAAAAGTTAAAAAATTTCCATTCTTACATTTTTTAGTTTTTTTAAGACCCCTCCTTCCCCAGCTTATTAAGACCATCCTATATGTCCCCCGTTTATTAATTTTGAAAGGTAAAATAGTTTAGCAGTTTTTCTATTGTAAGAAACCTTTTTTTTTCTTTACTCCAAAGTGTTAAACAAAAAACTATTTTATTAATAAATGCATTACATAAAAATGTCAAAGTCTCTTCATCATAGATAAAAAAATTTTGAAAACATTTTTTTTAAGTATTTTTTTTTTTTTTTAAGAATTTTTTTCAGAATAGAATTCTTTAATGAGTTGTTTTTCCATTAGTGTTCTTGATTACTTTTAGTTAATGTGGTTAGTTAATGTTGGTTTTATGTGCTGAAGCCATTAAATTGTCGAAAAAGTTTGTTCATGGAAAGAAAGATAAACATTGTTTAGTTGTTTTCATGTTTTTAGAAGTTTGTAGTTTTTTTTAAGTTCCAATCTGGATGTGGAGTCCCTATTTTTGCCTGCAGTCTTGGGAGTCCATGAAGATATTAAGACTCCAGGACTCAAGTTTTTTTTTTTTAAGTTCACAAGGTGCTCTCAGAGAAACAGTCTTGTCACAGAACACCATGGAAGAGCATCTTTCAATTTTTAAGATTTTCTTTATTATCATAGCAAACATTGGCTGGCGTTCTGTGTGTCACAGTTCATTTTAGAATTAAGTTCTACATAAGAAAATTTTTATTCACTGGTGGAAAGTTCTATTTAGCATTCTTTTAGTTTCTTTACTTTTGATGAAAAAAGAATTGAAACCGGCGTGAATTTTCTTAATGAGTGATAACATAAACAATGTTTTCTGAACAAGGAGTATTTTATTATGTTTTCTGAACCAGGAGTATATTCTTATGTTTTCTGAACCAGGAGTTACATTATATGGCAAATTGTGTCTCATGTCATTGGTTTTCAGTCTGTTCTTTTAATGCCAAAAATTTTTTTTTTTAATGCATAATGAAAAATTGCTGTAACAGTTTAGATACACGAAGCTGTTTGACAGCATCCATAAAGTATGTACGCAGTAAAGCGACTGATTTAAGACCCTCTCCTTCCCTAATGTATGCACATGTATGCTTATAATGACTCCCCCCATCCTCATGTGTGTGCAAGCATTAACATGCAAAATCACTCACTCCTCTCCAACCTAAAACTTTTCAAAACATTTAAAAATATAATAACTTATACTTAATTTGACATTTCTCTGTTAAATAACATAATATTAATTTTTGAAACTCAGGAAATGCAATGCTTTTGTTAAAAAATAAATAACTTAAAAAGAAATCAAATTTTAAGAGAGATAGAGAACAAGAGATTGTCAAACTGCGTACGTACTTACTGTTTTTAATACCTACTCCCATTTTACACATTTGTAATTGTAAACCTTTTACACATTTGTAATTGTAAACCTTTCCCCTCTCCCATACTTTATTATGTTCTTAATGGAAGACCTCTTTCTTATCTGACAAGCCAAAAAAATTTCTAAGAGCACGACAAAAATCTTGACTTGAACAAAACAAGTTAATAAAAATAAAATCTATTTTTAAGATTGCATTATAAAATTAAACTAACAAGCTAGAAAAGCACAAAAGTAGCTCACAACCCATAAAAATCTTATAAAAATACTTCAAAAAACAAACAAAAATTGCTTGCAAGACAATTTTTTTAATGAGGGACTTACCTTTAATGGGTGTCTTTAATAAATAACAATATAAATGTATTTGACAAGTGTGGTGAGCAACATCTTCTTAATGTGCATTAAATATGTTGTTGAAATCAAAATTTGTTATCTATTAAATTTAAGATATTAGAGGTTATAATTGGAAACACTTTACAGCATTCTGTTTTAAATTCAAGATATTAGAGGTTATAATTGGAAACACTTCACAGCATTCTGTTTTAAATTCAAGATATTAGAGGTTATAATTGGAAACACTTCACAGCATTCTGTTTTAAATTCAAGATATTAGAGGTTATAATTGGAAACACTTCACAGCATTCTGTTTTAAATTCAAGATATTAGAGGTTATAATTGGAAACACTTTACAGCATTCTGTTTTAACAATGTTTCCAATTGAGTCATGATAATGATTTCTACAACTTTTTTGTTGGGTTATTATACAAAAGCAATTTTCAAAAGCGTATATAAATAAGCAAGTACTAATGTCTACAATAACTTGCATCTATAACTGTCTTATTTTACATTATTATTCAGCTGCATTTATTTGCATTTACCACAATTAGAGCAAGTTACCAAATATGTTGCCGTAACTTTATTCCATTCTTCAATCTCTTTCATCTGTCAGTATGTCTTAAAAACCTAAAAGTTAAAGCTTAGATAATCAATGTTTATATAGAAATACACATTTATGTAAAATTTTAATGTAAGTTCAATAAGAATAAAAAAAAAACATTAAATACATTAAATAGAATTGAATAGCATCAGAAATCAACAGGTTAAAAATAAATTTTTATTAGAGTACGTTATGTTAAGTTTAAAAATCTCAGTTAAAAAAACTTTAAAAAAATGCAAAATAGTTTAGTTTTTCTTAAAGAATTTCTAAAAAATATTATTTTTGAACAAAAGTGTATGCAAATATGTAACATACGTAAACTTCAAATTATGTAATGTTAAAACATACTAAAACAAACTCATATCAAGTTTTACAGCTTTACTTTCGCCTAAAAATTACATTGCATCAACCTCTCCTTAATTTTTGATCTACAGCATTAATTTAGTTAGAAAAAATTTTTATGTAGTTTTAAAATATCAATCGTCAACATGCCAGCATGGCCAAGTGGTTAGCACGCTGAGCTTCAGAGAAAAAAGCCGTGGTTCGAGTCCAACTACTGGCATCCTTTTTTTTTTCAATTTTTTTAGATTTTTAAAATACAAAATATTTGTGAAGTTTTATAAAGATTATATACAAAGATATCTAACAATATTATACACTTTAACAAACAAAAAGATTTTTAAAAAAGCTAAAAATTCTAAAAACATTAAAAACAAGGGGATATTTATTGTGTATGTGTCATGATTGAGATACTTATGTTATTTTAATTTTACAATATAAGTTTTTTTACAACTAAGTTGAGTTTGTGTAAGAAAAATGAGTATACAACATGTTTATAAATAGAATATAAAATCTAAAGAACTGTAAAATTGTTTTGTTTTGCATTTTAAATAACAAAAATTAAAAAATAAAGCAAGCTAATGATTTGGACTTGCCACGCGGCGACCTCAACTTTTTTTAAACAGTAAGGGGGTTTAAAAAGTATGTTTTATATAAGAACATAATTAAAAATTCTAATTTTATACTTAGATTAAACCATTTTATAAAATTAAATATTTTTAAAAATAATTAAAAGTTAAAGTTATTTAATATTGATACAATAAGGGAATTTAGAGTTTTACAGCTATTTGACTACGCCCCCATTAAACATTCTAAACCAAGTGCAACAATGACAGAATTTAAATAAGCATCAAAATAGTATTATACTCCATTATTTTTTGGCATTATATACCTTTTGGCTGATCCCTAATCTAATATTTTAAATAAGAGATCATCCATAAATTACGCAACGCTAAATTTTACTAATGAACAAAACAAAAAAAAATCAATTTTTCCATGCAGAGTCATATGTTAGATCAAAAATCAAAATAGCTCATCAAGTTTAATGAAAATCGCCACCTAAAAGAACTAAAGATCTCCTACTTTTTTTTTATATATAAATTTAGCATTGCGTAATTTATGGACGATCCCTTAGCATTTTATAGTCTGTAGTTTTTAATGGTCTAAGATCTTCTTAGTTCTGCTATTTGTATAGCGTTGCGTGCAAACTGTAAGTGTAAACGTCTTTAGCATATGTTGAGTTTGCAGGCCGTATATGGAACAATTGTGTATAATAAATCTATAAAAATTAGAAAACTTTTGAATTTTATTTTAACAATTAGAAATTTTTTTGCTGTGCAATTATTTTTTTGCTATAATTATTATAGATATATACTATAATACAAATTTTGCTATAAATATTGCTACAAGCACAGCAAGGTTGAAAAATATTCAAAATTTATTAAGCTTGATCTTTAATCTCCCAAAACGACACTGATGACAGCACACTAAACCGCTGAGCTATCAATGATATGCGTTTAGGAGAAAAACAAACCTAATTATAAATCTCTTATAAGCTCTAAGTATGCTGAAAGGGTGCGCACGTTAATTTTTTTGCTCTTGAAGTAATTTTTTTAAATCATCGGTATAGAAATGAATGGTGTGGAATAGATAAGTATTGAAATAGTAGGTTTGGTAAAGACCCGTAGTTTATGGGTCTAGAAAGCTAGGATATATATATAAAAGGAAAAAGTATAGAAAAAGTGTAGAATAGATTAGATAGAATAGATACAAAGTATTTTTATAAGTCAGATCAAATTTAAAATAACTTTTTTACAAATTACCTGGATGAACATCTGTTTTTTATAAATAATATTTAAAACATAATAATTTGTGAGAGTCTTTTAAAAGCAAATTTGTTTGTTTTTTTTTGCGTTGAGTTAGTTCACCCCTTGTATATAAAAATATGTATATAGGTCAGTACTGTCTTAATGTATTTTGCCCTCTCAAAATGATAGATATTTAATCCAGATGTTCTTTTTCTAAAGTTACTTCGCAAGATGAAAAAGATTCAATAAGGGATAAAGTCGGTAACAAGCTAACGAGGTATGCAAATTTTACACTATTATTTTAAAAGTGTTTTTGTGTTCGTGTTGATGATTTCATGTTTTGTGTTAAGATGTAGTTTTCATGGTTTTTAAAAAAAAGGTAAAAGCTGTACTTGTGTTGCTACAAGTGAAATCACTCATATAATTCCTAAAAGTTCATGCTTCAAGTTTAAAGTTCAAGCATAATATTGAAATATTTTGTTTTACAGTAGAATCCTGTTTACTCAGACCCTGGATAAGTTGGACAAATTTTCAATTCCCTTGAACTTTTTTATCAACTTACTATAAAATAATCTGCTTTAGTCCTACCCTGGTTAAGTTGGACCATTTGCTAACTCATGCTGTTTTTTTCCAAAAAACAGCATGAGTTAGCGAATGTTGTTCTGTGTTTGTTTTTTTCGCTCAGACAAAAAATTTTTTTCTCATTTAATAAAAACTGGCTCTTCTGGTTATTGATTGACTGGTTAAGTTTTTTCAGGAAAAATGCTGAAGAGTTTTATGTAAATCCTTATCAAGTAGTCAAAGTCGTTTTATATTTGACATGATGAAAATGGATTATTTAGACTAAAATTTTTTGTGACTAATTTTTTCAATAGTGCAATTGCCATTTTTTTCCCAGCATAGATGTTACAAGCCGTTCAAGGAGTTTGAAGAATGACTCCAGGTTTTAGAAAATGAATGACATGTGGAATACCATAATCTTGTCATCACACATCATCTTGCATTAGTATATCAAATTTTTTCTTTTGCAAGCACTTGAAATTGAAAGCACTTGAAATTTTTAATGAAACAATAAAGTCATATGAAGACTTATTTTAATAAAAAAACTATTTAAAACTTTCATTTGATTTAGTTCTGTTTTTTTTTTAATAGTTAGCCAGGCATCTTGAAGTCTTCCAAATAACTTGTTCTTTGGTCCAACAATGTTGCTTAGCAACTGTTTCTAAACAAATGTGGTGTTAATAAGCTAGATTAAAAAGTTTGCAGCCCAAGGTTTCTTCAATTAGTTTATCAGCACAATTGTGGATGCAGCTGTTGCTAGTATATAACAACAATGTTATCTCTCAAATTCCAAACTTTTAAGAGATCTGATTTGACTTCAACTTGTGTTCTATCCTTAGATAGAACCGGTGAGATTTAAAACACTAGGTAACTTTTCTTTACTGTATTCTGGTTGCATTAGAAACAAGAACAGTTAGTTGTTCACTGCAGGAATTAAAAGTATCTTACAATAATTTATCGTCCCAATAAAAAGCACCAAATAATGGAAGATTCAGTGTTGTCTTTGTCATTCTTAGCACTCCTTTAGCAGTTCAGCATTAACAAAATTTGATAAGATTTTGATCTGAGTATTCGTCTGACAGAATCGCAAAATCTCTGTGTAACAGTGGCTTCATTGAAGCACAGAGTTTTTGAGAGATCACAGTAATAACTAGAAGATTGGTGAGCTGTCTTGACTATTTGTAGATCTTAGCAGTGTCTTAATTAGAGAGTGATATATTCAGTTTATTTGTTTATAGAAGACTCATAGTTGTTTTTAAATTTAATCTTGGCATGATCAGATCTTTCTTTAACTGATAATTTTTTATTTTTCTCATCATCATTCAGTTTGTTGTCTTTTAAAGTTTTAATCTGAATCATCTCTTTTTATTGATGATTTTATATTGATATCTTGCTGCTTTTTATTGATGATTTTATATTGATATCTTGCTGCTTGCATTTTTGATTTATGACCTTATGGTTGCTTTTCTGGCTTTTTTGGCTTCAATAAAATTGAATGTCATTTGTTTCCTTTTTTCTTTTCTCACATTAAATTCTTTTTTTTTTTAGATAGAAAGCTATCTTAATTAAAACCCATCTTGATTTCTTTGTTTTCTGTACAGCATTAGGTTAGTTAAGTTAGACTATATTAAAAAGCATATTTAACTTGGTTTAAAAGCTGAAATGTTTGCCACAAAGATCATCTTGGGAACTCCTTTTTTTATTAAGCTATTATATTCGGTCCATATTACCATAACAGAAGTTTACAACTGTGTAATAACAACATATGCAATTTTCTTATTTCTTACGGTCTTGAGGAAGAGGTCAAATTACATGACTTGTTTGCTGTCTGGCTCTTGTTAAAAAAGCAGATGGGTGTTCAAATAGTGTTCAAAATAATTTGTTAAAATTTGAGTTTTTGGTCTTGCCAATAAGGTTGATATTTTTGTTGCATCATATTAAAATGAGAATGTCAATGCACAATACGCTAAGCGTTCTTATTCTAATATGATCATTTGTGTCATTTAATGTTGTGAATTGTGATATTTTTTTTCTTTTTTTTTTTTTTTTGCATTCACTCCCAACAAGGCTGCAAGCAACCACTATTAAGTTGGGAGTTACTAGGAAAAAAAAAGAACAGAGTTATAGAGCAAGGAAACGATTGACAGAAGACTTGAAAAGTTGAAGGTTGTATGAGTCAGGAAAACATGAAGATGGGAGAGAGTTCCAAAGGATTGAAGTGCGGGGAAAAAAACTAGATGAATAAAAGTTTTTAGAGCATGCAGGGACAGATACAGTAAACGAATGAGACTTAGCTGAATGACGAGTAAAACGAAAATGAATTTTAGTTGATGGAACTAGAGATGATAACTCCTTTGAGCAGTGACCATGATAGTATCTGTAGAAAAGAGAAAGAGATGCAACTTTACGACGATGGGAAAGAGGTTCAAGCTTAGCAGGTAGTCCAGGTCCAACAACATTTACAATGCGTTTTTGGACCTTGTCAAGAAGAGAAAGTGAATCGTTAGAAGAACCAGCCCAAATATGACAACAGTATTCCATACAGGGACGAATAAGAAATTTGTAGAGGTAGAGAATGGAATCAGAAGTAAGGAAATGGCGAGCATGATAAAGAGAAGCAACCTTAGCAGAAGCTAATTTAGCAATCGATTGTATATATGGTTTCCATGAAAGGTCAGTAGTAAGCGATAATCCAGAAGACGTAAAGAGGAGGACTCAGTAAGAGGATTGCCATTCATTAATATAGGAATGTTGACCATATTACGGTAGTTGTTTGCAGTAAGCAATTGGGTTTTTTTAGAAATGAAACTCACAAGCCACTGTGAACCCCAATCTACCACCGAAGTGAGATCAGATTCAAGATCAGCTGCTTGTTCTAGGCGATCGAAAAGAGAAGACTTTTTGTCAAGACAGGAGTATAAAGTTGAGTCATCAGCAAAAAGAGCTACTTTAGATGAAAGATCGTTTATGTAGATAAGAAACAAAACAGGGCCCAGGATAGAACCTTGGGGAACCCCAGATGTTACTGGAAATAAAGAAGAGTGTTGGCCTTCAAGGATGACTTTAATAAACCGGTCAGAAAGAAATGATTTGATAATCTCAAAAACTTTCCCAGAAACACCATATGAAGCAAGCTTATGGAGAAGACCAGCATGCCAAACTTTGTTGAAAGCTTTAGATATGTCGAGAGCAATAGCCCTAGCCTCACCGCCTCCATCTAATGCAAGATAAAATCTTTCAGTTACAGCAGTTAGCAAGTCGGCCGTAGAGCGAGAGGATTGAAAACCGTATTGGTTGTCTGACAGCAGTTTATTTGACTCAAGATGAAATGTGAGGAATTTGTTGATCAAAGACACAAAGACCTTGCTAATAACAGAAAGAAGACTGATCGGACGATAATTGGAGGGGTCAGAATTTTCTCCAGAGTTTTTGAATATTGGAACCACAGATGCCATTTTCCAACAAGCAGGAAAACAAGACTCAGTCAAACACTTGTTAAATAGTTTTAACAAGTGTTTGACTGAGTCTTGTTTTAACAATTGTAATAACAATTCTGCAAGACTGTGACAGGAATGTTGTCTGGACCTATTAAACAAATATTGTTTAATATAGGAATATTGTCTGCGATAAGATGCGAGATTTAGTGAACTGAGAATAATGGAGTTTAGCATCAGAAAGCACCTTTTTACATCGATTTCTTGCAATAATAAATAGCCGTTTGTTCTCAAGAGAGTTGTTCTTTTGAAAAAGATGAAAAAAATGGTTACGATTGGATATAGCAGCCGCACAAGAAGGAGAAAACCATGGAGTAGAGTGAGGCTTGACTTGAAACCTACGAGAAGGAATAAAAGCTTCCATTCCAGCCTGAATCCAGGAGGTTACGTAGAAGGCGCATTTGTCAGCTGAGAGAGAAAAAACATCAGCCCAAGGACCATCACAAAGAAAATCACGAAAGGAATCCCAATCAGCTTTAGGGTAGTAGTAGGTGGTGCGATGATAAGGTGAGCCCAAAAAAGAAGTACGAGAAGAAAGATTTATAGAGATCATTGCATGGTCAGAACCACCTAAGGGAGAAAAGGGAGAAACTGAACATAAGCTAGGGTCAGAGACAAGACATAAGTCAAGGAGTGAAGGTAAATGATTAGGGTTGTCAGGAAAACGAGTCACAAAGTTAACTATCTGAGTAAGAGATTGAGAAACGCAGAAGTTAAAGGCTTTAGTGCCAGCAGGATCAGTGGTGTTAGAGCCAAGCCATTCAGTGTGATGGGCATTAAAATCACCAAGATATGTCTCAATATCTCATGTATCTCAGTGTAGAATTTTAATTTGTAGAAATTTAAAGTTGGAGGAGCACACATTAGTTAATCATCAATTGGTTAGACCTTGTTCTGTACATTTATTCATTATTTAAAAAGTACCAAATAAAAGAAACAATATCATGTATCTATATAGAAACTGTTAGAAACTATATTACTCAAGCCAAAATCTTTTAAAACTGTCTGCCTATTTTTAAAATATAATTTAAATGCGTAGAACTTTTAATTTTTTTTCTAAACTTTTAGAATTGCAAAAAACTATTGTGTACTTTGGCAAAATAAAAAGTTTGTTCTGAAAATATTTCAGTATAATAAACCAGATTATAAATTTCTCTCAATGTATTTTATTTATATTTTAGAAGTTTGAGTCAACGCCCTTCAAAGGAAGAACTTGAGGATAAAAATATACTAAGAAGTATGTTTTTATATGTTGTTGTTGTTTTTTTGTTTGTTTTTTTTGTTTTTTTGTATAAAAATTTTTGTGTTAATAGTTTGGTTTGCTTATGATTTTGTTAAGTTAATAAGTTGAAGATATTAAAATCTTTCATGCTGATTTTAAAACAACCTTATATAATTTTTTAAGCTCTGTTACTGTGCTCACTGTATTTTTGTAAAATCTGTAACAGTGTTAAATGCAAAAGCTGTAATAGTGTTAAACACAAAATCTGTAACAGTGTTAAACGCAAAAGCTGTAATAGTGTTAAACACAAAATCTGTAACAGTGTTAAACACAAAACAATGTATGCAACTTATCGGATTTTTTTTTTATAAAAGTTTTTAAAATGGTTTTAAGACTTTTAATTCAGTGAAATTTTCACAATTAAAAAAAAAAATCTAATTCACTTTAAATAAGGCTGCAAGCAACCACTAATAAGTTTGAAGTTGAAAACAAAGAATAAAGCTCAAGAGCAAGGAAACGGTTGACAGAGGAGTTGTAGATGTAATTTGTAGATGTACATTTGATTAAGATATAAAAATATAAAATTGGAAATTTAAGAAGAAAAATTTTAATATGTTTAAATTGTAAAATCAATTTTAAACCAATAAATGTTGCTCATAAACTTTAATCAACCTTGTTTGTCTCTTTTATCATATCATATCTTTTTACATATATTTTCAATTATAATATGGAAATATATATATATATATATATATATATATATATATATATATATATATATATATATATATATATATATATTATTTTTAATCCAATATTAACTATGAATATATTTAATATTGTATTTTCATTTTATCTCTTTGTATCTCTTTATATATGTCGTTTAATTCTAACTGAAACCAGAGGTAATAGAATTCTATAGATAGATGTTATATCAGATCAGAGAAAACATAAAGGAGACTAGTTGGTTGTAGAAGCAATTAGTGAAATATTGAACTTTCAGCAGAGCCTTTCTGCAGAAAGTTCTAGAAACTGTATGGAACCTTTTTAAATCGTTATGTTAATTTTAATTGGGGTTTTTCTGAATCACATAGGAGTTTTTGCAATGTATGCGTTTTTTTAACAAAAAAGTAACAATTTGAACATTTTGAATAAAATTTTTTTGAAAATTCCAGTCAGAAACTATTTACTTTTATTTCCTTTCTTGCCATTTTTTATTTTATTTATTAATAGTTGCTAAATTTTAGAATTTGTTTATGGGTTGGCCAATTTTTCATATGGCTAAAAATGGTTCATATGTTCCTTAACATACTCTAGTATCAATTTACTACTCCATGTTCTCATCCCATCTTAGCTATTGTTGTATTGTTTGGGGCAACAAGGAAGTTATCTATTAAATCGTATAAACAGTTTGCAACGTGCTTCCATAAGAATTATGACATTTTCCCCTATTCAATCTAATATCCAAAAAAGGTTTTCTGAATTAAAAATATTACAATTTCAAGATCTTATAAAGCTTTTCAACTGTCTTTTTGTGTTTGATTTCCTCCAAAATAATCTGCCGGGTTCGTTTAACAATTTTTTTCATTAAAGCAAGTGATACACATAAATACTATATTTGTATTACTATAAATGGTAATTTGCGTCCTTCTTTTTTCAATACTGTCAAGTATGGCAAGCTCTCCATAAAACATCAATGTATTTTTCACTGAAACCAATTAATACTTTTTATTAAAAAAAAAGATTTTAACTAAATACTCTTTTGTTACTAACTTTCTTCTTCTCAATAGAAACCTAATTAAGAAATTTTTATGTGAGCAATTATCTAAAGAATATATTATTTAATTACACTTATTTTTATTTTTTTTATTTTTTTTATTGCTTTTATTATTCTTTACATTGTTACTACTACTATTTTTATTATTGTTATTACTATTATTATTTATATATCTTTGTTTTTGTTACCTTAATATTATTACCTATAATGATAGTCAAAGTAGTTCAATAGTTGCAGTAGCTTTACCATTATTGTTATAACTATTCTTTAAATTGTTTATTTTATAATTATTAACTATACTATAATTATCTTACTATTGCTTTATCATTTATAATTCTTTTTACGTTGTTATATTGCAGTTATTATTTTTTTTATTTTTATTCATATTATTGTTACTATTATTATTTTTATAAATATTACTTTTAACTTTCTTTTCCTCTTTTATTTTTTAAATCTTCTTTATTGCTATTGTTGCTTATCTTTCTTTCCTTTTTTCTTTTTCTTTTTTTTTTAGGTGTCACTCCATTAACTAGTTTTCAACTATATGAGTGACACCTAACCTTATTTATGTAAATTTATAATTTATTATTGTAATTTTTCATTATTTATGGTTAAATAAATGGAGAGAGAAAAAAAAAAAAAATTATATTAAATCAAAGTTTTTTATTTGTAAAAATGTTGTAAAAAATGTTGTACAGAGTTTTTTTTTTATTATTTTTAAAAAATAAAGTGGGCTAGCATGAAAAAAAAATTAAATAAAAATATTTGTTATACAATAAAACACAAACTGGCAAAAGTATGAACCATAGTTCTAACAACTAATTTACAATCTGCTTCAGAAGAAAATAATTTTCTGGGCTTTACTCATAGCGATATTTAAAAATATAATTGCAATGAATTTGCAAAATCCCTTTGTTACAACGGCTTCATTGTAGCACCGAGTTTTTGCAAGATCATTGAAATAACTAGAAGATTGGGGAACTGGTCATAACTATTGATCTTAGCAGTGTCTTAACTAGAGCAAGTTTACTGAACCTTTTTGGTAGATAATAAAGTCTTTTTCCACCTTATTCTGATAGATTTGTCCCAAGGTTTTGTATTTTTCCTATAAGTTTGTTTCAATTTCTTTTTTCGTCATTTGGGTTACTATTAGTTTTTGAGAGCCATTAGAATGAGAATGTGTTTGTCGTTTTTCCTGCAGCTTGAAATCGTGGATGATATATGTTGAATAAGAGTATTGAGAGGAGTGTTAACTATGTTTGAAACCTGTTTTTCTTTGTTTTCATGGAAATAAAGTTGCTTTTCTGGCTTCTTCATGAATGATCTTCCTTTTTCTTGTCCTCTTTTTGACAAAGTCTTATTGAAAATTAAAAGATTGCAGACAATCTGAGGCAATTAATGTGATTTATTAATAAAGCTGGCCAAAAAAAATAGCAGTTTGGTGACATCCTCAATAAAAGTCTACAACTTTCATCTCATCATTTAAGAAGATGTTTTCTGATTAAAGTGAAAGACTGACACATTTATTGCTTGAACGATCTTTGGCTGGCACATTTATTGTTCACAGTTTTCCATAATCAGCTTGGCAACATCTGCACCTATCTTTTTTTTAGACAATTTTAATTCTGAAAAAGTAGTAAATACAAACTCTATATAAACCTCATGAATGATGGACAATTTCTCCACATCCTTTGATGAACTAATTTTGAGATTCCAACCCAAATAATGAGCATTTGTTTAACTTTTTTTTTTGGCATCAGGTAACTTTTAGGTGTAAATGAAAGGTCTTGTATAGACTTAGTAGAGTAGAGTGGCTGTAAAGAAGTGAGAAAGTTGTTGTTGATGTCATCACTAATTCAAGCCACTAATCTATTCTGTTGTCATCACCAATCAATTTTGAACCTGAAACAAGATTTACTGCATGATTCTTTTTTTTTTTTTTAATATTAATTTACCTCCTCGAGGCCGAGAAGGCCACTACAGATGAGGAGGCTACTTAATTGTGGTTATAACCCTTTCTCAACTCTATAACTCCAAAACACAAACCTTGACAAACAAAGCCGCTGCGCAGAGAAACAAGTTGAGCGCTGTACTTCCAGGGACCTGGTGGAGATCAAACTCAGAACCTAGAAAAGAGTTATAAGAGCTGCAAGATGCGCTGTAGAACTTTGTGTCACCTGGCTGATTTTATTTTTGATTTTTCAAGACTTGGAACCAATCCCAATTTGATGCTTTCTTGCTTCTAAAAAGAGATCACAAAAAATTAATAATTTTAAAGTCGCAGTAGCACTTCTGTGCTTTACAAGATTTTATAAGACATGTTTGCCTCCCATCCTATAAAAAATAATTTCAAAAATTTCAAGATGTCAAGATTTATATAACAACATTATATTGGGGAAGTCATATTTGAAAATAAGGTCACAATTTGATGACAAAACCTTAAATTAGGTTCATCATTTGGCAATGCCGACCTAATTGCTGACCTATAAATGTTTGAGATTGGGAAAAATTGCCGATCTCAGTTCATTGTTTTATGGTAACCCCCTTGTGTCTAATTTTTTTGGCGACCACTAACAGTTTAAATTTTGGCAATTTATAGCCGATCTCATTTTTTCTAATTTTGAGGGCCGGATTTTTTTTTTTCCGTATTTGCTGTACTTGTAGCTGCATTCTTTCTAACTTGAGAGCCAGAATCTTTTTTCTAGAAACTGGGCATGTTTTGTTTGTAGTCAAGAACCAACAACCAATCAATAACTTTGTTGATGATCTTTTAAGAATAAGAGCTCAATACAGTTTCATAATTATATATTGTTATATTATACTTACAACTTTTGATTACACCTTACAAAAAAAGTGTATTATCAATCTTGAATTTAAAGCACATAATTTACATAAAAATGTTTATATTAAGGTTATAACTTTTTGATACCCCCAATTTAAAAACCTTATGAAAAATAGGTGAACTTTGATTTGAAAGTAACTCAAAAGTCGTTGCTTTTATTTACTTTCCCAAAAAGGTCTGTCATCATGTGTAATGTTTTAGTTAAAATTAATTTTATTTTTAGTTTTTTCTCACTACTCTATATTTTAATACATTTAAACAAATTAGCTTTTAAAATGATAAAATTATTTTGTGGAAAACTAAAGTTATACTTATAATAAACAAATCTTTTTTGAATAACCACAAACATCTTTGGATATACTTTAAGAAATATAGATATTGAAATAAAAATGTTTAAAGAAAGTAACTTATGTAAAAAAAAACTTATGTAAAAATTTTTATATAATGTAAAAGTTACTTATGTAATGTTATATAAGCAAATATCTTCTTTTTTTTTTTTTAATAGAGCTTTGAAATGTTGAACAGTTATTTATACGACTTTTTCACATAATTTTTATTATCAGATTTTAAATTAGTACTTATCAAAACTATCTGATGTTTTTTAACTTTATTCTGCATATTGCATTGTAATTCATATTCCTGTTTTTACATATCATCTAGGACTATTCTCATCAGGATTCATTAGCATTAAAAGAAAATTATTAAGAATAAATAAATATGCAACTGTTTTATTTATATTTTTTTCCCTATTATTTTTAATATTATTATTATTATTACATCACACTATTAAAAATTACTGAAAAAACATAATTTCATGACCAAACACATTTTTTAATTTTTTTAGTCGAAATATTTGAAGACATTGTTCTGAATAATAAAAAAAAATTTAAAAATAATAAAAAAAGACATTGCTCTGAATAATAAAAAAAAATCCCAGAAGTTCTTTAAATGATAAATAAATATCTACAAGTTTTCTTTTTGTTGTTTTATTGGTGGAGTTTCTTGTGACTCGTTTTAATATGTATAGTTTTATAATTAAAAATAGTCCTAAATAACAAAAATGTATAAAACTACGCTATAATTTGAGTGCCTTTTTTTTTAAATAGTTATTATTTTTTCTCTATATTTTGACATGCAAGACATTTCTTAATAAAGGTTCTTCGAGAAATTTATTTAAAAAAAGAACTTTACAAGTAAATTTTTTACCTCCGTTAAAAAGGTTTAAATAAACAAAAATTTCTTAAAATCTTTTTTTTTTAATACTTCTCTTTATTTTTGATATTTTTAAAACAATTTTAAAAAAGTTTGGTAAATAAAAAATCTTCACCTTACTGATGGTTATTTTTCTATTAAAATAATTTTTTTTTTTTTTTTTTTTTTTTTTTTTTTTTTTTTACAAATAATTTTTTTATGTCAAGAATTGATTTTCTACTAAAAGAAGTTGTTTTTTTTTAAATACCTTTTTTTGTTAAATCGCCTACGAATACCTTTTTTTGTCAAATCTAGTCTAATATCTTTTTTTGTTTAATCTAGCCTACGAATTTCTACAAGAAATTATTAGCATCTCTTTCTTTCAATTGGAAACAAAAAACACAAATCATTGTGTGTAATAATAATCATGTTTAATTCAAAAAAATTTTGTGTAGCTTTTTTATTTCTAATTAATACATGAGAAAATATTATTTCAAACATTTCAACAAGCTTATTTAAGATATACAACCGAAATTAAATTTTATTTTAAAATAAATTATTGACGAAGAATTATTCTCCGTAATAATCCTTGCGTTATGGAGCGATGACGTAATTCATTAATATTCAAAAAAAATGATGGTGGTTAAGTTCGCATTTAGCAAAAATTAATTTCATATAGCCTTTATGCGCATGTTTTATTAATCTTTCAATTGCCGGAGATTTATTAATTCATATTTTGTCAATAGTAAACAATCTATATGAAAGTCACCTTATAAAAACATTAAGGAACATTATTAATTTTTAATCAGGTGGAAAAATAAGATTTACAACAAAGAAGATAAAAGTAGGAATTTCAAAGCGATCTAATATTATTTTGGTTATCGTGCTAAAGTTGAAAGCGGCGTGATTTTTGGAATTGTATTTTTTTGTTTAAAAAAAATTTCGTGCGTTTTATTTCAATAGCTTTTTTATTATAATTAAGAGTATACATATATGTTATAAAATAGATTTCTTGAATGTTGATATAAATCAATTTTTTAAAAGAGTTCTCGATAAAGACTTTTTTTAAATATATATGATTAGTTTTTTCCGTAAAAATAAAACTTGGGCGGGAAGACAATCCTCCTAAGATGCTTTGATGAGGAAACATACATGGGCATGAACTTATCATCATATCGCTACGATCATCTTTATTATAATGCCTTTTCCTTTAAAGTTTATTGTGTTTTAATTTCAAATTTAATATCAGGTAAGTCAAAGAAGAATTTTGAAATAATTTCATTTTTACTTAAAATTGTTTAATGCGTTGTTTTATTTTTATTTTTATTGTAGCACAAACAAGCGAAGAAGCAAATTTGAAATTTAACGAAACCCGTCAGAGATTGTCCAGAAAAGCACGTTGAATTTTTTTTTTAAATTAATTTCTTGAGTCACTAAAAAGAATGTTGTTGTCAATAACTAAATTTTTTCTTTATTTAAATAAAATTTTTGAATTTTTTAGCTGAGTCGTCGACCTACAGTCAAAGAACTTCGTAAAAAAAAGATTATCGGTTTTAATGAGTATGTTGAAGTATTTGACGTGCAAGAATACGATCGCAGGTAGTCATTGATTCAGAATATTTAGAATATATATGGAAGTTATATCCAATCTTTGGAATGCGGGGGAATTTTTTTAAATTTACCAGTTTTAAAAATCTACATTAATATTAATTTAAGTATTTAAGACTCATCTTTAAAGTTCATCGCAGTTTAAGAACCACTGTTTTGAATAAATAAATGTATTTTGAATAAAAAACTTAAAAAAAAAATGAAAACAAGTAATAAAAAGTCATAATACCATTATTGTTTTACTAATAACTTTTTATAACAGAGCTGATAAACCTTGGACAAGATTAACACCGAAAGATAAGGCATCTATACGCAAGGAATTAAACGATTATAAAGAAAATGAAATGGAGGTTCACGAAGATAGCAAAATTTACACCAGGTAAGTTATTTGCATTTGCTTAAATATTTCAGATTTTGAGTTTAATGATTTTGAGTTTTATAATTATTTAAAAAAAGTTAGTTACAAATGTATTTTTTTTATTATTGTTTTAGATTTCACAAGCCATAGTTTTGTATCCACAATGTTACCATAGAAAACTTTTGAATGCGCAAGTTTGCGTTTTATTGCAAAATAAACCCGTTATATATTTCTATTTTGTTTAATATTGTATATTGTTTTTTTTACAATTTTTGAATAGGTAATTCGTGATTTTATTATATTGACTTTTAAATTAGCGTGATGCTTAACGCTGTTAGTTTTGCCGTCATTTAATGTTTTTTGTTTTCGGTTCCTATAAAGCATTCACTTTTTATTTAGGACCAATTTTTCTTTTATGTGCTATTTGATGGCATTTTTTCTATATTTAAACCTCCATTAAATTTGTAAATATGAAACAATGATACTATTCTATGCTTTTATATTGCTTTTTGTCTCTTTCAAATTTTTACCCCCTGCCAAAATTTATATAATTAAATATTTTTATTAGTTATATTTTCATTAACAAGCTTTTTCTCTAAAACATTATGTATATATATATATATATATATATATATATATATATATATATATATATATATATATATATATATATATATATATATATACATGTATATGTATATATATATTCTTTTTTTAAATACAAAGGGTTGTTTGTTTTTTGATAGCAAGAGTAATTTAAGAAAAGATCTATAATTTTATAATCATTTGACACAAAACAATGGCACTGGGTTAAAAATTTTTTGTAAATCATGATTCTTTAAGTTATAGATAATGTTTTATATGATGCAATTATATGCCTCAGTCAAATTTTGTGCTTTATCTCCTTTTATTTCTTATCCTTTTAATGTATGTCAAAAAGATCGAGGAAGTTTACGCCACTCTGGGGCAGAATAACTTAAAAACTACACAAAAATGATTTTTTGTTTTGTTTTTGATTTTTAAATTAAATAGTTATTTTGAGGGCACTTGTAAGACTTAGGAAAAATTACTTCATAGATTTTTAAACATTTATAATTGTCAGACGTTTTTAATGTATTTTCGAGTAATTTCGAGTAAAGTTTTCTAAAAAACCGGTAAGTGGTAATAGAAAAAAAAAGAAAATCAAAAGCTTGTATGAATAAATAATATTAAAACGTATTCTAATTGATTCACTAAAATGAATTACAGTAAATCGAATTTAATGTAAAAAGTTACTCGAAAACTAGATTAGTTTTATATAAATTTGCTAAAAACAAATTTCAGCCATAAAAAAAAGTACGTCATTAGTTCATGGGTTTATGACCTAGTTTTGTTACTTGGTTTCTACTGATGTAATTGATTTATACTAATACATTTATAATAAAAAAAGGCTCAATAAGTGCAACAACAACAAGAAAATTTTGCAATCTGTAATCATCAGCAATTTAAAAAAAAAAAACAAATTTGAAACTGTATTTAAGTGAGGACATAAACTGTATTTAAGTGAGGACATAAAAAAATGCGTTGTTTGAAAAAATTAAATAAAAATAAAATATTTAAATGCACTTTTTTTAAAGACCTAATAATATATATTTTAAGGACTTTTTTCATTAGCAAAAGATAGCTGCAAACCTAAAATTGAAGGATCCCTTAACTATAAAAGCAAAGCAGTACTGATTCTTTTTAAATTCTTACTTCTCTCATTCAATTCTTTTTGAACAAAAGATTTGAGCTAAATTATGAATTCTACAGAAATAAAAGTCAGTCCTACCCTAAAAACAACGCTTGGATGATGAACCAGAGGCTCTTTTATACATTACCACCAAAAAATGTTTCATTGCGTCTTTTTTACCACGTTTTTATTAGCTCGCTTTCTTGTTTATTTGTTTGTCCGGGTGGAATTTTGCAACTCAATTTTAACCCACTTTTCGATTAGCTAGAGCTCTGAAACTTTTACTATAGCTCAGAACCCGATGACAATGCAATATTATACTACTTTTACCATGATTTGCCGAGATTTTTGATTAATTTCAGCAAAATAAAATTTATTATGGCGAAACTTTTGAAGGCGTCGCCGCAATTTGACGCGTCGCTTTAAATAAAAAATTTTCGAACAAAAAACCAAATTTAACTGTCGCTGTGATTTTAAATGGACCGCAGCATAAAGACAAAATCAGTTGTTTACAAAATATAAAAAATAATAAAATAATATAACAAATAAAAAAAACTTTTTATAAAACCACGTTTTTGTAATGAACTAAAAAGTAGAAAATAATTTTCTCTTGTGGCTATAGAAATTTTTGAAAATTAATTAAGAGTTGATAGTAAGTGACATGAAAACTTTTGATTATGAACTCTTAATAATTACGATAATATTTGTAAAATTTTAAACGAAAAACGTGGAGCGCATTTAACGAAAAAAAAGAACAGAAGAAGGAAGCAATAGTTAAAGTAATTAAGGACGATGATAATCATTTAAAGTGACAAGATGCGCACCACGTTTTTCGTTTAAAATTTTACAAATATTATCGTAATTATTAAGAGTTCATAATCAAAAGTTTTTATGTCACTTACTATCGACTCAATTAATTTTCAAAAATGTCTATAGTCACAAGAGAAAATTTTTTTCTACTTTTTAGCTCATTACAAAAACGTGGTTTTATAAAAAGTTTTTTTATTTGTTATATTATTCATTTTTTTCAAATGTTTCGCTTTGAAGCAATTCTGCCCTATTGTGCGCTACCATTTTAACAAAGCGAGTTATTAGTTTTTTTTTAGCGAAATGAGTATTTGTTTTGTTTACTACTGAAGAATTTTAATACACTTCTAAATATAATTCCAACATCATATAAATAATCATAAAATGTTTTGAATTAGTAAAACTTAGACCTGCTAAGGTTAATAAGATTGTTCCATCCAAACTAGTTAATCTGTTAAGTTAGCTAAACCTATTTAATACCTATTTTTGCTTTTCAATTAAAGTTTGCAAGTATGTGTCTTAATATGAGTTTTAATACTTCTTTTTTTTTTGAGTGCTAAAAAAACATAAAAATAATACTAAAAAAACATATTAGCCCTAAAAATGATTTATATAAACTTTAAAAGATTTAAATGATAAAACTGCTCAATGCTTTTAAATAACTTAAACATTATGTATAATTTAAGCACTGTGACTTTTTTTTTAAATTTTCTTAATTTTAAAACAGGTACAATAAAACTAATCATTACCATTAGTTGTGAACTTATTATAAACAATAGATTGCAACTAATATAGTCAATATGAACTAATTATAACAAATAGATTATATTGTTATGAACTAATTATAACTAATAGATAGCAACTAATATAGTCAATTAATTTATTTTTTATCTATTTTATTTTATCAGTTCTCCATTTTTTTCCCTCTCTTTCTTTTTGTTTAAAATCTTTTCTCGTTCATTTTACTTTTACTTCCTCTCTTTACTTGTTTCGGTATTGCTTGATCGTGCTAAATAGTGATAATTAGAAAACAAGTAGTCTGGTCTTGAGTCATTGTTGATCTTAGATTTTAGCGCTGTCTTATCTAGACCAAGCTTACTGAACGACAGCTCTATCTTCGGCAACGGTAACAGGAGTCGTGTTAGAAATGCGTAGCAAAATGCATATTGATTCAAAGAGAGACTGAAAATCTTTCTGATAGATCCTAATCAATAACTTCATCAAAGTGAAAAGTTCTATCGGACCAAAAAAATGGCTCGCTTCAGAGTGTCCAGATGACAAACCTCTCAAAAAAGTTTCTCTTCATCCCCATTATTTACACATTTTTGCTTCAAAGTTTTTTACTCCAATCTATGAGAACGATAAAGATGAACTGAACAATTTCTTCTCCGAGCTACTTCTTTTTCACTTGACCTGCATTTAGATATTAAAAGCTATGCGAACGAAAAACTGTTTTTTGTTTTCTAGGGCCTAAAGTCTCTAAATTTTTAATTTGGAGTATCGAGAGCGGAATTGGAGTATCGAGAGCAGAATCGAGTGACTTTAACTACTTCTCTTCATTTTTGTGGAAAAAAACCCTTCGTTTTTGGTTTTTTGTAAAAGTTCTTTTTTTTATTATTCACTTTTTGATAAAATTTTGATTGAAAACCATAACGTGTTGACATGAGTTGACATGAGGCACTCAAATGTACTATATTAATGAATTTGGGCCAAAAAGATCTAAATTCGATGAGATTCTTGATAAGAGTCTTCTTAAGTTTCATCTCATCACCTTAGGAAATGTTTTCTGATTGAAGTGAGACGCTGGCATTTATTGCTTAAAGAGGATTGAACCAAAAAGTTTCAATCAAATATATAACTTTTATTAAAAAGATTATAGAGTAATTGGACCTGACTAAAATAATTCTTCACTTTGACGGAAGATTCAATGGAATGAATACCGGCAATGTTAAGGTTATGAACGCTGCATGGCACGTAAAGAGCTTAACGATTCTTCTAAAATTTAATTGTTTGTACTCATCAGAAATATTGGTTCGGTTGGCATATCCTTGACCTTCACAGATTTTAAAATTAATATCATGATGATCCAAAATGCCCATTATTACCTTTGCAAATACATTTCTTTTTTTTTCGAGATTGTCAAACCTGAAAAAACACTCCTTAAATAACCATCTTTTACCAGCAGCTTTATAAAAAAAACCGTAAAATGTGATTTGCTCAGTATAAAAGATGTCCTTAACAAGAATGAAATAGTAAATTGTGGCATGAATCTCTTTAATGATAGCACCGTGGACAATTTCTCCGCTCTTTTCGATAAATTCATTTTGAGAACTTTAACCCAAATAATGAGGATTAAGTTTTTACATTCTTATTGGCGGATAACTTTTTCTAAATGTAAATGAAAGGGTTCTTTTTGTTTTTTATAATCAAAGCAACCCTTATAAATATTTTTCAAGCAACTGGTTCAACTAGTCTTGCACTCCCGTTTATAAATTTGACTGATGCTATATTGTTATATATTGTTGAGATCTGAACTGATATCTTGTAAATAGTGGGCAATTTGGGTAAAAAAGCAACTTAAATTTTAATATAAGAAGTTTGACAAATGAAATGACATTAATTTCATTGATATAATGAAATGACATTAATTTCAATTTCATAAATGAAATTAATGTCTTATTAAACTATTTTAATAAAGTAAAAAAAACAATATAACCACTGTGCGCTCCTTCTGATTCTGCACCCGGGTACAAAGTACCCAGTCAATCCACCTCGTGGTGGCTTTGTTAGTAAAAATTTGTTTATTAACAAATAAATATTTGTTTATTTGTTAATAAACAAATAAATAAATGTTTATCATTTTTATATTTACAGACCTAATTTGAAATATTTGAAGCTTGTATTTGAAGATATCGTGCAAATTACTTTACAGTTTGTTAATAAATTTGATAGTAAAAGTTAGTGATGTCATATCATGAATATTCGGCAACTTAATAAAAAAAGCAATCGTTTAATTGTCTTTCCCATTTAGGTTGAACCATGCTTTAAATTAAGGTTGTCGTGAAAAAAACATTTTAAATAAGTTTAGAGTTTTTTATGCTAATTCAATCTATAGCATATTTTGAAATTACCTCAGAAGTGCAAGATATGAGCTATTTATTTTTAAACTTTTCTGAATAGTTTAAAAAGTATGAAACTTTTATGCATAATTGTAGTTAAAATATTTGGTGTCAACAAATAATACATGCTGTGACACAACCTATTTATAAATGCACACAGAGTAGTTGACATATGCACTACAACGAAGTAGGTTAAAGCCCTCATTGTAATTAAGTAGTGCCGGATATTCAGCCGAATATTCTTGGCATCACTAGTAAAAATATATTAAGACACATACTTGCAAACTTTAATTGAAAAGCAAAAAATGAAGAGAAAACAAGCTGAATAAAAAGAATCTAATAAAAAAAGAATTTACATTTATTATCACATTAAAAGCTGTAGGAAAAAAAGAGTGGAAGAAGGCTTTTTTCTGTACGTATGGAATTTACATAAAACAGTTTAACGTTTATATGTTTTCTTGAAAACAAATGAGCAACCGATAAAACCGAGGTAAATTCGTGCTGTTCATTACCTGGTGATACATTTACCAAAGTCTTTAATTACAGGTTGGTAAACCAAGTAAAAAATATAAATGAGATATAGTAATACATTCTTAAAAAAGGTCATTTATTGCTGCCAAATAATAAAATGATTAGCAAAGTCGCATATTCAAAAAAAATTAAAGAATTTACATACAATTGAGTATAAAAAAATTCATAGCCGAGGCTAATGAAAAATTTGACAAAAGATGGACTAAAACGAAAGATATTACAGACGTGAAAATAAAGCGGTCGAATCATTAAGAGAAACTGGTGCTATATCTGCGGATTAGCAAAGGTATACCCAAAAACAAAAAAGTAATTTTTTGATTTATAAAGAAGATCACTTCAGGTCAAGTGACTGCACTTAAATTCATAGATTGTTTAGTCTATTATGATTTCCAGCTCTTACAAAAAAGTTGGATATAAGGCTGTCCTTACCATTAAGTAATACTCTTGCTTATGCTGGCAAAGTGTCTATCAATAAAAAAAACTCATATTTGAGAAAAATGAAAAAATATATTCAATATTTAATAGCAGGAAATCAAAACTTAAAAAAGAAGATTTTTTGCATGGTCGACAACTTTGACAAACAATGATAATCGAGAAAGAAAAGATAAATAGCAATTTTTCTGATAATTTTTGGATTTGTATGTACAATAAAGAGTTCATTTAAAAAAAACATTAGTCCAGAATTTTAAACTAAAAATATCTTTATGATAAATGTTTTTTTTTTTTTTAAAAAAAATTCACAAAAAACGCTTTTTGTTAATCTACTAATATGTTTAGTTATTTTTATCTAATCCTAGGTTTAGTTTCTTTATCTACTCCTACGTTTAGGTTCTTTATTTACTTCAATATTTAGTTTTTTTTATCTCCTCCTATGTTTATTTCTTTATCTACTCCTATGTTTACTTTCTTTATCTACTCCTACGCTTAGTTTCTTTATCTACTCATATATTTAGTTTCTTTATCTACTCCTATGTTTATTATTTTTTTATCTACTCCTACGTTTAGTAACTTTATCTCCACCTATGTTTAGTTTCTTTATCTACTCCTATGTTTAGTTTTTTTTTTATCAATTTCTACGTTTAGTTTCGTAGCACCCTACATTTTTTTTTATAAAAAATATATTTTTGTTTATCTTGAAAAGTTTTAACTAAAGGACTTAAAAAAATACTTTTTTTCGAAATGAAGGGTTCAACTTTTTTTGTTGTATTTAATTGTTTTTCACAAATTTTGTGATGATTATTTATTCTTTTTATTGGTCATCCCGACTATACCGTATAAATCTTTGTTTAAGTTTTGTTTTTTAATGTATTATTTATGAAGGTTCGAAAATTAATTCAAACGATTAAATATGAAAAACCTTGTTACATAGCTAATTTTACTTTTTTATTTTAATTTTACAAAATTTATTTTTAACTTTATATATATATATATATATATATATATATATATATATATATATATATATATATATATATATATATATATATATATATATATATATATATATATATATATATATATATATATATATATATATATATATATATATATATATATATATATATATATATATATATATATATATATATATATGTGATGCCAAAAGTTTACTGGATGCCCTACCATACTTCAGGTCTTAAAATGATAAGTAGCAAATATGTCAGTATAGTTATTTTTTGTTTACTTTCATAGTTAAACCTAAAATCATATTTAGTTTGTTTAGACAAACTATGGTAAAATCAAGTCATAATAGAGCTCCATCGTGTAACAGAAAGTTTATTTAATGATTAGCCTGGTTCCTCCAGACGAATTTTCCAACGAACTAGGCAGCAGCTGAACAGATTGTCAAGCTTTTAAATCTTTCCAAAATAGGATTTTGCAGGGGGGGCGTGATAATGGTGAAATATATTTACAGGGGCGTGATAATGGTGAAATATACTGATTTTATATCCTTATTTAACTTATAATATTGATTTTTAAATCACAAATAAAATAATGAAAAATATAATTTAAAGTTTAAAAAGAATTGTTTTTAAAATTTTAGTATTCTTACCCCTAAAAGCTAAATTTCTTGAAACTAGAAAAATTGTGATGGTAAGAATGCATCGTAAAATTACTTTCCATCTTTGTTTCATCTCCAATTTGTTTTTATTATTGATTCTCAATGGAGTTCAATTTTCATGTATACTTCCATTCTAAGACAACAAACTGGATTGAACACTGGATCTTGTTAAATTAGGCAACCCAAAAAGGGAGCACGGGAAACAAAATTTCCTCTATAAAGTTGTAAGTAAGGAATTTGCGTTCTTTTGATCCCTTGGAAAGTTGCTAGGACTCGAAGAAGGTCTCATAAAAATTATCGACCAATATCAGACAGTTATCGTTTGATAACTGTCTAATATTGGTTTCCATAGTGCAGGATTGTTAGATGTTGGTCTAGTTTGTATCGAAAAATTACTTTTAAATATTTGTTGGTCATTGTGACACTCAAATATAAAATCCAACTGATTTTTTCTTAAAGTTAATGACGTTTTTTGGGAGTCATTGATGTCATAGGCAAGAAAAGGTTTGTCGGAAATATGATCTGGAAACTCATCAAAGCCATTGATACCGATCTCTATATCATATAACTATAAAGAACAATTGGTACTAGAATTAACTATTGGTAAATAAAATTAATATAGATATTATTTCATGGATGTCAAAAGATTTAAAAATAATTTAACTACCAGCTTGCATACCTTCGCCTTTTGTCAAACGAACACAAACTAAAAGCATTCGTTTGATTTTACTTTCGTTTTCTTTTTAAATTTTTTCAGATGCTCCAGACAACTGGTTCAATTGTGGAGCTCTTTGATTATTCATGCTGGAAAAATGTATTAAAAATTTTAGTTATATTAACATTAAAATAATCATTTTTAAGTATTTGATGAGTGCCTAAAAAATATTAAATTGCGTTTTTTTCTATTTAATCTATTTAATCCCGGGTTTTCCCGGGGACAAATTTTTCAATCCCAAAATCCCGGGATTGAAAATTTTCAGGATTTTTGCCATCCCTTCTTCTATTTTACAAGTTTTTGTTTTGTACCAGTTCTTGATCTTTTAGCCAGAAGAATGAGAATCTTAAAGAAACAGTTTTTACAGTCTAAATTTTAAGTGTAAATGATAAGCAATTTTATATTGTAGTATAAGGTCACTGGGTTCTTTGATAATATTCAAGCTTTGTATTTTTAGTTTCTGATCATAATTAAATTAAAAACGTGTCCAATAACGCGTAATAAACAATATTACGCGTTATTGGACACGTTTGAGTAGATTTTACAAATACAAAATTTGAGTAGAATTTAAAAATACAAAATCTAGATGCGGACTAATTTACAGCTCGTACAGTTTCTTCATAGCCAGAGAGTTTTGACACCAAAATGACTTCTTTAGACAACCTAGAATTCAATTGCCAACGCAAGTTGCTGCTTATACTTTTACTTTTAGGTTGATATATTTTAGCACTCCAAGGTTACGCTCAATGCATGTTGAAACTAGATTGTTTCCGTTACCATCAATGTCAATCCTGGTATTATTAGTTAATTTTTGTGGCAACCAACTGGCATTACTTTGTAGTTTTCAACGTTAAAATTTACAAGACATTTGTGCGATCAATATACAGCGCTGTCTTTTTTTTATATTCAGAGGAAAATTCATTGACACTGATAACTCACAAGATTCTGAGATCATTGGCGTATAATTTAATATGTTTATAAATGCAGTTTGGTGAGTCGTTAACAAAGAAAACAAATAGAAGTGATGCAAAAACTGATCCTTAAGGGACGTTTATTTTATAATTATTACTCATTGTTGTACATTAGTTAGCCAATTAGAAATACAGTTTGATAGCTGGCCTCAAATTTTATAGATCAACTTTATAAAGAAGGTGTTTTATGATACTCTATTGAATGCTATAGCAAAGTCATTTAAAATTATGTCAATTAGGTGTTCATGATAAACTGCTTTCTTTAAAATGTTATGGAATTATCTCTATTTCCTCTTCTAGAGATCCCTCTTGGCGGCCCTGTACTTGATTATACAAACTAAAATAAAAACACGTGCGTTCAAACAGAAAGTGAAATCCGTGTAAAGTAATAATTATTCTATTTTAAAAGTAAACAAAGTTTAAAAGAAGAACGAAATTAATACACAAAAATTACATAAACTTTAAATATGTTATCAACTAATATATATATATATATATATATATATATATATATATATATATATATATATATATATATAAATATATATATATATAAATATATATATATATTTTTTTTTTTTTTTTTTTTTTTTTATTTGCATTCACTCCCAACAAGGCTGCAAGCAACCACTATTAAGTTGGGAGTTACTAGGAAAAAAAAGGAACAGAGTTAGAGAGCAAGGAAACGGTTGACAGAAGACTTGAAAAGTTGAAGGTTGTATGAGTCAGGAAAACATGAAGATGGGAGAGAGTTCCAAAGGATTGAAGTGCGGGGAAAAAAACTAGATGAATAAAAGTTTTTAGAGCATGCAGGGACAGATACTAAAAACGAATGAGACTTAGCTGAATGACGAGTAAAACGAGAATGAATTTTAGTTGATGGAACTAGAGATGATAACTCCTTGGAGCAGTGACCATGATAGTATCTGTAGAAAAGAGAAAGAGATGCAACTTTACGACAATGGGAAAGAGGTTCAAGCTTAGCAGATAGTCCAGGTCCAACAACATTTACAATGCGTTTTTGGACCTTGTCAAGAAGAGAGAGTGAATCGTTAGAAGAACCAGCCCAAATATGACAACAGTATTCCATACAGGGACGAATAAGAGATTTGTAGAGGTAGAGAATGGAGTCAGAAGTAAGGAAATGGCGAGCACGATAAAGAGAAGCAACCTTAGCAGAAGCTAATTTAGCAATCGATTGTATATATGGTTTCCATGAAAGGTCAGTAGTAAGCGATAATCCAAGAAGACGTAAAGAGGACGACTCAGTAAGAGGATTGCCATTCATTAATATAGGAATGTTGACCATATTACGGTAGTTGTTTGCAGTAAGCAATTGGGTTTTTTTAGAGTTGAAATTCACAAGCCACTGTGAACCCCAATCTATTACTGAAGTGAGATCAGATTCAAGATCAGCTGCTTGTTCTAGGCGATCGAAAAGAGAAGACTTTTTGTCAAGACAGGAGTATAAAGTTGAGTCATCAGCAAAAAGAGCTACTTTAGATGAAAGGTTGTCAGGAAGATCGTTTATGTAAATAAGAAACAAAACAGGGCCCAGGATGGAACCTTGGGGAACCCCAGAAACTACTGGAAATAAAGAAGAGTGTTGGCCTTCAAGGATGACTTTAATAAACCGGTCAGAAAGAAAGATATATATACTATATATATATATATATATATATATATATATATATATATATATATATATATATATATATATATATATATATATATATATATATAATATATATATATATATATATATATATATATATATATATATATATATATATATATATATATATATATATAGTATATGTTACTGTTACCCGCAGTATCAGGAATTAGCTAAATGCTAATATTTATAATATTATTTGCTACTCAGAGTTTCATGTGTTACCACAATCTTCAGGCAAATAGTAAAAAATTTTTACTACTTGCCTGGAGATTGTGGTAACACCCCAAGTAGCAAACAATATTGGCGTAATATTGGCGCGATATTGGGTATCTTGGCTAATCTTGGCCAAGATATCCGATACTGCGCCAATATTGACAAGCAATATTACGCCAATATTGTCTTACCAATATAGACAAAGAATATTGCGCCAATATTTGCCCATTACAAAAACAAAAAAAATAAGAGTTTATTTAATTTAATATATTTAGCTCGTTTAAATGCTAGTTAAAATCACAATAAAAATCACAATTAAGAGAGTTCAGATTTTGCGAAACTACTATTTACAAACATCCATTTTCTTTTATTCGTTTCACAACTAACTTTTTGAATGCCTTCTTGTCTAGCAACTTTGATTCATTCGGTAATTTATTGTATAATTTTATGCCGTTATAAACGATTGACTTTTGACCACTTTTCTTGTTTTGAATTTTTAAGTGATACTTTGCTGCATTTCTTGTGCAATAATTATGCATTTCAATGTTGTTTTTTTTTTAATTCTTGGAAGGCATCCATTTTCTGTAATTGAATTGTATTGTGTATAAATATCAATACTTTCACTTGAATATTTTCTTTTACAGATAGCCAGTCTAATCGAACCAACATGTCTTTGCTATGTGTGAACCAGTCACATTTCAAAATCGTTCTCATAGCTTTGTTTTTTAACTTCTGAAGTATTTTTATATCATTTATGCTTGCACCTAAGAATAATGAAGCACAATATTGGAAATGAGGTGCAATAATTGTATTAAAAATTAACGTTTTTGTCCACCTAGTCAGATATTTAGCGACTCTGGTAAAATACCCAGTTATCTAAGCAATTTTATCTGCAATATATTTAATGTGTTCAGAAAATTTCAACATATTGTCAATTTTAATACCCAGGTATTTGACACATTCACTAAATTTAACTCTTTCATTTTCCAAAATGATATATACGTTAAGATAATTTACAGTAATACTCAAGTATTTCACTTTAGAGCTTGTAATCAGCATACCCATCGACTTACTTGCATTCAGTTTCAGTCCATTTCCACTAAACCAGGTAGCAACTACTTCCAAGTCTAAATTTAATTTCATCATAGATTCTTCGTAATTATTACCTTCAATGCAAACTAATGTGTCATCTGCAAAGAGGTTGATGTTTACATATCTGGTACAACTGTTAATATCATTCATGTATATTATGAATAACAAGGGTCCTAGTACTGACCCCTGAGGCACACCAACGTCACAGAGTAGTTCCGATGATAACTGATCGCCAATTCTTACTCTTTGAGTTCTTCCTGTTAAGTAATTTTCAATCCATTGTAGAACAACGCCTCCCACTTTATAGCACTTTAATTTTTCAAACAATACTTCCCTATTGATGGTTTCAAATGCTCTCTTTAAGTCTAACATGACTGTGATGACGAACATGTCATCATCAATTGCTGCCCTCCATTTTGAAATGAGTAATTGAACTGCTGTTTCAGTGGAATGATTTTTTCTAAATCCAAATTGATTTTCATTAAATAGCTTATTCTCTTCAAAATAAGTAGACAACTGTATATGTGCACATAGTTCAAGTATTTTTTCATACACTGCTAACATATTTAGTGGTCTCATATCTTGTTGTAACTTAGGAGATGTCACTTTCGGTATGGGCACTATAGTAGATCTTTTCCAAGATATAGGTACAAAACCTGTTCTTAAAGATAAATTAATTATTTTCAGCAAATTTAAACTAATGGCTGGGTAGATTTTTTTAAATATTGTACGTTCATATCTTCACACATACTTTTTTTGTCTTTTAAATCAATTACTATTTTGTCTAGTTGGTTTTTAGAAATTTCTCTGAACTCATTCATTCCCTTCACATGATGAGGTATTTTTATGTGATCAGCAGCCATGTATTTATTCAACTTTGTTATTGATTTTTCAATATCGATAATACTCTGAATGAGAAATTCTTTGTATTTATCAGCAATGGATTTATCACTTGAATCCTCAAACTTGACATCTTCCCAAATATCAAATTGAGCTTTATATTTAGTTTCAGTTAAAGTTTTTAAAGTCTTCCACATTGCAGCACTGTCACCTTTAAACATATAAATTTTAGTTTTATAGTTGTTGGCTTTCAATTTTCTCAATAGGTAGGTTATGATATTTCTTAATTTTTTATAAATTTTGAATTGTTTGAAGCAATTTTCTTCACCTAAACCAAGTACTTTCATTGTTTTAAATTTACTCCACTCTAGATTTACTTTTTTACTTATTGCCAATAACTTTGGATCGTTCATCCATCTATTATGGAAATCTTTATTAATATGTGTGACGGTTTTTGTTTGAACTTCCATGTTTATGGTTTCTTGAATACTATTAATGAATTGTTCAGCCATTTCATTAATATTAAGTTTCCTAAATTCCACCTCCTTTTCTTTAAGTTATATTATTATAGTCAATTTTGTCATATAATTTAATATCTTTAGAACGAAGTTGCTTATTCTTCACATAACAATTCTTTTTTAAATTGTATTGATACTTAGACACAACCATTTCATGATCTGAGATTTTATGCGATTTATTTTGTATAATTTTAAGTGGTAAATTACTTATAAACAGATCAATCACTGTACTTGAAGTTGGAGTAATTCTTGTAGGGATTGTATCATTATTGATTATTCTTAGACTTGATTTTCTTATTACTTCAATGAATCTTTCAGAATAAGGTGAGCTATTTACGCTTCTAATTGGATCAATATTAAAGTTAAAGTCACCCATAACTATGATATCTTTATATTTATTTTCAATTACGTTCATCCACTTTTCATAAAAGTTTATAAATTCAACGTGATTGTTTCTTGAAGGTGATCTATATACACAGCTTGTGTATATAGATCACCCATATTGTTTTATTTAAAAGTCTTAGCAAAACACTAATAACCCACCACTTCATTTCTACTATAATTTGTTTAAAATCCAAGATTTTGATATCATCTCTAATCAAAAGTGTACACCCCCAGTATGTGTACTAGAAGATAATACACTTTTGGATGAGTAATGATCAAATTTAATTTCATTATCAAAATATATATCTGTAACATGTGTTTCAGTTAAACCAGTAACTTCAGGCCTATATTCCACTAAATATTTTTCAATTTCAATTTTTTTATCAATAAGACCATCAATATTTAACAAAACACATTTAAATTCTCTAGTTCGATTTGGTTGCTATTGTATCCTTGAGTTAACTTTTTCTCTTACTTCATTGAATATTGGACATTGTCTCCCATGTGTAAAATGGTCACATGGATGATTAGTACTGTTTTCCTTGTTAAACAAGTAGCAATGGATGCATAAATTGTCTTGGTATTCGCAATTATAAGATTCGTGGTTTCTTGCACAATATTTACGGGTAGGTTCATCATGTTTACAGTTTTTGGAAATATGTCCATAGCCTTGACAATTGTAACAAATAATGATATTTATATGATTACGAATCTGCACTACTTGCCAATTCACTGATAATTTGAAATTTCTTTTCTGTTCTATGTAATTTTGTGTTTGTTCATCGACATCGAAGATAATCAATTCACTTGTTACAAAAAGTTGTTTACAAAAACAAATAAGAGTTCAAAATAAAAATTTTCATTTATGAAAAGAGAAGAAATAGGAAAAGCATTTTTAATTCAACATTTACAGAGTGAATCAGGAGAAGAAGTGTTGGTAATTTATTTTGAAACAGATTGTATCACGAAAAGAAGTGGTAGGAGTAATGAAATTCTCTTATTCAACATTTACGGATTGAATTACGAGAAGAAGTGGTTGTAATTGATTTAAAACATATTGAATCACGAGAAGAATAGGAAAAATATTGTTATACTTAAGTATCAAGATTAAAATAGTAAGTTTACTCTTAAATGAATATCATTTTGAGAAGATTTCATCTATAAAATATAAGTTTTATAGTCTATTTATTTTGTTAATGATATTCGTTTAAGAAATAAATACGTCATTATTATTGTTTTTAACTGTTATAAAATTTTATTTTACGAAAAAGGTACCCCTGCTTGATACATAATAACATCAATAATATAAATATATATATATATATATATATATATATATATATATATATATATATATATATATATATATATATATATATATATATATATATATATATATATATAATCTTTGAATGTCATTTTTCTTATTATACGTTAAAATATGGTTAGAATTCAATAAACACGGCTGCGTATAAACTTTTTTAAATATATCTATATATATTTTCACTAATATATAATTATTTCGATATTTCGCCGATCTATTGTGATCAGCGTCATCAGGTATTATATATATATATATATATATATATATATACATTTATATATATATATATATATATATGTATATATATATATATATATATATACATATATATATATATATATATATATATATATATATATATATATATATATATATATATATATATATATATATATGTATATATTATATATATATATATATTATTGACCTTCACACACAAAGACACCCATACGCACACACACGCACACGCAAATTTATTACAAGATAGTAATTTTGCAATAAAAAAGTTTTTTTTTTATGTCTTTTATTTTATATATATTTATATGTGTATATATATATATATATATATATATATATATATATATATATATATATATATATATATATATATATATATATATATATATATATATATATATATATATATGTATATATTATATATATATTATTGACCTTCACACACAAAGACACCCATACGCACACACACGCACACGCAAATTTATTACAAGATAGTAATTTTGCAATAAAAAAGTTTTTTTTTTATGTCTTTTATTTTATATATATTTATATGTGTATATATATATATATATATATATATATATATATATATATATATATATATATATATATATATATATATATATATATATATATATATATATATATATGTATATATTATATATATATTATTGACCTTCACACACAAAGACACCCATACGCACACACACGCACACGCAAATTTATTACAAGATAGTAATTTTGCAATAAAAAAGTTTTTTTTTTATGTCTTTTATTTTATATATATTTATATGTGTATATATATATATATATATATATATATATATATATATATATATATATATATATATATATATATATATATATATATATATATATATATATATATATATATATATATATATATGTATATATTATATATATATTATTGACCTTCACACACAAAGACACCCATACGCACACACACGCACACGCAAATTTATTACAAGATAGTAATTTTGCAATAAAAAATTATATATAAATTATATAAATATATATATTTATATATACACATATAAATATATATAAAATAAAAGACATTATAAAAAAGTTTTTTTTTATAATGTCTTTTATATTATATATATTTATATGTGTATATATAAATATATATATATATATATATATATATATATATATATATATATATATATATATATATATATATATATATATATATATATATATATATATATATATATATATATATATATATATATATATGTATATATACATATATATATATATATATATATATATATATATATATATATATATGTATATATACATATATATATATATATGTATATATACATATATATATATATATATATATATATGAAAAAAAAGTTAATCTGAAGTTTTTTTATATCATAAATTTATTTGTGATTATTTATTAGCTGATGTACCGTTAAACTGAAGGTGGTAATAAAGTTTACAAAATTTGCTCTCAAAAAAACAATATGTGTGCCATGAATGTAATCTTTTTTTCATGGCGGATCAATGAAAGTTTGGTGTATTGGCCAAATCACTTGCAAGCATCTTGCCTTTAGGCTGCCATAGGTAAAGTCACGTTTTTAAAAGTAACTGAAAGCAGCTGAAAATAAGAATATTTTGGTAATTGTCTTAATTACAATTTTGTTTTTGTTTTATTTACAGTATTGTCTTTGTTTTTTATCTAAACAGCTATGTTTGACTTAAATATAGTAAATGTTGATTGTTTAGTATGGTTTCATCTCTTCTTTATACTTTTTTTTGACAATTATGAGACTGCTTTACAACGGAATTATCTGTGCCTCCAGATTAAAGGATGCAGGTTACAAAAAAAGTGACACTGATGAGATTGTCTCTCAGTTTCTCAAAGATTAAAGAAATCTTCAGTGTTTTAGGGTTAAGTGATTTCATTTGAGCTTTGCTTGACTATCTCTTTTGATTTATTGAATTTATTTCCCGGTTATAGAGAAAAAAAGATCTTCTAAACCTCGAAGAAAAATTATGGAACAAAGACACCTTACAGGCTTGGTCGGGAAGCGGGTGCGATCGCACTCGATAACTGACCACGGAAATAATATTTAGATGCGAAAAACCGGCCAGATTTTTTAGTCGTTTTGGAACATTTAGGCTTTTGTATGTTTCCATGTTTGTCCGCAAAATAATAAGTTCATTTTATCGTAAATTTTGTTTTACGGACTTACATGGAAACATACATAAACTTGAATGTTCTCAAACATCTTAGTACGAAAAAATAAAAAAAGAATATTCGCGAACACTTTATTTGAAATTAATTTTCATACAATATTTCAAGGGATTAATGATACCCTCGTTGTCAAGTATATAAATATATATATTTATATACTTTATTTGAAATTAATTTTCATACAATATTTCAAGGGATTATTGATACTCTCGTTGTCAAGTATATAAATATATATATATATATATATATATATATATATATATATATATATATATATATATATATATTTATTTATATATATATATATTTATTTATACATCCATAATAGAAGTTTTAATTTGATTATATTTCAAACTCATTAATGATGTCTTTTAAAATTCGCGAACACAAAAAAACCGCCAAATCTGCGAACTAATTCTATTGGTTAAAAAAATACTAACCGAAATATCTAGAGTATTCAAAAAAATACTAACCGAATGTCCTGATTATTCTGTTGAAATATTTTAAAAATTTGTATTATTTGAGTTTTGTTACGTTTTTGTTGAGATTTCTAGCATAAATTTTTTTAAGAATATACTATCAAACGAACTATTATTTTAATTCTTGGAGCCACATCTACAAAGCTATAAATGTTTTAAACACAATATTTGTTTACAATAATAAATTTTTATAATTTATATTTTTTAACTTGTCAACGTTTTGTAAATATATTATAGACTTTATTAGTATATTCTAATTTATATACAAGGGATTTTTTTTTTTTTATGTATGTAATGTATTTTTATGTATGTAATGTATTTTTATGTATTTTTATGTATTTTTTATGTATGTAGTTTTATGTATGTGTATTTTATTCAAATGTAATCTTTTAAAGCAATATCTGCGATTGATTTTGTAAACAAAAATACTTTCAATAATAACTGCATTTTTAATGAAATTATTAATAATCGTCAAAGTTAATACAAATAATTTTAACCACTAATCCATTTTCCTCAGTGTACCCGATAACTGATTATTTCTCCTAAGAAAGAAAAGTTTGTAAGTTCTTAGAAATTGGTTTACTAACTTCTATTATTTTTGCTTCAGCCATTCTTACAAACTCGTTATACTTAGAGTTACTTTTTTCTGTTTTAAATACTAATTAAAATTATAAAGCACTTACTAAAACATCATCAGCAGTATTGTGAAGCAGTTCCGCTACCTCCTCGCAATTTAATTCAACTTTTTTTTTAAATTTCTATCTAGCTAATTGAATTTCTACAGTAACTCAATGATTTAATTATTCTTTTTTACAGTAACTCAATGATTTATTTATTCATCTTACTAAGAAATAACCCATAAGTATATAAACAAGAAATAAGACATAAGTATATAAATAAAAACTGGAAATAAGGCATAAGTATATAAATAAAAATTATATATACTCTTTGATAAATCGAAGAACATTTGTTTCTTTATAGTTATTACTTTATATAAAAAATGTCGCTTAATTTTATCTAAAAAATTATAAAAGAGCGACGTTTCAAAAATAATTGCTCTAATACATTTATTTTGCTTAAAGTTTTATCGCGTTAAAAGCTATTTTTTCTTTTTTTAACGGTCTCTCATCGGTCCAGTTAATCTTTCTGCATTTTTTTGTTTGTTTTTGAAATGTTCTCAAAACGACTAAAAAATCTGGCCGGTTTTTCGCAACTAAATAATATTTCCGTGGTCAATTGTCAATGATCGCAACCGCTTCCCAACCAAGCCTAAAATATTGACCTTATGAATCAATAGTATATATCAGTGAATTGATATTAGTTAATAGTTTTTGGAAACGGTACCATGTACTATTAAAGTTTCTAATTTTTAAAATATATGATACATTTATATGAAACATACAAACAAATGATACAATATGATACGTGATTGACTATATTATGTTGTATATCAGAATGTTTTATATAAATGCTTATTACATTTTATTGTGATTTTTATCTTAACCGTCTAATACATACACACGAGGAACCATTATACTTTTAGTACAACCAATTATATTACATTTTTTTTCTTATTTTAGATGAACTTTCTTACTTTGTTTGGAGGAGATGAAAAACAACTTACAGCGACAATCTTAATACAGTTAATGGCCAAAGAAGTATGTTTTTTATACTCAGTGTATGGAAGGAAATAAAAACGTCCTGCAAGGTCGTTATAGATAAAGCACAATATTTGTATTCTACATCCCATTTACTTTTAATAAATAAATATTTTAATAAAAGCTAATTATTTTACAATATTTATACATGAAAAATTATATATTTCAAAATTTTATTGTGATGATATTGAAAAAACAGTTTTTAGAATTGCGTTTAGTCATTTATCTTTGTATTCGTTCATTTCGAAATCGCTACTGACAAAAGTATTAAAGAAAAAATTGGCAGCTTTCTATCGACGACCATTAATAGAGATTACGGAAGAAAAATAGAACCGTAACTGAGCAACGCCCAATATTGAGCAATGAAATAAGTATCGCCAAAATAATGAAAGTCGATGCCCACTATCTTATAGTGAGAGTATAATACAGTAGTTTATATATATATAATATATATATATATATATATATATATATATATATATATATATATATATATATATATATATATATATATATATATATATATATATATATATATATATATATATATATTATATGAAACATACAAACAAATGATACAATACTTGTATGACTTATTATATATGTATAGACTTATGAATTCTAATAGTTTTGTAAATGAAGCTAAGCAATGGATAATAGATCCTAACGAAGTTCAAGTTTCATTTGATATAGTCAATTTATATCCATCCATACTCATTGACGAAGCAGTTCCGGTTATTATTGATATATTGAACGCTGACATTGATGACTTAAAAACTCGAACTAAACTTACTCTTGCAGACATACATCAATTAATTGAACTTTCATTAAGTATATGCTACTTTTTATATGAAAACAATATCCGAATAATACCTAATTCAAGTCCTGTAGGTTTATCTTTAATGGTTGTTATGGCGGAAGCGTTTTTACAAAAAATAGAAAGAAAAGCCCTTAACATAGCAATTATTCATACATCCGAACCAAAAACTTACAAGAGATATGTAGATGATTGTCATGCTCGCTTTGCTTCAATAAAACAACAACAAATGTTCCTGAACATCCTTAATGAACAACATCCTGCCATAAAATACACAGTGGAACTTGAAAACGACCTCAAACAACTCAATTTCCTAGATATTAACATTACAAACACAGGCTCTGGAACTTATGAATTTCAAATACATAGAAAAGAAGCTATTACAAATGTTCAACTTAAACCTAACTCGAACATTAATCCTAACATTATTATTGGCGTTTTCAAAGGATTTTTATGTCGTGCTAAAAGAATATGCTCTCAAAAACACCTTCAAAAAGAAATTGATTTTCTAATAGACATCTTTGTTGAAAATGGCCACGACAAGAACATTCTAAATAATATTACTATAGACTATTTAAAAAACGGTTCAAAAAACACCACATTTCAACAAAAAGATACCCAACCCTTTATAAAACTACCTTGGATACCAATTATTGGTCCAAAACTTCGTAAAGAATTTTGAAAGCAAAACATAAAGGTTATTTTCACATTAACTCCCAATTTAAAAAATATTTTCTGCAACAAAAAACTAAATTACCACTAAACACAGACCCTGGCGTATACCAGCTAAAATGTTCATGCGCTTCGATATACATTGGCGAAACTAAAAAAAGGTGATATCGAGATGTATTGAACACCAAAAAACAGCTTAAAAGGAAAATGGTCCAGTTCGGGTGCAACTGAGCATTCTAAAACATGCCATGGTAAGTTTGATTGGTTGCACCCCAAAACATTATCTGTAGCCCCAGAATATCGAACTCGGAAAATCAGAGAGTCACTCGAAATAAGCAAGGCTAGGGTTCAACAGGAGTTGAGAAATGGTGACGTGGTTCTCAATCGGGATGACGGTAATAACGTAACAACCAAAACCTGGGGGCCATTTTTAATAAAATCTGCTGACGTCAGTTGTTTGAAAAGTTTTTTTCTGTTTTATATTATGGCTTTTTAATGTTATCTTTTTAACGGTTTGTTTTTACTATAACGATTATGTAACTATTTTGTTTATTATACCTGATGACGCTGATCACAATAGATCAGCGAAATATCGAAATAATTATATATATATATATATATATATATATATATATATATATATATATATATATATATATATATATATATATATATATATATATATATATATATATATATACATATTTTTTGTACCTGTACTTAAATAGCATTGATTTTATTTTGTTATATTTTGATTTTGGAAAACTCTATACCTCTTTTTTTCATTTGTATCTGTTTCGTATAACTTCAAATAAATATAATGATTTCGAATTTTTTTTTCTTAAAGTGTGTTCTATAATCATTGTCATCTCCTAGACTATAACCTGTTTAACTCAAAAGAATAATGCAACCTAGTACTATAGTATCACTTAAACAAGAAAATTGTTATAAATTTTAGTTGTTACAAATTTGTAGAAGGCAATATTTTTTATTATTTTTAATAATAAAAATTTAATCAAAAATACTCAATATATTGCCTTAATTTAATTATATATATTATATATATCAGGATAATATTGTAAACTATATTAGGCCAATAATGGCCAGTATAATATCCACATTATTGGCGCGATATTATTTACAACATTGGCGCAATATTATAAACTATATCGGGCCAATGTTGCAATGTGAACATTTTTCCAATATTGACTTTACAGTATTGGTGCAATATTGTATCGCCAATATTGGCCAATATTGACTTAACAATATTGGCGCAATACTGTAGCGCCAATATTGACTTAACAATATTGGTGCAATAATGTAGCGCCAATATTGGCAAAATATTCACATTGCAACATTGGCCCGATATAGTTTACAATATTGCGCCAATATTGTAAACAATATCGCCCCAATATTGTTTGCTACAAGGGACATGAAATTCTGAGTAGCAAATAATATTATAAATATTAGCATTTAGCTAATTCCTGATACTGCGGGTAACAGTAATATATACTATATAGCTCTAGTTTATCTATTGAGCACTCTTTAAAGTATACATTATTATACATGATAATATAAAGATACTATCTTTAATACTCACATATATACACTTACGTATATATATATATATATATATATATATATATATATATATATATATATATATATATATATATATATATATATATATATATATATATATATATATATATATAATATTAATAATAATAATAAACTAAATATTAAATTATATATATATATATATATATATATATATATATATATATATATATATATATATATATATATATATATATATATATATATAATTATTTCGATATTTCGCTGATCTATTGTGATCAGCGTCATCAGGTATAATAAACAAAATAGTTACAAAATCGTTATAGTAAAAACAAACCATTAAAAAGATAGCATTAAAAAGCCATAATATAATACAGAAAAAAACTTTTCAAACAACTGACGTCAGCAGATTTTATTAAAAAATGGCCCCCAGGTTTTGGTTGTTATATATATATATATATATATATATATATATATATATATATATATATATATATATATATATATATATATATATATATATATATATATATATATATATGTATATATATATATATATATATATATATATATATATATATATATATATATATATATATATATATATATATATACATATATATATATATATATATATATATATATATATATATATATATATATATATATATATATATATATATATATATAATATTAATAATAATAATAAACTACTACATCGCGGAGTCATCAAAATATATATTTTGGAAAAGATGTTTTATATTCCATATCGCTCATGAATATAGAATTTTCTGGATCCATATACAATGCATCTTTATATTTTACTTTTGAGTGCGAGGCTTTACACAATTTCATCACAAAATTAATCATAAACAATACAAAGATTTTATGCCATAAAGATGAATGGCAATCTTTTAGTATAGTAGTTAAAGTAGCATATTTCAAGTCGCTCAAAATATCATTTTCAAGAACAGAAAAGTAATGTTTAGAGTTTATTATATTTGGGTTAATTAATTCAATTTTAAAAATATCTTTATTATTTACTCTAGAAATTTTATTTATATCTCTATTTACATGAAAATCGTTAAGAATATTCTTCTCGCTTACTGGTTCGCACAATTCTTGTAACGTAAGAAAGGGAGTTTATATAGAAAAAGCGTAGTTATAACTAAATTAAAGTCTAAATTTGCAGAGTTTTGCAACATTCTTCTTGCTTGATAAATTGCACTGTATCAGTGACATTTTAATTTTAGAGTTATTAAGGTTCGACAAATCAAGGATTTTTTAACTAGTTGATGTATATGGGCAATTCCACCATTGGTTACGGGACATTTTGATTTTTGTAATGTCACATTTTTAGATATATATTTATTTTAACAAGTTAGATGTTTATATATTTATGAATCACTCTAAAAGCATTTATTTGTTTATCTGTATATTGAAATTTCGTTTAATTATAATAAGTTTTGGAATTATAGTTGATTATATGCTATGTTACTTACGGGACGCAAAAAAAACATTGCATTAAACCTGTTATGCAGTTGAATATTTCAAGCCAAATATTTTCCCAACTTAAACTCGCTTTTTAAATTAAGTATTATTCTTTTTGCTTTGGGGTACTACTTGTACTAGAATAGTTAAAACAGCAGTAAATTAAAGACCTAATATTATTTTTCAAACTTCCGCGTTCTTTATTTTTTCTTTTCTTTTTAACAAATATTTATTTTTAATTATTTTTATCTATGATTGTTTATAAATTGCAATAAAGAATTAAAAAAAAATAGTAAAAATTTTTGTACATAGACGTATGAAAAAATTCTGTACCTCTAACTATAGCTTTTATATTTACCCAAGAGAGTTTCTTTAATAAAAACTCTAAGAGTTTAAAACTTTTTTTTTTTAACTTGTGTATCATAATCGTCTCTTGTAACTTTAGACGTTTTTTTTTCGAACACATTAATTTTTTAATTCATTTAAAAATCTCATCTCACAGTCTAAACATACGTAAATTTAGAGTTTTACTAAAAATTTAATTCTAACGCTATAAAATTCAACGACCCTCTGGGTCTATTTATTAATTCAAAAGAACTTCTAAGTGATAAAAAATATATTTTTTTCAGTATCAAAATCCTTTCTTAAGCATAAAGGGATTCTTTGATATTTATCATTCGTTGCAAGTCGTTGGTTCTCTTTGGCGCAAATCGATTATAATCACAATCGTAAGTTGAGTGCATGATGGTTTTGTCATGATTCACAGTTTTTTTTACATTATGAGCAGTCTCAGATGACATGGAGGACAAACTTTGGTCTAAAAAATGTACCTGCCTTTCACAAATGTTTGATTTATTTTCACCATGACCAATTGACATATTGTTTTGAGTGATGGTGTTGAGACTCTTGTATGCATTTTCTCGAATTTTCAAACATTGGTTATCCAATTGAAGAGACTTTGATTTTATTTCCGAATCTTTTTCAATACGTGCTAAATCCTTCAATAGCTTTTGCATAGCAACTTCAGCCTTTTGATGTTTTTCTAACAAGGTTTCAACCGTTAATCGTAGTTCACCAACTTCCTGAGAGAGTTGCCTATATGGATTATCTTGACATAACTCTACATTCCTTCGCAAACTTCTACATTCCAAACGAGTGTGTGCAACCTGAAAAAAAATTGCATATTAATTTTTATTTTAACTATGAACTTATAAAGGACAATTTTTATTACACTACTACCAGAAGGTATGCTTATGCTGTTATCAAAAAGTATGCTTATGCTGCTATCAGAAAGTATGCTTATGCTGCTATCAGAAAGCCCAATTAGAATCATAACTTACATTTTACTTACTCTTTTAAGTTAAAAAAATTATTAAAGGTTTGACTTAATTCAAAAGCATATTAACTACCAACTATATAAAGGATTGTTTATTTGGATTTCTAAGCTTTTGATATATAAACATTTTTTTTAAACTACTGTAACTTTTCTCTTAGGGGCTTTAATCACAATGTATTTTAAAATTACTGGTATGTTAATGCTGGTTTAGGGTATAAAAAAATTGGGTTTTTTAAAATAAAAGTTATTTTGGTCAAAATAAAATTTATTAAAACTTTTAAATAAACAATATACAAATATATTAGGATATAAAGTTTATATTATGACATGTACAAGTTAAGAACTTTTATAAATTTACTATAAGATAAAAATCATAAACCATAAAAACTTAATAAAAATGTTGTATGTAAAAAGTCCTATTAAACCATTGGTAGAATATGATTTAGTATCACAAACAAAAATGCCCTCTCTACAAACAACCTCCAAGATGATTGTCTGTGAAAATAATGATTGACAAGTATCAGGGGAAATACTCCAAATGGTGTTGAGCAGCAGCTTAATGGCTTTGTAAACTTTCTAGACCTATGTTACTAAGGCCTGCATTTATTAAATAAAAAAAAATTTGATGAAATAAGAGATGCAATACCAACTCAGAAAAAAAAAAACACCTAACAAAAGCTCCAGTGAGTAGCACCAACATAGGATATAAAAGTTTCTAATTTTAACTACTATAATTTGCTTAGATAAACACATAATATGTTATCACACAGTTTGTACCATCTAAATTGGCTTAGGAAATAAAAAATTAGAAAATTTTTAGGGTAATAAAAAGTAATGAAGTCTCACTACCCAGTTCTTTCTGACTACACAGTGTATCAGCATATATAAAGACAGCATATGTAACATTGTGAGATAGGACTTGAGGAAACAATTACAACCAAATAAAAAGAAAAATTCACAATAAAAATTTTAGATACGTTTAAAACTATAGTTTTTCATTTTTCAAATATTTTAAGGATAAATCTTAAGTTTTCATTTACAACAACTCGGCTAAAAAAATTTATATAAGAATTGTTTTTTATTGTGTAAAATGCAAAATAAAATTTGTTTATGACCAACAAATAGTCCAGGAACTGCCTAATAACTTGATATTGCACTTTTCAAGCCTCTAAAAGTAACATGAAAAGAAACATTGGATGAATGAAGACAAAAATTAATGCAGATATCTCAAAGGATGTATTAATATGCTTACTAAACAAATACATAGTTTCATTCAGCCACAAAACCATTTAAAAAAAATGTAAAACCAGGATTCAAAGAAGTAGGCATTGATCCTTTAAACAGGTACCAAGTATGCAAAAGTATTAAAAATCATTTACCCTATACATATATATATATATATATATATATATATATATATATATATATATATATATATATATATATATATATATATATATATATATATATATATATATATATATATATATATATATAGGGTATATATATAATCCAAAAGCACACTTGAAATCTACCAACAGTAAAGAATGGAGGTGGAAACATTATGGTCTGTGGTTGCTTTAATAGAGATTGTGTCGGTCTTATCCATTTGATTGATGGCATAATGGACAAAAATATGTACAAAGATATCATTAAGGATGTTATGCTACCTACATGCTGAAGACAAAATGCCTTGAGGATGGATATTTCAGCAGGACAATGACCCCATATGATATATATATATATATATATATATATATATATATATATATATATATATATATATATATATATATCAAGCCTTCCCGGGAACACTTAAAGAAATTTTTTTAGGCAACTTGACCACATTTTTATATAGAAAGCATTTTAAGAATTTGCGGCAAAATAAAGCTATAAGAAACTAGAGAACAAATCAGCAAAACTTGAAGAAAAGAACTGAAGCCTATAGGAGATAGAAAATCTAAGTAAAATAAGTTAAAAAAATATTAATAAAAAAAAAGAAAATTGTTGTCAAAAAAAACAATATACCTGAATATTTTCTCTTTTTGTTTTCTTATTTTTAGAGCGTTTGTTATTTTCGACTACCAAAATTGATACAAGTTAAGGAAAAATGTAGATAAGAATATAACGAAAATAAAAATATTTTTTGATTTACAATTTTTTCGCAACTTTTTTCAGTAAGTGTATAAAAGAAATGCTTTATAAATTGCGCTAGAAATGAGGGCAGTTTTTAAATTTGTTTTTCAAATGTCTTTGCTAAACTTTACTGTTTTTATCAATGGACAGGAAAGCGAAAAAACTAATTGCTATTTATTTGTGAAAAATTCTCTTTATTTTAAATAAGTTTTTCATGTAACATAATAAAACGATGCTGCAAAATTTTTTGGGCTAGTGCATTGTTAACTTACTGAACTTTCTTAACAAAATTTTTAGAAGCCTATTAAAGCTTTTGTTCAAGTTTTTAATTCAATTTTTTAAACAGAGAAATCGTTATGTTCATTATCTCTAGTAATTTGTATTAACATTGGAAATTGGGCAATATAAAAGAAACAATTTCATGCATGCATCAAATGTGATAAATACATTTTTTAAAGAAGTTATTCTTTTATTTAACTTATTCCGTCATTAACAAAATTTATTAATTAAACAATATATATATATATATATATATATATATATATATATATATATATATATATATATATATATATATATATATATATATATATATATATATATACACACACATATATATATATATACACACATATATATATATATATATATATATATATATATATATATATATATATATATATATATATATATATATATATATATATATATATATATATATATATATATATATATATATATATATATATATATTCTTTCAAACTCAATTATAAAAATAGTATAAAATACTTACATTTAGTGGAGCAATTTTAGCTTCCAATGCTTTCTTAATAGCTTCTATGTCATTTTGTAAAGTTTGAATTTCATCTAGTGTCTAAATTAAAGTGGTTCAATTGTATAATCATATCTTATAAAAATTTATTAATAAAAACTTAAGATAAGGGAATATAAAAAGAAATAATCAAGTTTTGGAATAGCTTCAAAACAATATAGTATAATAATACAACTTTTTTTTAGGTATAAGTATATTCTATATACATGAGTTTTAATATAGTTGCTGAATTAGATGTCAAGTTCAAGGCAAATAAATTATATACTCTGATATTTGTGCTAAATCCTAGTCACCTGAATATTATAGTCAGTTTTAAACGGTTAGATCACATTATACCCTCAGTACCTGATTACGATGATGATTTTTTTTTAATTCTGATTCACTTCGAACAAGGCTGCAAGCAACCACTATTAAGTTGGGAGTTACTAGAAAAAAAGAATAGAGTAGTAGAGCAAGGAAACACTTGACAGAAGACTTAAAAAATTGAAGGTTATATGAATCAGAAAAACATGAAGATGGGAGAGAGTTCCAAAGGATTTAGGTGTGAGGAAAAAAACCAGATGAATAAAAGTTTTTAGAGAATGCAGGGACAGAATAGAGAGCATCATTCATGAGCCAGCCCAAATATGACAACAGTATAGGGACAAATAAGAGATTTGTAGAGATAAAGAATGTAATCAGGAGAGAGAAAATGAATTGAACTATTATTTAGCTCTACCCATATTTTCTCTATTTAATTAACTGCAATACAATAACAAACAACAGAATCTTGAAACTAATTAAAAAAAAAACTAATTATGAACTCTTTGATGTATATAGGGCAAACCACTTAAAAAAAAAAAAGAACCATTTTAAACAAGTTTAAAAAGAACATTTAAAAAAAAAAGTTTTTAACTGTTTTGATTAAGATTCTGTAAATGAATAAATAACTTAGTTAATTAGTTAATAATTTAATTAACCTTTTGACGTTGCCATTTTAACTCATCTTGAACTTGTTCAGTTTCATTTATTCTTTTTCTAAATGCATAATCTGTTAGTTTTTTTTTATATTCAAAGTCATTTTTTGTTTTTTCTAGTGTTGCATAAATTTGATTTCTGACATTTTGGGAAGCTTTAATGGCAGCTTCAGCACGGTTTTTATTTTTTTCTGAAAATGAACGCCATTTTTCGAATGTTACCATTTCTTTGGGAATAGATGTAGAAATCAATTGAGTAGTTAATTGATTACAATTTCCATTATTAAATTGTTGACATTTTGAATCAATACCTAATGCATGATGTTTATCAGACAAATCATTAGAAAGTTCATTCCGAGTTTCTTGTAAAAGAATAAGTTGTTCAAAACAAGCATTTAATTTTTGTTGTAAGTGATTTTTTATTGACCCAATGACCTCAACATCCTTGTGTAACTCTTCTTCAACTTTATCTCTAACACAGTCTATTCCCTCTCTGTTTTCTCGTACCATTAAACACTCAATCGTTTTGTTGTGAAAATTTTTGGCTGTTTCTAAAGATAATTCCGTATTCTCTTTATAAAACTGTAAAGCGTCGATTTCTTTATTAATATCCACTAAGTTCTTCTCGAGAAATGTTTTCCATTCATTTATATCATCAATTCGATCTGCAAGTTTGCAATTACTTTCATGTTGTGTCCAAACAGTAAAATTATCTGTATCGTTTATCAAACGTCGAGCTTCTTGTCGAGTGGAGTGTGATGTATCTCGTGAATGTTCAGCATTACCTTGTAAAAGCTCATTAGAAGTACACCAATCAGACATATCATACTTTTGTTTAAACTTTGATGTCATTTTCTTAATAAAATAAAACTAAACAGATAAATTTATTTTCAAATACTTCAGTAAAATTGAATAAATATAAAATAGCTTTGTAGGTGTTCATTTCCAGCAAGTTCAACCCAACGTGTTTGTAAACATGCCAATAGAAAGATTTTGTTTCTTGTAAGTTAGTAACTAATAGCAACAAGCATGTATTTGTTAATTGATGTAATTCATGCAAAACGACACGAACTAAAGGCGGACAAAAATATTCGCGCAAAGAGAATTTTTTCGTCGATAAGCATGCGCCAACCGTCGATAACCATGTGCAAAACATTTCTGTGTCAAATTAACAGAAATATTTTATCTGCGCGTTTATCATGTTTATCAACTAAAAAATTTGCTCCACGCAAATATTTTCGTCATGTGGAAATCCGCCTAGAAACTGCAAACTTTTTCTTTTTTACGTCGATCAGAGGCGTTTAGTTAAAAATGTAACAAACAAATAAAATTAAAAAAATGTTTAGCACGCTGTTGTTACGTACGTTGCTGAAGCCACTATGTAACAATGTGACTTTTTAACTAAGAAACACCAATTTTCATGACTAAAATCCAAAATCTTATTAAACTATACTATTTTAAGTTGTCAAATAAATAATGAGATAAAGCTTGACAAATTTTTTGCTCGTTTGCTTTTCTCAACAAAAAAATTAAAATATATATATATAATAACAAGCAAATACAAACAGTTATTTGGTTTGTGAGGTTTTGACAACAAACAATAACAACAACTAAAATGTTTTTTTAAAAAGCAATCTTTTTCTTAATCTGGTAAACTCTATAATCTTTCCTTTTTTTTTAATTTTATATTTGTAGTTTATTATTATTATTATTATTTTTTTTCATTTATTATTATTATTATTTTTTTCTTTATATATTTTTTTCTTATTCATTACTTTAGTTTGAAGTGTTCATGAAGACAGCATGACTTGTACATGAAGACAGTATGGGAGGAGAGGGCTGGGGGAGAGGGAGGTTAGAGAGGGTCTTGGTAGTTACTTTTTAATCGTATAACAAGTAAATAAAGTTGGATTTGTACTTTTTTCAACTAAGAATTCGAATGTTGAAAAAAATTCAATTTAAAAAAAAAAAATGGACTTAGCTCTTTTTAAAATAAAAACCTTCAATTAGTAGCTAAAATACTTCAGTGATTTTTTTAAATTTAATAAAAATTTAAATATAGTTTACGTCATCATCTTGATATTTTTAATTTATATTTATGTTAAAGACGAAAAAAATATCATAATAATAAGTATCAAGAGCAATAATAATAATATAATAATAAATAACAATAATAATAATATTGTGAGAAAAAAGAAGAAGAATACTTAAAGACAACAATCAATAGTAAATCAAGATGATTCATAGAAAGAAAAGAAATACACCAAGTTATCGTGATTAGTACACAAACTAAACGCAATTAATTGTCATTAAATTGTATATAACAGCTTGAACAGATAACAAACTTCTAAACACTTTTAAAAAAGTTAGTTGTATTTGAGTTTAAACTCAACTTTTGTATTTATTGGCTTTGAATGGTCTACCGCTTAAGGTTACTGTGTTACTTGTATTATCGCTTAAGGTTACTGTGCTACTTGTATTATCGCTTAAGGTTACTGTATTACTAGTATTATCGCTTAAGGTTACTGTGCTACTTGTATTATCGCTTAAGGTTACTGTATTTCTTGTATTATCGCTTAAGGTTACTGTATTACTTGTATTATCGCTTAAGGTTACTGTGCTACTTGTATTATCGCTTAAGGTTACTGTATTACTTGTATTATCGCTCAAGGTTACTGTGCTACTTGTATTATCGCTTAAGGTTGCTGTGTTACTTTTATTCTTTGATTGATTAGTTGCTTGTATTTTTACTGTTTTACTGTATTACTTGTATTGTTTAAGCTATTAAACTGTTACTGTATTATTTACACTGTACTAAAGTGATGCAAAAATTTTTTTTTTTTTTTTTTTTTTAGGTTATTTAGGTGCTCCCAGAAGTCCTTACGGTCTTATCACGGAGCACCGCGAAAGAGCTTTAATTAGAAGTTCAAGCCTCCTTCTTTACCAATGTCGTTTATTGGGCTAGAGCCGGCATCAAACCTCGGACCTCTATTCTACCATCGGACCTCGGACCAGAATTCTAACCACTGCGCCACGGCTGCACAATTTTCAAAATTTCTTCCTTTTGAAAATAAAAAAATGAAAGAGTGTCTACTATTTATATAATTAACAAAAGTTCTTTACTTTTTGACTGATAAGTAACACAAACTTAAAAAGTTAGTATAAGAGAAGGGTAAACGTCTAAAAGCTAATTTTTTTGTATTACAAAAAACGGTAGTGACGATTGAATAATTTTTCTTCTATAAAGGATACTTTTGAAATTTCTTCTTTTTGAAAATAAAAAAAAATGGAATAGTATCTACTATTTATATAATTAAGAAAAGTTCTTTACTTTTTGACTGATAAGTAGCACAAATATTGTCAACATATTGTTATTACAAAACTGACTTTACACCGTTTTGTTATTTTAAATCTACCTATCTACAAAATGAACTAAAAATAAATTTGCAAGAACAGGTGTTTGTGGAGCTCATAGTTGCGCCATTAATTTATATGCTTATGGAATAATCTCTGTGAACAAAACCTATAAATATTACGTTTAACATTTCAACCATGAATGCAACAGAAAAGGTTTGTCTGGCTACAGATTCTCGTCAAATATTGAACAAATTGTTAACCAAATAAAATTTCTTCCTGCAGCAATCTCTCAGCTAGATATTATTTTACAGCTAATTTATTTTGAGATTAAAACTGTAGATTTATTTAGTTAAAATCAGATGTATTTGTACACAAGTACCACGTGGTTTTCATGATAATCAGAAGAAAATTCGAATTCAATAATTAGATGAAAATTCGAATTTTTTGTTATAAATCAAGATGATTAATGAATACACCTATCCAACTTAAATTCTACCATTTTGCGCGGCGGGGACTGAACTCTAATTATGTGGGTAAAAGTCGAAAAAACTTCCTAAATATTTGTATTTGAATTAGTATTTTATTTGTATTTATCTCATCTTTTGAATTCAACACGATGGCAAAAGGTAACTGTGCAGTAATAGGGTGTTCGAATAGCCATTATAACCTTTTGAAGTGGAAAAAACAAGAATGTAATGTTCATGAAGGTTTAAAAAAAGAACAATGTGGTTGTAATTGTCCTTTCAATCTTTACTGTTTTCCAAGTTCTTTAAGAAATTCTAGAGAATAAGAAAAGTGGAAAATTTTATTAAAAAGGGAAGGTAAAAATAAGAAAAAATGGAATCCGTGCGACAGTGATCGTGTATGTTCGATGCATTTTGTAGATGGAACACCTACCATTGCTAATGCAGACCCTACTTTAAATATGGGATATAATTCTACTAATATTAAGCCAAGAAAGAGTTTAAATAAACGTTGTCCAAAATCGAACTTTTTAATTTTGAAAGGTATTAGCACAGAATGTAATGACACTAATAATATTACAACTAAAGATAATACCAATGAGTTATGCAGTAGTAATAACGGTAATGCAATTTATCTACCACAGCCAAGCTGTGAACATACATACGCTAGCCAGTCATTGCTAAATATGTGTGAACGATGTAATTCTAAAACATCTTTGATTGATTCTCTTTTAAAAAAAGTTAATTTCTTGAATATATCCTTAAAACAACTAAATCAAAAACAAGTTAATCAAACAAAGAAATCAGTGATTTTTTCATGCAACAAAGTTAAAACAGACAAAAAATGAACTTTTATACAGGGATATCTACTATAGCTTTATTTAATGCCATCTTCTTACTTATTATACCATTTCTTCAAAAGCTTAGTTACTGACGAGGACCAAAACATGTTCAGAATACTAGCAAATTAAAGCGAAGATTTCAGTCAACTAAATATAGAAAACTTTTTCATCGTGACGAATTTTTTTTAACACTTATGCAACTTCGTCTTCGTATTCTTAATGAAGACATTGCAAAACGATTCGAAATTTCTCCTACTACTTCTTCTAACATATTTTCAACATGGATAAAACTTATAAGCAATGTGTTAGGTAGTGCTCTTATCGTATGGCTTCCACCTGAAATTATCAGGGAAAATTTGCCTAGGGTTTTTAAGAATGCAGGATATTACAAGTGTTGTGTGATTATTGATTGTGCTGAAGTTTTTATTGAACGACCCAAGTCTCTCTTAGCACAAGCCTCAACTTGGTCTGATTATAAACAACACAATGCGTTTAAGTTTCTTGTAGGAATTTTGCCTAGTGGTTTTATCACTTTTTTATCTGATTGTTATGGCGGAAGATGTTCAGATAATTTTATAACAAAAGACAGTGGTTTTTATGACTTGTTAGAGCGTGACGATGAAGTCATGGCAGATCGTGGATTCCAAATCCAGGAAGAAATTTTGTTAAGATTATGTACTTTAATAATTCCTCCAGGTGCTCGTCTTAAAAGTCAAATGATTGCATCTTAATGTAAAAAAACTAAAAAAAAAGCAAACTTAAGAATACACGTTGAACGAGTCATTAATAGAATGAAAACTTATAGAATTTTAAAGAATGTTTTTCCTCTAACAATGTTGCGTCATGTTGATGATATTGTGAGGGCTTGTGCTGCACTCTGTAACTTAAAACCTGTGTTGGTCAATAATTCAAGATATGAAAATATAAGACCTAGAATAAGAATAATATTCAAGGAATGTGTTAGCACAGGAATCTGTACTAATACCTTTCAAAACTAAAAAGTTCAATTTTGTATAAAGTTTATTTAAACTCCTTCTTGGCTTTATGTTAGCAATGTTTCGAAAAAAAAAGCAAATAAGTTTGGAATGCGTTTATTTTCTCCAGCAAGTCTAGGGTCAGGAATCCCTCCCCTTCCTCTGCCTTTTCAGAGCAGGCGTAACAATTGTAGTAAAGGATTATGTTTAGTCGCTAAAATCTTAAACTTTGTTTATTTTTATGAGATAAATCACTGTTTTAGTTAATAATTTTAAATTGTTTATAAATTAGCTAAGTGGTCATGACCTCCTAGGTGTCCATTTGAGAGGTGTTTAGAACAATCATATTTAGGGGTCATCCATGTATTACGTACGCAGCAAGAGTTTAGGTGTCCTAAGTTGTGTAATTTGCGTAGGTTAGGGGTAGATGGGTGAATGTTTGTATGTAAATTAAAAAAATTGAGATGGCAGTTCACGTTCACTTGCCAATTAGTCAAAGGTGATCGCCGCCCACGTTCATGGCCTGCTAAGGTTATAAAAGTTAAACAGCGCAAAAAAATGAAAAAAAACAGCACAAAATTAATTCTAAAAAAATTAATACTAATGTTAACTTATTTCTAGAAATTAAACTTACTAAAGCTTCAAGTTTTAATAAGATTAAAAACAATGGGGGGGGGGGGGGGATTGGGGGAGGGGTATGAAAATGTCATTATGTCGAATCAAGATTCTTGCGATGTTGAAGCCTGGGAACAAAAAAGATCTAAAATATTGGCCTCCCCGGCCTAAACTTAAGAGCAACAAGTTCCACTTTCCTAGCCCCTTTCTGCTACAGTACTAATAATTATATGTAACGAACTAAGAAAAAATTTACTTGGCGTTGAATTACTTTCCTAACAATGTATCATGCTTACAAGTCCATAGGGAATATATTTTTTTATTATGCCGTATTTCCCACTTTAAACTTTAACCATAGAGGCCCGTAACTTGAAATATTTTTGTGAAGAGGGGAAGGGGAGGGGGAATTTTTGAAAAAAGAGCAATTTATAATAGCAAATAAATATATTACTTGATTTTTATAACATAATTTATGCGATACAGAGGACAAGTGTTAGAAGGAGATGGCAATTGCTGCAAAAAGGGGCGCCAACCTCCCCCCACGTTCGACCTCGAAATGCCGGGATTGATATTTGACAATCCTGGGATTTCAGGAATATTTTTTAATAATTACGACTGCAGTGTTGCAATCTCAAATTGACTAACATATTAATATTCAGTTTCATTTCTTCCTCCACCATTTTAAGATATTTTTCAGAATTGGTCAATACTTGTAAGATTTCAAAAAATTCATTTTTCAATTTCTTATTTGTATTCGCATAATTGCTGGCAGCGCTCAAACAGCTTTTAAGGAAACTTTAAAAAATAAAAAGCAATATTTGTATTCAAAATCTTGGTGGACACCTGAATTAAGTTGTTCTAAAACTATTCTTTCAATTCATTTTAACAAATAGAAAGATTCTGGTTTTTTTAAAAGATTTAAACTCCGTAACCTTCAATCGTTACCTGACGGCTTTGCGAAAGCTATATAAATATTAACATATTAATATAAAAAAGTAACAGCCATATAATATCGACAAAACTATTTTTTCGCTAAAACCACTGTTTCATTTGATCCTTTAGAATGTATGTAAGCTAGTTTACTTATAATATAAATGGAATGTGTTATAAATAAAAAAAATTCTTAAATATATGTATATAAATTAAATTTTTGCAAAAAAATCATGTTGCAACATAATTTTTTGTATTTTTTAATAATTTCTTTAATTTTATAAATAAAATTTTGAAGTTTGAAATTTTTAGAGAGGAATGAGGGGGGGGGGGAAGGAGGGAAGGGGGTAATTACAGCCCCCCCCTGCCCATGTATCCGCCACTGTTTTGACATAGTTGTTACTTTTGAAGTTGGGAGGAGGAGGGGGGCTGAAACACAAATTAGGCAGCCGGAATCAAAATTTTAATAGAAAAAAACAGAAATTTCCAGAAATGTAGCCATATTTTTTTTTCCTTATCAAATAAAAAACAATCTGCCATATATTGTCACAGTGGAAATCTTTATAAAGCCTGTACTAAATGCTACTGAGGCAGTCCAAGAACTTTATGATAAATATCAAAAAATCTTTTCACTTACTAAGTTAAATGCAGTAATCAGTTATTTTATTAGATAGTTGGTTATCTGAAGAAGACAGTATTAAAAAAAAGCTAATGGTTTTCCCAATCATTCTAGCTTTCAGACATTTACAACATATTGATGGCACAAGCCATAAACTGTGGTTGATTATAAGGTAAATAATCACTTGTAGGCAGTTTACATAACAAGTTTAATCCAATTTCTAATTATTCGACAAAACTTAGTGTTGAATAAAAATTGTGCTCAAATAATATTTATAGTAATTGTCTATAAATTTACACTTGATATCTTCCCATTTGTTATTGTCAAATTTTATATGTTCAATAAAATTTCCATGAGGTGTTCACACCATAAAATATGAATGAGGTGCCATATAACAGCCATTTGCACAAGGCATTGCATATAATAGGCATGATTTTTGTTTAAAGAAATACCAACATCATTTTTTATCAAATATGGAAGTTTTACACTCGGATCAAGTGGAGACAAGTAATTTATAGAAAATGGGGATTTAACTTCAAGACATGCAGGTGGACAACACAAACAAGTAATAACACGATCAGGACTACCGCCAATGAAAGGAATATCTCTATCTAAAAATAACCGACACAATCATACATTGCTACAACTTTATGATTGATTTTAAAAACTTCATAAAAACAGTTAACAGCATTATATTCCATTTCCCTGCCATACTTAATTGAAGGTATGTTTGAATCAACAAATGACATGCCAGATATATGTTGATTTAATTCCCACATATCGGTATCAAGTTTATTTAATTTGTTCATTTTTGTCCAAACATCATAACTTTTTGAAGCTGTTATAACACCTTTTCTATATTCATACCAGTATTTGTTTTTATTTTGTCCTTTGGTCAACTGCTCAATTTCTTCAATATTTTTAACGTCATATGAAATGTTATATTTTTTTCAAATGATAATATATCTTTTGACATTACCAATATATCATTAACACTCATTAGATTTGATTGGTAAGTACTAATGTCGTTTACTACTTTTAAACTAAAGTCAATATCTGGTTTAGGGATAGCATTAAAAATGATGGAATTAGGGGCTATTTCTTTTAACGCTTTTGCAACATCCTGAAGATTAAGTTTACTAGAATAATTAGAAATTGGATTAAATTTCTTATATATAAACTGTCTACAAATGGTCTTTTTTTTTTACAATGTTGAGAAAAATTTTCTTTGCTAAAATCTAGATTTTTAATTTTAACAGGTAAAACATCTTTTCGATTTGGAAGCCATTGATTTGAAACCATTGTGCAAGCCGGATTTGTTAAGCCCATTCTTACAGCAGCTTCAATTCTAAACATTGCTTAACTTAAGGAATGACCCAAACATGTGACCATGTTGCTTAAGCCTTAAGCAACATGGTCACATGTTTGGGTCATTCCTGCCATACATGTACAGTGACAAGATCGGATTTTTGCATTTTTTTTTTCTATAATCAACCACAGTTTATGGCTTGTATCATTAATACGTTGTGAATGTCTGCATTCAACTTTTATTGCACAAAATCGACTTTCCTCATTTATACAGTGATATGCGAGTTTTTGAAGCCAGCCTGTGTTATAAAAACTAAGAGCTTTCGAATTTTTATAATCATTGAAGTCATTGCTGCCTAATTCAGATGGGTTAAACATTAAATAATTAAAAATATCTGGATACAAAACCATTGGCCATTGTTTAATACTGTCCTCTTCAGATAACCAACCATCTAATAAGATAAACGGATCACTGCATTTAACATTGTCAATTAAAAGTTTTTGGTAAAGCTACAGTTACGCGGCCTAAAAGAATTATATTTTTGCGCTTGTTGCGCCAGGGGGTTTTGCTACATCGACTATCTTATAGCCTGACTCGCAACGGAGTGCTGCTACATCGACTATCTTATAGCCTGCTGCTACAAGGAAGTGCTACTACATCGAAAGAGGGTTTGGCATGGGGCAGCAATCTTTTTTTACTTTATTATTTCAATTTTATTTCTATTGTTTGTAAAGCCTCTACTGACAAACGGAAAAATAAAATTATTTTAGGCCGCGTAACTGTAGGATTACCAAGTTTTTTTTTGGTATTCATCTTTAAGTTTTTCAACTACCTCGGTAGCAGTTAGTACAGGCTCAATAATTTTTTCCATTGCAGAAAATACACGAGCAACCGATTCCCTCTTTGTTCCAGAAACACGCAAATTTCGAATTCTTAAATATTGCTTCAACTTATAAACTTTCATTTTATTAATTAAATCTAAATCCATTATGAATTTATCTTAGGATAAATAATTCAAACAAAAGGAAAGCACAATGTTTGCTTAAAAATCCTTAGTACGTAAAAGTTTATTTTTATTTTACCCACACAATTTGGATCCAGACCTCAATATTTCTACGCGTTTTTTCCGATCGGATAGCTGTATTAGCTATGAGGGTTGGTGATGAGGTTGATGTTACAAGTACGGATTAAAAAGCAATGGTTTACACAAAATAATTTGCTCCCGAAGTTGATTACGAGAGTTTATTTTGTTACGTAGTTTGAAATTAAGGTTTATTCTTAGTTTACCAAATAAAATAAAAAAAAAGCAATGTTATGAATCTGTTATGATAAGACTAAACATAGCTGTATTTAAAGTGCACGTCATACCTTCGAACAGTTAGACTTGATTACTAGAAACAGTTTGTGCAGGATATTGTATTACCGTATTTCTGCACATCTGCTTAGAATGCGCACAGTGAAGTTCTTCCAAAAATGCTTATTGTTTAGATAAAGGAAAAACTTTCAATGTTATAAATCTATGACGTGAGAAAAACTAAGAAGGGTAAAGTTGCCTTATTGAACACTTAAGGAATAAATATTTATTAACCAAAGATGGTTTAACTATGAAAATATTTATGGTTTGATTAAAACAAACAGACAACCTATTATACTCTTAACCATAATTTGACTTAATTGATTGCACTGTTATTGAAAATAAATTTGTTTTTACAAAGATACCATTTTGTTCCAATCAAGGCAACTGGTTCCTTAAATTGGAACACTTTGATTTCTTAATCAGAACAGGTTATTTCTATTAAAAAAAACCTAGTAAAACTTAAAAAAATTGATTAAAAATGATTTTTATTTTTACAGTGAAAATTACCCTGTACAGTATAGTATTACCCTGGCAAATCGAAATTCTACAAACAAAAAAATATATAAAAGCTTTTTTTTTTTTTTTGATTCCTGCGGGACACCACTTGAAATATCTAAAACATTTTTTTGATAAGGATCATTAAAAGAAACAATTTGTTTTCGGTTTGTTAAATAACTTTTAAACCATTTCAAAATTACACCATCCACTCCATAATAATCAAGTTTATGAATCAAAATGCCATGATTTACTGTATCGAATGCTTTTGATAAATCCAAAAAAAATACCAAAGTGAATTGTGAATTTTTGAAAGAGTTAGAGATTTCACGGACGAATTGGATAATGCAATCATCTCAGTAGAACTATTTTTTTTAAAACCAAACTGATTTTTATAAAAAAAAATTCTCCTTAAAATAAGTATATAATCTATTGTAAATATTTTTTTCTAAGATTTTTGAAAATGTTGATAAAATAAAGAGAGGTCGGTAGTTACATATATTAGTTCTGTCTCCTTCTTTGTATATTGGGATTATCTAAGCTATTTTTAACTTATCAGGAAAAACTCCTTGTTGTATTGACGCTCTGAAAACTTTAAAGAGAATATCTTTTAATTGTTCAAAGCATTCTGTTTCTATTTATTTCATCAGCTCCAGGGGCTTTGTTTTTTTTAATAGATTTAAACGACACTTGAAACTCCTCAAATGATAGCTCAGAAGAAAGATAAATTATTCGAGCAAACGCAATTATTCATCGGTGCTAAAAAGTTATTAAACGCAACTTAAGTATTAGGAATTTTATTTGCTAGTTTGAAACCGATATCAATAAAGAATTTGTTAAACTCATGAGCTATTAATCTAGGTTCAAAAATGTCTTTGTTATCCAACTTCAACTGTTCATCACATAACAGTTTCAATTGTTATGACGTTCTTTTAATTTATTGATTAAAAACCAATAAAATAATAATTATTTTTAAGGTTTACGGTTGTTACTAAGTATTTTTAAATTGCTTAAATTGAACTATTTTACAACCCTTTAATTTTATTACTGATTAAGTAAGGAAAACTTAATAGTTCCAATCAAGGAAACTTTAGACTATTTTGTTAAATCCCTGAAAGATCATGCTTGCAGCAACTTATCAGATTAGTTTATATTGCTATTTTGCTTTTTAATTTCCATTGAATTAAACGCAAAAAACTTTATAACCTATAGCAGTATAGTTTACCCAGGGCAATCAGTATAGTGTGAACACAAAATTAGATCACCGAAAAAGAATAATGCAAAAAAGCTTTAAATCAATGGTGCACATGCATTTTTTGGGAGATAATTTTCAAAATGCGGTAAATTTTTTGCGTCACCCTTCTAGATTTTTAGTAATATAGCCAACGATACGGTCTTTGGAAGTGAAGGGGGAATAATTGTCAATTTCTAAAAAAAGTTCTTTATATCTAGAAATTTCTAAATATAAAAAAAATTTCTTTAGATAAACAAAGGAGCAAGAGCTGTGATATTTGCATTTTTTCATTTTGAAACTCCCCGAGTGACGCTGCTGGCTGCAACGAGTTTCATTAGGACTGCAATTGCACATAAAAAACTGATGCCTATGTTTCGGTCAAAGTAAAACTTGCTAAAAATGTTTTTTTTTTTTTTAAAAAAAAAAAAAAAAAACTGTTGTCATATATGGTTTAACTGTGATATCTCATTGGTCTAGAGATATCACTGTGATATCTCATTGGTCTAAATGAGAAACTGGGGCTTAGGATCATTTTAGACTTGTTTTAATTTAATTGAAATAGTTCAAAAACTGCTGATAAACAACAAGTTCATGATAAAATATTAGCTCAAAACTATTTGACTAAACATCCACACACTTATACACACATATTCCTACTTTCTATTTATTTTATTGATATGTTTAAGGTCAATAAGTTAATACTTGTTCACATAAGTGGGTTTTTATGTAATGAAATTGCATTCATTAATTTGTATGCAATAAAACTCTTATATATATTATCTCATCAAAAATTAGTTTTACAAATAAATAGGATAAATTTTTACGAATTATTGTTTTTATGATTGAATTAATGAACCAAAGTTCTAAAATAGATTTTTTTTTTTTAATTTTTTGTTGTATTTAAATTTTCCATTTGAAATAAACTTGTAATGTAAGCTTAACTTATATTAAAAATACTTTAAAAATATTAAACGTGTATATATTTTGTTAAAACTGTTACTGTTCTATGCTATTATAACACGTTTCAACTAATTGCTCATTTGTCTCTTCGCTTGGAACCATTTCAGTTTGCTGGATTTCTTCATTTTGACAGGTTATTATTTCTAAATCTTCATTATTATCATTGTTGCAAGAATTATTCTCAACAGTTGAAGATTCGTTATTACAGGTCTCAACTGTTGAAGACTCGTTGTTACAAGAGTCATTTTCAACTGGTAAAGATTCGTTGTTACAAAAATTATTTTCTACTGGGGAAGAATCGTTATTACAAGTCTCAACTAAAGTAGATTCTATAAAACAATTGTTTGGTGTTAACTCAGCTGAATTATTACTCAATACATCTCCTTCATCGTTCAATGTATCGTGACTTCCATTATGACATTGTTCTTTAATGGAAGGTTCTCCGTTATCAAAGGATTTATTAGAGATAACATTTTCATTAAAGACTTGTACTTCGTTATTTTCTTTTTCAATATCAACATAACATTTTTGATCATTTATTTCTTCTAAAAACATTTTCTAAATATTTTTAAAACTTAAAATAAAAAAAATTAAGACTTACCTTATAAACAAGTCGAAACAATAAAATTCTATAGCGTAGCATTCGAAGAACGATTTATTACGTAACTAACTCCTCTCCCACTTACATACATTATTCAAGTTTAAGAATACGCAGTGGTGTGCTCTTAATCATTACTTTCGGGTTTTTAATACATTTTTTAATGTTTAGTACATCTTTTTTAATTTTTAAATCAAATTTATTTAAATTGTTTTTTATATTTTACCTGATAAATTTTAATAACTTCTTTAACTATCTATAACTTTTATATTTTACCTGATAAATTTTAATATATTCTTTAAATTTTAATAAAGTCTTTAACTATCCAGAAAACTACAAATGAGCATTTAGGAAGACAGTGTAAGACCTCCAGCATTTAAGTTTTAGTCAACTTTTAATTTATGAATTTTTACTTTAAGTATATTAATAAATAATTTAATTTGAATGCATCCTCTAAAACTAAAAAATTATAAATGTAAAGATATTGGTCTCAGGAAGTTGAATAAAGATTTTGATTTCAGAAGACTGATTTCAGAAAAATGAGCTAAGATGCCAGTCTCATAAAGATGAAAGAAAATGTTCTCAAAAATCATATTTAATTACAATGCTAAATATTTACTGCATGTGCAATGGACATGAACATGTACTATTTTTTGTTGAACATAAACAATAACAATGAAGTCGAATCAAAGAAAAAAGTTTGTGATTTAAAAGAATAAATGCTCTAAGCTATGAAAACACTGCTCAAGGTTATTCGTCAATGGCGGTTATTTTAATAAATATTTTTTAAAAAATGTTTTTGTAAAAAAAACTGTACTTTTAAACAATAATTTTTCTGTTTTTTACCCATAGCTATTTTAAAAAACTTTTACCTTAAGTCTATTTAAAAACGTTTATTTATAGATATTTCGATCTTTTATTTTTTATCTTTTATTTTTTATCAGGTACCTTATCGATCTTTTATTTTTTACTAAAATAAAAAAAATTTTCGTTAGCAAATTATAATACTATAATAACAGTTAACTTAAAATTGATTTTCAATTTTCTCTTTTTGAAATAAATTGTTTTTAAAAGAAAATAATATAGTAAGTAACCGATCATTAATAAAAGATCTTTTGTTTTGTGTAATTTATTTCGCCGTTAAAGGATGTTTGCGTTACATAATCATATATCGAAATTAATGGCTGGAGTAAAGAGAAGGCGCATTTTGCCTTATCGCCGAGCCCCATGTATTAAAAAAATTTTACATAACCGTAACATACAAATATATAAAAAAACATAAATTAGAATAAAAACAGAAGTCCTTAGCAGTGTTCCCACAGATTTCTTTTACTTCTTTATGTCTCTCCCAAATATACAACTTTTATTATTTTCACTAACTTTTATAATAAGTTCAAATCTTCTTAAAGATTGGTATTAGGGGTCATCCATAAATTACGTCATGCAATTTTTTTACAGTCTTTGACCTCCCCCCTCCCTTTTCATAAAATTGTAACACTTAAGTAGCAAGTTTTGTATGAGTCGTCACAATACCACCAACCCCCTCCCCCTTATGGCGTGACGTAATTTATGGACGACCCCTTAGAAATTTAAACATCAAGTTTGAATAAAACACGAGTTTTAAAAAATAAATTTTTATTATTTTTATATACTTAAATGTTTAATAAAATATAGGAAAGTTCTGACTTTTTTGTTAACACTATCATATAAATTGAGCAAATAATTTTAATGTTTCTTTTGTTTTTTTGTTTTTTAAGATATTTCTTTTAAAACAACTGCTTTTTCTCTTTGTTCTTTACTCCACATATTTTCGCATAAAAATATGTTTTTACTTATACTTTTATCTTATGTTAAGCAAGATTAGTCTGAACGTTTTTTAAACAACTTTTTTTAATTTAAAAGAAATTTATAAAATAGATTTAAATGTTATGTAGAAAACGTTTTCAGAGAACGTTTAGTTTTCGTTAACTATGAACAACTCTTTTCTTATAATATCAGTTTAAAAACTGTATTGCACTTGTTATAAAAATGGCTTCATAATTATGTTACCTAAAACAACCATAAAAATCATATTTGAGAAAAAGCTTTAAAGAAAGTATAGAAAATCTTTCGGAATTTCAAGAATCTTTATGAAAATGAACTACCTTTTAGTTTTAGAGATTCTGTTTCCAAATTAGCGCAGTTTATTTTTAAAGGTTGTTGTGCCTTCGTGTCAACACTGTCGCGTTGTGTATTTGCATCAATATTGATTTCTTTAACGGTTGAGCTGTTTTTTTCAAACTTTGATTTAGGCACGCTGGCTGAACATCCCATTTTTAGAAACTTGTAGTTCTGCTTGAAAATTTTACAAAAAAGCGAAACACGCTCTCTGCGAAAAAAAACTTATAAATTTATTGCTACTTTTGCAAACGATCTGCAAAATATGGTCGGTTACAATAAATGCGTCATTGTAAACTGAGATCAAAATTATTGGTCTATGTTAAACTTGTTTTTTTTTAAATTCAATTTTTGTGACATGTTTTGACAAAAAAAAAAAATTTTAATGTAATAAAATAATTACTTCCATTTACTATAACGTGTGTATATAACAGTATTCTAACATTCCATCACTTTAGTGGCAGAATGTTTAAATATTATATACAATTTTAAATGAATTTACATATGATTCGCAAGTGTTTTCTCTTGCATAGAATTTGCAAAACAAATATTTGTTAGCTTTTTATACTTATCGAAATTTGAGTGCAGTAAAATTTTAGAAAAAAATATAAAACATGTAGTCATTTATGTATGCATAGTGGATCAAAGATGTGACAATGGTTCAAGAGTATTTTGATTTTAATGTCTGTTACAAGAAAATAAAAATAATAATTTACAAAGAATAATAAACTAAACGTTCATTACCTAAGTTTAGAATGAATCATATTGTTTAGATGATAACATTATATATATATATATATATATATATATATATATATATATATATATACATTCTTGCACAATAAACATGTAAATTTCAAATTTAACATACTATGCTATGTATGTGCACAACTAATCGATTAATGTAGAGTCCATAAGCGTCGTTAGTTTGCAGAAACACTGTTATTGTGTTCTTTTCTTACCTCTGTTCCTGCTGCTAACCTGTGATTCTGGTTCATTCAAGATGTAACAAAAGAAATGACTTTGAAATTTGTTATTGGCTTAATAAGCCAATAAATTTGTTGTCATTAGATCGGATATATGTTTCATAGTAAAGCTGGTCCTTAATTTTTATGCAATTAAATTTATTAAAATCTATCTCAGTTTCTGAACTGCTAACAGCATTTGCTTGCTATTTTAACTGGTTGCTATTTTTTCTGCCCTAAAATTTAAATTAGGGAACTGCCGTTTTTCAGTTAGATGTTGCGTCTGCAAAATTGTGAAAATGATTAACAACTTCTTAAAACTTTAAAATTTTATCTAGCCATCGTAAGATCATTTTATCTACCAGGTAGAGGGATCTAAAATCTCTTCAAAAAAAATGTCATAGTTATAGTGTCATTGGTCTCATTCTTATCCTCATCCATATTTATATGACTAGCAGATAAAAGTCTTGCTTTAATATTGTTTGCCACTCTATCTAATAAATTTTTACAGTAATAAATAATTTACAGCTCTTCCCTCTTTGGGAAGAGCTGTAAATTTCTTATTGTAATCAAATAGTATGCATTTGAAGTCATTTGATGAAATTAAACTTTTTTTTCATGGACACCAAAACTATCATTCTTGTGTAGCTCTATAGCTCTTATTGAATGCTCATTTAATTGATCAGTATTTCTTGATTGTGTGTTAAATGTAATTCTTTTAAGAGTTATCAATTAATTAGATATAACTTGAATTAATTAGATATCTATCATTAAAGTTAAAACTTTAATAAAATGTGTATTAACTAAACTTTTTTTCTTTTCTTGAATTTGAATTGGACTGGATAAAATGTTTATACAACGTTGAGTATGCTCGCCACACAGCCAGAGGCAATTTTAGGAGGAGTCTCTGGGCTTTATAACTCTGGGCTTTCTTCATTCTCGTACAAATCATTCGCTCAGGAGGAGGGGAGGGGGATGTTTCTTTCCCCCCCTCCCTCCCCCAAAGAAGGTGATTTTCAAGTTATAGTAAGTTTTTTGACGAATATAGTCAGGTAATAGTGTATTTGACAAAATTCAGTCGGGTAAAATTTAGCTTTAGGAACTTTTTTTTTTATTCAGGAACCAGTCTGTTCTTTTTAAGGATTTAACCCTCCTTCCCCCTCATTTTATTCGTAGAATCGCTTATTTGTTTTAAAAAATAGTTTTTTTAATCTATATTGCTATATGATTTTAGTGATTGTGCGTCTGGAATGTCAACAATTTCCTATATTAGCACTATTTCTCCTTGTAATTCCAAAGCTGCTTTTATATCAAACAATGGTCTGTTTCGTTTTACAAGAAGATAAACTGTGTTAAAATTTTTTATAGTAATTTAAGTTAATTGCTTTAGAATTAAACATTTTAACTACATTTGATTGTTAAATTGATTAACTGTTTTTTGCATTTTTAAATGTGAACATGAAGTGGAATGTTCTTTAATTTGTTCGCGTAGGGAAGCTTGCCTTGTGTCTTTTTTAATTCCATTAGCAATTGTCAAACATAAAATCCACTCATTTGATACGTGAATATATTTTTTGTTTTCTATTACTAAAGTTTTCGTTTATAAACAGTCTTTACAACCTAATTTGTAAGTTTATTAATTAAACTATCTTTTACCACAAACCATTTATATTGTTCTGTGAACAAGCTTACCTGTTTTTTTGTCCAACAATCTGGTAGTTGGCAATTGCGTATTGTGCGTGATTCCAATAATTCTAGATGATGCCGATGAATATAAAGTTGATGTTTTATTTGAAGTAAAAATAAAACATTTTATTTTTGGTCTGTGAAATGTGAAATGTTACAAGATTTAGCATGATTTTCGGATTTTAAATTTTTTACAGATCTTCTCTGTCATATGAATAATTTAAATGTTAAGAAAATTGTTTTAAAAAAACTCAACTTATTGAATATATCTGGGGCCGTCTTAAAAGTTTTATTATGCAAATCAGCTAGCTAAAAGTAACATTTAAAGCTAGCTGATTTAATGGATTAAAGCAAGTTCATGGCATGAATTTGGTTTAAATCATTGCTGTAAAAAAAGTCAAAGTTAAGAATTATAAAGATGGGAAAACTTCATGACAAATATAAAAAAAGAGAGATTTTTAGACGTTTCAATTGAAAAATAGTTTTATTATACCTTCTAATGTGGACTGTGAAGTAGTGAAACTTGAGCTGCACTTGGAATTAAATTGACATATTAAATTAAAATCCAATTCAATAATCAAATTTTTTTCTATAATGAAACTAAGAACAAAACTGTATTAGAAATAGGTTGACAGATGAAAATTTCAGTGTTTGATTAATAACAAAAGCTTTCATTTATCACATTGATAATATAAAAATTAGCATCAAATAATGTGGTCTACATATTTATGCTAGTTTTTGTAATATATAATCTTGTAATATATAATCAACCGTAGCGCATTGGTTACAGTTCTGGTTCAGAACCAAGTGGTCGTTGGTGAACTTCCTAGTTGAATACTTTTCCACGGTGCTCCATGGTAAGACTGTAAGAACTTCTGGGAGTACCTTAATAACCACTCACACCCACACAATTTTCTCAAAAAGAAATGTTTATATGTAGCCATTGTGTTTATAAGTGGAAAAGAATAGCGTAATTCTATTCTAGTTTATGATCAATATATAATCTAATGATCAGTTTCGGCGCAGAAGCGGTTAACATAATTGTCACTTAATTTAGTATAATATTTATTTAAATATGCGAAAAACCTTGATGCTATCATATGAACAATACATATAAATTCATTATCTTGCCGCGTTTTATATTTTAACTACTTTTTAAATTTCAAAAATAATAAATTAGAAATAGGTTGACAGAGAAACATCTGAGTGCTCGACTTAGAATACAATTTGGTTTGAACTGTCCTTAACACGGTTTGATCTGATACCAATCATAGCTATTACATCGACAATATAAAAAACGATATCTAATAAAATTAATTACCTTAAGCGTTAATTAGTAGGCAGGGCCGGCGCGAGGTGCCATTAAATTTTGCCAACAAAAAAACAAAAAAAAAAAAAAAAATACGTGATGGTCATCGTTTTCCAAATTCGCCGACTGCCATGACGACATTTGCCGACTGTCTAGATAATCAATAACGAAAGAGTCGACATTTGCCGACTAACTAGTCTAAAAGGGTCCAATTTGCCGACTAAGGGTCTAATTTGCCGACTAAAAATCATTTATGGGGGGTGTCATACCCCCCAATCGCGCCGGCCTTGTTAGTAGGTGGTGATTAGGTTTTATTTAAGTGCTAATTTTGTTTGACATTGGTTATGTCAATTAAGTTACGATTTCATGTCACATGTCATTATTACGTGTCACAATCTTATTATTGATTGTGATTCCGTTTCAAATTTACTTTTTTTAGTTTTAAATAGTGTTTATAATTATCTAAATTGTTGTAAAATTTTTTTTTTTAAAGTTCTCTTTGGCATTTATGATTTTGTTTTGCGTAGATTTAATAAAATGTTTTATATTTGCTTTAATTATAAATATTTAGAATTTATAGTTTTTATTATAAATATTTAACATTTAGTTTTTGATTAATGATTTGTACCTACGTTAAACAGCTCTTAATTTATTTTTTTTACTATTAAAGCAATTAAAAATGCCTTATATATTTGCTCAGTTAGTGAGGCCCCTAAAATGTTAATCCTAAACCCTAAGTACGACCAACGAATTTTAAAAGCTTAAAACATTTATTTCTTTTTAAATAGAACATTTTTTATTCAATATCTTTTTGTTAACTGGTTATTTAGAAAATACATTTTAGTGTAAAATTTAAAGGAAATTTGTTCCGTGATTTTATTCTGATTTATGTGAGTTTATTATTTTCACAAGCAAACCTTTTCATAGATTGAGACAAATAGTTTCGAAATCAGATTTCTAAATATATCTGAAACAAAATCATAGCAACAACGTTTCACTAAAAACTAGGTGAAAATTCTTTTTACTAAAAACTACGTGAAAGTTCAAAGCTTTTATATTATTCTAAAAACCTAGATTAATTTTAAAAAATGCCTAGCTCACTCTCATTAAATAACGCTATTTATTAGCTTTGTATTTACTTAAGGATCAAAAAAAATTTTAGAATCTAGTTGCGTACAGAAGGCAGATAAATCACAGAAACGCTAATTTTTTTTAAAATGAATTCTCTCCTTCCAATAAGACCTCCAGAAACCACAATTTAAGTAGTAGTTAACAGAAAACAAAGAAAAAGTTAAAGAGCAAGCCAGCGGTTGACAGAAAAAAAGAAAAAAAAAAAAAAATTCAATCAGGAAACCAAAAAGATTAAATTTTATTTATCCTAATATGTTTTCTATTCAAACTATACAACTTAACGTGTTTTTCCTACTCCCGCATAAAATGCAAAACTACATGTTTTAATTTAATTTTAATCTGTTTGATAAATTTTAAAGATTTTAATTTGTTTACTCTTAACAAAATTGCGAAAGATGATTTGGTTTGAACCGCTACGTATAGTATACATAAATTGAACCGCCGCGTATGGTATACATAAACCTATGGTTTGAACCGCCACGATACAAGTTAATAAAAAATAGATATATAGGTCGGTAAATAAAAATATATTCCTGGGCTACGCTAAATCGTCTTTCTATAAATTATTACTTCCCAGTCGGCACAAGACGTGTTTTACGCTTCCAAAATACCTGTTAATACATTTTATTAAGTGTTTTAAACGTCTAAATACGTCTTGTTCCCATTGGGTTAAGATCTACTTACTATAAAGTTAGTCAAAAAATCTTCTTTTAATTAGAATACTATAAAGTTAACAAAACACAAACAAAAATATTTTTTATACAAATTTAATATCCGCAACACAAAATTTTCTTTTTATATTTTAATAATAAGATAAAGCACTCCTCCACCGTAAAAAAGAACAATATATATATATATATATATATACACACACATATATATATATATATATATATATATATATATATATATATATATATATATATATATATATATATATATGTATATATATATATATATATATATATATATATATATATATATATATATATATACACATACATATACATACATACTTATATATACATACATATATATACATATACACAAAAGCAACTATGTTTGCGCATATTGACGCAAAATTCGTGTTTTTAAAAATGGATTTAAAAATTTATCGAATAAAATATAAAATAGTAATCAAAAACCATAATCTAAAAAAGTTTACTAAACCAATATTTCAACTTTACAAAGTCGGAACTCTTTAAAAAGAGATAAATAAACACAATTATTTTGAAAAATACGTGCTCTACAAAAAATAACAGACCTTTCATAAAATTATGAAAAAATTAAAGAAAGAATTCTTTTTTACCTGGTAAAAATATGAAATTAAATCTTTTGACAAATAATTCTAGTTTTACAAAAATAAAAAGTTAAAAATTTGATAAGAAATAGGATTAAAAAACATTTGATGAATAATATTTACAAGTTTGATTGACTGGAAGATTGTTCGGTTTATCACGTGTTTACACAGTTTCTACTGCTCAGCATATATACTTATATCAGTCTCTGACTAATTTAAATATGTGGTGCTGCGCTCCGTGCTCGCTAGATGATATTTCAAATACAAAAGCAAGACAAAGAAGTGTTTCTTGAGTGTCTCGATTACTTACAACCTAAGGTTTAAAAAGTATTGATTGAAATAATGAAAAAAATATCAACTCAAAAATTTAAATTTGTTGACACGGCTAGTGCTTCCAATACCGGTATTAAAATTATATGTAAAGGGCTTGTGATATAGTAGATAGGAAAGCCATCTTTTCGCAAAATACAAAATTAAATGATATATTTAAAACTTTCAGTCGCGATAAAGAGCGTTCCTGGTGGGATAATGATAGCATTATGATAAATTTAAAAAGCTCATTTCCTACCGGACTTGTTCATCTTGTAACGAGAGTATAAAATCAGGCTCGCTAAAGAGTTTGGAATGGAGAAAATAATAATTTGTTTAATTGAATTTTTATAAAAAAAAATTATTGTTAAAAATATTTAGTTAAAAATAAAACTTGTTTCATTTCAAAGTAAAATTTTGTCTTCCTTCTATTAATAAAGCACTGATTTAAAATATTATCATTGCGTCACTTGCTTTAATGTAAATTCCATGTTTGAGTTTTGCACTAACGTAAATACGAAAAGTTTGAAGTCGCTACAGTTGAGAACATTTTTAATTTAGTAAAAATGTCAAGATGATAGATTATTAATCGTTTTTCATGGTGTAACTTATAAATGTAAAGTTATAGAATTAACAGCAATTATAGTTACGCTTACTTAACTTTAATGCATTTTGAATTAAGAACTAAAAATCAAGATTTTATGTCTAAGAGATAGAATTACCTTAATATCCAGAAAAACATAAAACATCCTAAAAAGTATTGAAACCGTTCAGCACTGTACGAGTTGATGAAAGTTCTGCGTGGTTTTACTTTTTGCTTGATAAAGAAAATTAACTTGCAATGTGTAAGAAGTGCAAAAAAGAGATAAAATCAAATGGTGGAGTACCAGTGTACTGAATACACATCTAAAAACTAAGCATGAAATTGACTTGATGAATAGGAAATTGTCCCAAAATGCAGCATCATCATCGGTTTTTTTTTATTGGTACCTTTATCAACGGAGGAAAAATCCAAACATTTAATCACCGGTTTCTTACAAAATCAATGCGGCAATTCGTTGATAAGTTTTTCTAGATTAAACACCCTTTATGTTGGAATCTTGGATTAGCAAGAGTTGTTGGTTCGTCGCCTGCTGAAAAATGCATTGATTTAAGTTAAAAATTGTTAATTGGAGCGTAGATTTTCAGCGAGTGGCAACATTATCACAAAATTAGATCATCTATTGAGGATAATACTCTAAACGTCCTATGTTTTTTAAGGGCTTATTTTACAAAGGAGAAAAAAGCGAAAAATGAAAAAGTAAATATTATGATAAATTTAAAAAAAAGTTTAATACCGGTATAATACCGGTATTGAAATTATTCAGTACCGAAAAACCGGTATTGAAAAATGGTATCGGTATTGGAAGCACTAGACACGACTTTTTTTTTTCTGAATCAAAAAATTTGATTTGATGTTTCGAATTGAACTTCGATTATTTTGTTTATATTTGAAATTATAAACAATTGAGTTAATTATATTTTTTGATAAATTTTCTAACTATTAAAAAAAAAAGTAAAAAAAAATCGGTAACAATGCTATGATCATCATGTATATGATAACTAGTGAACAGATGCGTGTTAAACTCTTTTCAAGCTTAGGGCTTGCAGTAGCTGGTGAACTTTAGCTCTAAAAAAACTCAGCCATTTAAATGTCATGAGAGAATGGCAACTTCTTACCGGGTCTTTTACTTTATATCTTCATTGAGACTATCATTCACTTACTGACCTCTAATGGAAACCACATATAATCTATTGTAAAGTTAGCAACTGCTAACGTAGCCTTTTTTAATTATGCTTGCCATTTCTTAATGCTAATTTTCCTTATTCATCCTTATATGGGACACTGTTGTCATATTTGAGCTGGTTTTACTTATGAAGCACTTTCTTTTTTTAAATAAGATCCAAATACATATTGAAAATATTGTTTGACTTGGTCAAGTATGAGCCTCTTTTCATTTTTGTCAGGTTGCATCTTTTTTTCTTTTCTGCAAATACTATTATGATCGCTGCTCAGGCGTTACTCAACTGATCATTAACCAAAACTCAATCTTGCGGTATTCAGATTTTACTTTCCTTTTACATTCCTTTTACTGTAACTGTTCCTGTTGTAATTGCTCCAAAAAAGTTTTACTAGTTCAATCTATTCTGCAGGTGCTTTGGAATCTATTCTGCAGAGTTTGGAGGTGCTTTGGAGTTCCCTTATTTTCCTTTTAATGTCTTCTGGCCATAAATTTCTTGTTCTTTACTCTAATTTGTTTTCTTTCAACTCCCAATTTAATTAGTGGTTGCTTGCAGCCTCATTGGTAGTGAACTAATAAAAAAAACTATCCGTGTTGATGGAACCTTTTATTGGTCACTATTTACACAGATAATTATTACACAAGAACAACATTAGGACAAATGTCTACATGCTGTCAAGGCATCCATGAGATTTATTGATATCACCATGATCGGTTAAAATTTGGAGGATTTAAAATTTTCTCAAAAACCACTAAATTAACAAAAATAACTATGCCTTAACTTTACGACGTGCAAGTTTTTCAATTTTTTGTAAAATACCCACTATCATCTCCACAATTTTATTTTGCATCACTTTTTTTGTAGCATTAATCTATAAACTTTTAACACTATTTACACATTTGCCTCTTTTTCTCAACATTTCTCTCATTGCCCAGTAAGATTTGATAACTCGCTGATCAGGAGATTATTTTCTGGCTAAAATAAGGTTGGTTGTTTGTGCTTTTTAATTAGAGGAGGAAGTTATTTTTTCAAGCAATCAGTCTCATATATTTCTGATGTGAAAGATTGTATTGTTATGAAAAAAGAGCTTTTAAAACCACAACTGCTAATAGCCTGCCATACAAGGAATTTGAAAGCGAATTTTTGAATTCATATCTACTTAAATTTGTCAGAAACTTCATATCTTTTCAATAATAATAGTATTGATTGCCTAGAAGCATCAAGTGATCTTTTTTACAGTAAGTTTCACTGTCTTTAAAAATGACTAAATTTTTTTTTTGTAATTAATTTAAGCAAATTTTTAGCTTGTCCAATTGTTTTAATTTTTCCATTAAATGACCTTTTTGGTATTTTTTTCTTGTAATATGCTTTCAGATTTTTCTTTTTGAATACTCTTTGAACAAAAGATCTACTGTATTTAAACTTCGTAGCTAAATCTTGTTGTGACTGAGTTGGAGAAACAAACAGCCATCACATGATGCAATAGATTGATAAAAAAAAAGATGTTTGAGACTTTAAAATTACTTATTATACATATCTGATTCTTTTTTTAAAATTTAAAAATAATCTGATAAAAGATACTTTTGATTGAATTTACAATGTATGTTTAAATCTCATAATCTAATTATAAAGGTTGCAATATCTCATTTTGGCATACTAATTTGTGGCATAGTACACGGTTGCCAAGCCTGGTAATGAAAAGGTTAAGACCAAGAAATTGAAAAGCTAACTTGAGTACACTTAACTTTGAGAACAATTAAACAGATGTTATTTTAATAATTATTTGAATATTTTATTAAAATAATAAAGCATAGTCATCAGAATTTCTTTATAAGGTCATGTAGAAAATAAATATCCAAATAAAAATAAACAAAAAAAAAAAAAAACCTTTATTGTATAACTTATTTGAACCAAATAATTTAAAATTAAAAAAAAAAAGATAATTTACTTGAAGAATAGTAAAATTTTCGAGTACTGAATTCATCATAAACTTTTCAGGAAGATGCTTCAGTTTTCTTATAAAGTTTATCATGTATTCACACATAGGCGACCTTTGAATGCGATACACAAAGCGTCCATTTTCGTAGCGAGGATATTCAGTTTCAACTTTTTCCACAACTTGTTTACCAAATGAGCAAACTTTTGTTGAGCAAGTGACGGTCATATTTTCAGAAGATTCATATCTTAACAAAATTCATAATTAAAAATTTCAAACTTTTATTTAACGGCACTAATATTTGAAATTAAAATTAACTTAATATAAAATTTAGTTGAAATTTAATTATATTATAATTAAATAACAACAAAACTGTTACATTATAATTTTTTCTTTTGATGTTCAAGTAACATTCTCAGTATTAAAAGAATGCTTAAAGCATTAGTGATTATTTTTAGTTCAAACTGATTTTAAAAAGAAATTCAAGCTTTAAAGCATCTCTGAACTTAAGAACTATTTAAAATCAAAAGAGGCACACAAAACAAAAAGAAAATGTTAAGAAAACAATAAAGAAAAAACTAAACATTATTTAACATTTTGCACTTCGAAGTTAGAGTATACAAGATCAACCATAAAAAGTTGCAAAACCATGCTGACTTTTTTTTGTTTTTTTATTGATTCATAACGTTTCTTTCTCCATACAATTTGAAATCAATCTACATTTTAAAGTGTTGTATACCATTTTATGATTTTGAAATTATGTTATAGTCAGTTAGCTTTACAGAACTAAATTTTTGTAAATTTTATTTTTGAAGAGTGTAGTGCTTTTCTAATTGATTCACTTTTTATAAGTTGATAAATATTAGAAGGAAAAATACTGAGTATGCAGTATAGTACTGGGTACGCAGTATAGTGCTGCAAGTTATTTTTCCATGCAATAAAAGTACCAATTATTGCTATTATTATAAATATTTTAGAAACAACGTCAAAATAAAAATAAGACAACCTTGAACTTAAATGGAGAATGGATCCAATTTTACTAATAAGTTATTTTAATTAAATTATAAATTATTAATTAATTATAATTAATAACTTCAAAATTTATAAATCTTGACAGAATAAATTAAAAAGTTCCACCAACATATTACAAATTATTTTTATATAACAAAATATTTCCTTCAATATTCCATTTATCAAAATATTAAAAACTTCTCAAGAAAAAAACATAATGTAAAAGAACAAAAACTTTTTCAATTTATACCCTAATACATTTTTTTGTTCTTTTACTGAACAATAAAATTTATTGATAAAAAACCCAGAAAATTGATAAAGATTTGATTATTTTAAGCAATTATAATAATGGAAACAAATTTGTTTTGAAAAAGACATTAAAATACACAACTATTTGTCCCACATAATAACTGCAGTTTATAAAACCAAATATTGTTTTGTTTTAAATTAAAGATATTGGTTTATATTACTTATAACTGATACTAAAATTGAATCTCTATATTGTAAACGTCAAATTACTAATGAGTAAATAAATATTAATGAGAAACACTTACGTTGTTGATACACCATAAAACGAGCCAGCGTCATCAGGAATGCTAGTATTCAAATCCGCCTGAAACAATACAAACACGAGCATAATTTTTTCAAATTAATAATTACTAAAAATTTTTGATTAATAAAAAATTAAATTTTAAAGTTAGTTATTAAAAGTTAATTATTAAAAAATTAACAAACTAAAATTATTAAAAAATAACAATAAGCTGTTCAAAACATTTAAATTAAAAAATTAAGCAAAAATCATCTGTCAACTTTTTTTTAATTTGCCTTAACTAATTTCTATCAAAAAGAACTATTACAACTAATTTCTATTAAAACAACAAATTACCAGTTATTATAAAAATAATAGACAAAATATATACAAATTTCTTTGCATATTTTTTTGGAAATGATCAATATAAGTATGCTGGAAATGGGAAAAAAAAAACTTAACATAGGATGCATTAACTTAACTATAAAAAATCTAGCTTTTTTAGCATTTATAATTGCTTTACCAATGAGTCATATATTGTATTAAACAATGTGGTTTAATGCATATGTACACGACCTGTCAAAATTAGATCGACTGATCCAATTTTGACAGGTCGTATTATTTTGAGAGAGAATTTAGTCTTAAATTTGATAGAAACCGTTTGCCAATAGATCATAAATTTAAAAAAGTATTTAATACAGAAAATGAGAAGAAATACACTATTCAACAGCAAATTAAAATGAAGAAAAAAAATCCTGGATACTACACAAACATCAAACACACACGCAAATGTACTGTTTGTAGAAAAAAAATTCTGGATACTACACAAACATCAAACACACACGCAAATGTACTGTTTGTAGAAAAAAAATTCTGGATACTACACAAACATCAAACACACACGCAAATGTACTGTTTGTAGAAAAAAAAAAGTTTGAGAAAATTTTTGTGGATAGCAATATCTGACTGTGGTATGTCTGTACCATTATTTTGTACTTTAATTTTGTATCACTTTACATTATTTTTGTATGATTTTACATTATTTTTGTATGATATTACATTATTTTTGTATCATATCAATTTATATTAATTAATGTTTAGAAAAATAATGACATTTTTTAACAATTATGGCAAGTTCTTATTATTCTAAAGACTCTCTCAATTAGAAAGAGGAATATGTTAATTATTTTGAAAAAGAGTCCAACCCACTAACTTTGGTCAAACACAACCAATTAAAAACGTTTGCAAACATATATTTCAGAAGTTTATGAAGGAGGTTGTCTTCAACAAAGCAAACATTTATTGACTGCATCAAAAAGAAAATTTGAATTTTTTGCAGACGCTTATAAAAGATGTCAAAATAAAATTGAAATTTATTTAAGGTTGAGTTTTTTCAAATAAGAAATAAATGACTTTAATTTTAAAATATTTTAAAATCAAGTATTAAATAATTTAAATAACTGAGGAAAAAAAATTGAAGTTTTTTTTAAAAAACCACAAAAATTCAATTTGTTTTTTGTTTTTTTTTTAAATTAAGAAGTTTTTTTTTTTAAATCTAATCCTAACAAAGCTGAAAACAACAACTATTAAGTTAGGAGTTACATGAAAACAAAGAATAGAGTTAAAGAGCAAGGAAACAATTGACAGGAGACTTGAAAAGTTGCAGGCTATATGAGTCAGGAATACAAGACGATAGGAGAAATTTCCAAAGCATTGAAGTCGGGTAAGAAGGGGGGGGGGAAGAAAAATAATGTTTTTAAAGCATGCAGGGACAGATATGATATTAATTGATGAAAAAATAACTCCACAAAATTTCATGACATTCCAACATTAAGTGACAGCTCAATTAACTTTATTTATCTGCTTTTGTCAACAAATCTACTAAATTTGATAAAATAACTCATTTGTATATTGCATAGTGTTAACTTAACTTTTGTTTACAACTATGTTTGTTTTAATTGGTAATTGGTTCAATCTAGGTACTCCTTATGGAAAAAAAGCTAATTCATCTAAGTTTCAATTAATTTAATTAATGACAAAAATATTTATATGCTTATGTGAATATGTACCTTATATATATTTTGAATTTATTAAAACAAGATGTGACACTAATGTGTGGTTAATTGGTCATGAATTACCAGTTCATCAATTACCAGGTTTTAAAAATTTGGTTCATTGCCAGTGTTCCAACAACACAAAAAAGGAATGTTATGGCTAAACTAAAAGTATTGTATAACTCTTATGTTAAAATAGAAAAGAGCAAGCCTCGGAGAACTGAAAAACAGTTAAAGTTGGAAACTGATTGGATAAATAAGATTGTGACAGACTTATAAAAATTCAACAGGATATAATGTTTCTAAAAGACTAAAGAGAAAAAACGAAAATGGTAATGGGTTCGGAAGATTTAGAATTTAAAGAACGTGAAAAAAAAAAACGAGTGTATCGACATTTCCAAGAAGAACATTGCAAAAAAAGGCAACTGAAGTGAAAAAATATATTAAGACTGGATTGATTGAAAAAAATTCAGATTCAGAATATGAAGAAACTGGTGACAAGGAGCTCCTATTTAGCAAGTATCATCAGCAAACATCTAAAAAGATCGTTATATTAGAAAACTACCCTATTGAAACTCTAATTAAACAAAATAAAAAATTAGCACCCAAACCACATAGTGTTATTGATAGTTCATTATTTATTGCTAGTCTTGATCATACAAAAACTACATCGGTACAGGCTATGCACATTGTTGGGTCAGTTCTCAAAGCTGTTGGGATTGACATAAAAGATATGACTTAATCTGCAAGCTCAATATACAGAGCTTGTAAAACAATTAGAAAATCTATAATTCAAAACATTTAAGAAACACATGGGCCCTAGTTGCCCATTTTGACAGTAAAATTCTACCAGACACATATGGAAACCTGGCTGACAGGATGCCAATTGTTATATCAGGTTTAAATGTTGAAAAACTGTTGGCCATTCCTAAACTTTTTATGGGTACTGGTGAGCTTATAGGAAACTCGGTTGTTGAAGTATTGGAAAAATGGAAAGATGTTTCAGATTGGCTGGCAGGTCTTTGTTTTGACACAAGTTCCAACACTGGTGTTCACACAGGTGCAATTACTATCATTCAGCAGGCAAATGATAAACGTTTACTTTTTTTAGCCTGCAGGCATCATATCCTTGAAATTATTTTGGCTGCAGTATTTGACCAGTTTTTCCAGTCTTCAGGGTGGAATATTGGAATAATATAGATTGGAATATTTTGTCAGTTCAAGGAACACTGGAAACTTATTGATACTACCCAATATAGTACAATTGAGACTTCTGACATTGAAGTCAAATCTGAACTTACAGTTGGTAAATGTGTATGGCTAAACCAAAAGAAGAAAAATATGTCAGAATTTCTTAGGAATCAATTTTCCCATAAAAATAAACCACGAAAAGATTACCTGGAGCTCATCTAACTGACCCTAATCACATTGGGTGAAAATTATGATGTGACTCATTTCAGTCCTCCAGGTGCCTATCATCGTACCAGGTGGATGGCAAAAGGAATATACTGTCTTAAAATCTATTTGTTCCAACTTACAGCATACAAACTACAAGGTCTTCGTTGTATCTGCCTTTTCATTATTACAATTTATGCGAAAATCTGGCTTAAAGCTCCAAACAGTTCTGATGCTCCATACAATGACCTTTGTCTACTCCAAATTCTCGAGTCTTATCTTGCTGAAGACAAAAAAGTAGCAGATATTACAATTAAAAAAATGAGAGGACATATGTGGTATTTGAGCGAAGATTTGATTGGACTTTATTTTCTAACTTGGTTCCAAATAGTGAGAAAGAGGCTATGATTGTTGCTCTGAAGAAACCACAAATGAAAACTGATCTCAGAAGAGTTGATTCAAAATTTGTTGACAACTTTCAGGAAAAGACTGTCAGATTTTGTTACTCAAAGATCAATGAATCTGTTCACTGCGCTTAAAATTGAACCTATTTTTCATATTTATAATCCAGCTACATGGGTTTTCTGTCCTGTCTATCTCACTGCCAAGCAAAAAATAGCAAGCATGAGAGTCACCAATGACTGTGCTGAGCGTGCTGTTAAGTTAGCAACAGACTTCAATAATGTGCTAAAACTTAATGAAGCTGAACGGCAGTTAATATTTCAGATTGTTGAATATCACAGAAAGCTCATGACCATTCCTTTAAAGAAAAACTTTAAAGCAGAATAGCAAGTGATCATTTATTACTGTTGTAAAAACTTTAATAACACATTGTATAACACACTTATTAAATATGTTGTAACATTTATATTTAATCAAACTTATGGGATAAGATTGTTTACTGTTTTCTCACCATTTATTTTACAATTTTGAAATTGAGCAGTCACTAAAACACATTATTTAAGATTACAATTTTTAACTTATTTTCCTGACCACAAACCACATCAAATTAGAGGGCAGCCCAATTAAAATTCAAAATTTTTTTTTTTTTATATACAATTTTGAAATACACACACACACACACACACACATATATATATATATATATATATACACACACACACACACACTCATATATATATATATATATATATATATATATATATATATATATATATATTAGATTAGTAAGTTTGTATATATACATATATATATATATATATATATATATATATATATATATATATATATATATATATATATATATATATATATATATATATATATATATATATATATATATATATATATATATATATATATTAGATTAGTAATTTGCATTTTAAAAATACTTTTTTATATCTATCAACATTCCTCTTCAATACTTTACAATAATAACATAAACTCACCCAAAATTTTACAAGAAAAAATAGATGCTGTGGACCTTTATCATAAAATTCTTTAAGCCCCCCTTTTTTTTCTGGAAACTTATCATATATTTGTCGAATATCAATGGCTTCTAAGTTTGGATCTTCAAAACTTCTTTGTGAACCAATATGAACAAACAAATGTTTGTGGTACTATAAAACAAACAATTAACTATATAAATTAAAAAAATTGAACAAAATAAATTTTATCAAGTATTATTATTAATAATGAGTTAATAATTAAATAAGTGAGTCTAAATATAACTTCAGTTATAAAGTTATGAAATTTTTAAGAGCTTCACTTTTTTATTGTAATTAACTTATTAAATAATGTATTGACCGCTATAAACACTTTCCCATGGAATAAACAATAGATGTAATAGCTTAAATACCGTTTCCGGTTGTTCAAGTCGTTGTTGGTCAATATAAGCAGAAAAATCAATTAAGCGCAGAGGCATTTGTGTCGTTGATACTCGAGATTGCCATGAAGAACTGTGATTAACATGAGGGTTAGAAGAGCCATGTGGTAAAGAACTTGTCTATGAAATAGGAATATTTATAAATCTAAAAAGAGTATAAACTTAAAAATAATATTGATGTTATTTAAACAAACCATGTGATGAGCAGTAGGTGAAGAAGAGCTGCCAGGTGGGGCATTTGAAGATCGAATTATATTACCAGATTGTGAAATAGATGTTGCATGTGTAATAGCATTTGCATAATAAGCTCCTGCAGAAGTGTATGGAAAACCAATAGGTGGCGGAGGAATCGGAAGTCCAGGTTGTGGCAATCCAGGTGCCCAATACTAAAGTATAAAAAGAGTTTTGTTAATTGCAAATTTTATATACATTTTGACATGCTAATTTCATTAAACTCAATTTTTTTACATTACTCTTATTACAGAATTGTTGTGAAATTACTGTTAAATTATTGTACTTTTATATATTGTATAACTACTGTACTTTTATATACTACATAATTGTTATATCTTTATATACTGTATAACTACTGTACTTTTATATACTACATAATTGTTATATCTTTATATACTGTATAATTATTGAATTTTTATATACTGTATAATTATTATACTTTTATATGCTGTATAATTATTATATTTTTATATACTGTATAATTATTATACTTTTATATACTGTATAATTATTATACTTTTATATACTATATAACTATTGTACTTTTATATACTGTATAATTATTACACTTTAAATTTAATTATTTAATCATTGTATTACTAAACTTATAAAACTTAAAACAAAATAAAAATATCAGCACTAATATTTTTTTTACATTTATTTTAAAATACTAAGTAAACAAAAATGTATTTTTGTGATATGTTCAAAATAAATGCTTAATAATTTAAAAAAAATAAGTAAGCCATAAGAGTAATAAGCAAACAATAAGATGGATTAAGTAACTCTTAAATAAGCAAAATATAAGATTATTCCAGGTAAGCTATAAGGGTAATAAGCGAACAATAAAAAAACCGTAAAATTTTTTAAAATCATAATATTCTATTTAGGTTATAGAATAGATAGTTTTATTCAAAAATAATGAAAATAGTTTTTGACTTTTAGTTAAAGAAACTTTAATGTAAAAAAATAAACCATAATATAATAACATAACTGTTTTAAAGTTTTTTTCTAAAGGATTAATACTAAATGTATACAAATAATAAAAAATTTAGTTCAATGATATTTTTATTCAATCATTTGGTTGATATTTGATTTCAAGTTTTAGTTAACCAAAAGCTTGATTTAACACAAGCATAAGATATCAAAAAAATTAATTTTCTTAAAATTCTTGTTAAAACTGCAGATTGATTCCATAGATTTCAGAACTAAAGTTCAAAACCCTAGCGTAGACACAATTTAAGCAATATCAGAAATAAATAAACAGAAGAACATATAAAAAAAAAAGGAAAAAAAGAAAAAGAAAAAAATATAAATGAACAAAAAGATTTTTAGGAATAATGACTACGTTATATCAGATTTCAATTACAAAAAATTTAAAACTATCAATATATACCCATGTATAACTCCTAAATACCATGTATATTAACTCCTTAATACCATGTATAACTCCTTCATGTATAACTCCCTAATACATAGAATAAATCTCTTGATAGAAAACTCTTGAAATCAAATTAGAAAAAGAAAATTTATAGAAGGTTGTTTTAATTTTTTTTAACTTTCAAATTTATGATGACTAAAGAAAAAGATATACCCCAAGAGGTGGACTTAAATTCATTTCTCTTTTAACTGCAACTGAATCAACACCTTGAAGACCAAGTTTTGAGTGTATAGCACTAACTGAAACAATCTGTGGTGATGTCATTGAATTCATAGGATGAATACCAGCTTTGTCTTTAACATGAGGATCCTGTTTAAAAGATTTTAAAATTACTAATAAAACATAACTAAACTTTGTACCTTAATAAAATGGAAGAAAAAGTAAATAGAAAAAAATAAACCTTTCTTCTGGCCAAAACTTGAATATGACTAGATACCTATTAAAATTTTGGAAATATAATTCAATCTTCAATTTGTATATATTCATATATATATATATATATATATATATATATATATATATATATATATATATATATATATATATATATATATATATATATATATATATAATATATATATATATATATATATATATATATATATATATATATATATATATATATATATATATATATATGAACATATGTCCTTAAAATATAAACCATTAAAATAAAGTGAGTATTCATATATATATATATATATATATATATATATATATATATATATATATATATATATATATATATATATATATATATATATATATATATATATATATATATATATATATATATATATATATATATATATATATATATATATATATATGAACATGTGTCCTTAAAATATAAACCATTAAAATAAAGTGAGTATTCAAACTACATGTAGTTACCATGAACAATATACTTGGATAGTTTTGATGGTAGTTTTTGTTGCAATCCATTTAAAAAACAAAAAATTAAACTTTAAGGTTAATTAAACTTAAAACATATTGACATTATCATTACTCAGAGAATTCAGTGTTACTGCTCCAACTACTTAGTGTTACAATTTCTCAGAGAATTCAGTGTTACTGCTCCAACTACTTAGTGTTACAATTTCTCAGAGAATTCAGTGTTACTGCTCCAACTACTTAGTGTTACAATTTCTCAGAGAATTCAGTGTTACTGCTCCAACTACTTAGTGTTACAATTTCTCAGAGAATTCAGTGTTACTGCTCCAACTACTTAGTGTTACAATTTCTCAGAGAATTCAGTGCTACTGCTCCAACTACTTAGTGTTACAATTTCTCAGAGAATTCAGTGTTACTGCTCCAACTACTTAGTGTTACAATTTCTCAGAGAATTCAGTGTTACTGCTCCAACTACTTAGTGTTACAATTTCTCAGAGAATTCAGTGTTACTGCTCCAACTACTTAGTGTTACAATTTCTCAGAGAATTCAGTGTTACTGCTCCAACTACTTAGTGTTACAATTTCTCAGAGAATTCAGTGTTACTGCTCCAACTACTTAGTGTTACAATTTCTCAGAGAATTCAGTGTTACTGCTCCAACTACTTAGTGTTACAATTTCTCAGAGAATTCAGTGTTACTGCTCCAACTACTTAGTGTTACAATTTCTCAGAGAATTCAGTGTTACTGCTCCAACTACTTAGTGTTACAATTTCTCAGAGAATTCAGTGTTACTGCTCCAACTACTTAGTGTTACAATTTCTCAGAGAATTCAGTGTTGCTGCTCCAACTACTTAGTGTTACAATTTCTCAGAGAATTCAGTGTTACTGCTCCAACTACTTAGTGTTACAATTTCTCAGAGAATTCAGTGTTGCTGCTCCAACTACTTAGTGTTACAATTTCTCAGAGAATTCAGTGTTGCTGCTCCAACTACTTAGTGTTACAATTTCTCAGAGAATTCAGTGTTGCTGCTCCAACTACTTAGTGTTACAATTTCTCAGAGAATTCAGTGTTGCTGCTCCAACTACTTAGTGTTACAATTTCTCAGAGAATTCAGTGTTACTGCTCCAACTACTTAGTGTTACAATTTCTCAGAGAATTCAGTGTTACTGCTCCAACTACTTAGTGTTACAATTTCTCAGAGAATTCAGTGTTACTGCTCCAACTACTTAGTGTTACAATTTCTCAGAGAATTCAGTGTTACTGCTCCAACTACTTAGTGTTACAATTTCTCAGAGAATTCAGTGTTACTGCTCCAACTACTTAGTGTTACAATTTCTCAGAGAATTCAGTGTTACTGCTCCAACTACTTAGTGTTACAATTTCTCAGAGAATTCAGTGTTACTGCTCCAACTACTTAGTGTTACAATTTCTCAGAGAATTCAGTGTTACTGCTCCAACTACTTAGTGTTACAATTTCTCAGAGAATTCAGTGTTACTGCTCCAACTACTTAGTGTTACAATTTCTCAGAGAATTCAGTGTTACTGCTCCAACTACTTAGTGTTACAATTTCTCAGAGAATTCAGTGTTACTGCTCCAACTACTTAGTGTTACAATTTCTCAGAGAATTCAGTGCTACTGCTCCAACTACTTAGTGTTACAATTTCTCAGAGAATTCAGTGTTACTGCTCCAACTACTTAGTGTTACAATTTCTCAGAGAATTCAGTGTTACTGCTCCAACTACTTAGTGTTACAATTTCTCAGAGAATTCAGTGTTACTGCTCCAACTACTTAGTGTTACAATTTCTCAGAGAATTCAGTGTTACTGCTCCAACTACTTAGTGTTACAATTTCTCAGAGAATTCAGTGTTACTGCTCCAACTACTTAGTGTTACAATTTCTCAGAGAATTCAGTGTTGCTGCTCCAAAGAAAGCTTAATTTAGTAACTGTAGTTAAACTTTGCAGAGAATATCAAAAAACATTGTATCAAGAAAATATATATAATTATATTGTATAAAAAAAATAATATAATTATGTTGTATAACCAACAAAAAGAATATTATGAAAGTGATCAATGTAATCATTTTAGTTAAAACGAATTTTTGAGTTTCTTCATATTTATTAACTACAAGATTGAGAATTTAATTTGATTGAACTTAAAACAAAATGGTATCCTTGTTGGAGGTGCATCAGTTTACATTAAGTTTGTGTTTGGATGTACCACCAACATGCAAAACTTTTAGCATTAAAAATATGTCATCTCAAGTTATAAAGATTTCTTGATCATAGTTGTACTTAATCTAACAATTAGACTGCATGCTGCACAGTTATAATAACTTCCAGTTGTAATAGACTGCATGCTGCACAATTGTAATAACTTCCCAGGTATAAATATACTGAAACGGTTACTACTCTAATTGATAAGTACATCATTAAAATTACCTTCAACCAATAGAAAAAAAGCTAACAAAAAACATAACTTAACTCCAGTAACTACTCTAGTAAATGTTTTATTTCAAAGGTTTATCAACAAGTAGACCAATTAAGAGACCATGACTATGTAACCACAAGTCAAGCAGCTTATTTGAAAGGAAAAACTACACTACCATGCAAATGTATTTTAATATCGCTAGTCTTTTAAATTTAAGATGCTGTACAAGGATTCTATTCAAACAACAGTCAAGCCATATTGTTTTTTTTTGTTATTTACTATTTACATTTAGAAATTGAGATAAAATATAAGTGTTATCTCAGATCATCTGCATCACAATGTAAACTCAGTTCACTTTTAAATTGAAATTTTAAAACTTCTATGAAATGTTAAAAAATTTAAAAGGTAACAGCTTACTTTAACCATTTTATAAGCTTTTTGTGGTGCAGGTTCTTAATACAAAAACTATAAATTTATCTAACAATTTGTTGAAGAACAAGATCATAAAGAACAAGATCATTAGGTACAAAATGATTAAGAGTTGAAATGTGTAGAAACTTTCTATACATTTAAATTGATACAATTCTATTGCATTGTAAAATTTAAAATTTGAAGAGTGTTATGCACTTATTAAAAACAACAAGAAATCATAATTTTTTAATAACATCATTACTAACCACAAGAATTTCATTTGACATTCTTTGACATTCATTTGACATAAAAAATGTAAATTTTAACAATACAGCTATCTTGTATGTTGCTTTTCTTACGAAATCAACTTTCTAAATTCACTTTTTTTTTTTTTTTTTTTGAGGTTTTCAGGTTGCCAATATTTCTATTAAAAAATTTCATAAAAAATTATTTTACTAAATCAACTATAAAGTTATCTGTGACGAATAAAATGTGTATTCAATGTAGTTAAGGAGAGATCGGGAAAAAAATATAGCTTAGTACCTTTTGCTTTCAAAAATTGCTGTTTTATTTTGTGTGCGTTTTGATTGGTTGTTTTTTTAAAAAAAATCATGAAGCTCGTTGTTTTATTTTGTTTACAAATATTCAGTGATTTTATTATCTGAGAGTTTGAAGTTTTAGCTTAATACCATGGGGCATAAGTTATATAAATACTGAAACGTTTATGTTTAATAATTTATTCAAATGACAATAAAGAGATTATGGTAGTAAATGAAAACTAAATGTAAATGAAAACTAAATGGAAAACTTATTTTAATGCTGTAAACAAAAAGTCATTTTACTTTCGAATGAAAGAGACATTTTTGAAATGTAAATACTTAACACATTTGTTTCAGCTGTGTTTATGACGCTGCCCCGTCACATTTTATGTATTTTAGTAGTAGTTTTGTTTTGCTTGATGCTATGGTTAAAAAAGATTTATAAAAAAATAATAAATTATATAAGAAAAGCTTAAATTCTACTTTTTAAAAATATATAACAGTAATAGTCAAAAATAAGCAGAAAACACAAAAAATTTAAGTTTAAAAATGTAAATTTTTGTTTTGATAAAATGCAAATTGTTCGGAACTCTACTTAAATAAGTTGAGTAGTTCTTCTGATACTTTTAAAAATAATATGATCTTTAAAGTATGAACAAAGCATGTTTTTGCGATTAGAGATTTTACTTTTAAGAAAAACCAGAAATTTCAACTGTCAAATAAGGATAACATTTAAAAAAAAAAACCTTTGAAAATGACACATTGTGTGTTATTTAAACTTGCTGTAATGTGTATTTTTCCATTAATAATATACTATTTATGTGATATGCTAAGTAACAAATTAAAAAAACTAACCTGTTTTCGAGAACGTGTCTTTCCTGTACGTAATTTTATATATCTTGCTATAAGCTCATTCCTTCCTAAACACAATAAATAAAAAATAAATAAAATATATATATTTTCTCAATTCCAAGGGCTGTATATATATATATATATATATATATATATATATATATATATATATATATATATATATATATATATATATATATATATATATATATATATATATATATATATATATATATATATATATATATATATATATATATATATGTATATATATATGAACATATATATATATATATTTTGCCAACTTGATGCCGACTTCTAACAGTTTAAGGTCGCCAGTTTATTGCTGACCTTAAACTGTTATTACCTCGTTTTTCCTAATTCTGAGGGCTGCATGCATATATATATATATATATATATATATATATATATATATATATATATATATATATATATATATATATATATATATACACAAACACACACACACACACACACACATATATATATATGCGGTAGTAGTGTAGTGGTAAAACACCCGCTTCATAAGCGAGAGGTTCTCAACTTGTTTCTCTGCTCAGCAGCCTTGTTTGTCAAGGTTCGTGTTTTGGAGTTATAGAGTTGAGAGAGGGTTATAACCACTATTAAGTAGCCTCCTTTCTGTAGTGGCCTTCTCGGCCTTGAAGAGGTGAAATAAAAAAAATATATATATACACATTATAGAGGATATAGATATGCATTTGCTGAGATTAATTCTTGCTGATTTTTTTCCGAAAAATAAGAAAAAAACAAAGAATATTGAAAAAACTTATCGCTTCATTAGACCGAACCATCATTCAATGTAATTGAAACTCTTTATATCAATCAATGTTCTCTCTATATCAATCAATGTATATACTGAGGACCCTGACATTTATAAGTTGCATGCTATGTTTTTAAAAAAACTATAGACAAAAAAAAATTTTAATTCAAAACAATGGATATTTTTGAAACCAGTATATCAAATATAAAGCAGTTTAGTAAAACTTAATGTCAACTTTTTGGTCAATAATTTAAATAATAATGAAAAGATACTTTTGAAAAAAAATGGTTATGAATTCGGGCATTAAATAAGAAAAATATTTACAAAATCAGAATTTACTTTCATTTCTATTTTTTCTTATTTGAACTATTATTTATCTTTTATAATTTGTTAAGATAAAGATAAAGATAAATAAATATATCATAAGTATAAATTATAATTATTCCTATATTTATTATTATAAATATTCACATAAATTTTTAAAATTATAAAGTTACAATATTTAAAGTTAGTTAGAGTAATAATATTTAAAAAACACTAAAACTTATTATCAATCAAGACTCATAAACTTAGCTTCATTCATAGATTGAGATAAATATTATTCCTAAACAATATTTAGCATATAACATCAATCAAAAACATCTCACATTTCATAAAAGTAAAACTATCAAATATTGCAAAAACCAAATTGCTTATAGTAGACCTCAATACCCTTAAATAAATCTAAGCTAAAAAGCATGACATTTAAAAAAATTTTGAAAATAAAAAACTATTTGAAAATTTAGAAAAGTTGAAAACCACCATTACAAAATATTTTTTCAAATTTCTCTTGTCTTGTTGAAAATTACCAAATACTTGTCTTGTTGAAAATTACCAAATACTAAGGTCAGGTCAGGTTTTCCTGCTACTGGTAACATGTAACCCAGTACAACCTGCTCCATGTCCTGCTGCCTTGTAGGATACGCTTTTTTAGGCAAAGGCTAGGAGAAGTTAACTCCGAATTAAAACACCCCCTGCCTTGGGGCTCTTGGTTGAGTAAAGGCTAGAGATGGTGTCTCGATAAAAATACTCATCTTGGGCAGATGTTACATGCATCCAGCTGCTGTCTTGTAGAAGGCCTCCTAGGCAAAGACTTAAGGGGTAAACAGATTCTATCTGTTGACCAGCCTCGCACCCCTTCCTCATCTATTAGGCTGGCGCAGATGTATTTTTAATACATTGTTTCCAGTTTAGGCTGTTGAACGCTGGATCTTCTTGACTCAATGCGTGGGTATTGCTTGTGTCTCTATTTTTATGACTGGGCAACTCATTCTATTATCTCCTAATGAGGGTACAGCTCTAAAACTCAGTTTTATGGTTCTGAGGCCGGCTGGTAGTCAGGTTTCCCGAACTCTGTGGTAGCTCTCAGAGAGGCTGATTCCATCAACAGCTGAAAAATATCAGAGTACTAACAGTGCCATGTTGCGCATGGATGGTGTCCCTGTTTGTACTTTTGGTGTGCATTGCAGAGGCCACATTTGGAGCCCTTTGTTATGGCTTAGGGTTTATTAATAGTAATGAGGCTATTGCTTAGTTGTTAAATAGTGTACTGAGTACTATCTATACTTGAGTCAAGTTCTTTATAAATTTAAAATGACTAAAGTACCTAAAACTAAAAAACACAAAAAACCATCGTCATCACCAAGTTCTCTAAACCTATCATTTACTAATATTCGTGGTCTTCGAAGTAACTTTTCTTCTGTTGAGTCTTATCTCTTGCAAAGTTCACCAGACCTACTTGCTCTTTGTGAGACTAATTTGAGTTCGGCTGTCCCATCTTGTGATCTTAGTGTTGATGGTTATCTTCCTTTAATTCGTAAAGACTCCAATAATCACATGCTTGGCCTGGGCATCTACATTCGTAAGAACTCACCCATTTGTCGTGAAACTAGGTATGAATCTACAGACTATTCATTTATGTGCTTTCGTTTAGCACAACTTCACTCTATCGCCTTTCTCTTTGTTCTATATCGCTCTCCTTCATCCCAAGATTGCACTATTCTTGATGTTATTTCTGATCAAATTGACCAAGCCCTCTCTCTTTATCCATCGGCCAATATCGTCGTTGTTGGTGACTTTAATGCCCATCACACCGATTGGCTTGGCTCTAGTGTCAGTGACTCTGCTGGCGTTAAGGCCCTCAACTTTTGCCTTTCTCAATCTCTAACTCAAATAGTCAACTTTCCAACTCGTTTTCCAGACAACCCTAATCATTTACCTTCTCTACTCGACTTATGTCTTGTTTTGGATTCTAGTCAGTGCTCAATTTCTCCACATTCACCCTTAGGTACTTCTGATCACGGTTTGATCTCTCTAAAACTATTATCAAATTCTTCTACTTCATCAGAATCCCCCTATCATCGTACCACATACAACTACCTTAAAGCTGACTGGGACTCTTTCCGTGATTTTCTTCGTGATGGCCCTTGGGTAGAAATCTTTCGTCTTCCTGCTGACAAATGTGCTTCTTACATAACTTCGTGGATTCAGGCTGGCATGGAATCTTTTATTCCCTCTCGACGATTCCAGGTCAAGCCTCACTCTTCTCCTTGGTTTTCCTCACATTGCGCTGCAGCAATTTCTAATCGAAACCGTTACTTCCATATCTATCAGCAAAACAATTCTCCAGAAAACAGACATCTGTTCACTATCGCCAGAAACCATTGTAAAAAGGTTTTGTCTGACGCCAAAGCTCGCTATTCCCAGGCCATTAAATCTCGTATCTCATCACAAAAATTAGGCTCTCGAGACTTCTGGAGAATCTTTAACAGTATCAATAATAAGGGCAAATCTGTTATTCCTTCTCTCTTGTATGGTTCAGACTTTGTCACCTCACCTAAAGACAAAGCTGAATTGTTTGCTAAGAACTTTTCATCAATATCATCTCTTGATTCCACTAGTTGCGTTTTACCTGACATAGCCGTCAAACAGGTTGATCCCTTGCTTGACATTCGCATCACTTCAGCTTCTGTATCTAAAGTAATTTCCTGCTTAGACTCTTCAACAGCTTGTGGTCCTGACAACATTCCTGTTGTAGTTTTGCAGAGGTGTTCTCCGGAGCTTTCATCCATACTTTCTAAACTATTTAACAAGTGCTTATCAGAGTCTTGTTTTCCATCATGCTGGAAAGCAGCATCTGTTATCCCTATTTTCAAAAATTCCGGAGAGCGATCTGATTCATCTAACTACCGTCCCATTAGTCTTCTTCCTGTCATAAGCAAGGTTTTTGAATCTTTAATCAACAAACACTTAATCTCTCATCTTGAATCAAATAACTTACTTTCTGATCATCAATATGGATTTCGGTCTTCTCGTTCTACAGCTGATGTACTAACAGTAATAACCGATAGGTTTTACCGTGCATTAGATAGAGGTGGAGAGGTTAAGGCTATCGCACTTGACATTTCTAAAGCTTTTGATAAAGTTTGGCATGCTGGTCTTCTCCATAAGCTTTCTTCTTATGGTGTAGCTGGTAACGTCTTTAAGATTATTGAGTCCTTTCTTTCCAATCGTAGTATAAAAGTTGTCCTCGATGGACAACACTCTTCTTCACATCCTGTAACTTCAGGGGTTCCTCAAGGTTCAATCCTTGGCCCTATACTCTTTTTAATTTACATTAACGATCTTCCAGATATTCTCACATCTAAGGTGGCATTATTCGCTGACGACACTACCATTTACTCTTGTCATGATAAGAAGCCTACACTCTCTGATTGCTTGGAGGGGGTATCTGAGCTTGAAAAGGATCTCATTTCTGCTACAGCATGGGGCTCACAGTGGCTGGTGAACTTTAATTCAGATAAAACTCAATTTTATTCGGCCAATCGTTATCGTAATAATTTAGATCTTCCTATATTTATGAATGGTAATGTACTAGATGAGTCATCTACCATTCATCTTCTAGGATTAACTCTTACTTCTGATCTTTCTTTTAAACCGTATATCAAATCCATTGCAAAATTAGCATCTGCTAAGGTTGCATCTCTTTATCGAGCTCGACACTTTCTTACTCCAGATTCTATTCTCTATCTCTATAAATCTCAAATCCGTCCCTGTATGGAATACTGTTGCCACATCTGGGGCGGATCTTCTAATGATGCTCTTTCTCTTTTAGACAAGGTGCAAAAACGAATTGTAAACATAGTTGGACCTGCTCTGGCAGCCAATCTCCAACCTTTGTCACATCGTCGTAATGTTGCTTCTCTTTCTCTTTTCTACAAATACTATAATGGGCACTGCTCTAAAGAGCTAGCGTCCCTTGTGCCATCTACTAAAATTCATTCTCGTGTTACTCGCCATTCAATTAAGTCTCATCCTTTTTCTGTGACTGTTCCTAAGTGCTTCAAAAACTCTTATTCTTCTAGTTTTTTTCCTCGAACATCAGTTCTTTGGAATTCGCTTCCTTCATCTTGCTTTCCTGATTCATATAATTTGCAATCTTTTAAGTCATCAGTCAATCGTTATCTTGCTCTACAGATTTAGTCTTTTCTCTTCCAGTAACTTCCAACTCTTATAGTGGTTGCTTGCAGCCTTGTTGGAAGTGAAGATGTTAAAAAAAAAAAAAAAAAAAAAAAAAAAAAACTTTGCATTCTGATGAAATTTGTAAAAATTACTTAGATAATATGCATTCTATTATCTTCTTTTCACTATGATACTTAATTGTAGTTTTTTAATTATTTAAAATATGTCATTGATAAGGAAATACATTTTATATTTAACTAACTACTATTTATAGTTGTCATTAGCCTAAATATATATATATATATATATATATATATATATATATATATATATATATATATATATATATATATATATATAAAATTTGGTATATATTTTCTTGTCTTACCATACATTTTTCCTTCATCAGAAAGAATTATTTTTCTTCTTCCACATGGGGGATATATTGCTAAAGCCTCTTGAAAACTTTGTTCAATGTCTGGACTCCAAACTCCCTCAGCATCAGAAGCCATTTGTTCTGGATCAGTATTCGAGACATGTGTAGACGGATCTCGACAGTTTTCCGCCATGCTTAAGTCTAAACGAGCCATGATTTATAAAAGATTTTTTTTTTAAGTTTTTTTTTTTTAAAAAAATTTGATTGTGAAATTAATTATTAATGGTGTTGCATGATGATTATTAATAATGCATAATCATTTACAGACGAAGGGTATTCAGGAAGTTATGATAAAAATGTCTAGGTATTTGAACCATTCTTTTCGGGTCAAATTAAATTTTGCATATATACATATATACATATGTATATATGCGGTAGCTTAACTTTTTGAATATATACTAAAGCAATGTTCTGGGCCGGGTTAAAATAACCATAATGAATAAATTTTTTTACTTACCAAAATTTTAAAATGCGATAAAAAATTTAGAACATTATGTTTTATCGAAGACAAGTTGTCAACTTCAGTATAAAAATGTGAACAATTATAAAACTTCAAAACTTTTTTCTCCAGAAGAATTCAAAGTATTTTCAAATGTTTTCTAAAAATCTTAAAGAATGTTCGGCGCGCCCAATGAATATGACAAAACTTTTTGATAATCTAAGTTTGTCACCTGGCCTCACGAATTTAGGAATAATATATAAAGTAAAACAATAAAGCTTACTTGCACAGTGTAAACAGTTATATAAACAGATTAAACAAAGCCGCACACAATTTAAAAAGTCACTCTTCACCGCTAATAAAAAAGCGTTCACGTCTCTCCTGTTTAACAATATAATTAATATAACTATTTGCATAAAAATGTTCGAATGTTTACATTGCACGTCTTTAATACCAGTATAACAATAAAATCTATTACAAAAAAAATTATCTCATCGTATGACAAAAATTTAATTAAAACTTTATTAACCTACTAAGTTTTGCACAAAGATTTATAACGCAGTGATGAATCTTCGTGTAAAACTTAGTAGGTTTATATAATTTTAGCGGAAAATATTAATATTGTACAAATAGAAAACTAAAATACTTTAAAAATAATCCAAAAAAATTTATTAGAGTAAAAATCTTATAAATGGTTTCTGTTAAATGAAACGTTGAAGGGTATAGTTCAAAATTCAAAATTTATAGTATTTATAGTAATTTATAATGGGATAGTTCAAACTTCAAAATTCCTGCAAAAAATATGTATATATGTATGTATACATATGTGTGTGTATATATATATATATATATATATATATATATATATATATATATATATATATATATATATATATATATATATATATATATATATATATATATATATATATGTATATATGTATATATATATATATATATATATATATATATATATATATATATATATATATATATATATATATATATATGTAGTTCTACAAATATACAGTAGGGTATTCCAAAAATATATCATACATTGAATTTCGATACGCGGAATACTGAATTTGGCACCATTTGTCCATAAATACCAACAAAAAAAGTCTCTAGTTAAAGCGAAAGGTTATTAGGTGAATTTACTAAGTAAATTTATTTAGTAAATTTAGTGAATTTATTAAGTAAATTTTGACTTAAAAATGACTTTATTCATATTATTTAGATTACAATTGTTGCCTAAACAAACAAAAAAATTAATGGTACGTGTTAAACAAATAAATATACTGTCGTAAAATCTTTAAATAAACTTTTTTTTACAAAATAAATCGTCAATTTTAAGAAGAAATTTTTTTTAAATGCAACAAAATGAACATTTTAGTAATGAATTTTAAGAATGCAGCATTCTTTAACGTTTGAGATAGCTAACTTCCAAACATGGAGCAAACTCCAAACATTTATATGTTTATACTTATGTCAAATAATATGCTTTGCAAAAAAATGCAATGATTGGAGCCTGGCAACAATGATTGCCGACTACCAACGATAGAGATCCAATTTTGCCGACTCCAGTTACCATTTGCTAACTGATAAAATTCGTTGGGGGGGGGGGCTAGACATCCTCTACGTCCCTCCCTCGGAATGGCCCTGCCAATATAATTATTACAAAATAATATTAAACTAAAAAATTTTAAGATCTTTCTTTGTAGCGTTCTTTGAAACCTTTTGCTGGTTCCTCTGAATTACCTAAATTACAAATACATAAAAAGTACTACTTATACATTAATAGATCAGCAAAATTCTGAAATGAACTACCTGAGCAAGTAACTTTCTATTCCTCTGTACTTTCTTTTAAAAGTAGACAAGACTTCTGTTTGTGGAAAAAATTTTGAACAAATATTTTTAAAACTGGTTGTTTTTATTATATATATAATTATATTAAATATAAATGTTTATATTAAATATATATTATAATAAGTATTAACTGGTGTTATACTTTATATAAATAATTTACGGCTACAACTATAACAATAACAATATTAAAATGCAACGACTTCGCATTTAGAGAACGTCTTTTTCTCAACAAAAATAAATTTTTGAAACAAAAATTAAAGATGCGTACAGTACTTCAGTTTTGCTAAAATTGTTAACAATAACAAGACATTTGTAAAATGCGAAAAATGTCAACGGCTAAAGTGCGGAAATAAACAGCAAAAATAGGGTTAGATAGTTTAGTAGATATATCGAATGATTTAGGTCATCTTTGTTTGGGTGTCATCTGCAAAAAGAATGAATACTAGAAAAGAAAAACACGTCGTTGATAAAAAAAAAAGAAGAAACAAAGGTCCCTAAATAACACGTCGTTGATAAAAAATAAGAAAAAACAAATGGATCCCTAGATAACGCCACTAGTAAAGATTTCCAGGGAAGGGGCTGTCCATTAATTACGTCAACAATTTTTTTGAAATTTTTACCTCCTCCCTCCCCCTTGTCAACAATTTCCAGAGACCCCCTATAAAATAAACTATAAAATAAAACTGCATAGCTCACTGATTAGGAGGCTGTGCTCTATCTATGAATGAGTCAAGTTCTCATTAAACCCAAATCATGACCAAAGTAAGCAAAAATTTAAAACCTAAAAAACCATCCCCACCACCTAAATATTTTAATATATCTTTTACAAATATTCGCGGTCTACGAAGCAACTTTCCATCAGTTGAGTCTTACCTCCTACAAAATTCACCAGACTTTCTTGAACTCAGTGAAACAAATTTAAGTTCTGCAATTCCTTCTTCAGATGTCAGTGTTGATGGGTACTATCCTTTGATTCGTAAAGACTCCAATGGTCACATGCTAGGTTTAGGGGTTTACATACGCATTAATTCCCCTATTTGTCGTGAAATCAGGTTCGAATCTTTTGACCATTCTTTTATGTGCTTTCGCCTAGCACCTCTTCACTCTATCACCTTTCTCTTTGTTCCTTATTGTTCTCCTTCTTCCCATGATTGCACTCTTTTAGATGTTATCTCTGATCAAATTGACCATGTCCTCTCTCTTTACCCCTCTGCCAATATTGTTGTTGTTGGTGATTTTAATGCCCATCACACTGAATGGCTTGGCTCTAACACCACTGATCCTGCTGGCACTAAAGCCTTTAACTTCTGCGTTTCTCAATCTCTTACTCAGATAGTTAACTTTGTAACTCGTTTTCCTGACAACCCTAATCATTTACCTTCACTCCTTGACTTATGTCTTGTCTCTGACCCTAGCTTATGTTCAGTTTCTCCCTTTTCTCCCTTAGGTGGTTCTGACCATGCAATGATCTCTATAAATCTTTCTTCTCGTACTTCTTTTTTGGGCTCACCTTATCATCGCACCACCTACTACTACCCTAAAGCTGATTGGGATTCCTTTCGTGATTTTCTTTATGATGGTCCTTGGGCTGATGTTTTTTCTCTCTCAGCTGACAAATGCGCCTTCTACGTAACCATCCTGGATTCAGGCTGGAATGGAAGCTTTTATTCCTTCTCGTAGGTTTCAAGTCAAGCCTCACTCTACTCCATGGTTTTCTCCTTCTTGTGCGGCTGCTATATCCAATCGTAACCATTTTTTTCATCTTTTTCAAAAGAACAACTCTCTTGAGAACAAACGGCTATTTATTATTGCAAGAAATCGATGTAAAAAGGTGCTTTCTGATGCTAAACTCCATTATTCTCAGTTCACTAAATCTCGCATCTTATCGCAGACAATATTCCTATATTAAACAATATTTGTTTAATAGGTCCAGACAACATTCCTGTCACAGTCTTGCAGAATTGTTCTCCAGAACTTTCTTCAATTCTCTCTAAACTATTTAACAAGTGTTTGACTGAGTCTTGTTTTCCTGCTTGTTGGAAAATGGCATCTGTGGTTCCAATATTCAAAAACTCTGGAGAAAATTCTGACCCCTCCAATTATCGTCCGATCAGTCTTCTTTCTGTTATTAGCAAGGTCTTTGAGTCTTTGATCAACAAATTCCTCACATTTCATCTTGAGTCAAATAAACTGCTGTCAGACAACCAATACGGTTTTCGATCCTCTCGCTCTACGGCCGACTTGCTAACTGCTGTAACTGAAAGATTTTATCTTGCATTAGATGGAGGCGGTGAGGCTAGGGCTATTGCTCTCGACATATCTAAAGCTTTCGACAAAGTTTGGCATGCTGGTCTTCTCCATAAGCTTGCTTCATATGGTGTTTCTGGGAAAGTTTTTGAGATTATCAAATCATTTCTTTCTGACCGGTTTATTAAAGTCATTCTTGAAGGCCAACACTCTTCTTTATTTCCAGTAACATCTGGGGTTCCCCAAGGTTCCATCCTGGGCCCTGTTTTGTTCCTTATCTACATAAACGATCTTTCATCTAAAGTAGCTCTTTTTGCTGATGACTCAACTTTATACTCCTGTCTTGACAAAAAGTCTTCTCTTTTTGATCGCCTAGAACAAGCAGCTGATCTTGAATCTGATCTCACTTCGGTAATAGATTGGGGTTCACAGTGGCTTGTGAATTTCAACTCTAAAAAAACCCAATTGCTTACTGCAAACAACTATCGTAATATGGTCAACATTCCTATATTAATGAATGGCAATCCTCTTACTGAGTCCTCCTCTTTACGTCTTCTTGGATTATCGCTTACTACTGACCTTTCATGGAAACCATATATACAATCGATTGCTAAATTAGCTTCTGCTAAGGTTGCTTCTCTTTATCGTGCTCGCCATTTCCTTACTTCTGATTCCATTCTCTACCTCTACAAATCTCTTATTCGTCCCTGTATGGAATACTGTTGTCATATTTGGGCTGGTTCTTCTAATGATTCACTTTCTCTTCTTGACAAGGTCCAAAAACGCATTGTAAATGTTGTTGGACCTAGACTATCTGCTAAGCTTGAACCTCTTTCCCATTGTCGTAAAGTTGCATCTCTTTCTCTTTTCTACAGATACTATCATGGTCACTGCTCAAAGGAGTTATCATCTCTAGTTTCATCAACTAAAATTCATTCTCGTTTTACTCGTCATTCAGTTAAGTCTCATTCGTTTACTGTATCTGTCCCAGCATGCTCTAAAAACTTTTATTCATCTAGTTTTTTTCCCCGCACTTCAATCCTTTGGAACTCTCTCCCATCTTCATGTTTTCCTGACTCCTACAATCCTGACTCCTAAAAAATTACGTCAACTTTTGATTACCCTTCCCCCTATACAAAGAAACTACGCCACAAACTCAGCCTAATTTTCCGTTATTTAAGCAATAAAACTCAAAAAAAAAAATTGTTGACGTCAACTTTAATTGATCTCCCCCTCCCCCGTCTCAACAATTGTCAAAAAAGTTCAGATCCTTTCCTATTCCCCCTATTTTGTTGACGTAATTAATGGACAACCCCGAAGTATAAGTATTATTTTAATATAAGGCTTGATTCCGATTGTTTAAATAGCAACTAAACCGTTTAAACTTTTTTATTTTTTATACCATAATTACAAAGTTTGTATAGAAGGATTTCGTAATACACGGTATTGAAAGTCTTTGACAAATTGATAAGTATTCCAAATGTATATTGATTTTTGTCAAATCCATTTAAAATTTTGTCAACTAATTTTATTACTGCGTGTTCAGTTGAATGGCCTTTTTTAAATCCGTATTGATTATTAGAAAAGATATTGTGATTTTGGAGGTGCGTAAAAAGTCTGTTGTACATTATGCGCTATAGTACTTTTGAGAAGCATAGAAAATAAGTCTATAATTCGATAAAATAGAGTTAATTCCGCTTTCGAATATTGGAACTACGCGTGCTAATTTTAAGTGTTCATGAAAAACTCCACTTTTAACAAGAGCTTTAACCGCATGAGAGCTCTTAAACAAAATTAAACTAAGTGCTTCTAAACTAAAATCAGGCAAAATTGGTATTAGTATTGGAAAACATTTACTATTTCAAAAAAATGTTTCTACCTACTATATGACGAAATGCATGTTAAACCAACTATGCGTTTTTGTGGATGTCATTTAATAAATTAGAGTAAACAATCCTGCTAAAATCGCTAAGACAATACTATGTTTTATAATTAAGCCGATGTTTAGACGGTTGCTAAACTTGGTCGAGAAACTTTTTTTCTTTTTTCAGATAATCTTTGTTGAAATCATTGCATATACCAATATTACGGCAAATAATATGGGAAAGACTGGAACAATTTATCTGAAGCTAAATGGTCAATTATTTAAAGGGTATTTGAAGGATTTGGTAAGTTTATATGAAAATAAAATAAAATAATATAATCAAAAAATGTTACTAATCGTATACACAAAACTTTGATGCATGTGTAATTGATCAGCAAAATGTAGCCCATATGTATGCATATGTGTGCATGTGTGTAGCACATATGTGTGCATGTGTGTATGCAGTTCCATATGTGTGCATGTGTGTAGCCCATATGTGTGCATTTGCAAAATGTAGCACATATGTGTGCAGTTGCAAATGTAGCTGCTCATAAAATTTTTGACTTTAAAGAGATAAGATTCTTTTAAGAATATTACTTTTATGGAATTAGCTTAATATTAAACAAGAATGTATGGTCGTACCCTTGAATAATCCAATTAGAACTGTTGTTGCAATAAAGCAGAAAATGTATTAAATTGTCAGATACATAAAATTATTGACAGAAAATCTTCTATATGTTCTTCCTGGAATATTTCAGACAGATCGATTGGAAAGCGAATTCGGAATAAACAGGTCGTTAAATAACTTGTAACATATTTAAGATCAGGTTAATATTGATATTATTAGATTTAAGATCAGGTTAATATTGATATTTTTAGATTTAAGATCAGGTTGATATTGATATTTTTAGATTTAAGATCAGGTTAATATTGATATTTTTAGATTTAAGATCAGGTTAATATTGATATTTTTAAGTTTAAGAACACTAATTTTCATATGAATAAAACTTTTATTTTATGGAAGGCAACTTTGCGGTTGCATTTATCGTATTTCGGTAGAAGAAGTTAAAAATAGCCTGCGTTTAAGTTGTTTAGTAAATTAGATGCTATGGGTTTACCGATTTTTGAAGAAGAAAATGCTGCCCTATATTATATTATGGGTTATGCCCAGTATAAATTTTCGTCATGTGTATCCGTATCTAGTACCTTTGCTACCAATGCATCTGAGTTTACTAAACTGGTTTTTCGTAATCGACTATATCACGCTACTGAATAGCTATTTCAGAATTTCAGATGTGCATTCTCTTTTTATTTTACAATCTAATGCAGAAATGCGCTAACATTGCGTAAAATACATTTTTAATCTTTTTACATATTTGTATACAGCTCTACTCTTCGATTTAGAAGCATTAACTATCAAACAGTTGTTTCCACCATTTTATATTATTTTTTAATAGTTCAATAATGCATTGATTACCTTTGGATCATCCTGGCCCCTCCACTAAATAACAATTGTAGCCTTTCAGTCTCCCCTTACCCTTCCCTTACTCACACATTAATATATGTACGCAAATACGATTTTTTTTAATATGCTTTACATAATAGATTACTACACAAGATCAAAAATCAACAAGTAAATTTGGTATAACAAGTAAATTTGGTATAACAAGGCAATCCAAGAATAAGATCAGATTTTTGTTTTCTACTTATACAATTTGTAACAACAGCAGAAAGAAACATCCGTGGAACAACATCGACATTAGAAAATGTGAAGTTTCTTTGATCACCGGCACCAATATCAATTAAAGTGGAAGCAAAGCTCTCGAAATGCAAACATTCATTTGGAAATTAAATGTCCGCATTGTTTGTATAGATTTTTAAAAGCTCTAGGGTGTGCGATGAAAAGACAACAGAATCTGGAAGATAAACAAGAAATCCAAAACGATAGATATAAGCTTTTTTTCTTTCCTGAGAAGTCTACTAGCTTCTATTATCGTGTTCAGCTGTTGCGTTTTGTCATTGTTCAGTTCTTTTAAGACTACTTTGAAGTTTATACGAATATTTCAAACATATTAGTACCATTGATAACTAAGAATTTAAAAAAACTATTTTTGATAATTATATCTTGTAACTAATAAAACCCAAAGCAGAACACGTATTGGCATCTAGTTCGTGAGAGACATTTAAGAAATTTTACACTTTTTTCCAGTTTTGATATCAAGACTTCCGAGCGATGCATTGAAACAGAAAGAAAGCTATCTAACTGTTGAACATAACCCAAAAAAGAAGTAGCTGCTACACAAGACTCAGCTGCTGCAACACCAATCAGATTTAAAGAATGGCCGGCAAATGAAATATGCTCATCTAGTGGATTTATCTCCTTAAAATGGGCTTTCAATCCAGTGTAGACCCCACAGATATTGAAAACATTATCATAAGACTATCCACGGCAATCATTTATGTTGATGCCTTGCATCTCTAATGTCTTTTTTAAAAAATTAAACATATTAGCTGTCTCGTGATCTCTCGTTGGAATGAACGATAAACTTTCAACTCATTTTCCTTCAGGCATTTCTTACCGAACAACAAAATTAGTTAATCTACTTGCGAAACGTCTGTGGTTGAATCAACGATTATTGAATAATATTTAGCAGCTTTAAGTTTAATAACTGTAGGAAAAAAAATTGATAATATAAGTGCTCCTTTAAAAGTAATTTTAAAATATATCAAACAAAAATAGAAAAGCAATTTATAACTACCAACTATTTATAAAAGTGAATTGCCAAGTTGCTTGATGAACTCTTCACATATAGTAGCTGATAGATAGGAAGTACTATCTTTACCTTGGTTACACTTGCAGTGGTTTTTTATGTATGTGTTGAGTGTTTTAATTTTAGCTAAAAACCTATTCAGCTAGTAACTCTAATGAGCCGAGAAAATTTTCTTTGTCACATGGTATATTTGTTTGGTCTGATCCACAGAATGCTAACACTTGCATTTTACGCATGACATGCGTTATATCAAAGAGATACTATAGTATCTCTTTGGTTATATGCAATATAAAATATATAAAATACGCCTTATAAAATCTAATGAGTTAATTTTTTACGCATGACATGCGTAAAAAAATAACTCATTAGATTTTATTAGGCGTACATAAATATGTATATAATAATAGGTTAAAAAGATAAATAATCAAAAAATATAAATATAATTGAACTTTACCTGAAAGAAAGAAATTTGGCGACAAATACCGCATGACGCGATACATTTTTCCAATATTCTATTTCCCTCTGAAACTGTTTAACAAATTTGCAATCAATCCTGCATTCCTTCGAATAACAGAAATAGAGGTAGCATTATTATGTTCAGCAAACTACTTATGCTCACTGATTGCCTTATGAGCAACTTTCCAGTTGTAAAAATACATCTTCGCTCTCTAAAAAACTAGTTTTTTGAAAAAACCAGCAAGGTTTTCAGTAAACACTACCCTACTTGGCAGTATATACCAGCCAATTGCGTTCTTTCTTTCCTCCATTTACTAGTTTTCAAAAAACTAATTCTTAAGTTCTAGCAATATCACGGGATTCAGATTTCGAAAAATTAGTGGCGTTTACGCCTTTTTTGCTGATTTGTTGTGATAAACTTAATCAGCTATTATTTTGACATATATAGTAGTATAAGTATATAGTGGGCAGGGTTTTGTAATACCGCCTCCGCCTTTTGTAATAATGCATCGATTGTTTTTCTGCGAAAAATATTGTCAACTTTGGCCAGGACGCAACACATTAGGTTTCCGATTTGTTTTAAATTTGCCTCTCTTTTTTTGTCTCCACTCTTTCTCTTGCTAGTCTTATCCATTGTTAATGTTATTCATAAATCATTTTAGACTTCTATGTAATCTCTTCTGACTTATTATTTTATTTTGAAAGTTCTGGTGATTTTTACCGTTATTTTTACTAATAAAAACTATTTAAATTACTTTACTTTTAAAAAAAAGAATTTAGAAATAAGGATTTTTTTCTTTTAAATCGTTTCGCCATCTCTTTTGTAAAAAATAAAGAAGACAAATTTTCTTTCTTTAATATATACAAGAAAATTACTTTTTTTAAAATTTTTTTTTAAACAGATATAAGATTTAAAAATAGATAATATGAAATAAATAGTAAACGTGACTTCTTTTTTTAATCTTTATAGTTCATTTGAAAAAAGTTTTTTTTTTTAATTAGTTTTAAAAAAGTTGATTCTTTGCTGGCGTTCCTCTCCAAACGCCCTGGCCCCTCAGCGGTTGCATAGGCTGAGCATGGGCAAAGACTGTTGGCTGTTGATGACCATAAAGATAAAAGGTTTGTTTATTTTACAACCGTTAAATGTTATTTTTTAAAAATCTCAAACATTGTTTTGACACAGAAGTATTGATTTTATATATGACAAATAATTGATTTTATATATGACAAATAATTGTGTTTTATATTTTGATATTAGGATTGAGATATTAAGATAATATTTAATGAGAAGCGAAAAGCAACTTTGAAAAACATTTAATATAAAGATCAAAACCGTTAGTATTAATATTAAAACCACGTAAATATTTGGTTAAATCTCAAATAGCTTAAACTAAAATGCTTTGAACTAAACTTTCATCTTAGTCAAAATCGCATTAAATCGAAGTTGTGCGTCCCGGTTGTTTAGTAGTCCTTGAATGAGTAAATTATTTACAGTAAAAAAAATTAAAATAGTAAAAAGTGAGTCTATTCGCATGCACATGCAAATAGACTATTTTATTATAGTCTATTTGCACGCAATCTAAAATTAAATTTTTTTTATAATAAAAATTTATAATTTATAATTTTAACCATGAATTTTGAAAGCAATTTAATTTAAAGAAATAATAAAAATTAAAAAAAAATAAAAAGTAAATTTATAAATAAGTAAACAAGCCATGAGATGATATTAAAGGTGCTTTAAAAGCCTCAAAATACCAACCATTATGTCAAGAAATATTACGAACTATACCACCTATCATTCATTTTGATAGTAAAACATTATTTGTATTCGAAAAAGGAAAACAATTTGAAAATGATAAATGAGTTTTTTTAACTATTGATGATAAAATTTATTTCTTGGAGTGCTCTCTCTTGTATCTTCCTCAGGTGAGTATCAGTAAAAAAGTTTAATAAATTTCTTTGCAGACTATAAAACTCATAGAAACATTGGAGGATTATGTTTAGATTTAGAACTTTCAGTAACACTGTAACTAAAAAGGGTTCACTACTTAGAATTACAAGCAATCTAGTTATCTATCTCTTATTTCTAGCTTGTAGACACCATGTATCTGAGCTGAAAATTGTTCACTTTTGGAATGTTGTGACACAAAAAGACTTTTGGACCAGATAATTCTTTATTTAAAAAAACTCAATGATACCTTTGAAACTCCTGGTTTACATTATGATGTTACAAACTTTTTTCACTTATCATGTTAAAAACTCTATTTGGGATAAAATAAAAGGAGCTATTATTGAGTGTTTAACAGTTGAGTCTTTAAATTTCTGCAAACAATAGATCAATAATGAAAAAGTTTTAAGAGATAATAAAAAAGAGCTTACTGAGCTAGTTGTTGCTTTTTTGTCATCAGGAGATGTAAAAATAAGGAAACCAGGGGCTGTCCATCATGTAAGGATCCAAGGAAAAGCCATGTATTATCTCAAACTGCATCTCTTTTCAAATCAGTTTAAATTTGTTTTATAAGAAAAACTATTTTAGAAGAAATAAGCATCGTGATGTCATCATCGTAGCAGAATTCATAGTATGTTTTTATGCGAAATGGTATTTGTATTCGGGCATATTAAAGCCCCATATCTGGATATTTTATCAATATATAAAATACATTTATACAAAAATGTTTGTACCAAACCAGATCCAGCCGTAGCAATATTGAAATCATCTCACAAACCTGATATCTCGATTTTACAATTGTTCCTATTTCTTTTTTGGATAAAAACGTTCCTGAAATGAATAGAAAAGTAAGATTGCATCTGCCGTCCTACAGTATGACATTTCCGTCCGTCCGTTTTGCAATAGTACTCGTCAAAGTGTGATTATTGCAAAATCAACAACAAATTAATAATTGTAAAGTAGACAAAAAGATAAGGATTAAAAAGAGAGTCATGTATTGATCCACCAAGTTTATCATCACTAGTTGATCAGTTCTCATACTTGATGTTTGATAGAATTTGATTAAACAAAGTCGGATAAACAAATACTTACAATTACCTCAAAAAGATATGCTTACAATAACCTCAAAAATCGTTTTTGTTTAAGCCAAGCAGTGGAGGGGCTAATAGTTAAACTTGTACAGTGATATTGGTTTCTGTATAAAAAGAAATGATATTTTGACTGTGGTCAAAAAACATTTGAAGGAATCTAAACAATCCTATTTATTCAAGACCGGTAAACCAACTCGAAAAGTGTACTATGATTTCATGATAAAATCCGGAAAAAACATTTGTGAAAAAAAAGTTATTAGCATGCGTGCTTTAGGAGCGATGTCTTTGCAGCCAACGATTATTGATGAATGGTTTACCCAAGTTGACGCTGTTTATCAAGAACAGTTGACGCTGTTTATCAAGAGCATAGTTTAAATGAAAAGCCCTTTCATGTGATCAATTGTGATGAAAGTGGATTAAAATTTGATTAAGGTAAAGTTAACAGTTTGTCGAAAAAAATTCAAAAATCTAAACAACTTGCTTCAACAAATTTAACTTGTTCTAATGCTTTTAGAAATTTTCTGCCACAAGTCATTTAAAAAGGTCAAAACTTATGAAAGCTATGATTCAAGGCAGTGCTTTCGATGTTTTTTATTCTACCAGAAAATCAGGTTAGATGAAAAGCGAAAATTCCATATAATTTTGTTCAATTTTATTTTTTTTACGCAAAAAAACTTTAAGGATCTAAAATATTATTTTTAGATTATCTCACATCAATTTTTATTTACAAATATTATATGAATCAAACAACGTAGTTTTATTTTGATTGCCAGCTCACACAAATCATTTTTTATAACCATTAGATGTTGGAGTTTTTTAAACCGTAAAACTAGAATAGAGGCGAATTGAAGTTTTATTTTGTTAAAAATTCTTATTTAATTTTGTTTACTCTGCAGTTTTTGATTTTTTTTGGTTATATATTTCGTCATCTTCATAATAAACTATTTACAATGTATTTTTGTTAAGATGTGACGGAAGCAGGCATACTAAAAGACTTTTTGCAAATAAATGCTTTAAAGCGGAAAATGTACATAGCAGGGCCGACGAAACCTAGGTATGGGAGGGGGACGGGGCCACGTGCCTTTCAACTTAATTTCTAAAAGACCTTTTTTTAAGAGAATTCTAGATATAGAATACTTTTTTTAAAAATTGACGATCGAAACCCATGTCGTAGGCTTTGCATAGTGATTTCGAAAATACCGGTATATTTCCACTCAATTGTTTAAAAATAACTTCAAATAAAATTGCAATTGCGGCTACTTTTCAAGGTGTAACAAAATAAAAATTGAGAACTGTTTTTCTGGAAATTTAGTCAATTTCCAAGTTTCTCTTTATAAGACTAATAAATTAATTTCAAGAATCTCAATGAAATGATTTTTAACAAAAAAAATATTGCTTAAAGAACTGGATAGTATCAATAATGCCGTTCAACAAGCATCTTTTTACATTTATATATCATTGCTCAATATGCTTAGAGACAGATTGACGCCTTTTTCCTGTAGTAAAGAAAAGGGAACAATAATTAAAAGAACAACATGTTATAATATGATCAAATTTTCTGCAATTACTCACGACGAAGCTGCATAAGCTGTTAAAAAAAAGAAAACTTGCTAAAAAAGCAGCCAATAAAGTTACTTAAGAAAAAAAAATGCAGCATTTCTGAAAGAACCAAAGTTTAAAAAAAGAGAAGAGAAAAAGTTTTCAACATCGTAACCAACCTCTGAGACAGTATAAGAAATATAAATAAACAACAACAATGTCTACAACTCAAAATTGTAAATGTTTTCCAGCCGTGAGCTGTAGCCTTTATCATACCAATCGCCTTTGTTATTTCTGAGGAAGCCTTTGGGACAAAACTACTAGCAGCAGGGTTGCCATCTCTGAATGAATAAAATCAGCGACATTATTATTTGGCAAAGAACACCGAGGTAAAATATTAGGGGTTAAATCTTGTTACTTGATTACAGGGGTGCACGAAACGTCGAGACAAATTGAAAATTTTGAAAAATCAGAATAGGGATCATGTTGAAAATTATTTTCAAATAAACTGAACACAGAGGAGTTTCAAAAAACTAATTTTTTTTTTTAAATAAACACCTTCTGTTGAAATGACAAACTTTAGACTTTCAGGCACTTTCTCAAAAGTTTGTCGCAACATAATTTTAAGCCATATTTTGGTCAATTCTTCTTTTAGGGTTTCCATATTTCGCTAGCCTTTCCTTGACCTCAAATCCTCCATCACTGACCAAATTCAAAAATCCCTTTATTTGGTTCAGTCTAAATAGTAAAAATTTTTTACTTTTTAGCCTGAACCAGATTGATTCCAAAGAGACAGCACCCTGCAGGGTGCTGTCACTTTGGAAAGGTTTTGTCAACTGGGATGTCACCTCTGGACTTTCCAATGATCGTGTCATTTATTTGGTTCAGGCAAATAGTAAAAATTTTTTCATCTGTTTCAAACAATTGAAACGTTGTGAGCTTGGAAAAAGCCCAAAAAAATGTGCGCTCGTTTTCTCCGTTTTTCTTTTGCTGCTTCACTCAGGAGCTGTCATTTACTTTTCACAAAACTCTTTCGGTCTAAATCTAAATAAATCAACTGCCGATATTTTTCCAAAAATCGTCTTCTTCTTTTTGAAGATTTTTTGTTGTCGGACTTTGTAGTTAAGATCTATTTAATTGTACGTTCTTTTTTTTCCCACATAAACACATTTTTTTCACACACAAACACATACAGCTTTTTAATGGTCTCACGTACGATGAAATTATGCTTTGAACTCATTCAACATTTTTTGCAATAAAAAATTAAATTAAAAAAAAAAATCATTACTATTGTTACAAAAATTAAATTAAAAAAAATCTTTACTATTGTTACATTTAACTTGTTTTAAATTTTTTCCACACATAATGCGAAAAAGTGCGAAATTCAAAATTTTTTCGACCGGGGGGGTCAGCAGCTCCCCCCCCCCCCCCACAATAATTTTTTTCAATAAATAATTTTGATAAAAAATGACTTAAAAAAAAATAGATATTAATATTAAAACTATTTCGAGACCCCTTAATCCTGCATTGCCCTCCCCCCCTCCCCATATAACTTTTGTTCCTACGGGCCTGAAGTTCAAATTAAAAAACTATAACCACTATATACTTTTAACCATAACTGGAAACAAATTAAATTAAACCAAAAAATACCCAAAAAAGAAAATTCCTTAGAATAACAGATAAATTTATTTTTTGCGTGCACAAGCATGTGTTTTTTTTTAGCATAAGTTTTTTTTTGAACTTTTAAAATGTGTCTTTTAATTTTTTTTAAATATCAACTAATATTGGTAATGTAGCTAGAGAAAAAATTGCTACGACTTTTGAAAAAGAACAAGTGCCAAAATAAATTAAAAAAAAAAATGTGTATGTTTTTTTCTATGTATATTTGTCCGTAATCAAATCTGCGTATTGGCAATTATGGACAAAAAAAAGTTTATTAATAATAATTAAAACATAAATAAACATAAATAAAATAATTAAATTTATTTTTATATAGATCGACTTTTGTTTTTGAAAAGTTTACTTATCAAATAAAAAAAAGTTTAATATTCGCTCTAAAAAACGATGTATTCAATTTTTAGTTAAATATTCCCGTAATCAACAATTTCTATGGTATAGCATATTTTTATATAAAAATAATTTAAGAGTTATAAAGACGCGGTAAAAGGCTTATAGTCTAAACGCAGAAGTTGAATTAACTTTGTATAAAACTGAAACAGTTTTGTTTTAGATACTGTTTAATTTGTATATCCCTTGACTAATATAGGGTTCTAATAATTTTTTTCTAGGTAATATTTTTATCCGTGAGAGTACCAAATTAAATATTAATTAAAATTGGCCAAAATTTAGAATAGCGATGGGATTTAAATTAAACGAAAAAATAAAAAAGCAATCAAAATTTTGAAAGCTGGATTAACGAGAAACTTAATCTTATTTTGTTAATCCAGCTGAAAATTGAGGTTAATAGTCTTCAGTATCAAGTATTCCAAGGCAGGATGCCGGCTCTGGCCATATAATCGAAGTGGGTAAGAAAGGCAGCGTGAACTTTCTTGTTAAATGTTCTTCCGCATTGTGATAAGATCGTTAAATGTTTTTGTATAAAATGGAAAAAAAGATAAACAGATAAAAAAAAGATTAAACTGGGTGAACCATTACCAAACACAGTATGACAAGCCGAGCTTGTCCGCCACTATATATTTCTGTAGAATTTGACAGGAAAACATTTTCCAAAAACCGATTTTTTTTTTCTCGAGCGCTCTTAAAGTATAAAATAATTTCCGTAAAACCTTACTTTTTTAACAAGTATTGAGCGGCAATTTTAAAGCATAAGTTATAAGAATTTATTATTCAATCAAAGTAAAAGAACATTTTTAAATCAAAATTTGTGTATTAAAACTATCAATCACAAAAATTATATATTAAAACAAAAATATATTTAATTAAATTTTTTAATAAATATTTTTTTTTATGAATATTGTATTAAAATTATAAATAAAAAATATTGATATTTGTTATATTCTTTTAAGATTCTAAAAACTTTTGTTCAACAACGGGCCGCTGAAACGAAGAGTTTAAAAAAATGTCTTAAATGAATTAGTTTGGAATTTAAAAAGTGCCTTGATAAACGTATACGTAATTATAGTATGACATTAAATAAAACACAGATACTAGCTATGGAGTTTTTATAAGATCTATTTTTAAGAATTTGCATTTAAACTTTGGTAAGCGTATGTTTTCACATTAAAAGCAAAAAAAATTACCCGTTAAATTTCATATTTGAGTGTCTATTATTAGCCATAAGGATAACTGGCTATATCTATTTTTATTCAGTGATTGTTTTCTTTTAGTAGAGATTTAGCGTTAGTGTTAGCTTGCCTTAACGCATTGACAAAGTCATTTTCCCCTGTTTTTGAATGTTAATTTTAGAAATTAATTCATTTTAACAATAGGGTTTTAAACAAAAATAGTAAAGAGATTAATATGTTTATTTAATATTTATCTATTAATAAAACTTTTTTGTTCATGTTAAATTAAAATCGTAATACATTGCTACAAATTTTTATAAATTTTTAAATTAATATTTTTGTTTTCATTAATTATTAATTAGTGTAATAAGTACATTATATTGGCATATTATATGTAAACACATTATGTTATATGCATTATCAAATATTATATATTATCATATACATATCACACACACATACACACACACACACACACACACACACACACACACACACACACACACACATATATATTATATATATATAACATATATATATATATATATATATATATATATATATATATATATATATATATATATGTATAAAAAATATATATATATATATATATATATATATATATATATATATATATATATATATATATATATATATATATGCATATAAATATTTTAAGACTGATAAAATTTAATTTACAATGTATTTAGTGTATTAAATAACATTAAAGTATTATATTAATAATATATTACTCTGTTAAGAAGTAATAATAAAATTGAAAAAAAAACAACAAAAAAATAACAATATTACAATGATAAACAATGTTAATTTTAGTTTTTAAAATAATAGTTTATTAACATACCAACAATAAAAAATCAATAGAGCTTATAATAATAAAAGTCAATCAACAGAATATTAAAATTAATTAGTGATAATAGATAATAACTTGATAAGCATAATAAGAGCAATAAAAATATTAATAAAAAAGTAATAATAATGCTTATATAATTTTATTGTAAATGATAAGATTAAAGAAAAAAAATTAGCAACTAAAAGTAAAATACAAATTTTAAAGAAAAAATGTTTGGATAAGTACAGCATTAGAAAATAATAATTAAAAAAATCAAAGTATAAAAAAAGGTTTTTCCCTGGATTTTTATTCTAACAATGAGTAATTAAAAAAAATAAAATAACTAAATAGAATATATGTATGTTTAAGTTTTCTTAATCTTTGTGCATTGTTGTGCTTTTTTCTACAACTTTTAAAGTTATTATTATTCTGCTTTATTTGATATTTGTACATATTATACCTTTTAATCTTTTAAAATCTGTAAATCGAAGTTTGATAAACTTCGATAAACTATCATACTGAATTTTCAGAAAAAAATATAAGGGAATAAAAAAAGTAATAGTTTTATCTCCAGTATAAGTCCTTTAGATAGTGCTTGCCCAAACCTAAAAACTCAGTTGATCTATCTACTTAATCCCTCATTTGAATCTGTTCATTAATATTTTATGTAGACCAAGTCCACAGTATAAGATACATACATATTTTAGTTGATCAATGTTTACAGGGTGGCCAGCAACCAGGAAAACCTGGAAAAGTCAAGGAAAAATTTAAACTATGTTAAAAAGTCAGGGAATTTATTAAGTTTTGCAAATGTCATAGAAAAGTCAGAGATTTTTGATGGACCCAGTAACAAAATATATATATTTATTTGCATTATTGTGAGCTTAAAATAATTTTTTTCTTTATTCATATTTTATTTTATTTTTTTATTTAAAAATCTATGTTTTAATCTAAAGTAAACAGTTTTTAAGAGAAATTCTAATATTTGGGTATAGTTGTGTGAGTTTTATTTGTTGCCTTTCTATTGCTATTTATTAAATTTACATCGGTAAGTCATGGAAATTTTATTTTAGTCAAATCAAAAATAGTCTGACCACCCTAGTTTATTCAATGATATATAATATAGTTACTTTTAAAAGATTTTAAGCATATTTATAATCTTAAATTTCTAATAATACATTGATTTATATTAAAAGATAGTTATTTAAAAAAATTTATCTTATTTAGAAGTAAATAAATATGAAAAAGACTATTTTATGAGTACTTATCATAAACTAATTATGATACAATGAGTATTGCAGAGACCACATTGGAGCTTACTTTTCAAAAAGATCAAGATAATTTCATTGGAAAGCTTCAAGAATTTCATGCTCTTAGAGGGTGAGTTAATTCTTAATTAAACTATATAAAACATCTAGTACAGGGTTTTTGAATAACTTGTTATTTATGTATAGCTTATGAATAACGATATTGTTAATTTCATATATAATTCATGTTATACTTCATATATATATATATATATATATATATATATATATATATATATATATATATATATGTATATATATATGTATATATTTATATATATATATATATATATATATATATATATATATATATATATATATATATATATATATATATATATATATATATATATATATATATATATGCTCTTGCTTGTTTTTTTTTAATTTTTATGATAAAATGTAAAATATCGGTCTTTTAAATTGATTAAAAAAATAATTAATTTACAAGACTGGAAAAATTTAAAAAGTTTTTTTTAAGTGATAAATTGCCTGCCCCAACCTTTGTCGATGTAGCAGCACTTCTCGCATGTTCTACCTATTTGTCAGTCAGATATTTATCAGTTGATGTATTAAAACTGTAAAAAAAAAAAAAAAAAAAAAAATATTCAGAATGTTTTTTATTTAAAAAAATAATAATAATTCCAGTCTATTAAGTTTTTGTGGTTTTTTAAAAAGTAATAAAATCTAATTGATTTAAAGTAGTGATAAGCTATAGTCTTCTTTTTGCCCTGGTCATGTAAATCTTTTATTCATGTACTTTGTAATTGTAAATATTCTTTAACACAAAATATTAAAAAATATATAAGTTTCTTTAATTAAGTAAAATGGTTTTTACCTAAATTATACTTAGTTTTATCACTTTTAAATACAAAGAGTTGCTAAGAGCTGTTTGTAAAGATGTTTAAAAAAAATTTTTTTAATGTTTTTAAATTTTATATTTATTTTTTTAAATACTTGTTTTTAAATTATTGCATTTATGTTTCTTGATATATTCACATAGTGCACTTTTTTTTGTTTTAGTTTGGTTTTAAAAGTTATTTTTATTTTTTTTTTACATTTTTTTTTTAATTTTTTTATATACATTTTTTTTACATTGATTAATAAGTTGACACAGTATGAGGTGTTATGATAAAATGGAGGTCTTAAAAATAATTTTCACATAAAATTTGTAACCTTGCTGCCTAAAAAAAAAAAAAAAAAGTTATTTTTTATCAATTGACTCTGAACCTGGCCCTAGCTTTAGGTATAGGTCCCATTCAAAGTCTAACCCTGGTCTGTCATAGTGAGTCTATTAAGTTTTTGCACAGCTTATGACTATGTATCAGGCTTGGACAGGAATGTCAGGAATCACACACTAACTGACCACGCTTATAATTTTTTTTCTTTATAATTTGACCACAAAGGTTTTGATGTTTTTAGCAATTTAAATGCTATTAAAAAAATTGTTATTTAATAACTTTAAAAGCATTTTGTGTAAATTAACAAATGTTGTATTTAAATTTTTTATGTAGGTATTAATATTTTTATGTAGGCATGTTTGAGATGAATTTAAATATAATAATTTGTTTGAAACTCTTTTTCCGTGTCTTTCCAAAAATCTTTTGAAAGATAATTTTTCAAGTTACTTTATATTATGAAAAAATTGAATTAAATCTGTTGCAAAGGATTTAATAGATATAATTTAATTGCTTTATTTGCTTTATATTTTTTTTGTTTCTATTTTTACAAAGAATTGTTTAAAACTTTTTTTTTAACTTGACTAATTAATCAGAGCATGAAATGATTAAAAATTACTATTTTAAATAGACTACAGTATTTTTTTTAAACATTTTTTTTTTTACATTTTTTTGAAAAAATAAATGTTTATACAATTTAAAAATAATATATGTAACACTTTTTAGTAATTTTTGTATTTATATAGTATTTTATATATTATATTATACTTTATATAGTAAGTTTTGTAAAATAAAATTTGTTCATTCATTAAACAAGCATAAAAAGTAATTTGTAAAAGCATTTTGTGTAACTCTAATAAAACGTTTTAAAAGATAAATTTTTAAGTAATTTATTTTAAACGCAATTAAAAACGTAACAAAAAGTAATTTTTGTTTCCTGTTTTTTAGTTTTATTTTAATGCTTATATATTTTCTTTTTCATAAGGAATTGTTTTCTTTTTTCATTACTGTTTTTTTTTTAATTTTCTTTCTAGTTTAAGTTTAGCTAGCGTTTCTTTTTTCAGCGCATTTTTAAAATGTTTTAAAATCATTTAAACATCTAAGCAGTTGTGGTCAAGTTGTTAACAAATAAAATCATTTGGGTGATCAGCAATAACGCTCCTTCACACGCCATTCCTGTCCAAGCATGCATATTAATTTAAGCTTCATGTTGGGCCTCAAATGAAGCAAAATTGTGTAAAAATTTTATAAGTAGTTTTTAAATAAATTATTATTTTAAATATTTTTTGCACAAAATGTATCATTTTTTAATTAAAAATATTATATAATTTCACTTCGTTTGAGATCCAATATGACATTTTGAAAAACAAAAAAAGCAATCTATAAATAAGGGCACTGAGAGCTTCATGCTGCCATGGACAGCAACTCTGATTGGTGCTCCTATTTTTCTAAATTTTCAGTGAAAGTATTTGTTCTTTTTTTTTTTAAGGTATCTTTATTTTATTTGACTTCTTTTAGACATCTGCCGCCCAGGGCAACTCATTATTATATTCTTTGTTGTGTTTCACAATAGTTCTATTTTTGTAATTATTATTTTTAGAAATGCGTTTGAACGAATTCCAACTTTTGGAGGACAGTCATTAGATTTATATGCACTTTATAACACTGTAATTTCTTTTGGGGGTATTGATGAGGTTACTAAGAAAGGAAAATGGGAACAAGTTTTTAAGACATTAGGATATCCACCATGCACTAATGCAGATTTTGCTTTGAAGCAGCATTATTCAAGGTATATTTGTTTTTTTTTAATGTTTAATTCTATAAATTAGTGAAGAGAGTATATATTGTTCTAAAATTTATATAATAAAAAACATGTTAAAATATGTTAAAAAATTAATAAAATATATCTAACCTTTTTATTTTATCTCCAGTCACTATACTGAATGCTAAATTTTTGCTTAGCATAGCTAATAAAGAACTAAAAGCTGTTATTAAAAATTACAAAATAAATAAGAATCGACTTTAAATTATAATAAATTTAACTCTACTATATACATAAAATCGCCCATTGTGATATTTAGCGCATGTAAAACTGAAACATGTTATTGACGTGTTTCAGTTTTATAATTTTATATTATTATAATCGTGCGATTATGTGTGCTTGGCATCAAGTCTTCGAGAGCAATATTCAGGGTTGGAAATTGGTTCCTTTTCGGTCATCCATAAATTACATACACTAGTATAGGGTTCACTCAAAAGCATACCAGTGAGTTCAAGTGAAACGGTGGATGATTTTTTGTTTGAATTTTTTTCATGTAAAGTCCGGGTAATCAGATGAAAAAGCTTTGGTTTTTTTGTTAATGGATTAGTTTATCTACCGTAAAAAGTACTTTACTGCGGCTCTGATATTAAATACAAACAATGAAATATCATATAGTTTCATCTATTTTATAGCCATTCTCAGAAGTTTAAATTTATTTCAAATCAAGTTTTTACAGTTATATTATTATTAAAAAAGTATTCATCTTATGGGTATCCATAAAGTAGGTACACAGTAAAATCACTGATTTAGGACCCCCTTGTACCAACCTGTATGCTTGTGAACCCTCCCTCCCTTGTTGTACAAATGCATATTTTTTTTTTTAAAATAAAGCCCCTTCCCCAACGCATAAATATTTCAAAACATTAAAAAAAAAAAAAAAATTTACATTGTTTTACATTTTTCTGTACTTAACTAAAATTTAAAATGTTACTTAATGTACTTATTTAAATATTAAAATGTTCAACATATTTTAACATTTTTAGAGAAAAAAATAAATATGATAAAAACCAGTTTGCGTACAGTAATTTAAAAATAAGAATTCAAAAAAAGTTTGCTTTTATTTGACATCTTTTTGCTTATCTGGCCACCAATCAAATTACGTTGTGAAAAATAAAAAATATTTGAAACAATTGTTGCTCGATTTCTTTTTTCTCTCATTATTTATAAAGAAATTTAAAAAAATAATTGTCAGAAAAAATCATAATACTGATTTGTTACACACGCGAAATTAAAAAGAAAACAAGTAAAATCAAGTTTATGAGAGATAGTCAAACCATGTACATACTCACTATCTTTAACACCCCTTTCCTTCCCCCCTTGTATGCATTTGTACACTTTTGGGAACCCCCCTTCCCCCATATCTGCGTATGTACTTTATGGATGGCCCCTTAAGAATAAAATTTAAAAAAAAATTATTTATAGATTTAAATTTAACTTATTATTAATTTAAGTTATTACTATTTTAATAACTATAATATTTAATTTTAATAACTCTCTCATTAAAAATGTTTAATGCATGATTTCTTAAACTAAGTTTTCTTGTCTCACTTTCCAAATTTGCGGTTTAAAACTTGATTTTTCAAAATTCTATCAAGTTTTAATTTTATAAATTAAACTTTCTATTCTCATTTGGATGAACACATTTTGAAAATAGTAAACAATCCAATCTATCTGTTAGCAGTAATTGCTTTGTAACTGTCCATTTATTGTTTGTATGAAACAGAAAACTGCTTTCTAATTTAAACGGAACGCACGATTTAATTATTATCAAGTGAATTATTTTTTATATACTTGATTACATACTTAATAAATTTATTCTAGACTTATATAATATACTTATACTAATATCATATATATTAGTGTAAGTGTGTGTGTGTGTGTGTGTGTGTGTGTGTGTGTGTGTGTGTGTGTGTGTGTGTATATATATATATATATATATATATATATATATATATATGTATATATATATATATATATATATATTTATATATATATATGTGTATATATGTATATATATATATATATATATATATATATAAATATATATATATATATATATATATATATATATATATATATATATATATATATATATATATATATATATATATACATATATACACATATATATATATAAATTATATATATATATATATATATATATATATATATATACATATATATATATATATAAATATATATATATATATATATATATATATACATACATATATATATATATATAAATATATATATATATATATATATATATAAATATATATATATATATACATACATATATATATATATATTTATATTTATATATATATATATATATATATATATATATATATATATATATATATATATATATATATATATATATATATATATATATATATATATTTACACAAATGTAATATATAAAAAACTTATATACTGACATATATTCGTAGAAATGCGTTTGGTACAAAAGCTCATGAAGGCATGAAACTAGTTATAATCACAGTTTGAAAGAAAAAAGAAAATGTGATGTAATTGTATTGAATTCACCTCCCCAAGGCCTCCTTGGCTTTGGAGAGGTAAATTCATTACAAAAAAATAATTATATAAAAGTATTAGAATGTAAAATGTTTTGATTTGAAAGCAAATTCAAAAATTGAATAACTATTGGAAAAATAAGTTTTTAACTACAATATTAGTTAATTAAGCAGTGATCAAAAAGGGAGAAAAATTTAATGGGATGCTTTTCAATATTTTTAAAATACCATCTCATCATTGCTATATATATAATACATTAAAAGATAACAAGCTGGCATATCACCTCGTCCTGTCTTACTTGGAGTACTGCTTATAAGTATTGATTAACAATTACTGTTTGATAAAAAACAGCAGAAAACAATTTTTAAAAATACAGTACCGTAAAAAAAAAAATACAATGAACACAATGTAGTAAATTTGTATTTCTTTAATGCAAACAGGGTTTAAAAATAATGATTGTATTAGTATTAAATCTTAAAATGTAAAAAAAGAAAATTACCACCTCTGCCTCACCTCCAATCTAATGATCATTCTCCCAATCTGCGGTAGCTCAAACATATCTACACCTATCTACACAATAATAACAACCCAATCAATCAATTACTATTATTGAATCTACTTCCCCTAGCTATTCAATCCTTTCCTACAATTAGGTAAGTGAGAGTAGATTTTGTTAAAAAATAATTTGTTAAAAAATAAGCATAATATTTAGTCTTACTCAGCATTTTAAATTATATTAAATTTATATTAAACACTCGTTAACTTTAATTGTTTATAAACATATTTAAAAGTATTTTAATATTTTTGTGTGATTAAAAAAGATTTGAATCATCTGCAAATAGAATTAAATTTATAAGATTTGATAATAAATAAAAATCATTTATGCACAATAGAAACAAAAATGGTCCTAAAAAAGAGCCCTGGGGAACTTCACAAGCTATTGAGTGTTTACCTGTTACTTTTGAATTATAGCATATGAATTGTTTTCTGTTAGTTAGGGAGTCTTTAATCCAAAGTAAATTTTTTTTTAATACCATAGTTTTCAAGTTTAATTAGCAGTATATCATGGTTTACTGTATCAAAGGCTTTAAGACAGATCAATGAAAACTCCTAATGTAATATAATCATTGTTTAGAGCGTCAGAAATCTTGTTGACTAGCTAGACTGCTGTGTGTTCAGTTAAATGCATTTTTTTTGAAACGGAATTGTTTTTCATATAGCATATTGTTCTTTGTTAGATAATCGTAGAGTCTATTGTGCATTATACGCTTAAATATTTTTGAGAAATAAGGCAAAATAGAAATTGCTCTGTAACAATATATTGGAGTAATCTCCTCCTTTATAAATAGGTGTTATTCAAGCACTTTTCAAATTTTCAAGAACAATACCCAATTTTAAAGGATGTTTAAAGATAAAAATAACGATGGTTCAATGATATTGAATGCAGATTTTATAACATTGATGCTATTTTATGAAAACCTGCACTTTTATTTTTTTTTTAAGGCTATTAAAATAAAATAGTTTAAATTCTTTTAGGTTTCTAGAAGCTTATGAAAAGATTTTCTTTTTGGGAGAAGATGTTGATGACAGATTGTTTCCTGATAAATATAAATGGCAAAACTCAAGAAGCAAAGGTAAGTTTCGTTGTTTCTTTTGTATTATTCAATATTACGTTTTTATTTTTTTGGTTTGATAAAACTGATAAAAACTATGAATGTAGTAATAATAAAGTAATTTATATAAAAATAGTATTTACTTAAATGATTTTTTATTTAAACTCTTAAATTATTATTGTGCATTTTTTCATATAAATATTTTGTAAGTTTTTAATTCTATAAGAGTATGATTGTGAAGTATTATCTCTGTCAGAAGTTGTCTTTTGTGAAACTCTTGAAATCAAAAATAATAAGAAAATTGAAACTCTCATCTTAGTTTTAGTGCATTTGTTTTTTGATATTCACATTTTTGATATTCACATTTTTGATATTCACATTATTTTGATCACCTGTATTAATCTTGTCACAATTCATATGATCTGACAGTATGAAAATGTTGTAACAATCCACATGATCTGATAGTTGGAAAATAAAAACATCAAATTTGTTGCACTTTCCCTAAATGCAACACAGTGCAGCAGAAATAAGAAAAAAAATGTACCAACTAATTTAAATGATAAACCACATTATTAAAAAATTTTATGAACTGAAAAGTTTGGCTATGAGAGTGTGAAGACTTTTAGATAACAGGTTTTACCTGCTTAATTGGCAATAGGTGTGTCAAAGATTGACTTACTGAAATTTATTTATAATAAATAGTAATATTTATAATAAATATTGCACTGAAAATATTGGTTTTCTATGTGATTTCTTTATGCTGCATATAATTTAAATAACTGGTGACAATTTTTTTTATCAATAGATGTTACTAACATCTATCATCTAGCACCAAGCATTAGTAAGAAGTTAAAAAACTTACTGGTTTAAAAAAATGAAATTTAAATTTTAGTTTTTTTTTACTTTTTTTTTATACCCCTTTGTTAACTCTTAAAACTCCAAAACACCAACCCTGATAAATAAGGCTGATGTGTAACAAAACAAATTTATTTTTAAAAATTTTTTAAATGCTCAGAAAAGAAGTAGAAAAATTGAAAAATAGATCATAGTAAAAAAAGAATGCCTAATAGAAAACACTTATAAAGTAAAAAACTTTTAGAAAAAAAAAACTAAAATTTCCAAACTTGTTTACTCAAGTCATACAAATCTAACTTGATCAATTGTTAAATGAATGTGTGAAACAAGGGAAAGATAATTTTTTTTTAATATAACAAAAGAAAATGGTAAATGCTTAAATATAGATGGTTATGATATTCAATCTAAAAGGACAAAAGTTTAGCAAGGTTTAGCAACAGTAACATTAAATTCAATATTTTCATCAGAAAATAAATTAGATGCCCAATTAAAACGCAAATATCAAGAAATGATTATTGGTACCAAAAGTATATACCCAAATAATACCAAAAAACATTAGGGAATTAACCAAAATTTCAAAGTTTTATTATTTTGGACACGTGGGATATGTTTATTATATTTTCGAACAAAAAAAGATTTTGGTTTAAAATATTCCCAGCAATGTTTTTTTATTTTTAATAATTAGATAATGAAGCCATTCTGTAAATAGAAAATTAAAATGTTTTGTATTAACTTGGTTGTTATTGTTAAGATTACTGTTTTTTTATTTCTGTTTTCTTAATTTATTACTGTTGTTACTGTGTTGCTAAGATATTGTCATAACTGTTATAAAGTTAAATATTATTGCTATTTTAAACAATGTAAATGAAAATTGCATTCCATTTTATTTCTAAATAAGTTGTAATTAATTAGGAACAAAGCAATAGCTGAATTTGCCTACTTTCCACTTAATTACCCCTTTAATTTTTTATGAATTTCATTTATAATTAAAGTTATTTTATTGTCTAAAATTTTCCATTGAAAAATTTTTTACAGTGGACAATTTTCTAAATGATGGTTAATATCTATTTATATATATAATTTATATAAGTAAATGGTTCATGCCCTGTTTTAGTAAATGTAAAACTGTGCATCATAAAACTCTAAAAAGCTGTTTCATTGTTTATCCTTTTTTTATACTTTTTAACTTATTTTATACTTTTTTTTTATTTATTTTACATTTATACAATTAAGTGTTATAATTGTTTCTTTTTAATTTTTATTTTTGTTTTTAAGCAGTGTTCAAACATTCTAAACCAGGTGTCTTAGGAGGTAGATTACAATTTATATGTTATGATTTTCTTATTTTTATTTTTGTCTTATGGTTTTCTTATTTTTTTGTAAATACTTAAGTAATCTAATAAAAGTTAACTATTTGTAAAGTTGATCTAATAGTATAAAATAAATGCAGATGTAGTTCATTTTTTACAACAATGTATTTTCATTCAACTGTCCAAATTAGTATCTAGAACAGGCTTGGTCAGGAAGTGGGAGCAGTCGCTCTTGATTGCTGACCACGGCAATAATATTTTGTTGCGAAAAGCTGGCCAGATTTTTTAGTCGTTTTGAGAACATTTCAAAAAGCAAAAAAAAATTGCCAATAACCAGAAACTTCTTATATATTTGTTATATAATTAGTTTTATTAACTTTAATGATTATTAATAACTTCATTAAAAACGCAAATATTTTTGTAAGTCTTTGTTTACAAATTAAATCATAAAAATTGCTTTAAAAGATACATTACGATTAAAAACAGATACACAAAATTACATTTACGTAAAGAATACATACTTTTTAAATAATAAATAAGAATATACTAATAAAATCTATAATTTATAATAAACTTTCAAAATTTTGACAATTTAAATATATATTTAAAACATTTATTTTTGTAAACACAGTGGTGTACACTGGACTTTTAGATGTTTGAGTTTTGACACATTTCGAAAACTCCAAATCTTTGTATGTTCATGCTTATGTCAAATGAGAATGTTTTGCAAAAAATTGTGGTGATTGGAGCTTGGGGACAAAAAAAACCCAATTTTCGGGCCCACCCAGCCCTTAACGTGGGAGCAACAAGTTGATAAAATAATTTTTTAGTATTTTCATCTAAGTTTATAATCATCAACAAATTTCATATTTCATCCAATAATTTCTTATTTTTCGAAAATTATGACCATATAAAGTTTTAACCCCCCTCAATTTGAGGGGGCTGTATACTTTGTAGGGTCATAAAAACTAAAAACTAAGAGGTTATTGCATGAAATTTGAAATTCGTTGATGAATATAAACTTAGATAAAATACTAAAGAAATTATTTTATCAACTTGTTGCTCCCACGTTAAGGGCTGGGTGGGCCCGAAAACTGGGGTTTTTTGTCCCCAAGCTCCAATCACCACAATTTTTTGCAAAACATTCTCATTTGACATAAGTATGAACATACAGAAGTTTGGAGTTTGCAAAATGTGTGTAAGTGTCAAAACTCAAACATCTAAAAATCCAGTGTACATCACTGAAACAAATAATAATATTTTATAAGATTTACGACTTTGCAGATGTGGCTCTGAGAATGAGCCATAGTATTGATAATATATTCTTAAAACAATTTATGTTAGAAATCTCAAAACAAATCGCGTATAATACAAATTCTAAAAAATTTCAATAGAATACTCAAAAACTTTATTTTGCTTAGTCAGCGTATATTTTGAACCAATAGAATTAGTTTGTTCGTTGAATGGCGGGTTTTTAGTGTTCGCAAATGTTCTTTATATTCTTCCGCACCAAGATGTTTTGAGGCTACTTAAGTTTTTTATGTTTCCATGTATATCCGTAAAACAAAAATTTTTTGTTTTGTACATAGACTTAAATGTGCTAAAAAACCTAGCCAGTTTTTCGCAACTAAATATAATTTCTGTGGTCAGTATTCGAGAGTGATCGCTCCCGCTTCCCGACCAAGCCTGCTAGAACCTCCCCTTGCCTTTTTTTTCTTTTTTGTAAACCATGTTTTAAAGCTGTAGTTGTAAGAACTGTTCTGATTAAATAAACTAGAGATGTCCATACATTTTATAAGCTAAAACACAGATGTGTATTTATCACCTTGTATACTCATTAAATTTTGGTTGTTATATTTTATGAATTTTATAGTCATGCAGTACAATAAAACATTATGGAGATTATTATAAACATTACAAAAAACATTATATTAATACAATTTCTTTATTTTATGGAATTAAGACTCAAACTAATATTTTTAAAATTTAAGCGTTATTTTATGCAGAATTTCGTTCACATAACTTTGACCGTATTATGTTGTCTCTTCTTTCTGGACTCGAAAATGAAGTAGATTTTGCATTGAATATCTGCACACTTTTATCGAATGTTTCTAATTCAATATTTAATCTCGGAAAGGTATTTTTCAAATGTTTATAAAGATTTTTTATTTAAAAGTTTTTACTTTTTGTCAGAGCAAAATCTTATGTTTAATATTTTACTTAGCATGATCTATAATTATTTAAGAACTGTTCCATCCTGGATTTGATTTTGGCTCACAGTGGATTTTGGTGTACAGGTATTTAGTTTCCTTTTATGATTTAATGTTCTTGTCTTGAACTATATAGAAAATAATCTTATGATAGCTGAAAAAATTTATATTAATTATGAAAAAAAAAATTTTACCAATTAAAATTAATTTCAAATAAGTAAATTTTATTGCTTGGTTATGTTTTTGTTTAACTATTTTTTTGTTGTTGTTGTATTAATTGCAATAATTGTAATTTTATAATAATAAGAATTAGTATTTTAAAATGAATCAAATATTATTTTGATATGAATTTAATTTCAATTTAAAATATATATTTTTTAAATTGAATTTAATTTAGAATTAAAAAAACATTATTTTTTGTCTAAAGTTTTTATATCTTTTTCTAATTCTTAATTCTGTTCTGATCTCTTTTTTTCATTGAAGGAGTTTTAGTTTCTTGCCTGGGCAATGGTACATTGATTCCTCCTTATTCAGCTTTCTGTGAATATTGATCCGACATAACACTAGCTTTATTGATAAGGCCAAATATAGTCAGTATTTTATGTAGCCTTTGTCTGTTTTTCCAGGCATCAGATTTCTGTAATTTTTTTGGAGAAAGTTTGTTTAGGATCTTTCATTTATAACTCCTCATAGATATTATTTGAAAATAATTATCCAATTATATAAAAAATTAGGTTTCCAATTATTAGATTAGTTAAACTAAGCCTCTTTTTACTTGCCTCTTTGTGCTTGCTATTTATTTACTGATTCCATTTTCTACTTCTTTAAATCTTTTATTTGGCTTATTATAGAATCCTGTTGACATATGTTGGCTCTTTCTCCGAACGATGCCCTTTCTTTTTTAGATAACATCAAAAAAAATGATTGTAAATACAATTGGGATTCTTTGGAATTCGCTTACTTCATCTTGCTTTCCTGATTCATATAATTTGCAATCTTTTAAGTCGTCTGTCAATCGTTATCTTGCTCTAAAATCTTTATCTTTTCTCTTTCAGTAACTTCCAACTCTAATTAGTGGTTGTTTCTCTAGAATCATCTAGTACATTACCATTTGTAAATATAGGAAGATCTAGATTATTGCAATAACAATTAGCTGAAAAAATTTGAGTTTTATCTGAGTTAAAGTTTGCCAGCCACTGAGAGCCCCATGCTGTAGAAGCGAGATCCTTTTCAAGCTCAAATGCCCCCTCCAAGCAATCAGAGAGTGTTGGCTTCTCATCAAGACAAGAATAAATGGTAGTATCAGCAAACAGTCCACCTTAGATGTGAGAACTTCTGGGAGATTGTTTATTGTATGTAAATTTTAAAAAGTGTTAAGAGCAATAGCCTTAGCCTCTCCTCAACTATCTAATGTACAATAAAACCTATCAGTTATTACCCTTAACAAATCAGCAGTAGATCAAAATCCATATTAATGATCAAAAAATTATATTTTATTATAGTTATTATATTCAAGATAAGAGATTAAGTGTTTGTTAATTAAAGACTCAAAAACATTGCTTATGATTGTAAGAAGAATAATGGGACGGTAGTTAGACGAATCAGATCGCTCTTTAGAATTTTTGAAAATAGAGATAACTGGTGCTGCTTTCCAGCCGGTTGGAAATTAAGACTCTGATAAGTACTTGTTAAATAGTTTTGAAACTATAAAGGACAGTTCCAGAAAACACTTCTGCAAGACTATAACAGGTATGTTGTCCAGAACACAAGCTGTAGAAGAGTCTAAGCAGGAAATCACTTTAGATACAGAAGCTGGAGTGATGTGAAGGTCAGGCAACGGATTAATCTGTTAGTTGGCTATACCAGGTAGAACACGACTAGTGAAATCAAGAGATGATATTGATGAAAAGTTCTTAGCAAACAATTTAGCTTTGTCTTTAGGTAAGGTGACAAAATCTGAACCATACAAGATAAGTGGAATAGCAGATTTACCCTTGTTATAGATACTGTTATAGATTCTATAGAAGCCAAAATTTTGAGATGAAACATGAGGTTTCGTGAACTGAGAATAACAGGCTTTGGCGTTAGACAAAACTTTTTTACAATGGTTTCTAGCAGTAGTAAACAGGTGTCTTTTCTGGAGAATTGCTTTGCTGATAGATATCCAAGTAGTTTTTATGACTTAAAATTGCAGCAGCACAACGAGAGGAAAACCATGGAGAAAAGTGAGGCTTATCATAGAATTATCAAGACGGAACAAATAATTTCGTGTCAGCCTGGATCCATAAAGTTACATAAGAAGGACATTTGTCAGCAGGAAGATGAAAGATTTCTACCCAAGGGCCTTAAAATGTATTAAATAGTAGCAATAATAATGAAATTAAGCTTTGAATTATAAAAGAATGCATTAAAACTTTAATTGTTATAGGAAATATAAATAACCTCAAATTAATCTAAAAACACTAGATTGAGGCGCACAAAGTCATTAACTTTTTATATTATTTAGTCCGTCTATTTGAAATAAATAGTAAAAAAAAAATAATTGTGGTCCTAATTTTATGGCCAAGTACTATATTTGTTAAAGTTGCATCATCCAGAAATTAAAATGTAGTAAAGAAACAATATTTATTTTTATTTTGTACAGTTCTATATGGTTTTATGGCTCTGTTATATAAGTGGCCATAGTTTTTCATATAATTTTTTTTAGATAATTCATTTGATAAAGAAATGTGCACGGAGTGGTTTTCTAGAAGTGGAAAGAATTTTTTAAAGGTGATTTTAAAGCTGTATTTATCATTTTCATTTCACTTCATTTTTCATACTACATAAGAAAGTTGTTAAAATCTTAATATATTGTTGTATTAACAAACAAAACCAAGCTAAATAATAGCAACTTGACTGGAATACCTTAAGGCAACCCATTAAGAAATAAGTTATCATAAAGGACCACTTTTTTGTTTATTACTTATTAAGAAAACTATTACTTGATAGGCTTTATTTATTACTTCATTATTTTTAAGTTTTTTTTTTTTTTTTTTTTTAGTTTTGGAATGATTCAATTAGTGATCCTTTTTTAAAAAAAGTATACAATGAGTTATACAATACAGGTAAACTTTATTTAATATTCATCTAAGCTGTACTTTTTCAAAAATTCATTAATAATGTGTTATTACAAAGTATTTAGAAATCCCATTTTTTAGAACAAGACAAAGTGTATGATGAACACTCTTTTTTTTCTTGTGGTACATCCCAAGAGAAATCATCGGAATTCGCAAGAGTTTTACAGGTGTTTTACTTGTTTTATTTTGTGTGTAATTTTTTAATTTTCTTAAGTAGCCAAGAATATGTTTTAAGTTTATTTTGTATATATAATATATCGGGGCTTATGGTAAAGCAGGGACAATCGCTCAATCATAAACAGCACTTTTTAACCTTGTAGGAAAAGTTTAAAATTATGTTTGTTTCAAAAATAAGGGTAGGAAAAAATCTATATCAAATGGAGGTCATTGATTCATGTTGACTCTAATCCCAACAACTGTACAATGACAGTAACATAACTAATTTTTAACCAACTATTTGGTGATAAAATAAACAATAACGACGTGGCTGATGAATGGGCTTCATTTAGTTATTAAAATGAGAAAAATGACAAGCTCCAAACAACAATAAAGTACACTACTATATAACTTATAATGAGTTTTATAATTATTAAGAATTTAAATTATCAATATATTTTTTAAGAAAGAAAAAAAAAGAATAATTTATGCAATAATATAATAATCTAAGAGTTGTATTAATTTTTTAATGATGAAAAATTTTGATATTAAATATGAATTTATTTTAAACTAAATTTAGCATAATAGCAACAACAACAACAACAAAAAAACAATAAAATAAAGAATTTAATTAAGGAAAGTAATTACGAAAATAACTAAGTAAAGAAATATTAAAACTTAAAACTATTCAAGTTAACACAGTAATATTGTTAAGTTAACAGTTTAAAGCAATAATGAATAAAAAATTTATTAAAAATTTATTCTTCAAAGCAAGCTCAATAAGAAATGATAGCAAAAATAAACTTAATCTACACAAATAATAAATAAGAAGTTGGGAACTCAAAATATCATTTTTGTTGAATGGATGGGCAGTTTTTTATAGTGCTGCTAGTACTGCTTTATAACATTTATCAGTTAAAGAACACTGTATATCAGATTAAAAAAACATTTTACAAGCATGATTGCCACTGATTTGCAATGCTAAATATTGATTTAGGGATATTATGAAAAGCATGTAAAATTAAGACTTGTTTTGTTAAATTAAATACAATGGTTAAATAACTTTTTGATGATATCTAAAAAAGTTTTAAATTAATTAAATTTGATTATTTACAAAGTTTCAAAAAAAAAAAATTTTTTTTTTTAGATCTCAATGATTCTGTATAATTTTTCATTTGAGCAAATAAACGCAATGTTTTTAGCACAACACTCAACAGCTGAAAAGTTTGTTATTTTAATATTTTTTTTAATTTTTTGATTTAATTGTTTGATTTTTATTTCTATTTTTTGTTTATTTAGATTTTTATTGTTTTCAAGTTTTTCATCTTACAACAATATCCAAAATAACAGTTTGGATACTCTTGACAATATATCAGAATATGTAAGTGTTTTTTTTTTTTCTAATTTTAAGTTATATTTTGAGTTATATTTAAATATTGATTCATATTTTGTTAAAATTAGATAACATTAAAAGCTAATGAAGATTTTTTCACCCAGCAAATCCTAAGAATTATTCATTTGTTTTGTACTTCAAAAGATAGATTTCGAAGAATACGAGGTTTATAGTTTTTTTCATTTTATTTGTATATAAATAAAATTGAATTTCAAATCAATATTAATTTCATATAAATTTCATATATTTTGACATTAAAAAATTATTTCTGATAATTGTTTTTAGCAAAATCCATATTGGCTAAACTGGCAAGGAGTGAAAATGCAAAAATCATTGCAGAAAATTTATCTCAAGAAATATATAAAATTTTATTGGATACAATTTCTTTTCCAGATATATCAGTATGTTTGGTGCCATTAATTTTATTATAGATATCATAAAATGTGTTACACAATAACATAACATTGTTTCAAATAACACAACATTCCACACATTATTGCTCTATTTGTGACTATTACAGTTATCTAAAAAGTTTAAGAATTTCTGTTTGTTTCAACAACAAAATTATTATAACTACATTTCAAAGAAGCATTCATTGGAAAGCTTATTGACTAGTTCAACAAATTAAGTTTTGATTTTGTCAAGCTACTTATTTTTTCAAAGTTTTGAAAAAATTATTTTAGCTATGAGTTATGTTTCTGACATTAGCCAACAACCATCAATCATTCTTTTGAACAAAATTATTGCTAGTTGGATGCCTCTCTTGACATATTTTTATACAGGCTAGAGGGGGCAATAATATCAGCCTTTATTTCCGATTGTATTATTTCTTTTTCTTTCTTTCTTTTTTTTTGTATCTAAAATTCATATAAACAATTGTTTTAGCTTATCATATAACATAATACTTTGTGATTTATAGAAGTCTTTTTTTTTTTTTAATTTTAGCTTGTTCTTGCAAGTATGGATGCATTGTTTTCTCTCTCTGGGTTATGTGAAAATACTGCTACTTCAATTTGCTTAGTTCAAGGAAGTATGAATTTGCTTACAAGCTTACTTACACTTCAAGCTGAATCTTTTGGAAACCATGCAATTGAAGGTTTTAGAATTGTTGAAAACAAGTGCTCTATGTTTACACCTAAAAATCAAGCTTTTTTACAATCACAATATGAAAGATCTTATATAGAAAATAATCGTGCATGTCAACCTGGAATGATTGCACCGCCATCTAAAATGCATACTCCTCATTTAGGAAACATGCATTTACCAATGCCAAGTAATTGTCTTTAAATTTTTAAAATAAAATTTTTTAACTAAAAGTTTTTATATATATAAAAATTATTTTTTCTTTATGTTTAAAAAAAAAAATGTAAAATAACATTCTATGTAAAAAAAAAAAAGTTTAAAGTTTTTCTTATTTTTCTGAGAAAAATAAGAAAAACTAAAATTTTCTGTGAAATTTGGAAACATTAAAGAAACCCATTTTTTTGCGCAAGAGTATACATTGAAATGATATAATCTATTTCTATATTTTACTTTTTTTTTACAAGTTAAAATTGGGACAAATAGGAGTGGTTTTGGGGACAATAATCGAAAAAGCTCAAAAATGCGCTAATGGGCATCATACCAATAAATGTACTAATAATACTTTTTATTTAATAAAAAATGAAAAACCCCACTTTAATTTTCAAAAATTTGAAAAAAATTTGAAATTGCTCTCAAAAGATAATTTTACAAAAAATTAAACTTTTACAAAACATTAAATTAATTGAATTTGAGTTTAAATTTTTTTTTTTATCAATGGATTTTGGTTGGGGTATATCAACATGTAAAAAATCTATTGAAACAAGAAATTGCTAAAAATACTTTTTTACATAGAATGTCAATTATTTAAGAGAAATCTAGGAGCAAGTTGATTTGCTCTAGATTTGGTTGAAGAAAAGGTTTAAACATGGAAATCTTTTGATATTTGTGCAGGGTTACCACCTTACCATGTATTATCTCAACCAACTCACCATGTATTATCTCAACCAACTCAGATATATCCTAATCTGCAACCAATTCAGACATATCCGAATCAGCAACCAATTCAGACATATCCGAATCAGCAACCAATTAATACATATCCGAATCAGCAACCAATTCAGGCATATCCGAATCAGCAACCGATTCAGACATATCCGAATCAGCAACCAACCCAGGCATATCCAAATCAGCAACCAATTCAGGCATATCCAAATCAGCAATCAATTCAGGCATATCCAAATCTGCAATTAAGCAAAGCTGATGCTTCAAATGTAAGTTATGGTAATCAAACAAACGAGTTTGTTGAGGTTGATTCTGAAACGTATGCTGTGCATTGGATGAGTGCATATTATGAGCCTCATCCTTCAAACAATATACTTTTGTCAACCATTTATGCTGACTATGAGCAAGTTAGTAAAAGTAGTTCCAGAAAAGGTATTTTGTCATTTGAGGCATTTCAAGTTATCCTGAGGTAAGAAATTTGTTTACTATTTAATGAAAACTCATTAAAAACCTTAAGAAATTAAGTGTGTGTGTAAAATTAAACTGCCTGTTGAAGGAGAAACTAGTAGAAGTCAAGTTGAGTGTTTTTTTACTAATTTATATATATATATATATATATATATATATATATATATATATATATATATATATATATATATATATATATATATATATATATATATATATATATGTATATATATATATATATATATATATATATATATATATATATATATATATATATATATATGTATATATATATATGTGTATATATATATATATATATATATATATATATATATATATATATATATATATTTACATATACATACATACATATACAGCCTTCGGAATTAGGGTTGGCATTTAGCAATGCCGACCTGAAAGTGTTTCTATGTTTTGTGGTTAGACCTTTGTATCAAATGATTTTTGCTGACCTAATGCCGACCTCAAAAAGTATGAGTTTGGCAAATTATTACCAACCTCATTTTTCCTAATTCCGAAGGTTGTATATATATATACAAAAAAAACAGTTTCTCTCAATACTCGTGATTTTATTATTTCAGAAATTTTTGCTGGGTTATATAGATACCAGCATTATCGGTTTTTTAATAACAATATTTAACAAGCTGATAATGCTGGTATCTATATAACCCAGCAAAAATTTCTGCGAAATTTTCTTGGTGTTTTTGAAATAATATATAAATAGTCTCATTGAGATTTTTAAACTCAATAAGTTATCTGATTTTTTAATTATTTCTAAGAAAAAATTTTGTGTCTTAGATATAACATACTAAAACATGCAATATAAAAACCTTATCAAATAAAATAATCACTAAAAAAAACTATATCAAAACTGGAGCCACTAAAGTAAACATTCAAACTAGTATTTAAAATATCTCTTCCCCCCCCCCTATTTAAAATATCTCTTTCCTCCTCTCCCCCCTATGTGTTCATGAAAGTAACTTCAAAGTTACTTTCATCACTGAAACTTACTTATTTTCCATTTTCTAATTTTTTTCAATTTGTAATCAACAAGGGTTTTTTAACAGCTGCATAGATGCCAATGTTTTTCCTAAGTAAAATGTTTATTAACTCAAATTTCTAACTCAAATTCTTGTTTTAACCAATTGTGTATATTGTGTATAAGGTTCAAAACCTTTTAAAATATAATTTTATGGCTGAAAAATGAGCACATACTAATAAATTGTTGTTTATTGAAACTGGTAATGATTTGAATAAGAGATTAGGTTTCTCTTTAGGAATTCTAAGAATATAGTATGTATGATAACACACATGACCCTGTATCTAATATGTTACATTTACTTATTATATCTGAGAACTTTTTTTTGCGCAAGCCACGCTAAACTTAAATAGTTTTATGAGTGTTTTGTAAAAAGTATTAGTTAGAATTAAAAAAATTTCCATAAAAATTCTCTAAACCACCCTTGTTTATTAAATCAGGACTAAAATCCCCCCTCCCTCCTCCTTTTTTTCCGACTGCCCCCTTACCCCTCCCCCTCCTTCCTTTCTCCTTGTACTAAAGACTTGAGAGTAATCAAATCACACTAAATTACTAATACTGTATTTTCTTTATAATCTTAAAATGTTGCTTTATTAAAATGTTGGTTAAGAAATTAAAATTTTTGTTTAGGGCTATTCTTCCACCACATCTTGCACAGATAATTTTAATTGATTCCAATGGCACTTTAGCTGTGTCTGGTATACAGAGGAAAGCAATTCCATTGTATGTACAGAGTGTAATTCCAGCAAAAAAATGTGGAGAAGAAGTAAAGATTTCAAATGATATTTCACAAAATGAAACTTTTAATAAACTACCTAATACTCATGAAAGTGAAAATGTTTCAAGTCAGTTAAATGGAAATAGTGAAAAGCCTGTATCTTGTGATAGAAGGCTAAAGACAGGTGAAGGTTATTATGAGGTAATTGAAAAACTAAAAATTGAATCTGAAGGTCATTTTATGCAGTTTCACTTGCATCGTCAGCATTTACAAGCTCTGCAAGTGCAAATTCATCAGTTGATGCAAACAGCAGATGTTGAGCATGTTCCTGCCACAGTTATTAAAGATATTCAAATAAGAGCACAAAACCATCAACAACAGATGCAGAATCATTATCAAAAATTGCTTCAGCTAACAAACCTGACAGAGCAAGTTCACAGTAAGATGATTCAACAAGATGATGTACCTAAAGGAAGCATAAAAACAAATGATAGCTTTAAAACTCCAGATAAAGAAGTCACACAAGAGAGTTTCTTATTTGAAAGAAATGGGAAACTGGAAAATGAATTTAATAATTCATCAAATCATTTACTTACTGATCAAAAGTCTTTAAATAAATTTTCATCAATTAAACCTGATCAAGTTACTTCTACAAATCCTCATACATTAATTCCTCATTTACCCTTTAAAAACGAAAGTACTGTTCAACCTCCCATAGTTTCAGGTGATCTTATTAGGAAAAAATTATCTCCTAGTAGTTCACCTCTTAGTTCCCCAAAAAAAACTAAAAGTAAAAGAGGATTTAACAATCCATTAGATTATCCTGGGTTTCCCCAAATTTCTCAAAACAACAGGTTAGCACGAACTTCACCGCAAAAAAAAGTAAGCCTACTGACAAATGGAATATCTCTAAATGGAGCTACACATCCTGTTACACCAGTTCCAGCTGTACATTCAAGTACACCAGTTGTGCAACCTTTTTCTACAAAATTTTTAAATATTTCTTCTCAAGAGAAAAATCACCTTCCTTTTCAAAATAATACAGAATCTTTAGTAAATTTTCAAACCTCTTCAAGTATTATGAATCATTTTAGTAAAACATTTACAGAAAGCAAGTTAAATGGCGTTGATGTAAATTATCAGACAAACTGTTTTAATTCAAAATTTAAAAAACAACTAGATAATAATTCAGTAGAAACTCCAAACCCTGTTTGTTCAATTCCAAATTCAACCTCAGCTCCTTCATTTTCACCTCTAATTAAAGTAAATCACTTAAATGGACATCAAATAAATGGAAATTTTGAAAGAAAAATTGAAATACAAAAGGAAAATATTAAATCAAGTTTAAGTGAAGAAAGCATTAATGATGACTTTGTAGACTTTGAAAGAATTTGTGATTCAGATCATATTTCCAGTGAAGCTGTTTTGCAAAAACAAAAAAAAACTTTGAATGAAAAAGAAATAAATAATATTGAAAGTCCTAAAGGAAATTATCTAATAGAAAATAGTCATGAAAAAACAGTTAATTCAGAAAACCATAATGATGAAAAGGTTGATCAACTTCAAAATTGTTTAAAACCCGATCACAAAGAGTTGAACTTTTTAAACTCTAAATTAATGCTTGGCAAAATGGCATCCCAAATTAAACCAAACGGAATAGAAACAAAAAATAATAGTTTCAAGGATGTTACAGTTAATGATTTTGAATCACCTGTCACAGTTATAAATAGGGAAGATTCAAGAGTAAATTGTTTAAGACTTCCACTTGGCAATTCAAATTTTATTAGGACTTCAGATTTACATACAAACAATCGTACCCCTAAAATTTCGCCCCAAACATCAATTATTTCAAATGATTTTGTTCAAAAATCTGATAATGAAAGAAACCATATAAATTTATGTAACTTAACAACGCTACAAACTTGTCGTAATATGTTTAAATGCAAATGGAATGACTGTTATTTGTAAGTTTTCTTTTCTATATATATATTTTTTTTAACTTTTGATGATATACAATTAATTATTTGTATTACTTGTTGTGTCTGATTGTTTAATTTTATTATTCGTGTCTGATTGGTTATTTTTATTATTTGTTGTGTCTGATTGTTTTATTTTATTATTTGTTGTGTCTGATTGTTTTATTTTATTGTTTGTATAATTAAATCTTATTTTAGTGCTTTTCATTGTGAATCCGAACTATTTGAGCATATGGTTATGAATCATGCTCCTACCGATGGCAAAATGCAGCATTGTAATGTGGCTGGCTGCTTTTCTTCACAAATGTTGCGTGGCAGTTTTATTTTACACCTTCAAGATGTACATTTTAGTTCTAATACATTTCTTAACTATTGGAAAGTAGAGGTGAGATAATATATTCTAAATTGAATTTATTTCAATTCTTAATTAAGTATTAATTTTTTTTTTAATATTGTATGGTTTAGCATGAAAATGAATCACCAGTTACTAGAAGCCTTCGTTTTACAGCAGCTCTTATTTTAAGGAATATTGCAAAGAACTCTCCATGTGCTAAATCGTAAGTGTGTAAATTGTTTATGTGATTACCAAACATATAGATAAGAATAACTGTGAGTTTTGCTGTGAATATTTAGGTAATCAATATGTATAACCCTAAAAAATTGTTGTAAAACTAGCACAAGGAAGTTTTAGATTACTTTTCACTTAAAATAACATTAAGTTTGAAAAAAAAATTTTCTTGCATAAATATTTCTGGTAATAATCTTTCGTCAAAAGGGGAAAAAAAACTGAAAAATTTTTTCGTAAATCTTTCGTAAACTTTTTTCGTGCATTTATATGTTCATAAGTAATTTCTAATTTTTTTTTTTAATCGAAAAACAATTTTTATTTTCAATTGACAACTTTTGTACTAAATTGAAAAATTACCACAACTGCAAGTAAAACTTTGACTGTATTTTCAACTTAAACTGTCGAAAACATTTTGACATTTCAAAATTTTTTGACTATTGATTATTTATTGTTTTTTAGTCTTCTTCTACGTCACGAAGATTTAATTGCCAGAGTAGCCATGTCGACATCAGAAGCAGCATCAGCTGCTGCCGAATGTCTCTTTGAACTCTACAATAACGCCAAAACAGAAACTAGTGATACCGAAGACTTGGATTATTTATGAATAGTTCTTGTAAATGTTTGTATTTTTTCGTATATATTTTTCGTGTATATATTACATAACTTATTTTAGTTTTTAAAACAAGAATACTTAAGAACTTATTTTTTAAGTTATTAAGCGTTTTGTTATTTATTCTATGTTTTATATGGAATAAAGAAAAGTGAGTTTTTTTTTTTTTTTTTTTTTTTCGTTTTATTTTATTTTTATATAAAAGTTCGAGATTTCTGAGAGTTTTTATTAGCAAACAAAATTATTTACGAAACTATTTTAAATGGATAAAAGCGAAAATATTTTAGCAACATATTTAAAAAAATTTCTTATGCCTATTTCCTGTTTGAACAATAAGTTGTGAATTTGAACTTTTCCGTGTGACAGAACTCCCTATTTAACCATACTATGTAGATATCAGAATTCAAATAATGACCGAAATAAGGCATGCTATCGGAAAAATCTGCCCATCTTTCTTGATCAAAAAAGGATGTAAGAAAGCTTAAATGTATTTAAATCAATATATTTCTGAAAAATTAAGACTGTAAAGATAACATATTAATAGGGAAAAAACAAAAGAAAAATTAAGTTTTAGAGAAAATTCTGATTTTCTTATTGTTGCCTCCCATAAGTTTATGGACAGAGTGATTTTTGTAAGTTTTAGCAGCGTAATCCCATTTTTTCTTCAAATCTGTAGCTGATTTTACTGTTTTTCCACTTAATTTCAATTTCTTTTTTGTGATGGCCCAATATTTTTCAACAGGACGTAATTCGGGGCAGTTTGGAGGATTCATCTTTTTTGGAACCAACATCACTCCATTATTGTAAAACTTTTGAGCATCTTTTGAGTAATGTATTGTGGCTAAATCAGGTCAAAGCAATATTGAAGTACTTCTATGAGCTTTAATTAGTCGTTTTATACGAGAAAGACAACATTTCACGTATTCCGAAGATTTCATTGTGCCCACACAAACATGAATTGGCGATTTTTTGCCGCAAGAGCAAAGTGCCTGCCAAATCATCAATTTTTTCGAAAAATTTATCAGTCATTACATACTTGTATTTATCACTCACATTTTCTCTTATTTTAGAAGCATAGTAGTACTGCCCAGGAATTTGTTTAAAATCCATTTTAACATAAGTTTCGTCATCCATCAAAATGCATCCATTATGTTTTGTTAACAAGTTGTCATACAACTTTCGAGCTCGACTCTTCGCGGTTGAATTTTGTTTATCGTTGCGATTTGGCATTTTAACTACTTTAAAACTTAGATATCCAAGTCTCTGTCTCCATTAATGTAAAAAAAAAATGGAAACCTTCAGTTTTTCGCTCGAAATCTATCAGACCAATCAGGATGTTCTTCCAATAAAGTCTCCAACCGTTCGAGAGCTCTAGGATTTGCTGTGCGTTTTTTTCAACCACTTCCTTGTTTTCTCTGAATAGTTTTCTGTTCTGTAAACCGTTTTTTATAACCGTATCTACAGTTCTTGATATTTTTAATGATTTCGCCAACTTTCTATTCGATAAAGTTGGATTTTCTAAGTGTTTGTTCACAATCAAAAATCTTTGTTTAGTTTGCTCGGTTGACGTTTTGAAAGTAAATCATTTTTAATTATTTTTTTCTGCCAAAATGTTCTATTATACAAACACTACCACGCACAAAAAAGCTGTGCAACGATTAACAAATGTAAACCAAAAAAAAAAAGTCTATAGAATCCTTAAGAATTTCGAATAAAAAAATGTTATCAAAAATGAATATCTTTTTATGTTGTAAGAAATTTAAGTAGTCAAATTATTATGTATAGTTTAAATTTACAAAACTAAATTTAACAACATATTGTTACATCATTTATCAACATAACTGAAATAAGAAGAAACACATACATATATACAGTGGCGACAATATAAATAGCACACTTTCATGGCCAGTTGGTTTAACTTTTTAATATCAAGTTTTATGTTTTTATAGCAATCGCTGTTATTTTTATAGCATCAAGAACGTTTACTTTTTTTAACGGAACTACTTTTTTTTCTTTTTTTTTTTTAATTTTTCAATTAAACTCCGTAATATAATACCAGATACTCTTATTCTTTCAAAAATAAACCAGTTATAAATATAAAAAATCAAAGACAAAATAATAAGAGTTAGTTATACAAAAATAAATAAAAACGCGGGAAACTTGCAGAAGACCATTAAGTCTTATCATCAAGAACCGTTGTAATAATTATGATTTTACAATATTAAATTCCTATAATAGTATTAAAAGCAAAACTTAATTAACTAAGATAAATAGTGTTAAAACCAAAAACTTTTCAATGTAAAAAGACAAAAGCAAAAAAACAAATAAACAAAAAAACAAAGCAGTTTAAAATATATCATAATAAAGATTTGTATACTTTGAAATATTCTTTTTTATTAGTTTTTGAAAGCAATTTATATTGTTTACACCTGGTAAATTACTATATTTTGCTTGATTTTATTCCAGATATGCGGAGCACGATACGTAATTTTAAATTGTTCTTGTTTAGTTTTGCACAATGGTTCAACTAAGCCTGTTGTTCGTAAAGTATATTTGAACACGTCATTTCGAAAAGGGCCTAAGTCCATTTATCCAAACTTTTCATGATCAACAAAAATAAGTTTATTAGAAAAAAAGTCTATGGTGCTAAAGAAACTAAAGATAAGAGTAGATAAATAAAAGTCATACATAAGTTTTTAGAGTTTTATTTGTTGTAAAAAAATAATACACATATATTTCTAATTTAAATTTATAGACTTATGTCTTTTTTGGAATAAAATCATTATACACAGTATTTTAAGTATAAACTTGTTATTCATTTTGCAAAAATCATACTCTTTCAACTATGGGACAAGGTAAACATGGAACGGATATCTTTCGAAGGCAAGAACAGGCATTTCGTGATCTAGAATTAAACAACTCGAAAATAGCTCGAAGATTGGGTTGTTCTCATAAAAAAATTATCAATGCTATTAATTTATATAGTATATCAACTCAAGCTAAAGGAGCGTAAGGAAAAAAAAAACTTTTATTTATTAAAAATAAAGCATATCCTTAAGAAAAAGTTTTAACTCAACAATACGGCTGTAATACTTCCATAAATAAAGAAACTTTTAAAAGAAATGTTCAAAGAACTTAAAAAGGAAACGGAAGAAATGTTTGAAAAATCATACATAAAAATCAAATATTTCAAAAGCAAGAAAAAGCAGCTCTCAATATTATTGGCGCTAACATTAAAATAATAAACGACAGATTTGAAAAAGTAGAAAAAAATATTGATGGAAATGCAAATTATATAAAAAAATTAACAAAGGAATTAGAAGATATAAAGGTAAGCCTTAATTTTAATGAAGGACTTATCGACGAAAAAATATTTACTTACAACAAATATCTAGATAAAAAAAATGAAACATACAAAAATAGATAATGTATTAAAAGAAAAACAACGAAACTTAGAAGATCGATCACGCCGAAATAATCTTAGGATTGATGGAATTTACAAAAACGATAAAGAATCATGGGGGGATAGCAAAAAAAAAAGTCCAAACATTCTTCTCCGAAAAACTTGGACTAAAAGATGTTGAAATTGAGAGAGATTTTTCTCGAGAAACCATCGCTATTCGAAAAAAATTGTTTGCTGAAGTAAAAGAAAGGCGATTGAATGGTGAAAGTGTTTCGGTAACGTATGACAAAATTGTTTATATTAAAACTTCCTTTAAAAGCAATTTTAACGAATAATTTTATGGGCATTCATAAAAAGAAATTTTAAATTACATATATTAATCATGGCTACAAATATTTTGAATCTCGTGTTTTTAAATTTCAAAAAACAAACTACTCTTCGTTAAATGAAAACTTAGACTCTGATAGCAATATATTTTCAGATTGTTTATATTACTTTCCTAGCCAACTAGAAGGGTTTTTTTTTAAGAATGAGCGTGAAAGAAATAATAATCAAATGTTAATTCTCCATCTCAATATAAGAAGCCTAAATAGCAATTATGAAAAACTTTTAGACTTATTAGAAGAAACATGATTTTAATATAATTTGTTTAACAGAAACTTGGACTTTATTAGAAGACCTAAATAAATTTCGCCTACCTCATTTTAATACAATTTCAATAGAATTGAAAACAAATAAGCGCGGTGTTGTGTAGTTTTAATTTATGTTCACGTAAAATTTTGAGCATTGTTTTAGGCTTGATTTAAGCGTTTCTGACCGCGATAGAGAAATTGCGACTATTGAAATTACTAACAACATCAACAAATTTTTTTTACTAAGCTGTTGTTATCGGCCACCTGATGGCGTGAGCGAAAACCTTAGCATGTTTTTACAACAAATCATTAAAAAAGATACCGTTGAAAAAAAGCAAAATTTTATAATTGGAAATTTAAACATGAATTATTTTCTTTATAATGTAGCCTTAAAATTTAACATTTTTATGATGAAATTTTTGAAACGGGTTCAATGTCTTTAATAAACAAACCTACAAGAGTCAGTGGCGGATTAAAACTTCTTGGGGCCCGGGGCTATTTTTGTTTTTGGAGGCCTTTTTATAGGCCAGAGCCTAAAAATTACTAAAAAAAAAAGGTCCTTTAAAATTTTTGGAGGCCCCTAAATTTGCGGGGCCCGGGGATATAGCCCCCCTAGTCCCACCCTTGATTCGCCACTGACAAGAGTAACGATAAATTCAGCAACTCTAATAAATAATATAATAACTTCAGATATTTTCAACAATGATTTAAAAGTAAGTATTACCGATATATCTGATCATTTTCCTACATTCCTAAAATTAGATAATACAAACTCTGAAAAAACTTTAACCGCACAAAAAGTAATTCGAAAACGCATTTATAATGAGGCTAACCTTAATTTATTCAAAAATCAACTTTCATTACTGCACTGGAATAACATAAATTTAAATGATAATGCAAACAATATCTATGAGTCTTTTTTCAAAACATTTTTTTCTGTATACGATGCTAATTTTCCAATCATTGAAAATAAAATAACAACTAAGAGCGGCAATACACCCTGGATTACTAAAGGCTTTAAAAAATCGTCCAAAATTAAACAAAAAATATATATAAATTTTTTGAAAACAAAAATACCTAAAAACGAAAAAAATTTACAAGGACTACAAAACACTATTTGAAAAAATCCGCAAAAACCTGAAAAAAATTATTACTCCCAAGTATTTAATACATTTAAAAATGACACAAAACACACATGGCAAATATTTGGAATTTATTGGAAAACAAAAACCATGCTCAGGTTTTCTGCCACAAATGGTTAGAGACGATAACAAAACTTTATATGAACCAAGAACTATAGCTCAAGAATTTAACAAACTTTTTATCGATATAGGTCCAACACTTTCCAAAAAAATCTCTAAAACCAAATCTTTATTTACTGATTTTCTAGTACCCATTGATAATTACATTGGTTCAGTTGAGTTGTCTTCTGAATTTTTGTTTGAAGAGTTTGAAAGAGCCTTCAAATCATTAAAAAATTAAGCAATTGGAGCAGATCAAATAAATGAAAACTTTATTATAGATTGTTTTGAACAACTAAAAGTTGTTCTTTTTAAAGTTTTTAAAGCTTCTATCCATCAAGGTGTTTTCCCCGAACTGTTAAAAATTGCCAAAAATACTCCTATTTTTAAAGAAGGGGACAAATCAATTATTAGTAACTATCGCCCTATTTCTGTTCTTTCCACATTTTCAAAAATATTATATATAAAGAATTATATATAACAGAGTATACAAATATTTTCATGTTAATAAATTGCTTTACATTAATCAATTCGGTTTTAAAAAGGATAACTCAACTGAACATGCAATTATACAATTTGTACGTGAAATCTCAAAATCATTTGAAAAATCACAATATACTCTAGGACTTTTTATTGACCTATCAAAAGCTTTTGATACGGTTGATCACCAAATTTTAATCTATATACTTAAACACTATGGAATAAAAAATAAAGTTTTAAAATGGTTTGAAAGCTATTTGTCAAATCATAAACAATTTGTTCCGAGTAATGACGGTTATCACACCAATTGTCTTTCTATAACATGTGGAGTCCCACAAGGCTCAATTCTTGGCCCACTCCTTTTCCTAATATATATTAATGATTTAAATAAAGCCTCTAAACTAACAAGTATTAAGTTTGCAGATGATACTAACTTATTCCTTTCTAACAGTGATATCTTTGAACTTTTTAAAACAATGAACAAAGAGCTTAGACATGTATCGAGTTGGTTTAAATGTAAAAAGTAAATTCTATATACAAATAAAACAAAGTGGACCTTATTCCATTCGCTTTCCAAAAAAAGGTATTTGCCAATAAATTTACCTAAAATTTTTATCGATCAAATTGAATTAAAAAGGGATTCTTTTTAAAAAATTTTAGGTGTTTATCTTGATGAAAACATCACTTGGAATCATCATATCGACTAGATAAGCACTAAAATTTCAAAAAACATAGGAGTTTTATATAAAGCACGAATCTACCTCAATAAGAAAATTTTAATCAAACATTATTATTCATTTATACACATTTATTTAAATTATGCTGATATCGCCTGAGGTAGTACAGAAAAAAGTAAGTTGCAACGTCTTTATCGCCTTCAGAAACATGCAATCCGTTTCATCTGCTTTGCGAATCGCTTTTTCAATAAAATAATGTTTTCTCACGCAAAACATTATTTTATTGAAATAAGAATTTTAAATATATACGAGCTAAATAAATATAATGTTTTATGCTTTGTATACATGTGGAAAAATGACTTGTCTCAATCTGTCTTTAAAAATATTTTTACTTCAAAACCCATCAACAAAGACAATTTGAGAAATACTGATTTTTTAAATGAATCTTTTTGTCAAACGAACTTTAATCAATTTTGTATTGCCTATCGGGCACCACACCTTTGGAATAAAATTGTTTTGTCGAACTTTGACTTCGAACTACCCATTACTTTTCGTTTTTTTAAAAGTAAATTAAAAACCCTAATTTTTTCATTAGATGACGTATTATGTTATTATTAATAATATGAATTAATAACTTTGCTTTTTCATATTTACATTTGTAAAAAGTTTATTCTTACTTATATTGTTGATTTTATATTCTTTACTTAACATATTATTATATTTTGGTACGTATACGTTTTGCCCGTTTCGCTAAGCTAAATCCATTTGCTGGGTTTTTAATTTTTGATACGCCAGCAAATGGATTTAGCTTAGCGAAACGGGCAATCGCTGCGTAATTAAACGAGTCTCAGTTTAATTACTTCGGATCCGACGGAAAACAATTTGTTCGTCATCCCCAAAACCAAGAAATCAGACTTCGGTATACTCTAAAGACAGTAAAAGATAGTGGTGGAAAGAAATACTAGAAAACTTCATGTTGCCTTATGCCGAAAATACTCCTTTGGTTTGGAAATTCCAACAAGGCAATGACCCCAAGCACACCACCAAACGTGTTAAAATGTGGTTTAACGCTAACAAGATTGATGTTCTGGAGTGGCCCGCACAGTCACCAGACCTAAATTCGATAGAAAATTTGTGGAAGGAAGTTGACAGAGACATAAATCAATCAACTGCAACAAATATAGACCCATTGCAGATTGAAATAAAGGCTGCTTGAGACGCCGTTACGCCTGAACAATGCCAAACATTAATCTCATTAATGGGCCGTCGTTGTGAAGCAGTTTTTGACTCAAAAGGATACCCCACTAAATACTAGTTAACCTCAAATAAAGTTTTCTTAACTATTTATACAAAGAACTTGTATTATTTTAATAGTAAAGAAACAAAATGATAATTCTTTAACATGGCGTGCTATTTAAATTCCTTTCTTATTCTGACCTATAAATCATTTATATAATCGAATTTTTTTTACTCAGTAATGTTATCTTCTAAAACTAATATTTTATTTGGATAAAAAAATTTAGATCTCAAAAACTTAAATCTCCGGAAAATATATCATTACATATTAAACATCAATCTGTCCTATTTATTTTGTCGTCACTATACATATATATATATATATATATATATATATATATATATATATATATACATATATATATATATATATATATATATATATATATATATATATATATATATATATATATATATATATATATATATATATATATATATATATATATATATATATATATATATATATATATATATATATATATATATATATATATATATATATATATATATATATATATATATATATATATATATATATATATATATATATATATATATATATATATATATATATATGTTGCAGGAAAACTGTGCGTTTGTAATCATAGAAAACAAGCGATGTTATTTTGAAGGCTAAATAAAACAATCTAAATTTACATATTTTGCCATGAGTTCAAAACCCAATACTTTCAAAAAATGAATGCTACTTCTTTTTTAATTAAAAACATTATTTTAAAAAAAAATTAAACATTATCAAAAAGCGGATGAAAAAGAGCTGAAAAATAATTTTTTATATTTTCATTTTTTACTTATTCTCGGTTAGAATGATATTTAAGAAATGAAAAAAAAAAAATTTATGCTACGCAAGAGGTTATGAAATCAGCAAATGATGTATTTTTGTACTTAACAGCTGGTTCACAGCTGGAAAAACTGAACATATTTTACGTTTTTGTTAAATGTAACTAGCCTTATAGAAAAGGATAGGGAACGGAATCTGGTACTATCTCCCCCACCCCCCTTCTCTCTTCTACACATTTTTTTTTTGTGCATAAATCAACAACAGCAAAAAACGCTGTTTTGAACTAAGAAATTCGCCGTTTAATAAAAACCTTTACAAATACTACAGTGAACGAAATTTTCTTAGCCGCACACAATTTTTATCAGATTTTTCATTATAGAGACAATTAAACGTTTTATTAAGAAATTTCTGTATGTGATATATTTATACCATTGTTTGTTAATTGATAATTAAAAGATAATTGATATCATTGTTTTTATAATTTCTTTATATAAAAAAATTTAGTTATTTGATTTATTTGAGTGCGAAATTTGTATAGACGCAGTTCTGTTTTATTAAATTTGAGATATAATTTTTAGTTTTGGTGTTAAAAAAATCAATTTAAATTGTAAGTAATTTCATAATTGACTTATAAAAATATTTTTCATAAATTTAAAATTCAATGTTTCATATTTTTAGTGAAATGGCACATGGAAAATTTTTAAATGACCTTGAAAAAGGTTTAATTAAAGCATATAAAGATTCCGGGTTATCTAATAGAGAAATTGGACGAAAAATTGGACGATCTGAAAAGGTGATTAGAAACTTTTTGAAACTTGGGTCAGTATATGGCTTCAATCAAAAAATACGAAAAAACTACAAGATAACGAAAAGGAACATGGAACAAATTCGACAATTAGCGACAAAACAAAAGTTAACTGCGAGTCAAATCATATCAGAATTAAGTTTGACAATCACTCCTAGACGTGTTCAACAAATATTGTCAAGATCTGATAATATAAAATGGCGAAAGCCACTAAAAAAACCATGTTTAAAGCAAATACACAAAGAAGCACGACTTGAATTCGCCAGAAAATATATGGATTTTGGAGAAAAGTGGAAATATGTCGTATTTTCTGACGGAAAGAAGTTTAATCTTGATGGACCAGATGGTTTTAGCTATTACTGGAATGATTAAAAAACAATGCACCTCGTTTGTCACGCAATTTTGGTGGTGGATTATTAATGACATGGGCAGCATTTTGTATCAATGGAAAGACACCGATATGTTTTATATCGACAAAAATGAAATCCATTAATTATACAGATTTATTAGAAGATGTCTTAATCGATTTTTTGGAAAATAACTTGGAAGATCAAGTCATTTTCCAACAAGACAATGCACCCATTCATAAATCAAGAGAAACTATGGCATGGTTTGAATCCAAAAACATCGAAGTGATGAGATGGCCTGCATATAGTCCAGATCTCAATTCAATTGAGAACCTTTGGGGAATCTTATCTCGAAAGGTTTATGAAAATGGACGACAATTTAGCAGCATTCAAGAGCTTCGAGGTGAAGTCAATAGGTGTTGGCAAGAAATTCAACCAATGACACTCCACTCATTAATTCAATGCCAAATAGAATTTTTGAAGTGATTAAGAACCACGGAGGACCCACCAAATATTAAAATAGAACTCTAAAAGTTGACCACACTTTGTCAACTGTTAAAAGATTGTTCTGCTTTCCATCTTCATTTTTGTATCTTTGCACAAAATTTTGCATCATTCCAATTACTTGTTCAGAATGATCACTGACAACAATTAATATTTTGGCAAAGTTTTCAAAACTGTTAAACGAAGATTAGGTGTGGCAATATTGGGGTGGAAGTGATAACTAGTCTCTCGCTCTCTGATCATCCAACCCTATCAATGAAAAAACTAGATAAGAAAACTCATCAAACAAAAGAGAGAGGATTGGTACTTTCATACTATTTATCACTTTTTTCTTTGTTCTATATCGCTCTCTTACATCTCATGAAAATACTTTTTTCGGTGTTTATTTTGATCAAATTGACCAAACCCTTTCTCTTGATCTGTTGATGGTGACTTTAATACTCATCGCACTAAATGGCTTGGCTCTAGATTCATTGATTCTGTAGGCTATAAATCCCACAACCTTTTTCTTTCTCAATCTCTAACACAAATATTCAACTTTTCAACTCACTTTATCTTCTCTACTCAACTTATGTCTTGTTTCTGATCCTAGTCAAAGCTCAATTTCTCCAAATTCACCCTTAGATGCTTCTGATCCAAATCCTCTAACCATTATACCTCTTACAACTATCTTAAAGCTGACTTATTTCGTAATTTTCTTTGTGATGGTCCTTGGGTAGAAATCTTTCATCTACCTGCTTACAAATGTACTTCTTATGTAACTTCTTGAATTCAGGCTGGCATGAAACTTTATTCCTTCTCAACAGTTCCAAGTCAAGCCTGACTCTTCTTTATTGTTTTTTCTCTCATTGTGCTGCTGCATTTTCGATTTGTAACCATTAATTCTATATTTATCACCAAAACATCTCCAGAAAACAGACGTCTGTTTACTATTGCTAGAAACAATTGTAAAAAGGTTTTGTCTAAAGCCAAAGCCCGCTATTCTCAGGTCACAAAACCTTGTATTTTATTTCAGGAGAATTTTACTCAAAATTCTCCTGAGGCTTCTGGAGAATCTTTAAAAGCGTCAATAATAAGGACACATTATTCCACCACTCTGGCATGATGATAGGTTCAGATTTTGTTACCTGACTTAAAGACAAAACTAAATGTTTGAAATGCTAAGAACTTTTCATCAATCATATCTCTTGATTTCACTAATCAGGTTGATTTATCTCTTCTTACAGTGAATCAGGTGATATCTTTAAGACTATTTAATCTTTTCTTACCAATTGTAGTATAAAAGTTGTTTTAGATAGACAACACTTTTCTTCATATCCTGTTACTTCAGAGGTTCCTCAAAGTTCTATCTTTGGCCCTAAACTCTTTATAATTTACATTGACAATCTTCCTGAAATCCTCAGATCTAAGGTGGCATTGTTCACTGATGACACTACCATTAATTCTTATCTTGATAAGAAGTCAACACTCTCTGATTATTTAGATGGGGATTTGAGCTTGAAAAGGATCTCACTTCTGCTGCAGCATTGGGATCTCAGTGGTTAGTAAACTTTAACTTAGATAAAACTCAATTTTTTTTGAGCTAATTGTTATCGAAACATTCTAGATCTTTCTATATTTAGAAACGGTAATGTACTCAATGTGTCATCTACTCTTCGTCTTCTTCTTATATCAAATCGATTAAAAAATGATACCTTTTCTCTTTTAGACATGGTGCGAAAACGCATTTTAAACATAGTTGGACCTGCAGTTGCATCCAACCTTCAACCATTGTCACATTGTCGCTCCTCTAAAAGAGATAGCGTCTCTTGTGCCATCTACTTTTAATCTACATCTAATTCATTCTCAAATTGGTCATTCAATTAAATGCAGATATGTTAAATGTGAAAATCTTTAAAAAAAATAAGGTACTCTAAGAAGATGTGATATCCCCTGAATTTTAACAAGCACAGCTAATCTTTCATTCTTTAACCTTTTTCCTGATTCAATTCAAATTAAATCTTACCTTCAAAAATTATACAGGGTAGAAGGTTTTTTTCACTCCCTTCTTTATATCTAATTTAGCAAATTCTGAAGTATTCTCGACAGTTTTTTCCATCTTCCTTAATGATATTGAAGCACTGACTCTGCATTTTGTGATGTTTACTCCATAATCTTGAAGAATTATGCCAGTTACTTTTTGTGAGACATGGGGAGATATCATTCACTATTACTATGATTGATACATTTCCATTAAAAACTTTTTGCAAAAATGTTTAAACTAATTGCTCATCTATGATGCCAAACTTCGGGTTCGAATTCTGAATCAGAACTACCTGTAGTGTCAGTGTAACAAAAATTAAGTTCCAAGGTAGCATTGTGTGTAGTTCCAAGATAACGTCATTATTTGATTCGACTTGGAGCCTTTTCTTTTCTTCATGGAAACCTAAAACTTGTTTTAACATTGTGTATATGTACATTATACAAATGATGTATACTAAATAGCAAATTTTAATTCAAAAAATAGTAACCCACTAAAAACAACATAAAACCTATCTTCTGATCCCAAAGTGAAATGTCTTTTTGGTCTTCCAAAAAAAAAGTTAAATCCTCGTGCTTATCTTTACCTGAGTGCTTTTTATTCTTCCTAATTTGATTTTTTAAAGCTGTAAAACCAAAACAAAGTTCTTCAAAAATGAAATAAACTTCCTTTTATTAGGCTTGTTGTTCCTCTGAGCTCTTCTTGTCTTCCTCATAGCTTGTCTACTGGTCAAAGCATAGCTCGTCAACTTGTCAATCCTTAGCTCGCTAATGGTAAAAACAAAAAAACTAGTAATACTGAAGCTATAAAAACCATAAATGTATTATGTTTTTATCTATTGTTAATAAAAAAAAAGAAAAGAGCTTTAACAGTCGTTCTAAGTCATTCTGAACATTTACCTGAAGATGAAGAATATTTATTTATCTAGTTTTTAAAAGCATTTACTAACAACTGATCAAAAGAACAGTGAATCCATTTTCAGGTTAACATAAAATGTGCTCATGAAGAATACATAGCTTACAACAGTTTATTTATAAGTTTTTTTTCATACAACATTAATCAAATCAACATTTGTATTTATTTTTCCTAAAAACTTGTGTTTTACTGGGAAAGTGTTTTACTGGGAAAAAACAAAATTAGTTTGTACCCTAATTTTAACTGGTTTAGTTATTTATCAAAATATGCTAAAAAATATACCAACTAACGCCATACTATATGACAAACAGTTTCACGTTCGGGATAAGCTTTCACACAGAATAGGTCTCTTAGAAATGATATTTTAGCGAAACTTATTTTAATTAAGGTCAACAAAATGTTATAATAGTTACCACACATATTTAAATTACCATATGTTCAATGTTACAGGTTGATTTAATGAAAAATAAAATATAAACTACTAAAATGTCAAAAAGTGCGACTAACCCCCTGTAATAACCATTCCCGTTTTTCCTGCAAATAAATTTAGCTTACTAATGTTAAAAGTTAAAAATGCCAATGGCATGTATGTGGTTTTTCATTCTTTGAAAGTTTCATTCTTTGAATTCTAAACAAGAATTTTGATAAATATATTCCAATCATCACTAATAAATAATTAGTAATAAATTTTATATATACATATATATATATATATATATATATATATATATATATATATATATAATTTCTATAAAATTTTATAGAATTTCTAAAGAATCTCTGTTAATTTCTATAAAAAATTCTATAGAACTTTTTTTTCTATTTGTTTATCTATAGAAAAAAAGTTTCATATCAATTTATATAGAAGTTAATAGACATTCTATTTGAGCCCATAGAAATTCTTTAGAATTTCTATGGGCTATATGTTTCAAAAGTTCTAAGAAATTCTATAGAACTTTTTTTCCTGGGTATTAAATTGCCAAGAAAATAAATTTTTCTTAATACTCAGGACAAAAAAATTTTAATTTTATTTTAGCATTATTACAATTATAAATTGTGAAATAAAGTGCACAAAAATTAAAATACAAGATATAAGATATAATACAAGATACAATATACAGTCGCGATCAAAATTTTGGAACATTTTAAAAATTTGCAGAAAATTTGAAATACTTGTTAAAAACCTTTTTTTTTAATTGAAAATTTTGAGTATTAGTATTATATACATGCGCAATTTATGTTATAAGCCACTAAATTTGTTTTAGTCATAGTTTGTTGTTATTTTAGAAAAAAAATTAAAATAATAATTATGGGAAGAACTAATAAATTAACAACCGAAAAACGTGCTCAGATTGTTATTCTACGTGAACAAGGATTGACACTGACTTCTATTGCTTCACGTTTTAATGTAACCCATAGCTGTATCATAAAAACATTGAAGCGATATCATGACACTGGTAATTTTAAAAGTAAAGCTAGAGCTGGACGACCAAAGGTGACTACTCAAAGGGCAGATAATCGCATCCATCGTTATGCAAAAGCATATCCGTTTGCAAGTGCTTCTGAAATTTCATCTGAGGTATTCCCCACTGGTGTTGCACCAAGTGTTGTGACCATTAGAAGACGTTTGTGCAAACAATTTCATTTAACGAGCCATGTTCCATCAAAAAAACCTTGCCTTTCTCCAAAAAATATTAGAGATCGTATTGTCTTCTGTCAGAAATACAAGGACTGGTCAGCGGAAGATTGGGAGGATGTAATATTTAGCGACGAATCATTAATCGAACAATTTGGTTGTCGTTCTACAAGCGTTAGACGCCCGCCTTGCCAACGATACAACCCCAAATATTTGCTTTCAACTGTAAAACATTGCCCTAAAATCATGATATGGGGTGCCATTACAGCCAATCAAAGTGGTGGTTTATGGTTTATGCCTCCTAACACCACAATAAATGGCCATATTTATCTTGAAATACTTCAAGAAAAACTTAAAATATTCATGAACATCACAAATACCCACAAGTTTCAGCATGACGAAGCACCCTATCACAAGGCCAAGCTTGTAAGCAGTTGGTTACTTTAGAATGGAGTTGAAGTCATTGGCCCCTGGCCTGGTAATTCACCGGACCTCAATCCCATTGAAAACTGGAATCATCTTAAAAACGAAGTCCAGAAACTTAGACCATCATCTTCCGATGATCTACAAGAAAAAATTAGACAGGTATGGACTCAATTAATGACTCCTGAATATTTGAGAAAACTATTCAGGAGTCATTCTATCCCTACCCGGCTAGCTAATTGTTTGAAAGCTCAAGGACACCATACCAAGTATTAAATTCAAGTATTAAACTCATAAAACATTTATTAGTATTTCAAAGTTATTATATTCGGAAATTTTCATGGTTACTAATATATTTTGATAAAATAACTGAATAATTTAATAAAAATTGTGTTTTTCATACAATGTTCCAAACTTTTGATCGCGACTGTATATAAGATACGATACAATTTTAGTTTTAAACATAAAACAAAAATTTAATGACCTCGCTAACGCAGCACTATAAAAAATTCGAACCAAAAAATTATGATATAACTCGTCAAAGTAAATAGGAAAAAAAAATACTTGGCATTACTTTCTTCACAAACCTAGCAATCTATTTTGTCTGTATAGACAAAAACTGCGCATAAAGAAATTAGAACCGTTATTGTTTTCTCTTTATATAAATGATCTATCTCTTACCTCGAACATACTAAACTTTATTTTGTTTGCTGATGACTCCAATCTGTTTTATTCTCATAGGGATATTAAAACCCTCTTTAAAGTAGTTAATGAAGAAGTAAACAAAGTAAATGAATGGTTTATTTGTAATAAACTTTCACTTAACGCTAACAAAACTAAATTTATTCTATTTCACAAACCAACCAAAACAGGAAACCTTCCTTTAAAATTACCCAATCTTAAAATCAATAATATAAATATTACTAGGCAAACAACTGTAAACTTTTTAGGTATTATTTTAGACGAAAATTTAACATGGAGGAAACATAAACACTCTTGAAAGAAAACTTTCAATAAACATTGCAATGATGTATAAAACAAAACCATTTTTGGGTATAAGATCTCTAAAAAGTTTATATTTTTCCTTCATACATAGCTCATAAATACCTCACCAAGTTCTCAGAAAATAACTTTGTAACTCAAAAGTATAATCTAAAGTTATGTTCTTATTCTATTCAGTACAGGGGTCCAATTTTGTGGAAAAACTTTCAGCATATTGTTAATATTAAAGAAAAAACACTTCCGCAATTCAAATCTAAATTAAGACGTTATTTAGTACTTACGGATTTTAATATAGCAGATCTTCTATGTCACTTTTAAAGCTTTAAAATTTATTAAACTAAATTAGCACCATAAATTTAAAAATCTAGACCATTTAACAGTACTAAGAATTTCAATGTCTTTATCATACTTTCATTGAATATATATATTCTCTTAAAGTTACCTACAATGTCGAATCACATCCAATTTATAACCAAAAACAGAAAATTTTTGTCATTTTTATTACTATATTTTATTCATTTCTTTTTATTTTTTTTATTTATCTTCAATTATTTTAATACTTTTTTTTTTTCTTTTTTTTCTTTTTAACTTTGTTTCTTAACATTTTAAATTGTCTTTTTTTAAATACTTTTGCTTATATATTACGGATTATTGTGTATTACGGATATTTATTTGCGTTAATATTGGGGCTCGGTGATAAGGCTATTTTATGCCATCTTCTTGCTCCAGCCAATTGTACTTTTCATATTGTTGTACTTTGTAAATATTTTTAACGGCGAAAAAAAAAAAAATCACTAAAACGAATATGAGAACAAAAGTGTATCAGGCCACACGGTACGGGCCTGATACACTTTTGTTCACATATTCGTTTTGGGTTCGTTGGGTGCGATCGACCCCCTTTTTATGCAAAGTGCTTTTTTTAATTTCAAGTGTTTTTTTTATCGACAGTTCTCAAAATGTAACCGATAAAACATTACCCAAAGTAGAAAAAAAAGAGGAAGTTATTAAAGATGATAATAATGTTAACAAAAGCGTGTCATGTGAAGTAGACCAAGCAAATTTAAAAGAACGTGATTTTAAAGAAGAAGAAAAGCGATATGATATTGACGAACTCTTGCGCGGAATTCAAGAATTATCACCACATGAAATATACTAAATGAAGATACAGAAGATACATTTTCAATTTACCAAAACATTAAAACATGGTTGCAAACGCGCTTGTAAAGAAGAATATATACAAAAAAACAACTGTAAACCAACAAATTCTATCAGTATGTATGAGATACGTAAACGAAGAAAAAGAAATTAGAGAAGTATTTCTTGACTTTTTAAATCTTGACAAGATAAGAGGCAAACATATTGGGGAATACTTGATTTTATAGCGAAAGTGGAATTGATCTTAGTTCTTGTAGAAGCCAGTGTTACAATGGCGCACCAAACATGTAATCTGTAAAAAAAGGTGTTGCCAGCTATATTTTAAAAAGATCACCAAAAGCGATTGTAACACACTATAGCTCACATAATTTTAACTTATCAATTACTGTAACATCAAAAATACCAATGATTGATAACATTTTGGGGGTATACAGAAATATATCCATTTATTTTAATACCTCTCTGAAAAAAGAGCGCTGTCGAAGAGATCCGTTGTAAATCAACTGAAAGAAAAAATATTTTGATAGGGATGTGCAAAACAAGATGGTCAGAAAGATATGCCGCATATAATCACTTTTATTTAACTATACCATTTATGGCAAAGGCATTAGAGATTATTTTAGGAATACACTCTAATATAGAATAGTTCAATATAGAGTTTAGTATGGATTGGGACGTACAAAGAAAAAGAGAGGCCAACTAACTCCTTAATGCACTCACTAAGTTTGAATTCATAATTGGTATTATAGCTTTGTACCGCTTACTTCACCCGTTGTCGTATATAACAGAGAGGTTACAAACGCGCACAAATGATATTGTGTATGAATACAGTAGCAGTATACAGTAGCATTCAAAAAACAATCGACAATTTGAACCATCTTCGGAAAAAATTTGAAAAAGAAATTTACGCAATTTATCAGCAAGCTACTCGTATGGCGAGTAAATTATTTGTAGAACCAACGATTGCCAGAATCACTATGAGACAGATCTACAGAAATAGCGTTCCTGCAGAGAGTTCCCATGAATATTATAAATGGGCCTTGATTATACCTTTTCTCGACACCATCATTTCAGAAATCAAAATACGATTTCAAAAGATAAACTGCATTGCTGCTAAGGTTTTATGCTTATTTCTCTCGATAATTTGCAGTAAGGATATAACTACTTTCCAGGAGTTAGCTGAAATGTATAAAGGTGATCTTCCAAACTCAGAAGCTGTAGATCAAGAATTCATGTTTTAGAAAAGAAAATGGTCTGTTAATTAACCTGAAGATAGGCCTAATACTCAGTGGCGGATTAAGACTTCTTGGGGCCCGGGGCTATTTTTGTTTTTGGAGGCTTTTTTATGGGCTAGAGCTTAAATAAGCCTAAGAAAAAAAAAAAGGTCCTTCAAAATTATTGGGGGTCCCTAATTTGGCGGGGTCCGGGGCTATAGTCCCCCTTGATCCGGCACTACTAATACTCTAGCTAAAGCCATTAAAATCTGCGATGAAAATTAATATCCTAATCTCTTGGAGCTTCTAAAGATTGGATGTACACTATCAGTAACGTCCGCAGAATGAGAACGCAGCTTTCCAGCAATACGAAGATTAAAAACATAGTTGAGAGCAAGTATGACTGCAGATAGACTTCTTTATTAGCCATCATGAATATCCACTACAATGAAATTTTTGATTATAAACAAGTCTCAAAATTATATTTTACCTTACATCCTTTAGTTTTTGGATAAAAATTTAAACCATTTATAAAAATATTATTAATCTTTGTATTAATACCCATTTTCGGACAAGGAGCTTGTTTATACGCCTATTTAGTATAAAAACAGAAAAAATATTCGAAGAATAATAAATTCGTTTATGTAAACATTGTTTACACAAAAATTGCCCCCCCCCCTCCTAAAAAATTTCACGGTACGGCCCTGTGTATTAAGCAAGTATTTAACTGTAAAATACAATTGAAGTAATGTTAAAAATTATATTAAGTTTTACTTAACTTGAAAATTGCATTTATATGCCTGTTTTATAAAAATTACTGAGTTTTGCTTAATTAATAGTGTTAACAAACATATGTATGGTCACCGATTTGGTAAGTTACAAAGTAAAATATTTTTAAAGTCCTATTGATATTTTATACATAACATATATAAAGATATTATATGCTATAACAAAATAAAGGAAGAGAATTTTTAAAAAAGCTTAAAATTTCTAAATCATAAAAACACCGTAAGGAATTTGTTGCGCATATGTCATGATAGAGGTGCTTATGTTATTAAAGTGTAGAGGTAACTAGTTAAGTTTGCGCGTTTAACACACATTAAAGCGATAACTTTCTTTTTTATAGAAAAAAAGATTTTTCGTTCAAACTTTTATTTTCTTAAAAATTAATTAACAGGGCAAGGGTCGTAATAAGCAGTGGATTATCTGAAAAAATAAATAAAAACTTAATAAAAACTTAATAAAGAAAAATGTTATTAAGCCCTTCCCCATTTTTTTTATATAAGTTTACAATTTTTCAATAATTTTACAGTAAATTATAATGTACACTACGGGTATTCGAATATCCAAACCGCTGATAAATAGCAAAAAAAAAAATATTGTCTACCTTATAAAGTTATGAAAAAAAGTTATGTATAATTAATTTTAAACATTGGTATAATTTAAACTATAAATTCAAATTATACATATGTATAATCAATAATGATCAATAATGTATAATCATTAATAATCAATAATGTATAATATTAAACTATACTTATGTATGTATGTATGTATATATATATATATATATATATATATATATATATATATATATATATATATATATATATATATATATATATATATATATATATATATATAGTAGGGCCCCGCGAATCGTCAGTTTTTGTTTCGAATTGAATCTCGAATCAAAGCAGGTCTTGATTGGCAATAGTCTTGCGTTTAACATGGTAGTACAATAGTTTCTTCCGCAAACTGTAGTTTTAAAGAGAATGCTAATAAACCTGTCTTGAATAAAGGTTGTGGTTTTTAAAAAAACGACAAAACTTAAAATACTTCCGCATTACTTTAATTGCTTTAACTTTTAGGCGACATTAAAATGTAGCTTATTTGCGAAAGTCGTTTGAAATATATAAATAGATAAATGATACGTGGACTAAAACTTTTAATTGATCATGCTCTTTTTTATATGTCATTCGAAAAACTTTAAATGAAGAATTTTAAAGATAAAAAATTTTAAAAATCCAACAATTCTATAAAAAAAAAATTTAAAGTAGGTTTAAAGTAGCAAATTTTTGTTACGTAGACTTGTTGAAAAAACTGAGTTTAAAATTTCGCTTTACTTCACTTTAATTGTTATGATTTTAAGGAAGGCCTTTAATGCGCTATTTGCATGTAATAACAGGCCGTGCTTTTCTGAAAGTGCTTAAAGGGTCACATTTGGGCCCTTATTTGGTACTGATGACGTCATTTTGACATTTTTTCAAAAAATCAAACTAAAAAAAAAATATTTTCGTCAAAAGTTAGATAAGCTCTTAAGAAAACCTTATAACAAATAACAAAATCTCGAAAAAAACTTACGTGTCTTTCTGAAAGTGCTTAAAGAGTCAAATTTGGGGCATTATTTGGTACTGATGACGTCACGCTGGTCTACTTTTTTTTTATTCAACTAATAAATATATATTTACGTTAAACGTTAGATAATCTCTTAAGAAAACCTTATAGTAAATAATAAAACCTTTAGAAAAACTTACGAGCAATTTTAATAGTGTTTAAAGGGTCAAATTCGGGCCCTTGTTTGGTACTGATGACGTCACGCTAATAATTTTTTCCAAATTTCGCGAAAAAAAAAAATTTAGTAAACAGATTTTTAAAAAGGAAAATTCGAAAAGTTGAATAATATTTTGTTTAGGTGTCGTCCCAATCATTTGTGTTTTCACAAGACGAACAGTTGCGTACAAGTCAATCCATGCAATCAACCCGGGTTTCACATTTTGACTTTTTACACGAACAGGAATTAACTGCAAAACATCTTCTGGAGCAGGTCTAATGAGCATCAATTTAACCTCAAGTTGATTGCCAATTTCTCGCCATCCATATCCATTGGGTTTTGGAATATTGAGATTTGCCTTCACTGATTGTTTGACAATTGCTGTTTGATACGAAACTCTCTTGCAATGACACATAAGAGCATCCCTAGTTGGCAAAAACTTTTAAGGTTCCGTAGGTTCTTTCTTGGCAATAAACTTAAGGTATCTTCCTTCGTTCGTATCACTGCATTATAATTTTTATGACTGACATATAAACTTTTCGATTTGGTCAAAATGGGTTACATCAGAGGTATATGAGTCCTTAACCTTGGAAAAATTGACTTGTACTCTTCAGACTGTCTCATTAGTTTGAGGAACTTTGACTTACCAATCCCGTAAAATGCACTTGTATAATTATTCCCGCTAAATGCATGAAGAGCAAGATGAGCTTTACAACAATCAGTACCTAACTGTGAGGCAATAAGGTTTATCTCAAGAGTCCGTCTTTCAGTAGAGACGCCAATATCCACAAATAATTCTATTTGAAGTTGGTTTTGAAAGTACAAAGCGTAAATAGCAATATCTGTTTCAACCGTGTGAATGCAAACGGTTTCGAAACCAATAGATTCATTATATTTAGGCAGTTTAAAGTATGTTTTTTTCAAAGACAAAACCTCGCTGCGAATCTTTTGTGCGACATGATGGATAAGCTGTTCAATCAGTTTTGGATTATTTTCCCCTACTCAATGGCATTGTTGCATAAGAAAGAATATCCTATTTTGGTGACCGCAACTGAACAGACCCGCAAGTTCTGCTTATTTTAACAGAAGATGCAATTATGCGTTCCTGGACTGGTTGCAAGAACTGAACAGACCCGCAACTACAGCATCCTGAAAAGTCCTTTTATCTAGAATCTTTGCTCTACCTGTGCAGTTTTCCTTCTAAAATTCAAATAGCTTACTTGTATGAGTAATCTCTAAATTGTCTAATACGTGTTCTGTCACATAGTCGAAGAGAAAACGGATAATTGCATCTTCTGTTAAAATAAAAGGAACTTTTTGGGGTCTTGTATAGTTAAGGTAACAAGTCCGATGATAATTTAACTCTAAGGAAACTATGGTTTGACCAATATACTAGCTGGGTTTTCAGCTTTACTATAGCGTTTTCTTTTAACATGTTTGCTGCACTTTCTGTTACAAATTTTGCCTAGTAGACACGGACGCAAAAAAGACGTTATTAAACGTTTTATACTCGTTTTCGACCTCTTTTGAACGTCTTTTGAACGTTTTGGACGTCTTTTGAACGTTAAAAAGACGTCTTTTTTAGGTCCGGTGCCCATTGGATGTAAGTGTTTTATATCCGTTCCTATATTTATTAGTCTTTTTGCAATAGCAAATGCAACACTTTTCATCCGCAATAATTTTTCATGAAACAAAGGAATAATTTTAATTTTGAAGTAGTACATAAAACATAAAAAAACCTTTAAAACTGAGGGCAATATTCTTTGCTTTGCATTTCACACTAAAAGGTTTTTTAATTTACCTGATCTATCTCTTTTCCGAGCTGAGATTCTACGCTTAAATGAGGATGCATTATCCACGCCTACACTCTCGTTGACATTTTCTGCTCTATTTTTCCGATGTTGCAAAATGTTTAATGTTTTTATATTCACATACTTATGGTAACATCTTTGATGAAATAAGAAAGTTGTTGGGCACATTTCAGCAGGTCCGTATCCAGCATTATTTGGTCTTCGAGATTTTTGACCATATAAAGTTTAAACCCCACTCAATTTGAGGGGGTTGCAAATTTTATATTGTTATAATTATTGAACACTGAAATATGAAGACTTGTGGTCCCTGCGGACACTGTCACTGCGTGGTTGCTTTCGCAAGCGCATTTTCAGTAAAACCACGCTGTTTGTTATTATTACGACCAACTTCACCATGATGAAGTATACAAGCATTTTTAATTTCTTTTTCAGGAACCAGATTAAAATGCTGCTACTCGCCATTATTTAGTTTAATAATAATAAATAAATAAAAATAAAACACGTTTTTTTAGTTTTATATTTTATATTTTTGCATTAACCGTTTCTTTTAAAATGATTGCAGTTTGTTATGCAAATATTATAAAAATGACTTTGATTTTTTTCTTTTATTTATGACGGTAATTCTTTACTTTTAAAAAGAACTTCGATGAAATAAAAAAAAGTAAACAGTTTTTGAAAAGTAAACATTTTTCAATGTAAACAAAGAACGGGAACATTTTTTTATCTCTTAGATTTATTAAATTAAAATTATTTTATATTTTTAATACAATATTAAAATAAAAATTAAAAAATTTTTTTTTTTTAGATAAGGTTTATGAAGTTTTGGTTACATAGATTTGAGTAATTATATTTAAAACATCTAATTTTACAAACAATTAACCCCCTATCAATAATTTGTTAAAACTAAATTAATGCTTTGCGGTATTGGATTTATAAACAACATGGCGGATATATCATGCTTCAAATCTTTTCAATAAGCTGCATCAATTTTTGTCTCTAACTTAAGTTATAAGCACTTTTCAAGTGGCACGTAAAAATTTTTAAACTTCTTAAGTTATAAGGAACAAGTCTATGTAAAAATCAGAATGTCCACTCAAAATGTTTAGTTTTCCTATTTTTTTTACATGTAGCGACCAGACTATAATAGATTGCGAATTTCTTCATTTTTGAGAACCAAGTTTTGGATGAAAGTTTAAGTCTGATTCTTTTTTGTTATATTATAGATATATACTGTTATACTATAGATATATCCACAGAGCATCGATATGCATAATTTATTGGCGCTATAAAAGCAGCGATAGTCTATAAATAACAAAATAACTTACAAAACAACTTAACAAAAAAATAACCTAATGTATTAAGTTTCGGTATATAATATCAAAAAGTATTAAAAACTGCTGTTTTAGAAATTATTGAAATTTTGAGAAAAAATTATTAAATATATTCGTTCACATTTAGGACCGTCCCAAAGAGATTTTAAAGGAAGGGGGGATGTGTCTGTTTTTTACCGACAAAAGCCAAAAAAAATTTTTTTGATCGCTAACTTATCTAAAAAAAAAAAGAATAATAAAAAAAAAAGTCCTCGTTTTCCGATATTTGCCAACTGCGAACTATAGATCTAATTTGCCGAACATAGGGGGCTAGACATCCCCTACGCCCCCCCTTCCTCGGGACGGCACTATTCACATATAGAAGGCATAAACACTTTATAAAGCATACTTTTTTTTTGTTCTTTTTTTTCCTAAATCAATAAATCTTTTTACTTTAAGTATTGTATTTCCTCATGTATGTTGACAGACTTTACAGATCAATAATTATACTGATGAACTTTGATATCGTATTTAATCATATCACTTTGACATTTTTTTAAAATCAAACTTAGGAATGATGAACTAATATTTGGTTTGTTGACACCTTTTTTTAGGGTAATTTAAGTCAAACTTTCATTTATTATTCAAAATTTCATGTATTATTCTCCACTTTTTGAAAAATGTTAGCTACTGATTGTGTGATGTACCTCAGAATAATGTTTTTTTTTTCTTTTTATGCGGATAAGTATTTAACTAGAAAGTTTACGGCTCCTCCTCCTTTGCTAATTTGCTTATTTAGCCAGAGACGGCATCGAACCACAAACTTCTTGGTTTTGAACCAAAACTCTACAAATCTACAGTATTGAAACTTAAGTTAGTAAGTAAGCAAGTTGCAGCGAAAACGTGAGAAAATGTTTTTTATGCTGTCTAAAGTTTTTATTTCTTAAAATCTTTTAATCTCATGTGGAGATAGAACAAGATTATTCTAAGCTCGAGAAGAGTAAACAATAGTAGCAACTTAAACCAACCGCATTTACCTGACGTCAATATTTCCGTAAATTTGATACACTATTTACAATCTATAAATAAATATAACATGACTGTTATTTTTAAGCACATCTTTCTTTTTCTATATCGTAAAACTTTTATTTCTCGCCATTTTACTTGTTCTTTAAATCAATAATAAATGGGCTTATGTCAAATTGCCTTAAACGCGAGCGTGTGAATTTCTACCTCACGTTTGGGATTAACCATCATACTCAACCAAAAGCTTCTAAACTAATTCTTTGCTATTTATTTTTCAATTAATTATTTTTATTTCTAGTAAAGAAACGATATTTATTCTATTTAATGCGAAAAAAATAGTTTTTTAAAATGATTTCTAGAAGTAATTTAAGTTTTTTGTAAAAAGTTTGACTTTGAGTCATTATTTAGTTCCCTAGCCGCGCCTAGGTAGTGTATACTTCCAACCAAAACATAAATTAAATCTTAGCTTTGTGTACGTCATTTTCAAAAAATTATGGATTTGCCTAAAAAACGGCTAGAGAACTAAATAATGACTCAAAGTCAAACTTTTTACAAAAAACTTAAATTACTTCTAGAAATCATTAAAAAAATTTTAAATCAGTTAAAATACTTAACTGATTTTAAACTTTTGCAAGAGACTGTCTATAGTTCTATAAATTGTTGACTATAGTTCTATAAATTGTTGACATATAACACTAATAACTAATAACATAAATACTTCAAGCACCATCAGCCATTTTTGTGTGCGGGCGCGATACTATTTTTTCCATTCAGATAAAATCTTTCAGATATTTGAAATATATAAATTTCTAATACTATTTAATAGTAAATTATTAAATACTTTTCTTGTCTTTCGCTTACGCTATTTTAATTAAAATAAAAGTTGTTTGCCTCACACGCAAATGCATTCACGTCTAAATTACTAAAAAGCATTACTTAAAATAGTTTGACTTTTAAATAAATACTTAGCGTTTAAGGAATATTAATTTTAGATAACATTGTTCTATTTTAAAATATTAAAATACAACATGCCAACACACATATTTAGTCGGTTATGTCAAATTTATATTCAACTGGATACGAGCCAGAATCATGAATGAATTGAAGAAAAAATTAATTATGTAGTATCTTTGCGATTCAACTCAAAAATCCTCTCCAAGAATGAAATACAGTGTCAGTTGTATATAGTACTTTAAAGTTGTTTATTCAACACAGTACTTGGTAAAATGTAACAACAAAGTTTCATTGGTTTTTATTTGTTTTTTGCAAATGACAGTCGGTATTGTATGTTTGAAAACTCTTTATAGTTTACTATTTCAATGTTTTTATTTTAGTTTGTAATTTCTTTTTATGTTCTCTAAATATTCAAAATACAAATAATACTTTTACATATGCTTTCTAAATATAAATTACAAATAATGTTTCAACAAATAAAAGAATTTCCTTTTTTTTTAAATTCAAGCATGATAAAAAAAATTTAAAATTTTTAAAAATGATAATAAAAATTACTTTACTTCTTTGGGTTCAAGCTGTATTGATTGATGCTCTTCAACTGCCAACTTTTCTTTGGGATCCTAGAAATAAAATGTAGGTATATATTTTTATTCTGATTATGCAATTTTTTTTTTTTAATTTTTGAAAATGAAGGTTTTAATTTAGTATTTCTATAAGATTTAATTAATTGTTAATTTCACTTTATAGTATATATGCAAAGCTAGAAACAGTCAAAAACAGTTATAAACTGAAAAGAATGTTATAATATTTTCAATCCTGGATTTACTGGATAGGCCACTGCCTAGAGCCCCACAATTTTGATGGCCCAAAATTGGTTTAAATAATGTTTTATTTTTCTAGGGTTTCTAGAATCTTATTTTAAAAAATATTATTTTTATAACCTTTTTTTAAAATAAAAAATATATATATTTTTTTTTATTTTTTAAATTAAGAAAAATTTCATTAAATTTTACTTGATTTTCAAATTAAATTGTTAAGCAATATTTAAGGTAAATAAATAAATTTTTAAAGTCTTCACTTTAAGAATAATCTTACTCTTAATTTAAACTCATTGAGCTTTAAACTCATTGAGCCAGATCAATCAGTTTATGAAAATGTTATACAAGATTCTATTTATCCAGAAGTTTCTGAATCATTCGTTAAACGTTGTGACTTGGATAACAACATAAATAATGATATTGGCTTATGAGAGACTCTTTCCAAGGACAGTATTTCATTTTGAATTTCACAAGAACCAAAATGTATTCAGCAAATGTACAGATATTCAAGAATCAGAACAGATGTACAACATTTACAATTGCTTTTATTCAAAGTTATTTCACACATGCCAAAAAGTAAATGGTGAAATTTACAACCATTAGTGCTTAATTTCTTTGCAAGATAATGGAAAAATGTTCTGTTTTATATATCAAATTCTGAAGATTTTTTTGTCACAACATATAGGACAGAAATCATGAAAAAGAAGCTAAAAAAGAACAATAATATCGGAGAATAGTTTTTAAAGTTTATCCTATAAATATAACTTAAGTTATATTTATAGGATAAACTCTGTTAGTGTTTATTCTTTTGTACATATTATGTTCAAACTAAAACTCATTAATTGATATTTATACACCTACCTTCAGTTCTCCTTGTTTTACTTCAGTTCTTCTTATATTTTTAAGGCATATTAAATTAACCTTTACAATTGCAGTACTTTTAATAGTAGTTTATAAACTATGAGATAGTATTAGATCTGGTTTATGCATAATGTATTATTAAAAATTAGTAAATAATCTTAATATAGATTGAATATATTTATTTAATTGTTAACTTGTTTTCAAATAATTTACAATCATAGTTATGTAGTATTATAATAATGTATAAATATTGCAGTTTTGCTGGTGATCTATGTGAAGGAAAATATGCAAAAATCTCAGTGAATTATGAAGCTACAATTTATTTTACTTGTCCACATGAAGCACTTTGTAGTGATGTTATTGAAGGGGACTCAAACAATGCGAAATCTATGTACGAGAATATGTATATTGTTTCTAAAGAAGAATTTGAAAACTGTGACGTAAAGGAAAACCGACAACCGGTATTATTGTGTGACAGTCCTGAAGATACTTCAGTGATTAAATTCACAAGTTTCTATATCTTTGATGTTAAATCAAGTCTTCGAATTCCATTTAAAGATAATACAACCTATTATTTTGTTGGTAATATTAATTTTTTTTTTTTTTTTATTTATACTATGTTAAATATTTAAAATAAGATAAAAAATGCTAATATAAGTACTAATTTCTCAGATAACTAATTTATGTTGGAATAATTTATATTGTGAACTTTAGCTTTACTTTGTGTTCATCTTTATATCAATGTACTGTATCATACAGTAATGTTGTTAAAAAGGATTTAGGCAACAAGATTAAAAATGTGGATAATTAAAGCCAAGTTTTGTATATATTTTTTTCAAACATATATATGAATAGTTTGTTGATAGTTTAATCTAAATCCTTTGGAATAAAATAGAAAATCTACTGAGCAAAGAAAACTAGATAATAAAATATATAGACTTTGATTTTGATTTAGATTTCAATTTTTTTTTTTTCAAAAATCCTTTGAAAATAGTTGCTTAAATATTTGTTCTTTCATATCGAACTAGTTAAACATGCATAATGCATACTGGCCGAAGAACAATAATAATGGCTGAAAATAAGTTTTTTATAGTCTAAATGATAATATTAACAGAGGTGGTTAGTAGTGGGTAATGTGTAATGTACTATTTATGTATATATGTGTATGTATGTATTTATAGTTTGACATCTAATTTTATTGTTTATGGTAAAAAAAAAAAGGTTCTTAAAGGCTCTTTATGTTTAAATAAGACAAAATCAAGTATGCTTTTTGTAAAAACCATTAAATTTAATAGAGGAAACTCTATTAAATTTTCTAGGAAAATTTTATCGTTTTTCAAAAAATCACAAAAGTGCAAGTTAATAGATTTGAATGTTTTTACATATTTTTACATTTATAAACATTCAGAATGTTTTTATTTTTAAAAAATAAATAAAAACATTCTAAATTTTTTTAATTTTTATTTCTTTATTGTTTACCTACATTAACTGATAAATAGGTAGAACATTCGAGGAGTGCTGCTAGATTGACTGACAAATAGGTAAATATGCAAGAAGTGCTGCTATATAGACTGACAAATAGAATACAAATAGTAAACATGTGTGGAGTGTTGTCACATCAACTGAAAAATAGGTAGAACATGCCAAGAGTGCTGCTAAATTTACTGAGGGTTTTGGTTTGGCAGGCAATCTATCAATTAAAAAAAAAACTTTTTTAAAAAAATCTGTCAATTAAAAAAAAGTTTTTAAACCTCTTCTGGTCTTCTAAATTTTTTCCTTAAACAACATAAAGTTTACATTTTATGGTAAAAATTAAATTCAAATAAGCAAGAGTATATATATATATATATATATATATATATATATATATATATATTTATATATATATATATATATATATATATATATATATATATATATATATATATATATATATATATATATATACACACACACACACTTACTAAAGCGTATTTTTATAAGCATTTGCTCACTTTTTTTGCTTACCTTAACCCATACAGCTTTTTTAGAAAAAGAAGAAAAAAAAATGAAGAATGATGAATAAAACGATTGCTTCCCCATCCCAAACCCTCAGTCAATGTAGCAGCACTCCACTGCGAGTCAGGCTATTTGTCAGTCAATGTATGTACTGAAGCCCCCGGCAGCAGGCTATTTCAGTATGACGTCAGATTGCTTACCTTAGTACGCAATACTATTTGTATATATATATATATATATATATATATATATATATATATATATATATATATATATATATATATATATATATATATATATACACACACTTATGTATGTATACAAATATATAGATCCCTTATAGGTCAGACATAAAAAGAAATTAAAAAATGAGACCAGAAATTTTTCTTTAATTAAAAGATTGGCTGCCTAGCCAAATCCTTAGTTGATCTAACAGCACTCTTCGCATATTCTACCTATTTGTCAGTCAATGTAGCAGCGCTCCTTACATGTTTTACCTGTTTGTAAGTGGTTTTATGTACACTAAAATAAAAAATAAAATAAAACAAGTAAAATTAAAAAATAAAAACAATATTAAATATTTAAAAAAATAAAAACTATTCATTGAAAGTTCGGGTTTTTACTGTAATTTAGAAAACAATTATTTTGCAATTAAATTAATGGTTTTAAATTTTAGATAACACAGAAGGGTTGCATGAAGTTCAAAAGTAATTAAAAGTGATACAATTTGTTGTCATAAGAATCATTTTTTACATTTCGTACTCTCAAAGTCAACAATTTATAGAACTATTGACAGTCTCTTGCAAAAGTTTAAAATCAGTTAAGTATTTTTTAGGTAAATCCATAATTTATTGAAAATCACATACACAAATGACATTCACAAAATTTAATATATGTTATATACATACACATGTATATAACATAAATTAAATCTTAGTTTTGTGTATATCATTTTCAATAAATTATGGATTTACCTAAAAAATACTAAATTGATTACAAACTTTTATATATATATATATATATATATATATATATATATATATATATATATATATATATATATATATATATATATATATATATATATATATATATATATATATATATATATATATATATATATATATATAGAAAATCACTTAACAATTTTTTTTTTTCATTTTACACTGTGTTTCATCAACAAAGACTCATCTTTGTTGATGAAACACAGTGTAAAATGAAAAAAAATTTTGTTAAGTGATTTTCTACTAATTTATAATTGCTCTGTTCTTTTAAGAACATTGAGCACTCTTTTTTTGTAGAATACATTTTTAAAATTGTTGAAATATATATATATATATATATATATATATATTTCATCTTTTATTAGTCTTAAAATTGTTAACTACCTTGATTTAATATATATATATATATATATTTCATATATATATATATTAATATATATATATATATTACCTTGATTTTATATATATATATATATATATATATATCATCTTTTATTAGTCTTAAAATTGTTAACTACCTTGATTTAACTTTTAATCTTACTCAAAATTCATTCCAACCATACTGCAAGCCTGATAAAATAAGCTAAGTTATGTACATGCTGATTCTAACCATCCACCTAACATAATAAACAATCTTCCAAAAAATATCGAGCTAAGATTGTCCGCTAACTCATCAAGTGAAGTTATTTTTAATAAGTCGACACATCTTTATGAAGACGCACTAAAGCCATCGGGATATGGTTATAAGTTGGCATATAAACCAAGCATAACAAATGTTCCAAAAAATCACCACAAATGAAGTATAATCTGGTACAACCCTCCATTTAGTAAAAATGTTACAAACAAAATTGGTCAACGCTTTTTAACCCTAATTGACAAGCATTTTCCTAAAGACCACAACCTACACAAAATATTTAACAGAAACACTATTAAAATAAGCTACTCCTGCATGCCAAACATTAAATCTATCATCAACTCACACAACAAAAATATTTTATATGGTGATTTAAAGTTATAAGAAAAAACCTGCAATTGCATTAAAAAATCTCTTTGTCCTTTGTCAATTGCTTGCCTAACAACATTGTTTACCAAGCCACCGTAAGCTCAAATAAACCTCAATACAAAGATAAGGTGTACATTGGGATAAGCCAAACCTCTTTTAAACTACGTTATGCAAAACATCTAAAATCCTTCAACATAAAAAAGTACAAGAACGACACTGAGTTATCTAAGGAAGTATGGGATTTAAAAGATAACAATTTTACATCTTCAATCAAATGGAATATAATTAAACGCTGTAAATCATACAATCCTGCGTCAAAAATTTGTAAGTTTTGTTTAAATGAGAAATTTGAAATATTATTTTACAAAGGAGATAATCTGCTAAATAAAAGAGGCGAAGTAGTTTCGAAATGTAGACATAAAAATAAATTTCTTCTTTCATTATTTGATAGCGGAGATTAGTTTTCCATTACGTCTTCTTGTACTAAGACGTCAGAACTCATTCTACTGTAGTTTGTAATTTTTAAACGGTTTTTATATTTTTGATTTTGTACTTCATGGCTGATGATTGCCGATAGGCATGAAACTTTAAGTTCCATTAAAAGTTGTTTTTTCTATATATATATATATATATATATATATATATATATATATATATATATATATATATATATATATATATATATACATATATTATTTTTAAAATTTTTATAAAATTTTACTTCTTTTGAGACCTAACATGATATACTATTAAATTTTTTTAATTTAGTGTTAATTTATTACATAGAACACATGTAGGGGGTGGCAGCAGACAATTTCAAAAAAAGTTGTTTTTAGAAGCACTTTAATATATATATATATATATATATATATATATATATATATATATATATATATATATATATATATATATATATATATATATATATATATATATATGTATATATATATATATATGTATGTATATATATATATATATATGTATATATATGTATATATATATATGTATATATATATATATATATATATATATATATATATATATATATATATATATATATATATATATAACTAAATTTAACTAATGAATCAATATGAATTAATGAGTTGTGGTTATGAGTTATTGAAGTACAATATAATTTAAAAAAATTTTTTTTTAGCAACATCAGATGGTAAAAAAAAAGGGATAACCAATTTAAAAGGTGGTAGGTGCAAAGAAAACAACATGAGACTAGCCATGTATGTACGAGGTATGTATCCATAGGTTTATGTACAAAATATATATGTTTAAAATGTTTATTTAAATGTTGCATTTGTTTAAATAAAACATTTTTTAGCTTAAGTTTTTTTCAATTTAAGATTTGCTATTGCATATTAAGATAGTAAAGTTGTATGCTTAAAAAACAGAACTTTTCTGATAAACATTTTTAACTCCATGCTAAATTTTTAACTCCATGCTATAACCTTTTTTAGCTTTGCAATATTTCAACAAGCAAAGCAAGAATCCAATGGACTTTTTTGAGCTAATTGTTACAAATAAGCTTATAAAAAATATGGTATAAGAAATTAATTGCATTACAACCCAAGTCAGCTAATAGCGTCTGCCCAGAAGAAGATATTTTTGGAAAACAATAAATATATGATAGTTTCTTAAAATTTACCTTTATATATTGGTATGTCAAATTGTCTTTCTTTATATGGATGTGTCAAATTGTCTTCGTTTGGTGTCTTCGTTTGGTGTCTTTGTTTGGTGTCTTTGTTTGGTGTCTTCGTTTGGTGTCTTCGTTTGGTGTCTTCGTTTGGTGTCTTTGAGCACTACTAGTTCTACTACTGATCCTGGTGGAGATTCAGGTGGTGGAGATTCAGGTGGTGGATGCTTGCATGATATTACAGAATTTCTTAACCTGAGTACTACAATTGACAATATTGGACAACTCGTGTTTAGGCAATATAAATAAAAAAGGCATAAGTATTTTGTTGAATTGTATTAACTTTGCAATTCAAATGTTGTAATTAAGGTAAAAATCTATTCTGGTGTGGCAACTCCCGATAAACACTTCTTGGGTCACATAGGAACTATTGTTTTTAAGTTAATGAAGAACTTTTTTTGGAATCCTGTCAAGAGACGAATTAAGTGATTGTAAGTTGTGATAGGCCATTTAGTGATCTTGAAAATATATTATTTGAAGCATTCGTGATTGCTAATTTTTAAATTTTTTATTCCTAGGTTTTTATGAAAAAAAGTATCATCAATAAATAAAAACCGAAACTTGATTAGAGATCACAAACAAATCATATCAGGAATTGATTAGGCTAACAAAATGGTATTGTATTATGACTGCTTAGGAGAGTCAACTAGATGGTATTAAAAAGTTGTTCTTCATCTTTTTGATTTTTTTGTATTTAAAGTATACTGCCTTAATTGCAAATATGGCATAGATAAAACAATCCCCTTGCTCAGTTTTGAGAAATTGTTGTTACTGATTTATTGAGTGAATGAATACTTAAATCAAGTTATCTCTTGAATCAATAAAAATAACCTCAATTACTTGTCTGCAATACCACCAAATGATAAGATAAAATTGCCCACGAAACCATGTCCAGTTTTCTCTAAAAAAAGTGTGAGAAACCATGCTATGAAGCATTGTTTTCAGCAGTAAGCCTTCATTTTGTGTTGGCAAATGTTTTAAAAAATATCATGTAAAAGCATAGCTTTGTAAAATATATTTTAAAGAAAGCAATACTTTTATCTTTTTTAAGTTTCTTTTATATCTTTATTTGCATTTAAATTGGAGGTTTTAGAAGTAACTAAGTTACTTTATTTATATAATCTACTCTGGATTTAAAGCAAAAGAAAATATCTGACATAACCAAACAAGTTTAAATAAGAAAAGTATATAATTTAACAAAAACAATTTTTAATAAAGAAAGTATTTGACTTAATATAGCCAAACAAGTTTAAATAAATGTAGAAAGGTTTATACAATTGACAGCAAGCCTCTGCTTACTATATTACTTGTGTTAAATTACAGTGGTGTTACTTGGCAGCAAACAGCTAAAAATATTACAGAATTTTGTATGTATAATATAATTATGCATATTTTGTATGTATAATATAATTATGCACAAAATTTTACACTGTATATATATATATATATATATATATATATATATATATATATATATATATATATATATATATATATATATATATATTTTCTTAATATTAAAAATAAGCTAAAAAAAGTTTTAAAATTAAAACAAAAATTTAATTAAATTGAATAATTAATAAAATAAACAAATGTTTTTTAATATCTTTAAATTAGTCTTAAATTTCAAAGTCAAATCTCATAGGATAAAAATAAAAATAACAATTTTTGAAATAAAAGATTTACATAGAAGTAAAAAAAAAATTCTTTATGGGTGGCAAATTTTATATCAGCAGTCTTGTTACAGAACACTACAGAAGAACATTTATTAAGGAATTTTACACCGCTTTAATGTTGTGAACATGGTCAGAATAGAAATCAAATCTTGGACCTCTTGAAGTTTTAACCGCTGAAAGCATCATATGTTTTTATCTGCATATATGTCTAACAGATCAAGTTGATTAGTAAAATTTTGACATATCAAGTCAACACTGCAGTCTGATACAGCTTTAATTGATCAAACAGCATTTTTAAGCTAGTCCCTTCTTTAACCCATTCATTTGAAATAAGTTTCCAATTGGAAGAAACTTTCTAAATAAATTAAAAGAAAATTACATGCTTAAACTACTTTATTTATTTTAATTTGATTTTAATTTGAACCATCAGGGTGGCAGCAACCTGGAAATTTTGAAAAGTCCGGGAAATTCTAAATTATGTTAAAATGTTAGGGAATATATTAAATTTTGCAAATACCATGAAAAAGTCAGGGAACTCTAATGGATTCAGTAACAATATACATATATATTTTTTGCTTATTTGAGATCAATTTATTTTTTTATTTCATCAAAAATCAATTTATTTTTTTATTTCATAGTTAATTTTATTTTATTTTGTTTAAAAATATTTATTTAAAGTAAACAGTTTTTAAGAAAACTTTTATTATATGGGTAAAGTTGTGTGAGTTTTATTTGTTGTCTTTTTATTGCTACATTTTTAAACTTACACTGGTAATTCAGTAAAATTTAATTTTAGTCAAGGAAAATGCATGGCCTTCTAGAAATACAGACCTTGACATCGCAATAAAATATTTTTTGACTGGAGGCCGATTCTATATAAACAGCGATTGGTCTAAACACAAGTTTTAAGCGACTTTGAGCGTTAATTATTCAGCAACGAGAAAAATTAGCAGTAAAGAGGTTAAAGATAAAGATCTTTTTGTAAATTGCGACACATTTATCAAAAAAAGAGTTATCAATTATGCCTCCAAAATGTTGTGTTCCATGCTGTAGTAGTGGTTATGCTTCATCAACTATAAAGGTGTCCGCTTATTGATTTCCTTGTGATGAATGCGATAAAGGAAAGTGGATAAAGCTATCCCAAGAAAAAATCTGATTGTAAATAAATACACTGGTGTGCCGACTTAATTGGCCTATAGATTGCAGATCTTTTACATTTTATCGTGGAAAAGAACATCCTACAGAACCACCAACTGTCTTTTCTAACATACCAGCTAGCTGTCTTAGTTTACTTATTTCTAAACCCAGAACACCAAAATTGTCATCGTCCAGTATAAGAAATACAAAATTAGATGAACTAGATAGCTTTAGGGAACATGATTTTTTTCGATTTGATAGCATAAAAGAAAGACTCTTGCGTAGTAATGATTTTATTGTATACAACATAAATGACAATAATGATGTTGTTTACATTCAGTCAAAAGAATTTGTATGTGGTATTCCAAAGTTTTTAGTTATTAATATTAATAGGGATTTAACATTAACTTTGTTTCATCTTAGGTCATCTTTCAGTATTCTCATTTTAATATCAAGTAAGATATCATGTTGTAAGTATTGGTCAGTTTTTGATGAAATCATACGTTACTTAAAAAATAAAGATATTTGTCATAAATAAAATGTATTACTTAAACATATGGACTGTATAAAAGTTGGTGAATTTACTTACTCTTCTGATATAATCACTCGAGCTCACTTGAATATTTTGCTATATCCAGGTCTCGGTACAGCTAAATTTCTAATGACTATAAATTACCCAATATTAGAACTTTGACAAGAATCACTTCAAAAGTCGGATTACAAGATAGTCTGGAATTTTTGAAAAATGTTATGATGAGTATTGAAAATACACAACGTAAATGTATATTGCTGATTGATGAAGTTTATATTAAATCCACATTAACTTATCATGGAGGTGTATTATTTGGAAATTCTGCCGATCAACCTGGTTGTTGGCTTTTATGGTAAAATGTTTATTTGGTGGACCAGAGTTTTAAGTAAAAATTATTCCAATTAGTCACTTAGATTCTGATTTTCTTTTTAAATGATGCAAACTAATTATTGAAAAAATTAACAATCAACCCAATACAAAACTGTTATCAATTATTACTGGTAGAAGTAACCAAAAGTTTTTTAAAATGATAAATAAAGTTGAAGAAAAACCTTGGTGCGGTGATAATGAAAACACATTTTTGTTGTTTGATTATGTTCATGTCATGAAGTGTGTTCGTAATTATTGGTTAACTGAATAAAGCGGAGAACTAGTTTTTGACTTTGTAACAAACATGTAGCAAAATGGAGTGATTTAGTAAATCTTTACAAGTTGGAATCTGCTAATTTTTTAAAGCAAATTAAATGAAATTTCCATCTCTCCAAAACCAATTGAGCAACAGAAAGTTGATGCTTGCTTACATTTTTCTGTGATGAAACGGTTGCTGCTCTTACAAATCATCCATCCATTAAAAAAGATGAAGTTATTGGCACCAAATTTATTTCTATTGAAAATAGAAATAAATTTGGTGCCAATTTAATTTCTATGAAGTTTTGAAAAATTTGTAATGTAAAAGGTGTTGGAGCAGATATTTGTTATAAAGATGAGTACCATGGAGTTATAAGATCACACACAGACAAAAACCTGCTATTCTTATTAGATGTGGCAGATATGGTTGAAAAAATGAAAAAATCAGGTGCAAAATGTATTAAGCAGCTTACAAAAGATACCTCTAAATGTATTTCTCATGTGTGTAGGGGGTTAGTCAACATTGCAAGATATCTTTTGGATTGTAGAAATGATTATGTTATCCTGGGGTGGTTCACAACTGATCCATTAGAAAAAACTTTTAGTAAGCTTCGCCAGGGTTCTGGAGGAACCTATTTTATTACTGCTCAATCTGTCATAGAAAAAGTTAGAATCCAACATGCAAAACTTTGTTTACAGTTAGAAATAGATAGTTTTGATGATTGTACCAATGGTCATTCCTGTAAAAACTGTTTTCGAAGTTTAAATGAGCATGAGTGCAAAAATTTTGATAACATGCCAGAACTTAAAGATAAAGTTTAAGCAGAATCATTACTTTCAATTATATATATTGGTGGTTATGTTCAAAGAAAAAATGGCAATGATCAAACTGATACACAATTTTATTATAAAAAATGTGGTGCCTGCATTTTATGACTTGATTACAGGAGGTCTTGTTATTCCCTTTGACAATATTGTTCAATGGTGCATATTTTGTTTTATTTTATTTGAGCAGTTATCAGAAGAATTTTGTCGAACATTTTTGATGAAGTCATTCTTATCTGTATCAAACAAGTTTCAATTTGGTATTTATGACCGACATTGTTGCACTTTAGCAAATATATTTCTTAAAAATCTAGCAATAATAAATCTCCAAGATGCTCCAAGGAGTCCAGGCAATAAGTTTTAAAACTGTCATGAAAATGAGTTTCTATTTAAATTTTATCTTATATAAGAATTATATTATAGTTTATAACTTTATCGTAGTTTTACTTTTAAGACAGCTTTTATATATTGTTATTGTTATTGTTATAGTTTATATATTGTTTTTTGCTCTCCTTGTCCGCATCCGCTTTACTTATTAGCGCTTCGCTCGGCCTCCAGTCAATAAAAATTTCGGCCTCGTTGTCAAGGCCTGTATTTCTAGAAGGCTATTGGAAAATCAAATTAAAGTTGTCTTGCCACGCTAAATATAGATTGCATCAACTTTTAGTTTTAAGATAAAAAAAAGCATCTAATTTAAACTAAAATATCATGAACACATTTATTAACTCTTATAACCTAATTTAAATATGTGAATAATATATGAATATGCTATACATGTTTTTAAGCATCATATTATGTTTATAAGTATTTTTTTCCTTTATGTTAACTCTTTGTGAGGATTTATTGTAAAGCATTTCCTATTTAGGACAACAAGATAACAGCCCAATTAATGAACATATGTGTTATGAACCCAAGAAAGTTGTAAGTTTATTGAAAACTGATTCCCCAATCACTACAACCGCTTCTTTTCAACTGCGACCTGAAGCTTTTCTTAAAACCACTCAATTTTCTAGTTCAAATACAGAGCCTTCTGGTGTAAAAACAGAATTTTCTATTGAAAACACATATAAAAAACCAGTTCATGAACAAATAAAACAAAATCCCAGTACAGATTCAAAAGGTCATTTTTGGTACGATGTATTATATGGGGGTATTGGGTTTATTGTGGGAATATTTATTACAATCTTCATTATTAAAGTAAAGAAGTCTTGGACGGAAAAAAGGTAATTTTAAATTTTTATTATTTTGAAAAAGCATGTTGCATATCATGCTGCCAATGGGTAAAGTATTTCAAAGTAAAATGGCGTTGGATAAAGTATATTTAAAAGTTTCAAATTAAAATTCATTTTTATTTTTTAGTCTTTCTCAAACTAAAGCTGTATGCCCAGAGATTTATAAAGAAAAAGATAATAAAACTGAAATAATAAATCCGAACAATCAAACCCAGCTATTATTTAGCGATAATCAGGCATATCGGCATTCTACTGAAGGTAATCCGCTAATTGAAAAACTGCCATTTTCTAATGAGAATGATTGTGTCATTCTCGTGTCTAAGTAAATAGAAATTAAATTTTTTGTCTTTTTTTTAATTTATGTTTTATTGCATAAAATATATACTTCATCCCCGTTTTTTTACTGTAGCATCAAATACTTTTTACGTTTTTTACTTATATATTTACTTTTAATTTTTATTGTTATTATAAAATTTTTTTTTTATTTACTTCTATTATTATGTAGTTTTTTATTTTGTATATATTGTATATATTTTTTATTAAACATTTTATATTTTTAAGAAAGTTACTGCACATTGTAAAATTCCCTTTTAACTGTCCAGTTTATTTTTATGAAAATGTTACTGCACATTGCGTGATTACTTTTTAAGTGTTTAGTTTATTTTTATTAAAAAGTTACTGCACGTTGTGTAATCACTTTTTAAGTGTTTATTTTCTTAAAACTGTTCAAGTCTCCTATTCTTTTTGTCGCCTTGCGATTGTGTTTTGTACTTTTATTGTGTGCGATATTTGTTTTTGTCAGTAACTACGGTAAAACCTTGTCTCATATTACAAGTCTACTAGAAGTTTGATAACAACAATAACAAAATATTATACAGAAGTATAAAATTATACTCTGAAATACTATGTGATATTTAATTTTCTATATAAAAAATCATTTCATAATTTTTTTGTAATATAGTTCACACTGAACCTCATAAAATCCTCTATACTTTTATATTTATATCTCAATCATTTTGTTTTTAAAAGATGGTTTGCAAAATCTTTATTTATTATATTTTTATTACAGCTAGTGTATTCAGCGCAAAGTGGCCTACATCCTGATATCAGTAAGGTCCAAATATTTTTTCTAAGTTTAGTACAGTTTGATTAAGTCCCGTTTGAAAAAAAAGAATCGCAACTATTATTGCGATAAAGCCTGTTAAAGGATTAACAGGCTTTATAATAACAAGTTTAACAGGCTTTATAATAACAAGTTTAACAGGCTTTATAATAACAAGTTTAACAGGCTTTACAATAACAAGTTTAACAGGCTTTATAATAACAAGTTTAACAGGCTTTATAATAACAAGTTTAACAGGCTTTACATAATGGTTAATTTTATGATCTTAATCCGAATAATTTCCTATTCTCTTATTTTCAATTAGGTTAACTATTCCGAAATTAACAACCAAATTAATTCTCAAGTTTTGAGAATAAGAAATATATATTCAAAGGGCAATTTTTTTATTTTTTTGAAATCAGAATGTTGAAATGAATTTATTCATTTCAACTTTTTCTCATCGAAATTTAATTACAAATTTTGATGAGAAAAAAATCAAATATCTTTAATAAAATGACTTATTTAGAAAATAAAAAATTATTTGAAAACGTTTATCAAGAGCCACGATAACGTGAGCCCTTGTTTTTTTGGTGTTTCAGCAATTGTGTGTTTATGCAAATACCAAAGCCTTTGACTTCGGTATGTGTATATACACACAGTTGAATAGTAATATATCACAATAACCCAAATCTAGGATATCTATCTTACTTTTGTATATTTCTTTGTCTACACGCTTTTATATGATGGTATAATAAAGTAAATCAAAAATCCAGATTATTTACTGGTGTAAAAATTTAAAGAGCTTTCATAGAACACATAGTTCGACAAAAAGAGAAACTTCTTGTCCTCAATGCTAAAGGCTACTGATTGTATTAGTGCACACATTGAATTTTTAAATAGTTTTTTAAAGTAAGTATCAAAATAATAGTTTTGTCTATAATTATGATTTTTAAATAAAGGTTGTTATTAAAAATGGTAATTTATGGCTATTAAAAATGGTAGTTTATGGCTATTATAAATAGTAGTTTATGGCTATTAAAAATGTTAGTTTATGGCTATTATAAGTAGAGAACTTTTTCAAAGCTCTAGCAAAAGCTTGATATCCAGATTTTTACGTTTACGATTATGTTGATTTCTAACTTTATCTTTTTTAAAAATAGAGAACATGGAATAAATTAGTTAAAGGTGGGCTTAAAAATGAATCGACCCTTACGTATATGCTGAATATGCGCAGATAATCGTTTGAGCAGCTCTCGCGAAGTGGTTAAAGCGCTTGCTTTAGAAGCAAAAGATCCAGGGTTCAAAGCGAGCTTTGGATATACTTCGTACCAACTTCCTTGTTAAATTCTTTTCGCGGTACTCTGTGACTAGACCGTTAGGTCTTATTGAGACTCCTAGAAAAAAATTAATTTAAAAAAATCGTTTACACAGTTTAAACGAAATAAAAGGTGATAGCTAAGATTTTGTAATACCTGGCAGGGGTTCAAAGAAGAATCCGATTCTTTTAGTTCAAGCCAATCATTTGACGAACAATTTGCAGCAAATGATATTGGAGTTCATTTGTTGATTTTAAAGCAACACACAAACTTCAGCCCCTGAATGCTGGTGTTTACGGATCATTTAAACGCTTGTACAATTGTTAACTAGACCTTTGACTTCTAATTTTTATACTAGCGGAACTTTTCAGACTAGCTTTGTTAAAGGGATTATTGCCAACTAACATTTCTAGTGGTTTTTCGTTGGTTGTTTGCAGTGCAAGCTCCAGTTTTTCCATTTTTAAATAAATACTTTGTGCCTATGCTCTTGCTACTGTAACAAAAATATCGTCGTCATAAATACTCGTTAATGCATTCATTGTATATATATTTAATTGAAAGCCTAAATTCACCTATTTTATAAGCTAAATAAAAATGAAAATATTCCTTTTTAAACTAGCTGATATTCATAAACATCTAGGTGTGGTCTTGGATGAACCTTGTCGTGAAAGCTCCAACTAAACACTTTAGAGAGAAAGCTCTCAAGAAATATTTCATTGATGTCTAAAGTAAAACCTTTCCCGAATATCCTAGCCTTAAAATATATATTTTTTATTAATGCATAGTTATGGTAATAAATATTTACCTAAGTTATGGTAACATGGCCTGTTCAAGCACAGATTACACTAGGCTTAAAAAACTCTGCAGTAAACAAAAACCTGCCTATAGAACTGTCTTTGTAAGTAAAAAACGTGTCTTGTGAACCTCTCTTATGTAAACTTGGAACGTTGAATGTATAAATTAAAATATGGACTCCACCAATAATGCAAACCTGTTTTAGCGAAATAAGCCATAAATTTCCCTCAGATTATTACTATTAAAATAAATGATGATGTTACTATTAAAATTGATGTTACTTTTACTAAAAGAAATACACTTGAACAGTTCAAATCTGAATCAAAGCATTATTCATTGTCAACGGACTTGAGTTTTCTTTTTCTTTTTATTAAAGTAATATAAACTAATTAATTTCTTTTACTTGCTTTTACTTTTTTTTTTCCAAATTTATTTTTCAAAATGAATTTATATATTATTTATGAATTTTATTGTGAATTATGAAACACTTATCACGGTTTTATATATTTTATTATAAAAAAACGACCTGTAATGAAGCCATAATGGGGCTCAGTGATAAGACAAGCTGATGTCTTCTTTTGCTTAAGTCATTTGTTTTATTATTTGTTATTTTATAAATTGTAACTTTCTACGGCAAAAATAAAAAATGCAAAAAAAAAAAAAAATATATATATATATATATATATATATATATATATATATATATATATATATATATATATATATATATATATATATGTACTTCCATAATTATTTTTTGTTGACAGAATCGGCTCGAGTAATTCATCTTGTTTTTGATAAAGGTTTCATCAATTTTTCATATATTTTTTGTAGAACATCCAACCGTTTTGTAAACTAAGAAAAAAAAATAGTTTATAGATTCTATGCAAGCATTAGTTTCACACAATCCAGCCAAACTTAGCGAATGTCCTGCGCATGTTAAAAACTTTGCCTGGCTGTTTTAAAAACATCTTCATATCTTGTACTTTCCACTCATTATAGAAGCATTATCGTATGATTGAGATCTGCTGTCTAAAAAGTTATTTAAAAATTACTACTGTGCTACCTAAATTTGCGCCACTGTGATCCTCAATATTTGGAATATAATAAAAGAAATAATTCGCAAAAATATTTCGATTAAAAACAATTTGCCACAAAAACTGTTAATTGATGAAAAAGTTGTTTATGATAAAGAAAGTTTTTTTTGCATTTTTTAAACATTTGCACCTCTCAGAAAATCTGAGAGGTGCAAATGTTTAGCTTGGCTTAAATACTATATAATAAGATACATTGTTTTACCGTCATTTTGATGGTCGTAAATTTCTTTAGCATACTCATTTTTATATATTTTTAGACTGTTTATTATTTGACTCCTGTCCCTATATAACCTAGTGGGTTCAAAAAGAAAGGACCGCGCTGGAAACATGAGGGGGTAAAAAGGATCAGCCCTTTTTGAATTATTAGCCGGTAAGTCTAATGTGTTTCACTCAGTTAATCAAGTTTCGTTTGCTTTTTTGTATTACATTTAAGCAATGGACTGTTTTTTATGTTCACTTGTTTTTTAGAAGTAATCAACATATTGATTATGTTGGTACTAAAGTTTCAAAAAATATTGGATTTCTTTATAAGGCCAGAATCTATATAAATAAAAAAGTTTTATCCCAACTTTATTATGCATTCATTCATAGCTATATGAATTATGCAAATATTGCTTGGGCAAGCACTGAAAAAAGTAAGTTACAATCTCTTTAACGCCGTCAGAAACATGCAATACGTGTAATTAATTTTGCTGATCGTTTTTCTCACTCTAAACAACTTTTTTCTGAAATGAGAATACTTAATATTTACGAACTTAATATTTTTAATACTTATGCTTTGTATATATATGTAAAAACAATCTTTCTCCTGCCGTTTTTAATGATTTAACTACTTTGAAACCTACCAATAAATACTCTCAAGAAATAACAACCTTCTATATGAGCCTTTTTGTCGAACAAATTTTAACCAATTTTGTATTGATTATCGTGCACCCCATCTTTGGAACAAAATTGTTTTGCCTAATTTTAATTTTGATCAACCTACTTCTTTGCATCTTTTTAAAGTTAAGTTGAAAAATCTTTTTCTCTCCCATATTATCAAAATTTGACAATAATATTTATATTATGGAAATATTTATTAAACTTTATTACACTCTAAAAAAAATCCCGTTAAAATCAACGGGGTTGTTTACGGAGTACTCCCTCATTCTAGCACCAACGGAGTACTCCGTTAGTTAAACGGAGTAATAATTTAACGGATTCAATCCGTAACTCTAATGTAACAAATTACTCCGTAAATGTTTGCGGATAGTTCGTTGAAGTTACAAAATTCTCCGTAACATAAAAAAAACTATTTTGTTTATCATAAAAAATTGCTGAAATAAAACAGTTAGAGATGTTTTATTCCGTATTATTTTTGCAACTAATTACTCCTATAAACTTAACATTAGTGTTTATCTAAACACTAATAATTAGTTATCTATAACTAATTATTAGTGTTTATCTAAAAATTAGTTTAACTGATTTGTATTAGAGATTAGGGTTTTAGACAACATAAACAGCAACAAAACATTTGTAAAAATAAATAAAAATAACACGTTGTAACAAAATTGTAAATCTTCATGTATATTAAGATAAATAAATGATACATTTAAGTAAAAACATATTTAGAGAGTGTTGATCGCAGCTCAACCACTCCATTAGGCAACGAACCGTACTGCAGCCCATAAATATCTTGCATAAACTGCCAGAACATGATTGTTGATGGCTGGTATTCGATGTTAAAACACCAAAAAATCTTGAATAAACGATCGATGCCTTCTACAATAGATGTGCCGGCTTCAATCAAAGTTTTTTCAAATGCAATCTTTATAGAGAGAATTTTTTCACCCTCAATCCCCTGTATTAATATTACCGGATAAGGGGACTCCAACTTTTCTGCAACATCTTGCAGTCCATGCTCAGCCTAAATTTGCAATGAAACTTTTGTTATCTCGGTTACAATATTATTATAAATTGTATTTATATATTTATAAATTATAATTTTTTGTTTTTTTTTAATTTAAAACTTATGTGCGCTGTAAATTAACTAAAAAAAAAAATTTCTTACACTGCATATCCGAATGATTTCATTGGCTACTTCTGGAGCAGAACGTTTCTGTTTCCCCCTTGTCGCAGAAGCGAGCACAAAAGCTTGCATGCATAATAAGCTTTCCAATCTAAAACAAATATATAAACCATACGAAAACGTAAAAGTGCCAAACATACAAAGGTAATTTTATGCAAAATATTTGTGAACAAAAAAAAAGAATATCTTTAATAAAATTAATGCAAACCATGATGTTTTTTAGATGCCATTATAGCTAGAGCTTTGATGTAATCACTATTTGACAGTGAAGCATATTTTAATACTGGGTCTGCAACAGTCTGATTAAAGGTTTTCAGGATATCAACCATGCAGTCTGAATATTTTAATTGAAATTCCATATCAATCTAAAAATAAATATTTTTGAATACAATGCCTAAAACTGAATTAATCATATCAATTTAATTGCTATAAATCATTTAATAACAAACTATCTGGACAATTATTTTATTATCACTTATACATGTATGAATATTATACACTAAAGTTTCATATCTGATAAAAAGAGCCACATAAATTTTTACAAAAAAAATACCAGCTCTGGAATAATCCTGAACTTTGGAAATTTAACCATCAGTCGGGATAATGAAGGTTGATCTGTTGAATGAACCCAATTCTGCCAAAAACAAAACGTTGACTTTGTAGAAGCCTTAACTTCTTCTACACGTGTAGAAGATAATGAATCAAGCTTTTTAATTTCATCGAGGTTGCTCATTCCTGAAATTAATTCAAATATGAAAAACACAGAGCAACAATATAGATATTAAATTTATAATAAACAATAATTTTGAAAGACCTATATTACTAGGTCTTTTTTTATTTTATTTTACTTAGTAAAATTGTTAGCAACAAATAATTAGTAAATATTAAGTCTTTACAACATATATGTTTTTTATAACAAAAGGTTTTTACAAGATATAGATAATTAGATAACCTAAACATAATGCGCAAAACATGAAACCACAGGGACACCCTTCAGATTCTACTGCATGATCCACTGGTTGAGATAGTTCAGTACCTGCAAGTTTAGTTGTATCACAACAAGTTAAGTTGTGTCCCCTTTTACGAGACCAAACAAACTTTTTTTCATAGCTTGTAAATGTAGCTGCTTGTATGACACAAAATAAGGCAATGATTCAAATAAACTTTTAGTAACTAAAATGAATTATTTGCAATCGAGACATACAGTGGAGAAATTACATCACAATAACACACAACAAGGAGATTACAAAGCAAGTTGCTAATATAAAAAAAAGTTGGTAAGCATCTACAGTTAAATTTATATTCAATTAATTTAACTAATTTTAATAAACACCAGGTAACTTTCTTCTAGCATTTTCCAATCCTCTCTCCAGGAAGCCATGATAATTAGTAGAATCATAAAAAATGCATGCTGGAAGTACCAGTGCCTCACTTAGCACTGCTGCCACTAAAATCTTTTGATATCGATCAGGATAATTACCATACACACTCATCATTTTGTGCACAACAACTCGAATGATGTGCTGTCTAGTAGAGATTGAAACTTTACCAGATTCAATCTCTTCAGTATATTGACAAGTACTCTATAAAGTAATACTTGATATTGCTATTCATTAAAAAAAAACTGTTGACAAAACATTGATAAAACTTTTATTGCTAAATAAGCAAGTAAAGTAAAATTATTGCTAAAAAATTATTACGTAAAAATACGTACAACTATGTATGTATGTAAAAACTATTTAAGTATTGTACTTACAGGGTGTTGCGCAAGAAAGGCTTTAATTGAATTAGCTGAAACAAACGCCTCATTTGCACCTTTCATTATATGGCTGTTGTTAACAGAAACACTAGATTCTGAGAGTGTAATACTAGAAGTTATTGTAGTTTGATTTGGCTGCATCGAAGGCAACATTAAGGGTGAATTTGAATTTGTCTGTATTAAAACAAATGAATTTTTTAAAATTTATAAAAACAGTTTATAAAGTTAAAAAACACTAGAAAATCCTAATTTCAAAATATTACAAAGTATTTATGATGAAAAAAAGTTTATTAAAGAATTTATACAGTAGCAGTCTTTAGTTGTAATTTAAATTGATTTACCGAAACAGCATTAGTCTACTGCTGACCATCTATGAGTAGAATGAGAATTGTGTTTGATTCTGCTAATTGTTTTATTATTTCAAAATCAACTTCATCAACTTCAGTGCCATCATTTTTGTAGACAAAGCTAACAAGTTGATCTGATTTCAAACCAAACTTGCAACGCACTGGAATAACAATACACAGTCATTTAGCTTTTTATATACACAAAAAAATTCAGACTAGTTAAAGTGAATATATATATGAATGCACCGTAACAACTTCATATACAATTAAACAATTATACATATTTAATAACTTAAGGTTTATATATTTTTCAGTTTGTAATGCATAAATAAAAAAGCAATCAATATTTCTACAATATTTTTATTCTAAAAAATTGTGTATCTCAGATTTACAAAGTTGCTGTATTTGCCGCCTTCTTCGGCTATACATGTGACATTGTATGGATGATAGTCTTTGAGCTGATTTGTATGTAAAACAAGCAGTGTATTTGGATTGTTAAATTTTTTAACTTCAAAAGAATGAAAATGTTCATGAAAATGTAATGTTTCAAATGGATAGCATACAAAGTATATTTGTTTTGCAAGAGAAACAATGCATTTTAGCTCTCCAAACTGAGGATGACTTTCCACGATGCCATGACACAAAACACAACCCGGCTTAATTTCATAACAGCCAAACTTTACTGAATGAGCAACATATATTTCATCACAATTGTCCACGTTTAAAACTGTGCGCAAACTATTCGATACTGCTGATTGCAAATTGCCTACAATTACTGTATCACATATGCCAATTTGTACATAGTCTGTATACAAAGACCCACTAAACAATGTATTTGCTAGTTTGAGTTGACTACGATGCATAGTAGTTTTGCAAATGTTTTTAAAATTGCGAATAACAGAAGCAAGTTCTTTAGCAAATCGATGCTTTGCCTCAAAACGCATACACCAGTACCTGCTTAAAGGTCCATACTTTGCCATAAATTCTGGATAATGTAGCATAAAATGATGTTTTGGAATAAGTCTCTTCTCAGGATATAAGTTTTTAAATTGGGCATGATGTTCCTCCAAATTAAACTCTAGCTGACGAATGAGGCCAACAGTTATAGTTGGTGCAAATATTGCATCCATGCAATCAAGTAACATTAGTAGAAGTCTCCAATGAGCATCACCTTCTGGAATTAGGTTTCCAATCATTAAAGGCAGATTTCTTATCAAACACCATGACTCAGCAGCTTGAATGCGAATATTTTTTAAGTTTACTTCTGGTGGTTTGCTGTTTTTGTCAGCCAATGAATAATTATAATTATTGATTACATTGTTGATATCTGCAAGCAGAAAATACTTTTTGTCTATCAGTGATTGCAAAACCAAGCATATTTCTAAAGGTACAACACCTTCTAATACATCATGCATGCAGTCAACTTCACTCTGGTCTATGCAGTGAAACTGTGACAAACAATTGAAAGGACAACCATGCTTAATTCCAGATTCTGAAGCATTGTAGTTATTGTTTCTACATTCTGATACACACATATCATATTCTTCTCGAGTCCTCCTAACAAACGTTTCTGCCTTGAATGAAGTTTGAATTTCAAAATGTGCACACTTGCAAAATCGACAAAAAATTTTTGCATTAAAGCTTTCCATGAAGCCAAACATAGTGTGTGCTCCTAAATTATCAGCAGAAAACAAAATCAAAATGGCATGAATAGTTTCTTCCACTCCATTAACTACGACAACAACACCCTGTTCACTTTCCAATTGTTGCAATAAAGATACAACACTATGAAGAATTGGATAGTATGAGTATTTATCTGTGTGTGCATCTAGCGCATACCATAAACCTATCAAAAAAATGCTATCAGTCTTAGACTGATACTCAGGAGCAATATTGCGTATCATCATATATAATGCTTCAAGTTTATGTACACGTGTATGGCTCCCAAGCACATTAGTTACTTCAAACGCATCAATAAAAAAGTGTAGCAAAAATGTTTTTTGGTGCCGTTGAAGAAATGAATGATGGTGAAAAGTATGTGTATCAACAAAATCTTGTATTTTATTTGGGAGTGAACTTGGTGTGCACTATGGGAAAGCAATCCTTGATGAAGCTTGTTCCAATATCTTGGCAAGTAGGATATCAATAGGTACAACATAGCATTTGTCCTCTACTAAAACAGAATGCATCGATTACAATGCCATAGAGTATTTTTGCTCTTCACGTATACCCAGTGATATTTCTGTTGCCTCAATATAGTACCCATGTTCTTTTAGCCATTTGTTTCTTTTATATACAGTGTCAGTTTTATTGAAAATGCTAAACATACTTTTGACATCTTTTATCACATCAAAAACAAATTCATTAGTTGGAGCTACTTTCAAATTAATTGCTAAAGTTTTTATTGTCTTTGAAGCATAAACAGCAACATCATTTAGTAGGCCAGACATATTTTCCATAACAAGCTGCGAATTAGCTAAAGTGATGTTTGGTTTTGAAGTTATTTCTGATACAAACTTCATAACAGATACATCAATACTGTCTCTTGTTATAGAATTAGAATTAACAATTGTGGCATTATTACAATCTTGATCTAGGTCACTTGGAAAATTTGTGTCAAATGCATCTTCATGTGACTCACTTAGTAAGTTGTTGCTGCAACTTGCATTATTGTTGAAGCCAAAAGTTTGAACTGGCACAACAGAATGATGGTGCTGGAAATGCTTTTTTAACTTACTAAAGCTTAGGAATACTCGTGGACAGTTATTAAACATACAGCGTATTTCAGATCCCCTTGTAGCTAAGCCATGAAAATTTCGAAAATGGTAAAAAAGATCGAATAAATCTGCAAAATAAATTGAGCATTTAAAACATTGCATGTTTGTTTTAAAATATTTTTATATTGTCACCTTTTGCAGCAAATTCTTCACTGTTATTGATGGCAACTAACTTCTTAATAATTCGATCAGAAGACCATACTTTGATTAGCACAGACATTCTGTAAATGCATAAAACGTTAAATTATACATTTAATTAATTAATTAACGTAAGTTAAATTTCAACTTAATCAAGAAATGACATTAATAAAGAAAATAACTAACCTTAAAGACACATGATAATATTCACTAATTAAAATTGAATACACTAATTTAAATAAGTTTTTAGTTTCAAATAAATATTAAGTGTTCAAAGTAATATTTATGAACTCCTTTATACACGCTTGAACTCCGTTAACTTAACAAAGTTATTCTGTTATATTATATTTAAAGAAGTAATCCGTTGTAAAACAACGGATTACTCCCTTAATTTGTATCAATTAAATCTGTATCCTTTACGGAGTTTAACGGAGTTACTGTCAACGGAGTTACTCCGTTGATATTTTAACGGATTTTTTTTTAGAGTGTATATATACTACAAAGTGATATATGTATGAATATTTTATTTTTATTTTGTTGTACTTATAGTTACTTTATAATATAACATTTTGTTTACACTAGTATAAGGTTCTGACAATAAGATCTTACTGATCTTCTTTCAGATACCTAGTTTTTCAAATGTTAGTAGTATTTGCTTACTTTATAATTTGTATTAATTTTTTATTTTCTCTCATTATATTGTAAAAACGAACTAACAAATGTAAACTAAAATAATTTTTTTTTCGGCATTAGAAAAAGCTTTTTGTAATACTTTGTATGAAGAACTATTATCATTTTAATTTGATAAAAAAAGCTTTTCATTTATGAAAAGTAGGAATACTATAGTGTATAGGATACTATAGTATACTAAAAAGTATGACAAAAAAAAGGTCGTTCTAAAAAATATGTCGTTCCGACCCCGAGAAAAAAACTTTTTTAGAAGTGCATATTTAATAAAAAAAGACGTTTTAAAAACGCATTTTTTATGTCTTTTTATAACAAGATAAAGACAAAAAAGACGCCTTTTCGATGTCGAAAAAAGATGTCTTTTAGATTATGCGAAAAGCCATAAAAAGAATATAATCAAAGACGATTTTTTTTTTAAGGAGCGTACTTTTTAAGGACTCACCCCACCCTCTCATTTTATTAGTATATATATATATATATATATATATATATATATATATATATATATATATATATATATATATATATATATATATATATATATATATATATATATATATATATATATATATATATATATATATATATATATATATGAATGTATATTGACGCTCATTTTCAATTCATGAAAGTGCTTTTTAATGCTATATTTTCTTTTTATTTTTAAATCTTCAAACCACTTCAAGATATCAATATATCTCAAGATGTTTTAAAGCTAGTGTTGACATTATTAATATGTAACATTTTTTTATAGATTTAGTTGCTGTTTACAAATAAAAATTTGTTGCAATGTTAAAAAAAAAAGAACCATTAAAACAAATGTTAAATATCATATATATATATGAACATGAAGCGGTATGTTAAATTTTCTAGACTCGTAATAAACTTTTGATCGAGTTTCAATATTTTTACGTTTTTGCTTTTATTTTATATAAGTTTGTTTTTATGAATTTATTTTAAAACGTTTTTAATATGCAAAAAGATAAAAACTGCACTAGTAACAACGAATAACAAACGAATTATTAATAATACATGGATTTAGACTTAAATAAATATCATTTAAATTAATACAAAGAAAATAAAGAATTTTTGTATCACGTAAAAACACCAAACAGAAACTTTGATGTTTTGAAACTTTGAATCTAGAAAACTACAAAAGTGTATTATAATGCATCACGAAAAGAATGTTTTACTCGTCGAATGTCTTTGTCGGATGTTTTTTTTGTCGAATGTTTTACCGTTTAAATGTTTCACTCGTCGAATATTTTACTCGTCGAATTTTTTATTAGTCAATGATCGAAGAGTACTAGTAATCAGGTAATTTTTGATCCATTTGTTAACCTTTTTATTTTATTATTTTTTTCTATTTTGCAGTTTTCTATTAGAGAATTGGGTTGTAGGCGTCAAATTTTTGCATTAATTAATAATTTAACAATAAAGACGGTTGAAAAACTGTTTCAACGGTATTTTATGCCTCCAATTAAATTTTTTTTAGTTACTTTTTTAGCATTGAAAAAATTAACACAAAGCATTTTTAATGTGTAGTTGTAATTTAGAAACATAAAATGTAATCGGGAAGCGGGAAAACTGGGTGGAAAGCTCTGGAGAGCTTTTGCCCGAAATCACATATAACCTTCCTTAACAACCACTGTAGTATAGTAGCAATTTGCCAGGGCGCGTAAAAGTTATTGCGAATTGTGTATATATGTTCCGAAAATCTTTTAAATGTCTTTTTTTTAAAAAAAATAACTTTTAAGAATTTTAGATTTATGAAAAAAATAGTTTTATTGCAAAATTTCACATTTTTTATGTCACAAAATTTCACATTTTTTATGTCACAAAGAATTTGTAAAAGATTTATGTCACAAAGAATTTGTAATACACATAACGTAACTGTAATTAATACCCGCCACGTGCTTTTTTCTTAAAATTTAACTTTTTTTAGGATTGTAGGCTGTTTTTTAAATAAATGGTTTTTATAATTTTTTTCTATATTTAGGTATATTGTATACATTTTTTCTTTGTTAGTTTGCAGTTAATAAAATATTCACAATTTCCGTATAGATATATAGCCTTGGTAAAAAGACGACACGTGTTCGTCTTGTCCTCAAACCCCCAAAATACTAAAAACAAAAATATTTAAACATAAAAATCGAAAAAAAATATGTAATTATAAACTTGGACAAAAAAAATAGTGAAGGTTTTATATAAGTTTATTAAAACAATTAAATAAAAATATAAATTTATAGAAACAATTTCAAAAAAAATTTTTTTTTATGGATTTAGAAATAAATTATTAGGCAATTAAAAAATTTCACTATTTTTTTCTAAAGAAAGACTTTTTAAATTCAAATGTAATGGTATATATTCACATATACTCATGTTCGTCATTACACATCAAACATAAAAATAAATAAAAAATTAAATAATAACAATAAATCCAAAGTTTATTTAAACCATAAACAAACAAACCTCAAAACAAAAAGAAATGTTAAAATCAATTTTAAATTTTTATAAAATAAGATTATTTATATTCAATTATTTTCATCTACAATTCCTTATATTTTAAACTACCTAAAGAATTGTGCTCAATAACAAACGGCTATGAGTTATTAACAATTTAGCACCAGAAAAAAAGTGATTTTGTACGTCATATATAGACCGCCTAACATAAAATCATTTATTAAATACTTTAAATGTTTAATTGCAAAAAAATAATATATTTGGCAAATGCATTTATTTTGTGGGCGCTTTTAATTTAGACTTGATCGATTATGAAAACAATGAAAACATCAGAAATTTTTATCAATATTATATTTTAAAATAGTTTCATGTAAACAATAACCAAACCAACCCGCGTTACAAAAATATATAAATATATAGGGGAAGCTTGCGTAAGATGAGCAGGTTCCTAAGATGGTATAACCTCTTAGACTAATGATTTTTTCGCGAATTTTTTAAATTAAGGATATTCATACAAGTTCGACAGTGTTATTTATTTTGATTTCTTGTTGTATAGTAAATATTCTTTGATTGTTTTACAGTTTTACAAAAATTTACCATCCCGATTGAAGTTTTTTATTATTCAATATTTTGTAATTACGTCAGAACAAAACAAGATCATCAAAAATTTATTACATCTTCAATATTTTATGCTTATCTACTGCTAATTCAATGGGTTATATGAGATAATGCATAAGCTGTTGTCATGTTATTTATGCTATGATAGTGTTTGTTAAGATGATACATTTTTAGACACTCAAGATGAGATAAGACTTTTTATTAAAAAAGCGCGTTTTTTTAAGGTTATTTTGGAATTTTAAAAGCGAAAGTTTTTTCAAAAAATAGTATTGTTAACTTTTTTAGAGATAGGAAAGATTTATTGTTTTTATATGGTTGACATAATAATTTTTACTTAAGTGTAGTCCTTGAAGATAGAATTTAATTTAATTTTTTTTTTGTAATTATTTTTTTGTTATTTTGAGTTTTTTTGAGTTCCATTAAAAAAACTCATCTTAGGAAACTGGTTTCCTAAGATGAAATGATTGGGTGTGTTAAAGACAACGTAGTTTTTGGTATAAAGATTTTTTTTAAATGAACTGTTCATTTATATTTTTTGAGAGGAGAGATTAAATTATCATCATTATTTAAAAAAATATATCGTTTTTTAATCTTTTGGGAGCCAAGCACTTTATACACTGAAAACATGCTCAACTTACGCAACCTTCCCCTAAAAATCATTTTTCATCAATTTATCAAATCATAGTTAGCAATTTCAAAAACATTAAAGTTAACATTAGAATAATTATAACTGTCGTCTCAGACCAAATTTTTCCTATATTTATTTAAAACTTTTTTGAGAATATATAAAAATTCTCAAAAAAGCATTAAATAAATATAGGAAAAAGTAATTATTTTCAACAATCTCTTATCTGCCACAAATCAGGAACCTATTGTTGTAATGGACAATAATAAGAATACATTAACATAGAATACATTATTTTAGAAAACACTAACATTATTATAATGGACAAGAATAAGCTAATTAAAAAAAACTAATTGATGCATTAAATTATTAAAACCGAATAAAGGTAATGGAGTTGATCGTGTAAACAGTAATATAATAGTTTAATCTATATTTTATTTAAAAATCCTTACATTGCATGTATTTAGTCTGTTTTTAGAACAAAGAATCTTTTCTGATAAACTTAAAGTTGCAAAGCCCTAAAATCTGGTGATGTAACCTGTGTATTAAATTACAGACCTATCTCCATATTAATATGCCATTCAAAGTTATTAGAACATATTATGCATAAAGTAAATATATATATATATATATATCTACTATAGCATATTTATATGCGCAGTTGCTCACTTTTTTTGCAAGCCTAAATTAAGTGAGCGTTTTAAGAAAACGGTGAGGGAAAACGAAGAATAATGAATGAAAAGGTTGCTGACACATTCAGTATCAGTTCTTTGAATTGATTCCTTTAAAATCTTTTAAAGGAATCAATTCAAAGAATTGATTTCTTTAAAAAATATTAAAGAGAAAACTTTATGATCCAGTACATTATTACCAGTACATTATGCATGTATTGTAATTTTCTAAATAGTTGTAATTTTTAGAAACTTCCCGGTGGGAAATGAGCTAGCGACTAGCTAGCGACTAGCTAGCGACTAGCTAGCTCTATAGCGATTTTCTAGCGATTTTTTTTTTCTTATTTTATTTTTTGCAAATGTCTTTAACATCTTTAAAAATTCGATTTTTAGTGTTGAGTCTATTATAACTATGAAAATAATTGAACTTTAAACATTGCGATTTTGTAGCAATGTGTCGCTAGCTACATATCGTAGCTTTGTAGCTAGCTACAAAATATCTACAAATCTATACCTGGTTGATAGCTACATATCAAAAATTTTTAGACAACGGTTTTATTACGATATGACGCTAGGTACAATAGCCAGTGGATCTTCAGCTTGTTAAGCTAGCTGCCCTCGTTGCCAAATCGCTGTCTTTATCTTTACAAAAATCGATAGCTTTTCGCTAACTTAAAAAAGCTAGCGATCCTCGTGGCCAAATCGCTGTCTTTATCGTAACGATTATAGCTAGCTATTCGCTAGCCGACTTCCCACCGGGTTGTGTGTGGTATTGTTGAAGAGCAAACTTGATTTGTTTATTTCTACTTTAAAAAGAGTTAATTTCGCATTAGAAACATGTCAAGTAGCAGGAGCTATGTTCATTTCAGAAACTTGTTCATTTTTTACAATTTTTTCTTGTTTTTACTTATAATAATACACAACTTTAAAAAAACTAAATTTTGTTAAAATACAATCGACCTTTTATCTTATAATTACTTAAATTGAAATTTTTTTCTTACAATTAATTTTAATTGAACTTTGGCAGATATAACTGCGATGTTTGTACACCTAGAACGTTTTTAACTTTTTGTTCATTTTTTAAGAAAATTCATAATTTGAAAATGAACTTAATTTAAAGTTGGACAAGATTATTTCCCACCAAAAGTTACAAAATCAATATCAAACTTAAATTAAACTTTTATTTAAAAAATTTATTAATTTAGTTTTGTCCTATAAAATTATTACAAAAACAAAAATTTTCTTATTTTTAATGTGTTTCGTTAATTAAATATTTGTTGTTGTTTGTTTGTGTGTATGCGCGTGTGTGAGTGAGTGAGTGTGTGTGTGTGTGTGAGAGAGAGAGAGAACTTAAATAGATTGTTCAATGTACTTAAAAATCAGAGCAGCACCTCAATTTTTCTTTAACTGTTTGTTTCATCTGTTAAACCTTAGTCTATAATAAGGTTTCTAAAAAATGTATAAAATTTTTGCGAAAATTTTTTTTTTAATAACTTAAATTGAGACTATCAAATCGAAAATCCGAATTCTTATCTAAATGTGAGCATGAAAATATGTACTTTCTAAAAAACTATAAAAACAAATGACAAAACTCAAGTTATATCTTTCTAAAGAATACTTTTCATAATTGATTACTATAATTTAATATAACATACTGTTTACTAAAAATAAACTGTAAAAACTAAAAATAAAAGTTTGCTAATTTTTAAGCAATAATTCCTAACTTCCTGTGAGAATTTTTTTAAATTGAACTTTTGAAATTTACATATTCCTAAATAATCTTAATAAGATGAATCCGATAATTAAAAAAGGTACTAGATAATCTTGAATCTTAGTATCTTGATTCCCGGGTCAATTTTCTTTTAACATTTAGAACTTTTTAACAGTTTTTTCAAAAATAACAACAATTTATTTACAAGTTGTAATGTTTTTTCTCGCGTTTAATTCGCTTCCACTTTCTCAAAAAGTTAAAAGTAAAATTGTTACCTGATTGTTGTTAGGTTTTTAAAATGGATAACAATATCTTATTAAAATGCAATTTCTTTTGATTTCTCAAATTTTTGGAGTTCACACACACACACACACACACACACACACACACACACATACACATATACACACACACATTATCATGTTGACATTATAAATCCAAGGTTTTTAAAAAATCATATATCAAATATTAAAACGTGAAAAAAAAGTTTGTTTCGAAATTATTAATTAAAATTTATACGAAATACTTTTCTTTATAACATATTTTTTTCTTCCAAAATTTTTATTTGCAAGTTACAGCTGTCAGTTCAGTAAATATTTCTTATGTTTTTAAGAATATCTAGAATATTTTATTTATTATATACCTAGATATAAAAATAACATCTATTTATTTTAAATAATTTATTTAACAAAAAATGCAAATTATAGATGACGCAAAACACAAATTTCCCGTCTAATTATCATTCCGCTTAACGGTAATGTAACTTGAAGATATTTGTAATTTAAAAAGAGTATTTAATAAAAAAAACCTTTAAAAAAATAGGCGGAGAAGTCTTTATTATTTTCAGAGAACTTTATTATTTTCAAATGTTTAAAATGGTACTTTATAAAAAGTGAAAAAAATAACGTAATTAATTTTTTAAGCGTAGTTAATTTTTTCACGAACCATACCTATCAAATATAATTTAAAAAATAGTTCACGCAAACTCATAATTTTAAAAAATTAACACATTTTGAAATTTAAGATGTGCTAATTTTTTATAAATTATGAGTTTAGATGAAGAATTTTTGTTTAAATCTATTTAGTAGCTATTTTGTATTTCATGGCAAAATTAGTATTTAATTATATTATGATTTTCTAGTAAAAAAACCTAGTATATTAGTAATGTTTTAATTTACTCTAAAAGTAACTTTTTCTATACACAAAAAAGAAACAGGTCAAAATTATTTACGTAATAAAAAAAGCGATAAGACATTATAAAAAAAGACTTTAAAAAATGAATTTTAGACAAATATTTATATATAAAAACATTACTTTGATCAATAGCATGTTTCCTTAAATCGATAAACGTTTTTAGACATAAGGCGATAGAGCACATGTTTAAAAGGTTATTTAATATTTACAATATTTAATTACTGTAAAAATTATTATATTGAAAAATATAATTGTCTAAATTGCCAAGTTTTTTAGATCATAGGACATAGTAGTTAGTTGTAAAAATAGTTATGTAAGAAGATTAAAATTGAAAAGTTGTTAAATATTTGTTTACGTCTTTTGTCAAAATTTAATAATTTCACGTTTTGAAAAGTGCCATCTAAAATATTAATCAAAGAGAAAAAAAATGTCGGTTTTAAGAATTCACAGCAAAATAAGAAATCAAAAAACCTTACCAAAAATGTGATAATAATGAAAATATCTGGAAATATCTCTTTCTTTATATATATATATATATATATATATATATATATATATATATATATATATATATATATATATATATATATATCGTTTTACTTCCTGCTTGTATATATATATATATATATATATATATATATATATTTATATATATATATATATATATATATATATATATATATATATATATAACGATATATATATAACGATATATATATAACGATATATATATATATATATATATATATATATATATATATATATATATATATATATATATATATATATATATATATATATTATATATCGTTTTACTTCCTGCTTGTGCAACTGTTGTCATTTTTACCTGTTTTTGTTACGTATCGATTTTCTTTAATATATTGTGTATTGTGTGTTGTCTCCGTAAGAATTAAAAACGATGCGTAACGTCAGCTAAAATGAATTGCGATAGAGATTATTATGATTCGTCTTATAAATAGGTTTTTCTATAGAATAAAAATAATTAATTTTATAAAAATTTTTATCGTATTTTTAGTGTCTTTTTCAACTTTATGTTGGTTAGAGATCTGACTGAATTTACTATAGAAAAGAACGAATATATTTTTAATCAAAATTTCTATAAATTTGTATTATAAAAATCTTTTGGTTAATTATATATGATGTTTTCATTTAAAATGAATTAAAATATAGAATAATCAGATAAAAATAAATAAATTGGAACAGTTAGGCGGCTTTTGCGAATAAATAAATCCTTAATAAGGTTTAATTTTCAATTAATTAGCCTTTTCCTTTTATTAGTTGCTTTGCTATTTCCCTCAATAACAATTATAAACATAATCGAAACAAACTATTATTATGTTTTTAAAACATTTTAAAACATTCCAAAACCAATGAACATTTTTATTTTACAAAATCTATTTGATTTAATAAAGAGATTTATTTTGGTATTTTATTTTTGTTGTTCTGAGCTCATTGATTGTGTTTTATGGTTTTAAACTTATAGCCACGCCGTTTTTTTGATAAATTCTATTTATTAGTTTTTGATATATGTTCCTTTTATTGTAACTTTTTTGTCATTTCTACTCAAACAAAGGTTATCAATGATCAGAAGACATATATATATATATAAGTGTTTTTAAAAGTATCTGTAAAGCACCTGGAAAAAAAACTAGATAACCTATCTATAACATAATTCAAATTTATATACTCCCAAAACTCAAAATTATTTATATAAATTCATAACGTTATCATTTTTGTTAATTATATATATATTTTTTCAAAATTGCTAACCTGGTTTAAAAAGCCGTAAACAAACTAAAACGCATCAAGTGAGTTTTTTGAATAAGTTTATTGCGCCGAGAAATCAGATTTCGAGTAAGAAGAATTAAACAGAAATCAAAATATGCTCAAGAGTGAGTGAGAATATGCAATAGTATTTGATTATTTTCTAATCATTTTATGTTTTATTTTTCCTTGTTATAAAAGCTTCAAAAAATACCATGTATCCTTAGCTTAAATATTGCCGTTATAAAAATAATACCGTAAATTATCATCGTTAAATTTTATCAATTAAAGTCTGTACATGCTCTTTAAATTTAGCCATTTAGTTCTAGAGAATTATTGGCATGAGTACAAAGAATCTTCCTAATGGATGCAATATTATCAGCAAACAAATCTTTGATAAAGTGGAGGAGAAGCAGCTATTTTGGATGCGCTCTCTTATTATTGGGTTGATTAAAGATTCATTTGTTTACAAAACAGTTTTAAACCTTTATATCAAACATTCATTCATTTTAATTATTTTTGTATGGCTAATTTTAATAACAACTCTTGGAATTGTTGCATACCTTCCTGATGTTAAAGTTTTGTCCTACATCCAAATTGCACAGACGTTATTTACCTATTTTATTCCACCATTAATTTGCTTTTTTGTATCTGCTTTAGTTGGAATAGTTATGAAAAAAAAAAGGCTTCAGTACTTTTCTCATATTTGTTTTGCAACTTGTGTTATATTTGAAATGTTGTTAGAAGTACTTAATCAAATAGGAATAAATATATTTACTTATTCCCTCTTTACTCATGGCTTTTTATCAAGTATTTTTATCTCAATTGCTGGAAAAATGTGTGTTCAAAAAAAGTTACGTTTTACTTTATATATAATGGCTGGAATTATATTGCTTCGTTTCACCCTATGCAATTTTAAATGTTTTCAATACATTCCACCTGCAATTTTGTACATCTTTTTTCTAAGTGGTGAGTAACATTTATTTAACAATTTTTTAATTTATTTTATGTTTTAAATTTTTCAAAGCTTATATCTGATTATATTGCAGTACAGATGCATAGAAAATTGATGTCCATATGAACACACAAAAACTAGTTCTAAGATCTCTTTTTGACTCAGGTTTTAAAAAAAACAAAACAATTTAACTAATAAAATTAAGGAGTTTATTTCATGCAATTTGATTAACTTATAAAAGTGTGTAATAAGCCATACTGCGGAAAAAGTGGTTGTGTGTGAAATTTTTTTTTCTTGTTATCATCATGCTTATCTTTAAATTTCACTTAAGCATAGTATAATTTTTTCTTTCATTTTTATTAAAAATATAAAATGGCCTAGTAAAGTATAAACAATTTTTTTTTATTTTTTAAGCATAAGGCAAGTAACTTTATGTTTGAAATTATTGTAACTCATTAAAATTTTTTTTTTTTTGTTGTAAGTAAATTATATGCTTCATATAGTGTTATATAAATAGTTCATGTATGCAAAGTTACAGAAAAATGTTATATTAGTAAAAAAAAAAAATAATTTGTTAAATCTGATTTAAAATGCTGGCAAAAGTTAAGCATTATTAGGTTATATAGAATCAAAATTAGTTTATATCAGAGCTCTTTAAGCTATGCTGGCAATCCAAATTATGTAACAGATGGATATGTTTAAGTTGCAAAGATGAAATATAAAGCATAATAAAATGTTTAAGTTTATTTAGCAAATGTGCAATAAAAATAAATATAGCAATAAAGGAATATGCAAGTTCTTAAGAAAAAATTTTACTTTATTATAACAATTTTAATTATAAAATTGTTATAATAAACAAAATTAGATTTGTCAGATGATTGTGTCAATGTTATAAAATTTTCTTTTCTATTTTCTTTTGTATTTTTTTTTTTCTTTTCTGTAGTGCATTAAAATTGTGCATTTAGTAGTGCATTTTTCTAGTCTATTATAAGAAAATAAAAAAAACCATTTATAAATTTGAAAGATATTAGTTAATTTCAATCAGAAAATGAATAATTTAGTTATGTGGTTTGCAGTTAATTCATGGAACAAACAAACTCAGAAAATGCTTAATCCATGTGAAATTAATGTTTATTAAAACTTAATTGATAAATTCGGAACTATTAAACTACTAACATATATATATATATATATATATATATATATATATATATATATATATATATATATATATATATATAATTTTACAAAAGGTTATATATTGGTTGATTATATATTTTATTGATTTAGTTTATGTTTACAAAAGATTATATGTTAATCACAAATTGAACTTTCTTGATATAATGATAAACTCTGTTAAAAATAAATTTGATACTTTAATGTTTTATAAAAAAACATATACAGGTTTACTGACTAATTTTACCAGCTTCAATAATATTAATTATAAACAAGGACTCATTAAAACTCTGATTGACAGGGCCTTCAAAATTAATAGCAACTAGCAAAATTAATAGCTGGGTAAGTTTTCATCAAGATGTTAAAAAAGTTATAATAACTCTCCAAAAAAATGCTTTCCTCTTGAACTTAATAGATAAAACCTTAAAAAATTTACTAAACAACCTCATCTTTCCTAAAGAAAACATGTAATCTTTAAAACCATCTGCTATACACTACTTCAAACTTTGTTATATTCAACATCAAAATACACTTCAACATCAATTAAATAAATATATTAAAAAATATTGTAAAGATAGCATAAAAGCAAGACTTGTTCTCATACCTTTTAAAATAAGTAGTATACTTTTATCAAAAGACCCCTTACCCCCAAATTTCAAATTCTTTGTTGTTTATAAATTTGTATGTTCCAGCTGTAATGCTGGATATATTGGTGAAACTACCCAACACTACACAACAAGGATTTCAGAACATTTAAACTCAGATAAGGCTTCCCATATTTACAAACATCTTACTTTATTACAAAAATGCAAAATTCAACAGATCTTGATTTCTTTTCCATTATTGAAAGAGCTTCCTCTAAGTATGAGCTCAAAATTAAGGAAGGTGTCCATATTGGACACCTTCCTTAATTTTGGAAATGGAAAAACTTTTAATAATACACAATTAAAATCATACATTATTACTATTGTTATAATATAATTTCTCAATTATATTTTATTTTCTATTTTGTTTTTTATTTTTAATTACTTCACACCTTTGATATAATCTTTTGTAAAATTTCTTGGTAATTATTTATTTTATGAATAATGTAATGTAACTATGGTAACTGTTGTAAAGAGTGTTAAAATTTTAAATGTAGCCAAAAAAAGTGTTTATACACAGAAAATGCAACAAATTTTTTTTTATACCTGATGATGTCGATTGTTATTGATGAAACATATTGTTAAATTGTGTTAAAAAAATTGTTATTTATTTGAAAATTATTATTAAATTAGTGTCACTTAGACCATTTGGACGTATATATATATGTATATATATATATATATATATATATATATATATATATATATATATATATATATATATATATATATATATATATATATATATATATATATATATATATATATATATATGTATATATATATATATATATATATATATATATATATATATATATATATATATATGTATATATATATATATATATATATATATATATATATATATATATATATATATATATATATATATATATATATATATATATATATATATGTTCTGATTGTGATTAGGTAAGTACCATAACACCATGTGTTATTATATATTATTGTTATCAAAAAATCAGTACAATCAATGTTTAAATTATGAAGGTCACTACAGTTGAGACGGCTACTATTAGTTTAGGCTACTATTTGACAAACAAGGCCATTGGAGAGAAACAAGTTTAGAGCTGTACTATTAGGGATGTGGTGGGGATCAAACTTGAAACTTCTTATGATGCAAGCGCTATACCAACTACACTACTACCTGTAATGTGTAAATATAGTTAATGACTGTTTTAAAGCTAATGATTGATTAGCGTTACTTGTAAATAATTGTATATGTATATAGATATATTTGTATATAATATAAAGACATAATTGTGAATATAAAGAGAATTAGTTTGTATATAAATTATATTGAATTGCATTAAGATACATATGGCATTTTATGCTTAAAAATTGAAGTTCTTTCTAATGTGAAACAACAAGCTATTTTGGCTAAAATGTCTACTAAAGTTGATTTAAAGTTAATTCCAGAGTTTAGTGAAAATGATCAACAATCAGTTATAGAATGGCTGGAAAAAGTTGAACTGGTGTGCAAACTAATTGGTGTAACCGATCTGGCGAGTGTTGTTCCCCTTTATCTCACAAATTGAAGTATATCAACAGTTAGCAGAAACCGATAAAGAAGACTTTGACCAGATAAAAGAGGTGTTGCTAAAAGCATTTGCCGTAGATGCATTTAAAGCTTATGAACAGTTCATTATGAGAAATTTAAAGCATGGAGAGGCAGTTGTTGTTTATTTGGTGGAACTGCAAAGATTATCTATACTAATTGGTGGGCTACCAGACAGAACAATTACATGTGTCTTTGTTTCTGGGCTACCTGAGGAAGTTTGACGAATGCTGAGATCAAGTTCTAGTATGAATGATCTTACTACTGTACAAATACTTGCACGTACATGAGCACTCATGATTGAAAAACGGAACGATGGAATGAATGAAAATTTTGCTGCTGCTGCTGCAACAAGAAGAGGTGCTGAGCCAAGGTCGCTTGAAGATCCAACACAACTAGTTTGCTATAAATGTAAACTGCCCAATCATTTTGCAAGAGATTGTCATCTGTGAAGAAATAGTTATCGAAACAAGTTGGGTCGAAGATGGGAGACAAGTGATGTTTTGTGTTACTTGTGTCAAGAGAGAGGACACATATCAAGATTGTGTCCAAAAAATGTACCGAGAGAGAAGATGTTTGCACCAGCTCTCTCCCTAAACAATCAATAATGGCATTACCTACTATACGCTTAGACGTTAATGGGGTTCTTCACAATGTGTTGATTGACTAAGGCTGTACCTGCTGCATCATTTATAAAAAATGTGCACCAAAAATTACGTAAAAAGTAATTAGTGTGGTAACTGTAAATGGACAACAACAACAGTGTGAAGACGTTAGCCAAACTCAAATTGTCACACAAATTGGAAATGATGTTTTTGTAGAAGCACTTGTAGTTGACTTTAAACCACTTGGTTATTGTTTTTTGATGGGTATAGATGGAATAGTGACTTTTGGTGGAATATCAGTATCTGCAAATTGTGATGTTTGTTTTATGGAAAGAAACAAATCATGTTTACTTTGACTAAGAAGTGATATGCCAAAAGATGTCAATAATATGAATGTAAAAGCTCAGGCTTTAACAGCTTCTTTGGAGAAACAAAATAGAGAATGGATAATTGCTTGGAAATGGAATAATAATTCTCAACCTGAAACTCTAGTGAGTAAGATTGCTGAATACAATCCCTGTTGGCATAAAACATGATTACGAAAAAGAAATCGAAGGGTAAATAGAGAATAAATGGCTGCAAAAGTACTGCTCAAAGAAACACAGTCCAATAAAGAGTTTGGTTCCTCTCATGGCAGTGGTGCAGCAAAATAAAGGAAAAGTATGACCAGTAATAGACTTCAGGGAGCTGAACACATTTATTGAAGCATTCACTATGAACACGGATGCGTGTGCTGACAAACTTCGAGACTGGAGACGGTTTGGAGAAATGTTTAAATAATTGATTTATCTTCAGCTTACATGTAACTAAAAATTGATGAGAAACTTTGGATTTACCAAACTGTTGTGTTCCATGAACAAAGATTTTGTTTAACTCATTTGGGATTTGGCCAGTCATAATGAAGGCGGTGTTGGGCTAATTGCAAGATAAAACATTCTGGAAAGGAATGGGTCTTAACTGGAAAATGAAAATTTTGCATATCTGCACTGATTCAAAAGCGGTATTCTATTGGGTTACTGATGCACTCACTGGAAAATCTAGCTTGAGGACAAAACTGACAATTGTTTAATAAATGCGCAAATTTAAAAGTTAAAAAAAAAGATTCTTAACAATTCTTTGCATAAAAGAAAAAATATTTAAATTGTTTATATAAAGAATTGATTTAGTTTTTTTTCATTTAAACATTTATAATAAAAAATAAATTTTTATACAAATTTAAAAAATATATATTATTCATTGTTTTTATAAAAAATCGTTAGCAGTGATTTGTTACTTTATTTAAATGCGTTTCAAAAATATAAAAACGTATGTAAAGATCAAAGTTACTTAATTCAAACGGCTTTCAAAAAAGTTTGTCTTTTTTTCTTCTTCTCAACAAAAACTTTAATGATTCTTATATAAAGTTTATAAAAATCTTTGCTATTTAAAGATGTCGCTTATAAATTTTTTTTTTTTAATTTTTACTTTTTCTATTTTTACTTATACCAAAGTCTTATATAATTAGATAATATAAATAGAAAATTATACAATTTTCAATAATACTCTAATTAAAATCATTAGCTACTTTATATAAAAGCGTTTTGCTAATATAAAAACGTTAGTAAAGATAAACCTGTTAAAGTTATTTATTTTCATCGTAATTAAAAACCAATATTTTCAGCGCATTTGTTAAAAACCGTGGTTACATAATCAAAACAAAATATTGTTTGCGTGGTCATATAAAGACTTGAAATCGCACACATTCCTGGCCAAGCCTGGGTGTAGTGTCAGCCACAATTCATAAGGTCACTTTAAAATAAGTCTATATAAGCATCTGCCTTACAGGTTTATCCCATGTCATCAGTAAGTGTAGTGGTAAAACACTCGCTTCATAAGTGAGAGGTTCCGAGTTCGATCCCCACCACGTCCCTGGTAGTACCGTGCTCAACTTGTTTCTCCGCGCAGCAGCCTTGTTCGTCAAGGTTCATGTTTCGGAGTTATAGAGTTGAGAGAGGGTTATAACCACTATTAAGTAGCCTCCTCCTCTGTAGTGGCCTTCTCGGACTTGAAGAGGTGAATGACAAAAAAAAAAAAAAAAGGTACATGTATACCTTGCAATATGATGCCTAACCTTTTTTCATAAATGGCTAATAACTACATGTCTGCCATTCTAGTATTGCTAGACAATTTCAGATAAGGATTGTTATTTTATTTCGATTGTGTTTTCTAATGAGCAAGAAAGAGAGAACGTTATTGGTTTATGATCTGATGCTATAACATCTATCAGAACTGAAATATTTATTATCAGATTGTCAATTGTTGGGCTGCACAAAATGTGATTCAACCAAGAGACATGATTTTCATCATCACTATCATATATAAAAGCGTTTTAAATTAAGAACTTAAAAATTTAAGAACTTATCAAAAAATCTTGACCCTTCCTTGCAAATGAAGTTGCCAGCAATAGTATGGATAATATGGGTAACATCTGCCTCAGCTATAATATATAATATAATATAATAGACTTTATTTTTGAATATAAATCAACGTAGTTATGGAAACTGTGCTCATCGTTATAATTTGTGGGCATATACAGGCCTTGTTTTAAATAAAAAATGCTAAATGCATTAGCTTAACGTGATATTTGACGTCATAAAATTCTCTTTATTTTTTTATTTTTTAAAGACATTAACATTTTAAAATTAATGCAATAATATTAATTATTATTATAAGGGAATGTTTGATTTTTTTATTATTATTATTTTTTTTGATATTAAATAATTAAATTTAATATTACATATATAAAAATGTTTGATATTAACAAATTTCTTTCTTTTCTTGATATTTGCATAAATGAATTAAAATATGTTTAAATTTTTGAATTTTTAAAATGATTATTTCTTAAATTTCTAATTGAGTCTTTGCAACTACAAATGATTTTTTATTTTAAAAAAATCAGCAAGTATCATAGAAAAATTACGGTAATTTATTTACTTTATTTATTAAAAGTTTATTATTATTTTATCAAAATTATATTGCTGTATATATCGTTTATTAAAAAATAATCGCTGTGATTTAACTTGCGTTATAAAAAAAAAAGGTTTAACTTAGTTTTGTGCAAATATTTGATGCAGCCGTTAAAATTTATTAGCCAAAAAAACAATTATAATAAAAATGAGCTAATTTTTTTTTAAGAACAAATAAAATTTCAATATTGAATAATATTTAGTAATATTTTTAAATAAATTTGACAATTAAGTTAATCCCAAGCATTAACTTTAATTTTAATAAACTTAAAAATATTTTTTAAATTATGTATTTTTAAAATCTAAATTAATTTATATATATATATTTTTATCAGAATAAAATAATATATTTTTATTAAATGAGTTTTAAATTAAATCATATATTTTTTATCAGAATTAAATTTTGTTTTTATGATCTTTGCTTCAAGCTTTTTCATTGGTAAATAGTGCTTAAATCGAACATAATTGTCATTCAAACTTTTTTAACAAATATTTTTACATAAACGTCATTCAAAAGTTAATGTGACTTGTTTTAAAAGTAATTATTTCTTTTATCTTACCGCTTATAGAATAATTTAAAAGTTAGAAAATGATAAAAATTCACTTAACTGAAATCGCTTATTGCTTTAGTAAAATTGCTTAAGGCGTACATAAATTGCTTAAGGTGTACATAAATTGCTTAAGGCGTACATAAATTGCTCTATGCGTAACGCTTTAAAACAAGGGCTGATATGTGAAGCACTGAGCTGTGAATCAAACCACAAGGTACTGCTACTGTAGCTTGACTTCCATCAAGTCACAATAGCAAAATCTTTTAATATGTTCTTTGAGTTAAATCTGCCATTTACAATTTTGAAATTTGTAAATCTACAATTTACAAATTTGAAATAAACTGATATAAATAGAAATAACAAAATTACAGACCTTTTTATTGAAAAATTAAGCATAATCTAGTTAAAGAAAACAATATTAGCAAGTTATTCAATTATGTTGATAACGAACTAAGTAAAACTACAAATATTTTTCCTCTAAAAGACAAAAACAATAGTAACAAGATGACTTGTAGTAACAAAGAAGTTGCTGACGTGTTTAACAAACGCTTAGGTAGTGTCATACAAATGATAACAATTATTCTTCATTTATTAATAGTTATGTGAATAATTCAATTGATATTGAAAATGTAAAATTTCCCCCAGAAACAATGTATAAATCTTTAACTTAAATTAAAGCCAGCATTTTTGTTGCCAAACTCATTTGTTGTGTATTCTACTTTTATTTATATTTGATGCCAGCTTTAAGTCAAGTTCTTTACCTAACCAATAACGCCAAGCTATCCTGCCTCCAGTTTTTAAAAAAGGTGCTACTGTGGATCTAAATAATCATAGACTCATCTCACTGACATGCACTTGTTGTCTCATCATAGAAATATTGATTAATGTGTATGTTATAGAGTATCTAGCTCATCATAAGTTAACTAACTCATATATCAACATAGTTTCCTTGACAAACGCTTCACCTAGACAAATCTATTAGAATCTACTAATGATTAGAACACTGCACTTGATAACTACCAAATAACGGACGTTGCATAAATTGATTTCCAAAAAGCGTTTGACTTTGTCTCCCATCCCAAACTATTAATTAAACTTGCATTGTATAATATAAGAGGTAATCTTTAAAAATAAATTTCTGGATTCCTCACCGATAGATATAAACAAGTTAAGGTTGGTAGTTCTCTATTAAACTCAATACGCATTTTTAGTGGAGTTCCCCAGGGTAGTGTGTTAGGTCCCACATTGTTTCTATTATAAGTTAATGATTTAACTACCATAACTCTGACAATCCAGATATAAATCTGGATTGTTGTTTAAAACTTTATGTGGATGATATAAAGATATATAATTTGTACTATGATATAAATTTAAGCCAAGATTTAGTAGTTACTCTAAATAGGCTCTGGACAGAAACATGGCAACTATTTTTAGGCTGTGGCGCAGTGGTTAGAGCGCTTGCTTAATAAGCAGGAGATCCAAGTTCGAAATGAGCTTAAGACATATTTCGCGTCACGGTAAGGAAGGAGGTGTGAACTTCCTGGTTAAAAGCACTTCTGCGGTGCTCTGTGACAAGATTGTTAAGACTTCTTGGGGTACATAAATAACAAATTTAAAATTAAAAAAAAAAACAAAAAACTATCAATTGCTAATAGTAAATATTTTGCACTTAGAATAGCACCTCCCTCGTTACACAAAGGTATAAAGGATAACTATAAATTAGGTGAGTGTACTTTGGCTTGTTCTTCTAACTTAAAAGATCTAAGAGTAAGAATGGATTGTAAACTTAACTATAAAAAACGTATTTCTAATGTCATCCATCAAGCTAACTCTAAAACATATCTAATGTTGAAATATTTTTTTAAAGGCAACCCTTGTAATGAGACCAATTTTAGAATATTGTTCTTCAGTCACCACACCAAATTGAATTGATTAAATCAAATGAAAGTGTTCAACAAAAATTTACTAAGAACGTTTAAAAATAAAGTTAACGTTTAAAAATAAAGTTAACTCTTTTGACTTCAACAAATATTTATTCTAAAAGAAAAAACTATTTGTTTCTTTATAATTTAGTAATAATTTTTGTGGTGATGCAAGCTTTGCCGTAAAGCGTGTGCGATTGCACACATTGTACGTCAACACCTAAAGTCATTTTTTAAGACAACTTGACCACGTTTTTATATAGTAAGCGTTTTAAGAATTTTAGGAAAAAAAAAGCTATAAAAAACTAAAGAATAAAATAGTAATACTCAAAGAAAAGAACCAAAGACTATATGAAACAGAAAATCTAAATAAAATAAGCTAAAAAAAATTAAATAATAAAAAAAATTGTTTTCAAAAAAATAATATACCTAAATATTTTACTCTTTTTGTTTTCTTATTTTTAGGGTATATGTTGTTTTCCACTACCAAAATTGATACAAGTCGAGAAAAAAAGTGGATGAGAATATAACGAAAAATTTTTTTTTTTTGATATACAATTTTTTCGCGACTTTTTTCAGTATATTAAGGAAATTCTTTATAATTAGTGCTAGAAATACAGACAATTTTTAAATTTGTTTTTCAAATGTCTTTGCTAACCTTTGCTGTTTTATCAATGCACAGGAAAGCGAGAATACTAGTTGCTATTTATTTATAGA
>NC_061157.1:18676737-18711737 GCF_022113875.1 Hydra vulgaris | reverse complement strand
ATGGTGCCTCTTAATTGTAAACAATGAATAACGTAAGTCATTGTTTAGCTAAAGGGCGCAGGAAATTTTCATCAAATAGTTTGAATATAGAAATAATGATGTGTTTGCGGTGTAGTCGATTAAAGTTCAATAATGAATTGATTGATAAAGCTACTCAAACTTATTCACCAAAAAAACATAGTTGGCCTATTAGAATTTTTAACTCATTTAAGAGTCGTAAAAATAAAGAGGATTTCATTCAAGAAAAGGTTTGTTTTTATTTCTTATTTTAAACTGTTGACATCTTGTAAATAATATTTGAAATGTATTGATTAATCAAACATAGTCTGAGAAAAAGTTATTTGTATAACTTAACAAGTTAATGTTGTGTTTTTAGTTATGGGTGCTATAATTAGTACGTAGAAAACTTTGTTTTTTCTGATGTTTTAATTTTGTAAATGATTTATGCTTGGATGAATGGTTGACATCAAGTATATCTTCATAAAATAAACTGTTTAAATACTGGAACATATAATTTCTTTCTACATTGAGATTTTTTTTCGCAATAATAAATTTAAATATTTTTTTCAAGATACTTAGATTTACCATTAAAAAGATATATTTTAAAACTATTCAACTTTTTAAGAATTATGTATTCATCATTGATCATTTATCATGAAATAGTGTGTTCATCTTTGTTCTTTTTCCATCAAGGACTGTTTTAGACATTATACATATAAACATTTTATTACTAATTAAGTTTGTATACATATGTGTGTATGTGTGTTGTGTGTCCAAAATATTTGATCTAAGAATATGTTAGCTAAATTTCTAAAAAGATAAAAATTAAAAAAAACATTTCTGTTTCAATAAAAGTTAATCTTTTTTTATTTAAAAATGTATATATAATTTTAAAAATATTTATAAATGTTTTGGCAACATACTAAGATGTTAAAGGTTATCTTCAAAGTACTTTAGCTTTTAAAAGTTTTGTTTTCCTTTTTAAAGCTTTACAATAGCTAAATGCTAAATTACTAAAAGCAGGTTTATATGCTATATAACCTTTTAAATGATGTTTGGATTATTATTATTATTTTTTTCTTAGTTGTTATAAATGGTTTCTTATCATAAATTTTATTTGATTTTGATCTAAAAAATAGTCACCTTCATGATGACATTCTGATTTTTCTGCCAAAAAATCCAGTTTTTATTACTTGTCTTCATAAAATGGCTATTAATTTTCATTTTATTATAAAAGGCTTCATAATTGTAGTTATACTGTGATAAAAAGAAATTTATTTCATTTTATCAAGTTTTTTGTTATTATGTTGTCTTTTTTCAAAGTTGAGTTTGAATACAAACATGTTTTAAAATACACATTGTTTCTTTATTTTTAAATCCAATACCATCTTTTTTCTCTTTGTTTTTTTTTTTGTTTTTGTTTATGTTTTCTTGTTTTGTTCATTTTTTGTTTTGATTTGATTTTATTAGTTATATTTAGGTTTCATTATTAAGAAAAGGATAACAGATGGACACTAAAACAATAAAATTTTAAAAGTTTTTTGAAAAATTTTTTTAAATAATAAATTTTAGTTCTGTTTAACTTGTTTTTTTATCAAACATCTGTGAAACAAATTCAACTTATTAAATAAATGCCTTCCCATAAAGTTTCTTCCCTAATACTTTCTCTTTCAATCTGAATTTTGAACTTTCTTTCCATATTATTAAATCTTTAGTTAAGAACCAATCATAAATTATAATGATCATATTGCATGTTTAAGAATTTTTTGTTAATCACTTTTCTTATGCCATTTTGTAATGAAGTTTTATAAAAATTTGAACAAATAGTTTTGTTTTCAAAATGTTAAAAACTTATAAACTTATAAAATTAAAAAAATTGTTTTCTGAGTAACTAACACAAGATTTATAAAATATATTTGTTTTAAAATAAAATCTGAATTTCATTTTATACATTGATTATGTATCACATGTCTGGATATGTAATTTTAATTGTTTCCACTTCTGTTTTTGTTACAGCTTTTGGTTCCTTAAAAATATTTTTAGGCTATTTATTTGTCCCTAAATTAATATTTATTTGCATGGTTTGCTTTGCTTTTTAAATTTAAACATTGCAAAAATATAGCTACTCAGGTTTTACTGCTAATATTTGATCCCACCATAAATGTGTACTATATAATAAAATAACACTCACAAGTCACAAAGTTTTATAACAGAAATTATTTTAAATGGTTAAATACTTAAACATCAGACAAAGGTTATAAATAAATAATAAAATTGTATAAATAGTTAAAATAGTGTATAATTTTAACAAAATATATTTCAACATTTTAAAAAAAGAAAAATTAGATACAAATTTCAAAAATAATAATCATGCTTTATAAAAAAATCTAAAAAAAAAATGTTGTAAAAACACAGAGAAAAAGTTAATTTTTTAAATTTGTGTTTAAAAAAGTTTTTACATAAATAAACTCTAAAGTATAAATCTGTAAATAAAATATCTACCTTGCAATGTGAATACTACCCCCTGATAACACAGTATCTGCAAAATATCCATTTTGTAAAATTATTGTTTTCTTACCAATTTTGGCTATATTTCCTGCAGATACTGTAAAATTAAAACATCTAAAACAGATACTTGGAGATCACATACGGTGTTCTTACTTTCAGACCAGATCAAGAAAATAATGATAAATAGTATTATGCCAAAATCTTGAAAATTGAATTACTGTGTTCTTTCTTATCAGAGCAGTATATTAACATTTAATTTTTGAACAACTATGCAATTCATAAAAAAAATTTACATTAATAATAATATATTTATTACATAATTTTTTTTTTTGATTGATTATTTATTTACCTTCAGAAATGCAGCTCAGGTTCTGTAGACTTTAGCACACTTGGTGAAGCTCATGGTATGTTATCTGATCTTCTTGCTGATTCATCATTACCAATTAATGTAATAGGAACTCTTCGCATAATTGCTGATATGCTTTCTCCATTTTTGCAAAGTGAATTTCAACGCCAAACATACACCAATCCACTAGTGACAATGTTTGAAAAACAAAAAACAAAAGAAGATGAACAGCAGGTGTTGAACCAACCTGATTTTAAAGATGATTTACCTCTTTCCTTAAAAAAGGTAAACAGATTTAAATGTTAAAATTTTTTCCGTGTTTTTGAAGCAGCAAATTTTATCTCAGAATAAACATATTTTAAAATATTTTATTTTATTAGCACAATTTTGTAAGCTGAACAAAGTAAATGTAAGCATAAGTAAGCAAAATAGCATAAGTAAGCAAAACCAATGGATGATATTTGATTGAGGTGAATTATTAATAGGATCTCATGGGTAAATATACACTTGAATAAATTTTTTTGTTCCTGTAAATGTACAAATGTACAAATATAGTCCCCAATTAAAAGAGAGGAATGTGTGATAAATGTATTAAGAATACTAATACAAAATAATAATTGTTATTATAAAAAAACAATAATATTAAATTTAGTTTTTTTTGTTTAGCGTATGCATAGAAACTTAGGATCACGTAGAATGTCTAGCAGTTACACCACTACAACATCAGCAACAGGAATGCCAACCATTGACATGGAATATTATTCTAAAAGAAATGTACATAATAGTTTCAGTAAAAATGTGTCGGTTCGTTCTTTATCGCACTCTAATATATTTTCAGAACTTGAAAAAAATTCGTATACAAAAATTCGTTCTCCATGTGGAAGTCCTTTATCAATAATAAATCAACCCCCTGATGAAGATATGTTTAAAATTGAGGTATCCAACAATTGTCCTACATATTATAATAGCATTGAAGAATCGCATAGCGCTTGTGAATTAGAAGGACAAATAAATGTCAAAGATTCTAACAAATCAGAGGCTGATAAAAAAAGTAAAACACGACTAGAAAGCTTGTCAGAGTATGTAGAAATCAGGGAATCAAGTGAAACAGAAACAGTAAAGATAAATAGTGATAGTTTTTCTAATTTTGTTCCTAGTAGCACTTCTAATGCAGAATGTTCTGAGCATCATGTCAGTTCAAATGTTCAACATGATTTAGTCCTGAATAATGACCATGCTGTTGATTTTAATAAAGAAAACTTGTTGATACCTTCATTAAATAGTCGAAGAACATCTCATGAAATGCAAATAGAACTTGAAACAGCTGCATCAAAAGAAGTGGATGAAATACTTAATGAAATTAATTCTTGGGACTTTCCTATCTTTGAGCTTAATGAAAAGTGTAACGTTTTAACACAGGTATTTAAAAACTATTGTATGAAAATTGTATATATATATATATATATATATATATATATATATATATATATATATATATATATATATATATATATATATATATATATATATATATATATATATATATATATATACATTATATACATATATATATATATATGCATATATATATACATATATGTATATAGGGGCTGAAATAGGTGTCAGACATCGCAGGCCTTTGTACCATTCTTAAAACCTGTTAGAGGAGAGCAAGAAATCATTGTTCATTTTCTCAGTAAAAATGTACAACGGTTGGTTGCCCCCTCAAACAGGTCTCAAAAACAGTCTGAGGAGCACTGATGTCTGACATTTTGATCTCTGTATATACATATATACATGTGTGTGTGTGTATATATATATATATATATATATATATATATATATATATATATATATATATATATATATATATATATATATATATATATATATATATATATATATATATATATATATATATATATATATATATATATATATATATATATATATATATATATATATATATATATATATATATATATATATAATAATATAATATAAATATATATAATATAAATATATATAATATATGTATATATAATATATGTATATATAATATATATATATATATATATATATCTATATATATATATATATATATATATATATATATATATATATATATATATATAATATAAATATATATATATAATATATATATATACACACCCACACACATATATACATAAATAGTTCAAACCCCTATGAAATAGTGGTGCTATCAGGGTTGGACTAGCTAAAACAGATACTTGGAGAGGTTGAGGGTATTCCCTCCCTTGTAGCAGTAGAGGTTGGGGGTATTCCCTCCCTTCTCCTCAGGCCCCTGCTATGACCAAAGGTCTGGGCCCCTGCTATGTTATTAAGGGCCCTCTGGTAATGGCCTCTAACTATAAAATTAAGGGTTTAACGTAGATATCCAAGGGGCACAAATGAAAAAAAAAAGGTCCTTTATAAATAATATAGGGAAATTTTTATATTTCAGGCGGCCCTGCATCTACATGTCTCCCCCGGGCCCCTAAATGCCCGTCTGACCCTGGGTGCTACCAATGATATCTTGTGTACATTCATACAAAACTCAAAACATAGATAGTTTAATCCTGACAGTTTTTTCAGAATAATAATAATAATAATATAATTTTTAAGAAGAATAAGGAAATAAGTGAAAGTTTTTATTAAGGGCATTTTATGTATCTTTTAATTTAAATATCTATCTTTAAATTTTCTTATAAATCTAAACTTGAAAAAAAATGATTTTTATGGTGTTGGTAGGTGGAAATTCAACATTTATTTCAAAAAAAAAAAAGTTAAAGATGTGAGCATGTCAACTTTAATAAGGAAAAGGTATTTTATTAAGAATATGAAATGGTAAAAGAAAGTCTATAGTATTTTTTTTTTTAAATGTTTTATAAGCAACCACAAGTTTGTTCAATTACTTTATAATTGAGGATTATGTTTACTATATACTAATTAAAAATAAAATAAATTTCTCATTTCATAATTCCAAATCGTCATCACCAAATTTCAAAATTCTAAATTGTCATCACCAAGTTTTCTAAATCTATCATTCACTAATAATAGTGGTTTTACAAGTAATTTTTGTTCTGTTGAGTCTTATCTTTTGCAAAGTTCACTAGACCTACTTGTTCTTTGTGAGACTAATTTGAGTTCAGCTGTTTCACCTGAACTCAGCTGTGATCTTAGTGTTGATGTTTTCAGAAAGATAGTCACATGCTTGGCCTAGACATTAACGTTTGTAAGAATTAACCCATTTGTCGGGAAACTAGATTTGAATCCACAGACTATTCTTTTATGTGATTTTGTTTATCACCATTTCAATCTATCACCTTTCTCTTTGTTCTATATCGCTCTCCTTCATCTCAAGACTGCACTCTTCTTGATGTTCTTTCTGATTATATTGACCAAGCCCTCATTCTTTATCCATCAGCCAATATTGTTGTTGTTTCACTCTATTGTCTTTCTCTTTGTTCTATATCGCTCTCCTTCATCTCAAGACTCATTTTGATGTTATTTCTAATCAATTTGACCAAGTCAAATTGATCAACTTGAGAAAAGATCAACTCGTGTCTCCGAGCAGCGGCCTTGTTTGTCAAGGTTCATGTTTCGGAGTTATAGAGTTGATAGAGGGTTATAGCCACAAATAAGTAGCCTCCTCGTCTGTAGTGGCCTTCTCGGCCTTGAGGAGGTAAATTAAGAAAAAAAAAAAGTCCTTTCTCTCTAACTTTCAGCCAATATCATTGTTGTTGGTGACTTTATTGCTCATCACACTGAATGGGTTGTTTCTAGTGTCAGTGACTCTGCAGACATTAAGGCCCACAACTTTTGCCTTTTTTAATGTCTAACACAAAAAATCAACTTTCCAAATTGTTTTCTGGACAATCCAAATCATTTAACCTTTCTACTCGACTTGTGTCTTCTTTCTGATCTTAGTCAGTGCTCAGTTTCTCAACATTCACCCTTAGGTGCTTCTGATCATTGTTTGATCTCTCTAAAACTATTATCTGATTCTTCATCATCAGAATTCCCCTATCATTGTACCTCACAGGCCTTGTGATGAATAAAAAATGCGCGACGCATAAGCACGACGTGATTTTTGACGTCATTAAATTCTATTTATTGGCTTTTCATATTTATCAACATTAACTGCACCAATTTACTTAATTACCGCAAAACTACTTTAAATCGTTAATGTAGAAATGTTATTATTTAAAAATGTTTTGGAATGTTTCGTTTTTTGAAATGTAAAAACATTGGTTTATTTTCTCGACGTTTGACGCGTTTTGTCTACTAAACGAATAAAAAACATTATAACTAAACATTTAAAAAAGATTATAAAATATGCTAATATTAGATTTTCTCAAATATGTAATTTAAAGTGTTTCAAATAATTATTTTTTCTTTTTAAAAAGTCAGCGATTTATTAACTGGAAATTTTATATTGTACGATTAAAAACTGTGCAATAGCTAATATTTTTACTAGCAATTTTATATAATATTTATTTATTTATTTAATTTTATTTATTTCCATAAAGCGGTTGATAAGCACAATCACTGGTATTACTAAAAAACTTTAACGAACGTTTTGAATAGATTTTTACAAGAAATTTTATTTTTGATAAAATAAAATAAAATGTTAGAATAAAAATCTTATAGGTATAAAAGACATATTTCAGCGAAAAAATTATTCTTAAAAATTATTCGAAAAACTATTGACGTTCTATTTTTCAGCAGTTGTTCTTGAGCACGCTTCATTGAGTTTCAGTAACTTTTAACAAAAAAGCGATTGTTATTATTTAAGCAATTTTTTTCGAGTTAAATAGCTGTACTTTTTTATTGAATCAAGTAGAATACGTTTTAACATTAATCCTTTTATTTTTTTTTATTTGCGCTCACCAATTTTTAAAATGTTTCCTCGAAATTACTCTTAAATACTTTAAGAGTAAATACGTCTAACAGTTAATAAATATTTTTAAATCTATGGAATAATTTTAAAACCTAACAAACCCCCGTAAAATAATTAAGTTAAAAATCTAAAACTAAAAGAAAGTATTTTTGTTCAATTTTATCGACAATTTTGCTATTGCTGAATAATTTTATTAAAATGTTAGCTTAAAAAAAATGTAAACTTTTTTTTTAATCTGAATTTTTTCTACTTGTAAATAATGAGGATATTTAATTTTTTTGTAATTCAAACTTTTATATCAACTGCGTGCGGTTTTTAAAATACTTTAATAAATGTTAAAATAATCGTAAATTACTTCATTAAAATTCCGCTCAAAAATATCTTTAAATATACTCAAACAAAAAATTTTTTGCTCAACGCAAATAGCTCTACACGCAAAACCGCTCTTGGACGACGTAAAATTCACATCGTCTGACGCTTTATCGCAAGGCCTGACCTCATACAACTCCCTTAAAGCTGACTGGGACTCTTTCCATGATTTTCTTTGTGATAGGCCTTGGGTAGAAATCTTTTGTCTCTCTGCTGATAAATGTGCTTTTTATGTAACTTTTTGGGTTCAGGCTGGCATGGAATTTTTTATTCCCTCTTGATGATTCCAAGTCAAACCTTACTCTTCTCCATAGTTTTCCTCTCATGTGCTGCTGCAATTTCCAATCATAACCATTACTTCCATATTTATCGCCAAAACAATTCTTTAGAAAACAGTTGTCTGTTTACTATTGCTAGAAACCATTGTAAAAAGGTTTTGCCTGACACCAAGGTCTGTTATTCTCCAGTCACAGAATCTCGTTTTTCATCTCAAAAGTTAGTCTGCAGAGACTTCTGAAGAATCTTTAACAGTGTCTATAATAAGGGAAAATCTGTTATTCCATCTCTCTTGCAAGGTTCAGATTTTGTTAAGACAAAGCTGAATTGTTTGCTAAGAACTTTTCATCAATCTCATCTTTTGATTCCACTAATCATATCCTACCTAATATAGTCAACAAACAGGTTGATCCATTGCTTGACATTCGTATTACTCCAGCTTCTGTATCTAAAGTAATTTCCTACTTAGACTTTTCTACAGCTTGTGGTTTGGACAACATACCTGTTATAGTTTTGCATAAGTGTTCTCCAGAGCTGTCAACTATACAAGTGCTTATCAGAGTCTTGTTTTCCATTCTGCTAGAAAGCAGCATCTGTTATCCCTATTTTCAAAAATTTTGGAGAACAATCTGACTTGTCTAACTACCGTCCCATTAGTCTTTTTCATATCATAAGCGAGATTTTTGAGTGTTCAATTTACAAACACTTAATCTCTCATCTTGAATCTAATGACTTACTTTCTGATCATTGATATGGATTTTGATCTTCTCATTTTTCTGCTGATTTGTTAACAGTAACTGATAGGTTTTATCTTGTATTAGATAGATGTGGAGAGGTCAGGACTATTGCTCTCAACAATTCTAAAGCCTTTGATTAAGTTTGGCATGCTGGTCTTTTCCATAAACTCTGTTCTTACGGTGTATCAGGTAACATTTTTAAGATTATTGAATCCTTCCTTACCAATCGTAGTATAAAAGTTGTCCTCGATAAACAGCACTCTTCTTCATTTCCTGTAACTTTAGGGGTTCCTCAAGGTTCGATTCTTAAACCTATACTTTTTTTAATACACATTAACAATCTCCCTAAAACTCTCACATCTAAGGTGGCATTGTTTGCTGATGAAACTACCATTTATTTTTGTCTTGATAAGAAGCCAACACCCTCTGATTGCTTGGAGGGAGATTGAAAAGGATCTCACTTCTCCTACAGCATGGGGCTCTCAGTGGCTGGTAAATTTAATTTTGATAAAATTCAATTTTTTTCAGCTAATTAATATTGCAACATTCTAGATCCTATATTTATGAATGGTAATGTACTTAATGAGTCATCTACTTTTCGTCTTCTAGGATTAACTCTTACTTTCGATCTTTCTTGGAAATAATATATCACATCTATTGCAAAATTAGCATCTGCTAAGGTTGCATCTCTTTATCGTGCTTGCCACTTTCTTTCTTATTTTTCTCTTAAATCTCAAATCTGTCCTTGTATGGAATACTGTTGCCATATCTGGAGTGGATCTTCGTATTATGCCCTTTCTCTTTAAGACAAGGTGCAAAAACGCATTGTAAACATAGTTTGACAGTCAAAAAAGCCACTTTATTGTAGTTGCAACCCTCTCTCAACTCTTTAACTTCGAAACATGAACCTTGATAAACAAGGCTGCTGCTCAGAGAAAAAAGTTGAGTGCGGTATTACCAGGGATGTGGTGGTGATCAAACTCGGAACTTCTTGCTTATGAAGTAAGCCGCCTAATACTAGATAACTATCACATGTTTGCTTATTTTGTTTATGAAGACTAACAAACAGTAATTTTATTGAGGTCAATTTGTTAAACAATCAGAAATTTTTGTTGCTTTAATAAATCATTTTATTTTTATGAAAGTTATGCATTTTAAATGATTTTGCTTTAAAAGCTTTTGTAAAGACTAAGTAAATATTCTGCTCTTATACTTAATACTATAAATGTATAAGTAAAACTATAAAAGTATAAGTAAAATGATTTAACTTTAAAAGCTTTTGTAAAGACTAAGTTTTCTGCTCTTATACTTAATACTATAAATGAATAAAATGTTCATTTACTTATTTAAGCAATTTATTTACTAAAATAGAAAAATGAATAGGGTGACTTTGCTTATACCTTGCGAATAAGATTTTTATATTATAATTGTTCTTTATTTTATTCAGCTAATAAAATGAAAAATGAACTAAATGTTTCCTAAAAAATTTTAATATGTAGTTTTACATTTTCTTATAAAAGTAATTTCACTTGGGGCCTATTAATAATTTAAATATGTTTAATTATTTTTTATTAAAATTTTATTATTTTGTTTTGAATATTTATGATTGTCTTATCATGAATAAAAAAATTATCTTAATAAAAATGTCATCTCATTATAATGTATATTTTTAGGTTGCATTACGAATTTTTCAAAAATCCAACTTCTTTAAAACATTCAAAATTCCAGAGATTCCTTTTTTGAAATACTTTCGAGCTCTGGAAGCTGGTTACCACAATATTCCTTGTAAGATTATTTGTTATTGTTATACTAAACTAATTTTTTTAATAGTATTTTTAGTTATTTATGTTAGGTTTTTAACTGTTTATATAATTTTTTTTTTTTTTAAGACCATAATCGTATTCACGCAGCAGATGTTTTACATGGAGTTTATTACTTGACCAAGCATAAAATTCCTGGTTTCACTTCTAATGCAGCTATAGACAGTTTAATCAAAGATGACCTCACTTTAGAAAATGATATATATGAAGATGATTACTCTTATGGATATATGGGGAATGTTATGCCTGAGTTAGAACTGATGGCTCTATATACTGCTGCAGCTATGCATGATTTTGACCATCCAGGGCGTACTAATGCTTTTTTAGTTGCTACATCAAACCCTAAGGTTTATAGTTTTTTATAATTTTTAACTTATTTGATATTATGGTTTTTTTGTGTGTAGTTCAAATTTTTTGAATAAAAAATATTTTTGACTTAAAAGCATTAAACAGCGGACAGGTCCCTAATTTAAAAAAAGTACTTTAGAAGTATATCATGTTGAGTCTCAAAGGAAGGAAAATATTTAAAAAGTTTCAAAAACAGTTATTCTTTTATATAATAGTTATTATTTTAGATTTTACTGCCTAGAAAATTACATTTCTTAACTAAAAACAAAAGTTATGCACTTCTACGCAAAATTTTATTTATAAATTTTCTCTTTGTGTTTTTTATAAACTAATGATCATTTTTGAATTTTTTATATAATTTCTTTTGAGACCCAACATGACATGACATACTCTTGAAAAACTTTTTTTAGATCCAAAAAACTTTTTTTAAATCCAAACAGTTTTATCAGAATAAGAAGGAAAAGAAAAGTTTTTTTTGACCATAATAAAAGTCCTTTATATTGAGAATTACATACATCGACTGAGGGTTTAACGAAAGTAGTGTAAATAACGAAAGTTTTTGCAAAAATTGTGTTATATGGAGATCATGCCGCATTATAGGTTCAACAGTTCCAACTTTCACTTCGCGTTATATGGAGTTTCGCGTTGTAGGAATATTGCGTTATAGGAGAGTTACTGTAAAGTTATTTAATTTTTTTATTTATCTTTTAACTGTGAGACTTATTCTAGTCTCAAAAATAAAAAAAAATTATTGATTTGATTTTGCTTGATTTGGTGAAAAATAAATGTCTATAATTTTATTTCATACTCTTCTCTAACAAAAAAAAATTTAATGTACTTTTTGGAATGGAAGAACTTCTTGTAAAAGATTTTGCCTTTTATGTTTTTTTTTTCTTTAATAGACACATTTATTATTAAAGTAAAAAAACAATGATTCAATTTTTAATTTATTCATATAATAAATAAACTAAATTTTATAATTTTTACATTTTTTTTTTTTTTTGCAATTGCAGAAAGTGAATCAATTAACTTTTTCTTGGATGAATTTGAAGACTTTTTTCCTGGCCTTTTTACAGTTTATCTGGCTTTATCAACAGTAAGCAATCTTTTCTGAATTTCTTCTTTTTATTGTATCTTTTCACAAACTTCTGCATCATTCCCAGTGCTCTTTCAGCAGGGTCATTTACAGCAATTAATGATTTAGAAAAATCTTTAAAGATTTTGATTGAGTTTTATTGAGGTGGGAGGGTAAGCCAGTCTCTAACTCTTTGTTTTTCCTATCCGATTCTATTTTGCATAAATTCCTATGCTATAAATATTATAAATATGCTATAAATGCTGTAAAATGCTATGAATACTGTCATGATGCTTATTTATTCAAAAAGTAGTTTATCTTCCTGAAAAAATTTAATCTGATTTAAAAAAAGTTGCAATTTGAGATAATATATGGCTTTTCCAAATAACCTTGGATAATGGACAGCTCCTGCTTTCATAGTTTTTATATCTCTAGCTGACAAATAAGGAACAACTAGCTCAGCAAGTTCTTTTCTATCATCTCTTAAATTTTTTTCGCTTTTGATGTATTCTTTTCAGAAATTATGTGACTCAACTGCTGAACTCAACAATAGTTTCTTTTGTTTTATGTGACTCAACTGCTGAACTCAACAATGGTTTCTTTTGTTTTATACCAAAAATAATTTGTAAATATCATAATAAAAATCAGGATGTATCTTTGAGTTTTTTAAATAAAGAATTGTCTGGTCCAGAAGTCTTTTTTTGTGTCACAACATTTCAAAAGTGGACAATTTTCAGCTCTAGTACATGGTGTCTACAGCTCTAGTACATGGTGTCTACAAGGAGATTCATTACATCTTTATACTGATCTTCACCTGAGGAAGATACAAGAGAAGGTACTCTGAGAAGATAAACCTTACCATCAGATCTTTCAAGGCTTTTAAAGCAGCTTTAATACCATCTCTGACTTGTTTACTTATTATTAAATTTACTTTTTTCATAAGTGACGAGACTGCTGAAATACTTCAATTGATTTACTTAAATCACTACCAGCTTTATGAAGAACTGAAGTTACAACATTTTGAAGTACTGCAGGTGCTAACAGATCCTGCAAAGCAACATTACCACTATAAATATCTTTAGGAATTGTGCATGTAATTGATTTTTCAAAATTTATTTCTTTTCTCCTTGTCCAGTCCTCAGGTTCAAAGTCTGAATCATTTGATTATCTAAAGCTAAGATTCTCTAAAATGTAACATTTTTGATGTTTTTATTATAAATTATACAGTTGGAAAATAATAAATACCATGTTGCTAACTCAAAATTTTGTTTTGAGTATATACTAGCCATATATTTTAGGAAATGGTTGAAAGCCTATCTACTACGAATGTGCCTTTTGATTCTCACTCTTTGTGTTTCATAATCATTTCAGTATCGTTTTTATTTACAGTTGTTTCCTGTTCTAAATTTGCTTTAACTTTTAGAGTATTGTGTTTTCTTTTGAAAGTTTTTTTTCTAATTCTTTCTCTAGACATTTTAATATAATTTTTATCCTCAGTTCCAAGGATCACTTTATATGGTTTTCTTGAACATCCAAAAACTTTAAATCTTCAGTTTTGTCTTTATTTGTCCATCATTATGATATCTCTAAGATTTGGTACACCAATCCAGAACACTTTTTTGATCTTTTTTTAAAAACTAGATTAGCTTTCTAAGGTTTTTGTAAGAAACTATTGGAATCCCAGCTTTATTCCAAGAAACTTTAATCATAGATAAAATGGACTTGCAATGCCATCTTCACTCTGAATCTCTATAATGCTAGTTGGCATGTAACACAGTATTGAAGACTTTTTCACATTCGTTGCCAGTGTAGATTTATAATTAATATAATAAATGTCTTTTAGTATACCCATTCCAGTTGGTACCTTAACAAGTATTTTATATACCTTGCAGTATATAAAAACGATAGTGATAAATCTGTAGCATTATCACTTGATTTGCATGTGCATGCAAATAAAGATATTGTACAGTAATTTATTGTACAGTAATTTATTTGAATGAAAAAAAAACTACCTGATATTAGCTTCTCCAATGAGAAAAAAAAAACCTTTTTCTTGACCTAAGATCTTTTTCTTCATCTCTGTTTTTAATCTTTTTTATTATTCAACATAAACAAATTAAATGTATAAAAATGTATAAATAAATGTAAAAAAAAAAAAAAAAAATTCAAACAAACCATAAACTTCAAAATTGTAAATTTCTCTAGATTTCTACTGCAAATCTTCTATTAGGTTGATAAGTACTTTATTTTTTTTGTAGTGTAAAAAAGTAGAATGTTTATTAAGGCATAAATATTATGAAATAATTAATCATATACAAAATAAAAATTTTTAAATAAAGTATTATATAGTTCTGATATTTTTAAGCTAAATAAACTTTTTTCAAGATTTTAACACTTTTTACCCCAAAAAATAGCAAAGATATTCAAAAATAGACATTTTTTTAGACCTTTTTTTAAAAAATAAAAAAGGGCCATGGGGGAGATCAGATCCAATCAGACTAATATTTTCCAAAGTCATTTTTAACACCAATGTTCTATGTTTCAAAGGGTAGTATATTGAAATTCAAATAATTCCTCAAAAGAAAGTACCCTTATATATACATATACATATATGTATTTTATGACACATTTATTCATACTATTTAGTTTTTTCTCTTCTCTTACTTATGTCATTAAAATGTATAAAATAAAAAGTTTTAAATTTGTAGACACACTGATCATCAATTAAACTATTATTTTATTGATGATTTTATATCAAAGTTTTATATCCATTTTTATATCCAAGTTTTATATCCAAGATTTTATATCCAAGTTTTATATCCATGCATATTCATTTATTCATTGATTACTTAACTTAATACTCAACCTAATAATCAACATGATACTCAACTTGCCCCACACAGTTGCTCAACTTACCTGGTTGGGGGAGGTTTAGTACCTCTGTAAACTTTAGGCAATATCTTCTCAAACAAATCATAATAAATTTTTTTTCTTAATAAATTTTTAGCAGATTAAATTATTTTTCCAAAAGTGAAAAAATCTGACGTAGGTTTCATGAGATCTGTTAGATTTAGTAGAAAACTACTCAACTACAGCTTGGCCCCATTGCTAAAAACGTTTTCATAAAATTTAGAAATTATTTAAATGGTCTAGTATAAACCCATTTTTTATAAAAACTTTATTTTTTTAAAACATGGTGTTTTGATGGTAAATAAGGTATTGCAACTTATTAAACAAAAATCTGTTATGGGTTTTTAATCTGTTAATTTTTGTGCTGTTGTTTTTTAACAGCAGCATTATCTTCCATATAAATAAAAATACAATTTTTAATTCCATGTACATTTATTTATATAAATAACCTTGTTGATAATTTCTTTTTACAAGCATTTATGTTTTATATAGTTTTTTACTTGCATGTTTATTTTAAATCTCAGGCTTTGTTGTATAATGATCGTTCAGTCCTTGAAAATCACCATGCGGCTGCTGCGTGGTCTTTACTTGTTACAAATCCGGAGATGAACTTCCTTCAAGAACTTGATTTAGTAGACTTTAAGAGATTTCGATTTATTGTGATAGAAGAGATTTTGTCTACTGATCTGAAAAAACATTTTGATTTTCTTACAGAGTGGAATGCTAAGGTACTTTTTAATTTTATTATGTCTTTTAATTTTCTTAACTTTTTAAAAAAAAAAATTATATTTTTTTATAAAGGTTTCTGGTCAGGGGGGTGGTTTAGATTATACTAATGAATCAGACAGATTGTTAGTCGGGCAGATGATGATTAAAGTAGCTGACATTGCTGGTCCAAGTAAAGAATGGAGTCTTCATCGTAGGTGGACAGATCGTATTGTTGAGGAGTTTTATCTTCAGGTTTTCATTTTTTAATTCTTTACTTTTTATTTTATCATCATATTTTTTTTCATTTTATTATTATTACTTTTGCTGTTATTATTTTTAATGTTACTAATACTGTTATTATTGTTGCTATTATCATTATTTTTATTATTACCATTGTTAATAATAGTACTGAAAACAAAACTATTGCTGTTTTGTTTTTGTTTTTCAATTATTATTGATGACGTCAAAACAGCCAAGGATAAAATGGTCCCATCAAATTAGCCCCATCAAAGTTTCCTACTAAACAGTTCAAAAAATATCAGTTTTAGACTGATTATTTTAGACTGAATATTTTTTAGACTGAATATTTTTTACACTAAACAGTTCATAAAGATTAAAAAAGCTCTATTTGGATTTTTTGTAAGCAGCTATAATAATGTTAAATAAAGGCATCATTTAATAAAACCAAGAAGGCCAATAAATAATACTACAATAAAAATTAGTAAAAATGGGAACATATACATTTATAAAAAAGATACAGTAGGGGGGAGTGGGGCAACTTGAAGCATTGCAATTGTGGAGACACGTCAAGGTTTGTGACAACCATATTTTTATGGTGAAACAGTTACTACTAAAGCTATGTTTGGACAAAAAGTTTCTATCATTAGATCTGCATGGGGTTGATTTTTTGGTTGTTATTTTGACAACAGAGTAATTTATTGGTTTTTAAAGTTGCAAAGTTTTAAGGTATTTATTCAGACTAAGAATCAAGGCATGTGTTTATCAGATTGTATCATTATTTTGTAACCTACATTCCATAAGCAGCTTACTCTAATAAATAAAGCTATTGAAAAAAAATTGCTACTAAAAATAAAGCTATTGTTTTCTATTTTATATTTCTGTATAATAGCACTCCATTGTGTCATATACAATCTTGAAAATCATTTTTTTTTATATATATTTAGAGTCAATTTTCAAAAGATTTATGTAAATTTAATATTAGGAGATCTAATTTCGATACAAAGCCATTATTTATTGACGCTTAAGAATAATTTTAAAACAATATATTATTTCTAAAATATGCATTTCTGGAATGTGATTTGGATGGAATTATTTGGGTTATAATAATTAATTTGTTTGTCTTTAAAGCAAAAATTTGCTTTTTTGTAAAAAAAAAAAAATTATACTTTTTATTTATTTTTCTAATGGTGCTCATAGGTTGCACTAAGATACGCCATGAGTGGGATACCTTGATGCAATTTTCTAATTTTACTTTAAATATTTTCACAAGTTTAACCTGTTATAATTTGGTAATAAATGAATTTAGTTTTGTAGGTATGCGTAAAGTCTATAAATAGCACCAATCGCCTTAAAAAAAATCTTGTTCAAAAAATTATTACAAAACAAAAATCATGGCAACCCACTCTCCCCTACATATATTGACTGATTTTAGTAGGTTTTGTTTTCTTTATCTTGTAAAGCATTTTTATTTATTTAGGTTAATTTTGTCCCAAATAACTAATTAGGGTAAATAATTTTGTCCAAAATAACTATTTAGGGTAATTTTATCCCACATAGACGTCTTAAACACATCTTGTGTTTACTAGGATACACACATATTATATACATTATTCATCATATATAATGATGAATAAAAAATGCGTAACGTTTAACCGTAATACAATTTTTAAATTCTTTTTATTTTATTTTCATATTTACCCAGTGTGTTAAGACGTGTCTTAGGCGTCTAAAAAAGTTTATTATTGTTAAATAATATGTTTTAAAACATTTTCTTTACGTTTTAAGCACATCTTTTTCCCAACAGGGTGTGGGCATTATCTTCTTTAAACCACCACAAAACTATTTTAATTAAGAATTAATTCAAAAAATGTATTAATGTTATTGTATACAAATGTTATTATGTACAAATTTACAGGATGCTTATTTGGCTTCCGGTTTTTTAAAATATAAAACAATTCATTTGATTTCTTGACAAAAAAAAAGTATCGTATTAAAGAAATGATACAATCCTTTTTTCAAAGGATTCAAACGATCCTTTAAAAAAAGTATTGTATCATTTTATTTAAGGATTGTATTATCTTTCAAAAGATTGCAAAAAATCCTTAGAAAGATAATACAATCCTTTTTTCAAAAGTTTTTTACAATCATTTTACTTCCTGACAAACTTTTAGTATTGTTTGAGATCATGGAAAGTCAGTTGAGATCATGGAAAAAGGTTAACTTTTTTAAAAAATAAATAATTCTATTACTAAATATAACGCAAAAAGATCATTTAGTTTGAGTTCTACCTTTATAAGATACAGAATGTTACATGTCCTTAACAATTAAATTAAAATAAAATTTAAAAAAATTAAAGATCTAAATATTGATTTGAATAATTCTTTAATTTATTTTATAAATTGATATTGATGGGCTAATAAAATCTAAAAATTGATATAAATTGATTTCTATAAAAAGTTTCATGCCTCTTATTCTAACTTATTAATTTTTAAATTAAGTTCAAATTAAAGTTAACGTGTAGTTTAGCTAACTAACAATTGATTTTTTATTTTTTTTATTACAAAAGAAATAAACATTTCTTTTTTATAAATAAAACTACTTAAAATTGTTGTACTTAGAAAACATAAAACTACTTAGAATTGTTGTTATTCCTCAACAAAATCTAAAATAAAATCCTAAATTAATATTTACAATGTTAAATAATTTAAAAAAAAAATTGTTTTAATTTTTTTACGTTTAATTTATTAACGTCGTGTTACATTTAATACGTTTATACGATCGTTTTATGAAATGATCGATAAATTCTTTTTCTGTTTCTGAATAATTTGATTAGAAAGATTATAAATAATAGCTTATTAAACTTTTTTTAACAAGTATATTTTACATGTTAACTTTTGTAATAATGGCGTGCGAAAACTTTTGTAATAATAGCGAAAACTTTAACTACTTTATTTATCAAACCGCTTATTTTAAGACTTTTAAATATTAATATTAACTTAATTAATATTAAATTAAATTAATTAAAATTAATATTAATTATTAATATAATATTAAAATTATTAATATAATTTTATATAATATTTATTATAAATATATTATAAATAATTATATAAATAAAATAAAAGTATAAATAAAATAAAAATATAAATAAAATAAAAATATAAAAAAATAAATAAAATAAAAATATAAATATATTATAAATAATTAATATAATATTAAAATTATTAATATAATATTAATATAATATTAAAATTATTAATATGATATTAATTATTAATATAATATTAAAAATTAATATTAATTCAAAATTAATATTAATTAAAAATTAATATTAAAATTAAATTAAAAAAAAAAAATTAATATTAAATATTAATAATTTTAATATTAACTTATGCCAAATTTTAAAATCCAAAAAAATTTTAAGTTGGACATAATAGGCCGGGTGAATAAAAATGAGCAATTGATTTTACTAAGTAATTGGTCAGCTTAACATGAATAAAAACTCTTAATTTTTTGTTCACATAAAGCTGAGCAATTACTAAGTAAATTGCTTAAATTTACGTGAGTAAAATTTTGAGCAAAACGACTAAAGTTTTTATTCGCGTAAAGCTGAGCAATTACTGAGAAAAGGAATTGCTCATTTTTGTTCACACGGCCTTATGCTTTACCATATGTGTGTATTCATACCTCCAAAGGGCTCTCTTGGGAATTGTCGTAAATATTTAAATCGAATTTTACAGACCCTATTTAATAAATGATGACATTTTTTATTTCTAATTGATGTTTTTAATTGCTAAGTTAAAGATAATGCACATGATAACTTGCATATGCTAAATATAAAATGCATATTTAGGGTGAAGACGAAAAAACATTTGGTATGCCAGTTTCTCCTTATATGGATCGAAACGATGGAAAAGTTCCTCAGCTTCAGTGTTCTTTTATAAAACATTTGGTTTTACCTCTTTATGCAGCTTACGAAAAAGCTGGAATTTTACCGGGTGAATGGATTGATTCTGAGGTAGATAATAACTCTGACAGTGAAGAGGATAGTGACTTTCCAAAATCATCAGTAAAGAAAAAAGCAGCCTTTAATGTTGTCATAGATAATATTCAGAAGAATCATGATCGTTGGCTCAAAATAATATCTGACGAAGAAGAATACTTGGTTGAAAGCTCTCAGCAAAATAGTTATGACTGTAATAATGAAGTTTCAAACGGGGAGCATGACGTTTTAAGCGAGGAGCATAGTATTAGCACCGGACTTGATAGCTTTAACAATATAGTAAATGAGAAAACTAGTGAATCCTAATTTATGTTGATTTTCTAGATTTGATAAATATATATATATATATATACTTGTATATAATAACTTTACACATTTGTATAAATTTTGACTAATATATACCATTCTTTAACCGACTGATGTTGTCTTGAGCTATAAATGCTTAATCATATATACTGCTCTATAAATGCTTATTTATATATACATTTCTTAATTATATATATAATGCTCATTAAGACGTTGTCTTAAATCATTTTAATTGATTATTAACCTATTTACATTAAAGTTTAACCGTTAATGTTGTCCTTAGTTTAAAAAAAGTTGTTATTGCTATAATAAGTATTTTTTTATTACATTTTTATTACATATTTATTCAATCCTTTGCAATGACATCGCAAATGGAGGATGTTTTTATTTAACGGTAAAAAAGGAAAGAAATCAAATGGAGAAAAAAAAAATCAAAAAATCGTTTTTAAAAATATCAAATTATAAAACAAAATGAAGTGAAAACAAGATCAAAAGATACAAACAAATAAAGATAAAAAGCAAGTCAAAATAACGTACCAAATAAAAAAAAAAAGATTTGGTAAAAGAAAAAATAGTTCGAAAATGTAAAGAAAAAAAAAAAAAAAAATACGAAATGAATTACGTTAGTCTACCAGAAACAATAATGTCATTAAAAGAAAAGAACAAGAAAAAAAATTATAAGTTTTGTTTAGTGAATACATTGTTTATATTGATGTGTATTTTTATTGTTATATTTATATGTCATTTATTTTTGTGTATGCATTTAATGCATTTTTTACTTTTATTAACCTCTGTTTATATTTACTTTATTTGTTTATTATACTTACAATATATTTTTGCTATTATATTATAAAAACTAAAATTGTTATATTTATCGAGTCTTGGTATTCTTTTATCGATAATCGTTTTTATGTCATCGTTATTAGTTACATTTTGTCAGTTTATTACTGTTTGTAACTGTAACTATGTATATATAATTGATTGTTGTATGCAAGATTGTATTGATTTAATTCTTTTAGTTACTGGTTTTTATAATTTTTGTTGACGTATTTAATGAACAGCCTTCTATTAAATATTTATTTGACAATTCCGTTATATATGTATTGTATTTATTATTATCATGTTTTTATTTTATTCATTATTATTGGGTGTTAATTATACTTACTGGTAATATTATTATTGTTATTCTTATTATTATACAATTAATTATTTTTATTATTGTTGTTTTGTAAATTTATTGCTATTTTTATTATAACTATAACAATGTGTCTATAATATGTTTTATATCATCAAAGAGGCTTTTACTTTATATTAGTTTTTATAACTATTTGTAACGACCGTGGAAGTTAGATCTTTTTTCCAGAATATATAATTGATTGATTGATTGATTTAACAATTGCAATTGATAGGCATCCGCACCATATAGAATATAAACAAGTGACGCTTAGATAAGTACGAGTGAGTTTTAAGGGAAAGGGCTTCATATTCAGAAAAATCAAGGTTTGGATTTTGATTCAATTGCTTACAGGACATATGTTTGATTGAATTAAAACCAAATCTAATAGATCTCATGATTTATCAAGAGATAAAATTGCATTTATCTCTATATTTAAAAATCAAGTGATCATATCCCTTGATTTTTAAAAAGAATAGGATCCGGACCTGGGAGTAAATAAAAGGTAATAAATCTTAGTTTCTAAAGCTTTGAAATTTTTTTCAACTTATCGCCATGTTTCTAAAGCTTTGAAATTTTTTTCAACTTAGCGTAATGTTTACAGTTATTCAGAATTACTCAAAATAAATTTAAACAAAGGCCATTAAAATAAAAACAAAAAAAGACTTCAGAGATAATAAAAAAAAACAGTTTTGTTCAAAATTCATTACTTTGGAGTTTTTTTTACTTTTTTTTTAATTTATAAAATTTTAAAATAATGGAATGTCAAGACATAATATAAACATAAAAGATTTGTTAAATTACATATTAATTTATTAATTTGTCTAGACAAATATGCATATATAAAAAAGACAAGTATTACAATTATCTTGGGCGATTTAATGAGGATAGTTTGTACTTTAGTATATCTATTATTTGTATTTATATCTATTTGTTTTCACTCTTGTTGGGAGTAAATTAGTTTAAAAAAATTATTTTGTTTACAATTTTGTTAAACTGCTGAAATTTTGTTTTAAATTAAGGTTGAGTAAGATTTTTTTTATTATTCATCCTTGCTCCCACAAACCCGCTTCTTTTTCCAAACCTCATACAGAAACTTTTACTTTTGTAACCACTTTAACTGATTTTTCAAAATATTATGTGCGAAGAAAAAAATGAAGGTGGGTCTATTAGCTATTTCATAGTTGGAAAGTTCTAATAGCTTCAATCATTAAATTATAAACGGTATTTTTGTCAGAAGAAGAAGCGATTCAACGTTTGTTTTTAAATTAACAAGAAGTTTAAAGATTAAGTGCCAATAATGAAATATTGACGTCATAATTGGGTTACCAAACTTTATTTAAAAACTTTGTTGATGTTTAATGTATGAAATATTGACGTCAAAATTGGGTTACCAAACTTTTGCGAAGAAAATCTCAATCTTTAGTCACCTTTTGGTGGCTAATTATTTATAAGTTATTATTATGTCGCAGTATTTTTTTTTGAAAATCACAAAGACCTAAAGACAACAGGCTATCAGAAAGCGAAATAATTTGAAGTAGACGTACAAGCATTTGTCCCCAAAAATTTTTTAATTTTTTGGGGACAAATGCTTGTACTTCTTTTCTTATCAAGTGTTCCAAAAAGTACCTTTGGTACTTCTTGGAACACTTGATAAGATTGGCCTTCTTTGTTGACGCTTTGACAACGTCAAAAAGAAGATGGTTAAAAACCTACAGCATCAGCCAATGAAAGGTTCTCAAGCAACTAGATAGTGCAAAATTCAACCATCAAAGTCCATCAAAGTCCTTTATATAATTTTGTCACACAGTGCCCATTGAAATTTATATAATTTTGTCACACAGTGCCCTTTGCTCTCCTGTTCAACAATAGTAATGAGAAGACAGTCATTCCTTTCAAAATAAGCACAAGAATAGTTGAAAGATCCATTTTATATTGAAATGCAGCCTAAAGTTCGTCAGATGAAGGTAGTTAATGACTGTGCCTAAAGAGGCATAGCTCTACTCACAGCCTATAATTTTACGATTACAAAAAATGAAGAACAAAAACAGTTCCTTCTTTAGATGGTGGATAAGAACCGAAAAGAATTTTCTAGTGCATCCAAAACGGCTCCAATGATGATGATGCTGATTACTAAGTAATACAAACACTAAAACAAAATGTACATCATCTATATTGTTAAATAATATTACTAAACTACAAAATATAATTTGTACAATTGATAAAATCGGTCAAAAAAACATTTAAAATTTTCAATTTTTTAACTATAAGATCAATAAAGTCACAAAACATAGTAGTCCTTAAATATTATCCGATTTGCATAAAATTTGGTCCCCAAGTTACTTTTGTCGTATGAAACAAGGAAAGCTCTAAAAGAACCAAAATTTTAAATATTAGTATTCTGAATTACCTTAATGTATATATATATATATATATATATATATATATATATATATATATATATATATATATATATATATATGTGTGTGTGTATATATATATATATATATATATATATATATATATATATATATATATATATATATATATCGCGAGGTTAGAATTATTTTGTTCTATCTCCACTTTTTGGAAAAAATGAGTTATTAATTGTGTAATGTACCTCAAAATAATATTTTTCTACTATATTAAAACCTAAGTTAAAATCAAAAAAGTTTCGGAGAAAACATAAGTAATAAAAATCTTTTTATATGCCGTCTCCTAAAGTTTTTATTTTTTAAATCGTTTTATCTCGAAACAAAAAAATGTGGAGATAAAACAAAATAATTCTAACCTCGCGATATATATATTAGGGTGGAGTGAAAACAACTTTTCTTAGAAATTCATATTTTCTCCCTGATTTCTATAATAATTATAGGAAAACTAAAAAAATGAGACCAAGATGAACAAAATTGGACAAAAATTACCCCCAGCACCAATTTTTGACCAATATTACTTATTATTGAAAGCGCAAATTTAAAGTTTTTTAAAATATTTTTTTTGAAAAAGTTTTGAAGTTATAATATATTAGGTATGTTTGTATTATCCATTAGTATTATATGACCAAAATACTCATTTTTGCATTGAAAAGGTTATTGTAATACTTTTAACTCATTTAAAAGATATTTTTTATTATCATTTCATATGATAACAAAACACAAGTTATTAGCCGCAGCAAGATCAGGCGTGAGTGCATAAAAACAAGGGATAACCAGAATGTTGGTGAAATCCAAGTAAAGGCGTTGTACTTTGATGGCAAAAAAACCAAACACTCAATTTTTACAGTAATAAAAGAATCATAGTGATACAGGAGTACATATCCTTGATTTAGGAACCTGGAGGAGGTTACTTGGGACACTGCACTTCTCTTAGAGGAACAGCTGAATCACTAAAATTTCAATTCTACAATTCTAAAAAGCACAATATTATCTTGGATAATTTGCAAATGGTGGGTTGTGATGGAACAAATGTAAACACGGGAAACAATGGTGGATTGATCGAATTAGTACTCCAACAGCCTCTACAATGGGTAATTTGTTTGCTACATGTAAACAAATTTCAACTACGCCATTTGTTTGCAGAGTTGGATAGTCCAACATCTGGTCCTAGATGCTATTCAGGCTTAATTGGAAAGTCCCTTGAAACTTGTGAGGTCTTAAAGGTTGTTGATTTTTAACCTAGAAATCATGATGTAGAAATGCCAGAGGTGGACAGAAAAGTTCTCAGTACAAATCAACTTTATCTTTTTGACATCTGCCAAGCAGTATTAAGTGGTATTTGTTCTACCAACCTGAAGAAGCGCAGCCCTGGGAAAATGGATCATTTTAAGTGGCTCACCACTGCCAATAGGATCCTCAGAATATATGTTTCTACCAGCAGTCCCTCGTCAAATTTGGTAATTTTATTTACGTTCATTATGCGAGTTTATGCTCCTATGTGGTTCATCATCAAGAAAGAATCTTCTTTCTTTCATGGCAGCAGGTATCTGTACAGCACAATTGCAAAATCACGATATCTGCTGGTTCCATTACGTAAAGTAGTAGACAAAATAGTTCAAACAAATGCATTTTATGGTGATCAAGAGAATATTCTGGCAATCGTATTAGATGATCAGCCACATATCGAAGAATTAGGTGTTAGGCGTATACAGAGAGCTAGAAAAGAAAGAATTATGAAAGCTAACCAATCAAGTATGCATCAGTTCAAACTACCTACTCTGAATTTTATGGCAAATAATACGTGGGAGTTGATTGATTGGAGTAATTTTCAGCTGTTGGAGCCACCATTAACAATGCAGCTCACTGACAAACTGCTGGAGGAGGTAAAAGATCATCACATTCTACTATCTGATTTTTTGGATAAGTTACCGTGCCACACGCAAGCAGTGGAACGCTGGGTAAAGATTGTGACAGAAGTTTCCGCATCGATTTGTGGCGAGATAAATAGAGATATTATGATACGTGTCCGTCTACAATCTAGGAAGAATACGCCAATATTTAATACCAAGTCAAATCCCTTTTTTTCTCCAGATTTTCTACCTTCAGAAAACGCTCTTTTACTATCAATTGGTTGTCAGATCCTAGGCGGACAAATCGAAGAATGAAAATGATTTGTATATGACACGTCCGGAGTTCAATCAACAATAATGGAAAAATTAATGGCTGTGCGGACCTCTTCGGTAATAGCAGCAAAAACAGTTTCACCACTTGCCATAATGAACTCATTTTGAGTTCTCCAGCTCAAATAGTGCGCTTGCATTCTTGTTCCTTGTTTTTGGTATCGAGAAACATCTGCTAGAAGAATTTTGGTGTCTTATTTTGTTTCCCCAACAGCTCAAGGGTGGCTAAAAAATTACAATTATCATACTTGTCCAGCATGTTTGATGAACCTACACAAATATGAACATAATATTGAAATAAAGGTTACATCTAGATTAATATTCCAAGCAACATTAAAATTATTTTATGAACATAAACAGCTAACACACCTTGAAAATTTAGACTTCTTGAAGCTAAATGGAGAGTGACATCCAAGACGTAGCGTAAAACATTATACCACTTAGATGCCTAGATTTCTTATTGACGTTTCAAGTTCTGAATCAATCCCGGTCTTTTAAATCAATTTCCGGTCTGATTTAAAGCTTTAAAGGCTGATTTCCAGACGATGTAGTGATTTCTGCGTTGAACATTGCACTAGTGGCTTTTAATCTTTTCTTCTAGCTTTTGTCAGTTATCTTTTATTCCGCCACCCCACATCAAGAGAAAAGATTGAATTCCAGGGCCAAAATTATGCTTTTGTTCAAAAATAGAGAAGGAAAAACAAACAAAAGCTTTAGTAGTTCCACTCCAGATAAGCCAGTCTCTGTTGATCTTCTCTCTGTTGAGAGAAGTTTCGTAAAAAACAGGAACTTTTTTGTTTGTAGAATATCTAGGAAAAAGTGCCGGATTTTGAGGTGGTCCATATAGTATAACTAGATTGCGTTCGACTTTAGATAAAACCCTTTTCCACAAACCGAGGTCGTTTCTAACTGTTTGATCACCCAGTTGAGTTGCCTCTTGATGCTAAATTAAAAAAAGCATTTTAAAATAGTGGTATGTTTTTAATATCTTCAGATATTAAATGACAATTTTTTAGAATCTGCAGATATTAAATAATTTGTTTTTAATATCTGCAGGTTTTTCATAAAATAAGAATGGGTCCAATCTCACCCGATTAATATCTTCTTCTTCAGAGACCGTGGAAAAATTTGAAGGGAAAGATGACTTTCTTGGACTCAAGGGTTCTTCGACGCTGTTGGTAGCATTGTCTGTCTAAAAAAGAATTGTTTTTACAGTTTTGGAATGAAATTATGATTATGAGATTGTGAATAAAAAAAGCTGTAAACCTATACCTTGACTACTTGGTCGAACGAGATGCCTTTTTTTTTTTGAAATTTATCAAAGCCACACTCTTCCAGTTCACGTTTGTTTTTGTATTCTTTTACAACTTTTTCTACAGTTTTTTTTTTCCTTAGGACTCATGCTTTCGAAAATTGGACATGGCTTTTTTACTCTAAGATGTGTGTTACTCTTATTTTTATATAAAAGCAAAAAAATATATTAAATAAGTTGTGAAATTTCAAATTAATTTAACCTAAATTTCAATTTCATTTCATGTTATAAAATTCTAAAATTATGAACAACTACCTCCTGTAGAATTTTGTTTTTTTTATTATATATATATATATATATATATATATATATATATATATATATATATATATATATATATATATATATATATATAATATATATATATATATATATATATATATATATATATATATATATATATATATATATATATATATATATATATATATATATATATATATATATATATATATATATATATATATATATAATATATATTTATGTATATATTTAATAACTATAAATTTTAATTCTGAAAATAATAAATAAGCATAATTGTAAACAATAGTTATACAATAGTTTGTTATAGTTAACCTTGTTACAATATTTTATAATGTAATCTTTATAGAGCATTTGAAAAATATTTATTATCAAAATATCCTGCGGGCGCCTATGGTTGAAAAGATTCATTTATATTTTTACAATAAAAATTTACACACCCTCATTTGGGGGAGGGGGGGAGGGGTTGGAAAATTTCTATGGTCATAACTTTTGTAATTTTCAATATTTTTCTACGAAATTTAAAACCTGTAGATAAATTTAAATTTAGTTTAAGATAGTAAGGTTGAAAATTTTACAAAATCAGTGACCTCACGTTTGGGTAGAGGAAAGGGGGGGGGGGGAGAGCAAGCGTTTTGGGACTTTTTTGATCTCAGGCCTCCGCCATCCCAAGTTTTTTTTGCAAGGCCTCCTTATTTGGCATAGGTATGAACATACTTAAGTTTGGAGTTTGCACAATGAGTGAAAGTATTTGCATCCTATCTGAAACATCAAAAAATCCTGCGGGCGCCCAAGGTTGAAAAGATTTAATTATATTTTTACAAGTTTTACAAGGTTGTATATTACATAACTTATAAAAAGTTATAAATTGCACAACTTGTAAAAAAAAGTTATATAATACGTATGGGTAATATATTATTTAACAAAATAAAAAGCGTTTTTTATATATTTTTAAATAATCAACTCAAATCTAATTAACACTTTTTATTAAAAATTAATAACATTTGTATGAAAACATTATATTTAACAGTTTATGCAAAATAGTATTATTTAAAATATCTTCTTTGCTTTAGCAGAATAATGAAAAAAAGTGCGCGTTTTACCGCTTATTTTATACGTAAAGATTATTTTATTGTCCAATCAGAAAGCATTTTCATTATAAAAAACACAAAAAATTTTTTATTTTACAATATTTCGTTACCATATTATCGTACTGGGCATTGCTTTCTGCTCTGTGTTCTGTTGTAACTAACTTAGCTGATATATCAAGAAATTATTGCACATACAAAAATGCCTTTATCTGACTACACGAACTTAATAAATAATGTAAATACAAATGATAATAATTTAACTCCAAAAGCTAAGTTGGCTGCCCAACTATACAAACAAAATCAACAACCAATGCAGCATTTGTCCGAAGAGATAAAAAAAGCAGTAAGCATTACTTTAACCACATAATTTTCTTAAAATAATTTGATTTTTAGCATTAGATAAAAGAATTATTTTTTAATAAGAGTTCTAATATCAAAATTTATATCTTATATAGAAACCTCATGTGACAACAAATGAAAATTGCGATGAACCATTATTAAGAGAAAATCCCCGAAGGTTTGTTTTATTTCCAATTCAATATAAAGATATATGGAAAATGTACAAGCAAGCTGAAGCCTCGTTTTGGACAGTTGAAGAAGTTGATTTGGCTGCTGATGCAGTTCATTGGGAAGAAAAGCTGAAGCCTCAGGAAAAGTATTTTATCTCTCATGTTCTTGCATTCTTTGCTGCTAGCGATGGAATTGTTAATGAAAACCTTGTAAGATTTATAATTTGTTTTTAGTATACATTTTAATTTCTTTATTAGTAAGTTATTATAAAATAGTTTGTTAACATAACTAAACTGAATACAAGGTTGAGTGCTTCAGTCAAGAAGTTCAACTACCAGAAGCAAGAGCATTTTATGGGTTTCAAATTGCAATTGAAAACATCCACTCAGAAATGTATTCTTTACTCATTGATACTCTCATTAAAGATCCGATAGAAAAGTCAAATTTATTTAATGCAATTGAAACCATGCCCTGTGTTCAAAAAAAAGCAGTTTGGGCACTAAAATGGATTAACAAAGATTGTGCTTCTTTCTCTGAACGTGTTGTTGCATTTGCTGCAGTGGAAGGAATTTTTTTTTCAGGATCTTTTGCAGCTATATTTTGGCTTAAAAAAAGGTATTGAGTTTTTTTAACATTTCTATAATCTTAAATTTTTTCCTTTATTATTTTGAGTAGGGCTGAGTGGGCCTATTAAAACAATCACTTTTAAAAGAAATAGTTGTTTTTAGTTAGTCACTTGGATAATAATAGATATTTTTAGTTAAATATGCTTAGACGCTGTCGTAATTAAGAGGTTAGAGTTCTGGCTCACAACCAAAAGGTCTGAGGTTTGATGCTGGCTCTAGCCAGTTAAGTGACTTTAGTTAGAAAGGAGTGTGAGCTTTCTAAATAAAGTTCATATTACCTTAGTCAAGTTAGATATTAATTACCAAACCTGAAAAAAAAAATTTTTTTTACTTGATATAAAGTTTTGGTTAAACATTAATTTATTTGACTTGAATGTAATTTATTTAGAAACCTTTTACCTGGAGTAACTTTCTCAAATGAATTGATCAGTAGAGATGAGGGTTTACATTGTGACTTTGCATGTCTTATGTATAAACATATTGTAAACAAGCCTTCTGAAGAACGAGTAAAACAAATTATTCGAGATGCTGTAGCTATTGAAATTGAGTTTTTGACTGAGTCTTTACCCTGTGATCTTTTAGGAATGAATAAAAGTCTTATGAAAACATATATTGAATTTTGTGCTGATAGATTAATAAATGCTCTTGGTTATTCAAAGGTGAGTTTAAGTTTGTTTTCTATTTAAAGCAGGGGTCGAAATAAGTGCCAGACATCGGCGCCCCTTAGACCATTTTTGAGACCTGCTATATGAGGGCAACCAACCATTGTTCATTTTTACTGAAAAAATGAATTTTTACTGAAAAAATGGTTTGTTGTCCTCATCTAGCAGGTCTCAAAAATGGTCTGAGGGGCGGCGATGTCCGGCACTTATTTCAACCCCTGATTTAAAGTAGTATTTAGTAGTTGAATAAAATAAATATTGAAACTTTTATTTTTAAATATTTCTTCCAAATTTAAATAAATAGTTGTCAGATAAAAAGCTTTGATTTCTGTATCTTTATTCTTTAGAATTGAATTTAAATTATGTGTCCAATCCAGGCAAAAAATTCTTAAATTTAATAAATGCAAATTAACTTAAGTTTTAAAAAAAAACATTTTTAGCTGCTTATTTTTGTTAAAAAGAGAACTTTAACTAAGGAATGAAATTGTCTATAACCAGTATTTTAGATAAAGATAATATAAATTTAAATAAGAATTTTAAGTTTTTTTCCTTACACATCAAAATCCCAACTTAATAGTTGTTCTCCATGTTGTGAGTAAACTAGTTTTAAAAAATGTTAAGGAATATAATATCCAATTAAGTTCCAATTATTTAATCAGTTAATACTGATAAGTTTTTATCAAAAAATACCTTAAAGCGCTTTATTTAAATGGTTTTTATTATTATTTAGAAAAATACAATTACTAAATACCAATGATATTAAATATTTTACATTTTACAATATTTTACAAATTTTAATAACATACCTTAAGTCATTCAAGTTATATATAAGAAAATTAAGCGTTTTATATAAGAAAATAGTTGTGGAATAAATAATAATAAGTTAATTTAAAAAAAAACATTTCCTTTATGTGAAATCATGTTTTTTCAAATTGTCAGTCATTCTCTTGTTTAGATTTTTTTCCGCGCAATTATTTATTAGTGAAGAAAATAAGGTGGATAAAATGAAAAAAAATAAATTAGTAAAACAATTAAACTTAACAATATCTAAATAGTTTATTCTTAACAAAATTTAGAACATTTAAATCAATTTTAAGTTTCAAAAAAAAAAACAACTACATTATTTGTTGGACTAAACAAGGTGTACATACTAAAATGGTACATTTTTGATATGATTTTATTGACTTTATTTAATTCACTGTTATCACTGTCTTTATTTAACTCACATTATTATTTTTGTAACAAACTAAAAGTAAATTTAATTTGTGATATCCTTTGAAGAATTTAAAGAAAAACGTTGAGCTGTAAGCAAAACTGATAAGTCATTTGGATCTTATGATATCTATGAGGCAAATTATTGGAGTGGTTTTTCTAAGATACACTAAATATACCAATAAGAATGTTAAACATTGAAGGTCTATGTTTTGAAGATGTTTTTGAGTGTTAGAAACTGATACTATTTTGAATATTGCTGGAGTTAAAGACTGCTTTGTGAAAAAAGATATAGGTGTTAAGTTGTCACATGTTGAATTGGAGAGTCCTTAAAATAATTTTTTTAACAAGAAAATAACCCCAAACATCCTTCAAAAATAATGATTTAAGGATAAGAATATCACTGTAATGAAGTGGCCTGACTTAACTCCCATCAAAAAGAAAATAATAGCAATGAGCTAGTGATAAATTATTTGAACGAGTCATATTGGCCTCTCAAGAGATAAGAGTTGGACTCATAAATTAAGTTGATGTTTTTAAAGAATAAAATCAGTAATTTAAAGGAGATTGTATCAAATATTTGTTAATTTATGAATTTTAAGTTGATCTTCTGACCTTGTTTTAACCAAAGAAAAATTATGACCTTTTTTATAAAAGTAATCAAAAAGTGATAAGCTGAGTTAAGTTTATTGTATGATCTAAAGTCTTGTGTTATAAAATCACATAACAAAGGTCTTTTTATATATACCAATTAAACATTATATATGCTCAAAATTGACATAGTTAATAATTGATTTGTTCCTCTAACATGAAATGGAGATGTGAATTATAAAAAAGTTTTTTTGCAGATTCTCCCATAGCTAACACATGGTAGGCACTGGAATCAAAGAGGGTATGATATAAGGACAACAATGACCTAAATTTCCAATGTTGTAGAATCGCTGTGTAACATTTTCCTAGCCAATGCCCTGTATGTCATCTGTATCTTAAAATTTAGTGCCAATTGAAGAATTTTTTAAAACCAAAAGAAAAAAAAAATTTTTGCACTTTAAAATCCTGAAAAAAAGTCCTATTTTTCAAAACAAAAAAACTTGTAGAAACCTTGGCATGGTTTTGGATTTTTTACCAATGCTTTTATTAACTCGTTGTCTCTGTCTGTTTGTCTGTCTGTAAGCATCAAATCTTGCAATCAATTTTTGAGTCACTTCCTAATGATAGACTTTCTTCAAATTTTGCATACTCTTGCTTGATGACAATACAATATTCAATAGTTAGTTTTGTAATAAGTCGATTAATTTAGTTAATTTTAATTTTAATAATACAGTTTATTTTTTATATGGAAAAAACAATTTTAAAATTAAGTATATCGATTGTTTTCATACTTATGTGTGTTTAAGATATTTGGATTAGGCGTTGACTTCATAAACAGAATGTCTGTGGTTTGAGACCGCATCTTCTTAAACTTTTTTGTTTTTTTACACATGCATACAGCCAAATGCTAATAAAATAAAACAGTAATATCAGAATAAATTGATTGCAAAATTTATGTTTTAATAACATAAAAGCATTGGGTTTTGAAAATTCGTTTTTAGTTTTACTTTTGGATTTATTTATTAAATAGATGTTTTAGTGCTTTTTACATTAAAAATATAATATAAATAGAATATAGTATTTTATTGCTTTACTGATATTTCTAATATTTTAATACATTTATACAAGTACTACATTTTCTGAAAAATTATTGTAAATATTAGATCTCTTTAACTATGCCTAGTTATATATTCTCAAAGCCATATGTAATAGCTCTCACAGGAAAATTGTTACTCAAGTGTGTAACATGGATTAAAACCTCAATAATTTTTTAAAATAAAAAATTTAATTAAAGAAATTTTTCTATATATATATTCTATGTTCTTAATGTAAAAGTCTTACATTAAAAGTCTCAAAATATACATGAATATATACGTGTGTGTATATATATATATATGTGTGTGTGTGTGTGCGCGCGCGCGTGTGTGTATATATGTATATATACATGTATATATATATATATGTGTATATATATATATATGTGTGTGTGTATATATATATATATATATATATATATATATATATATATATATATATATATATATATATATATATATATATATATATATATATATATATATATATATGTCAACCTAATTGCTGTCAACCTAAAATTGTTTGAGGTTAAATCAAACAATTTTAGAGGTGACGCCAAACTAACTTCTATATTTTATTTTAAAACCTTTATGTCAATTTTTTCCTGATTTGAAGCCAACCTCTAATAGTCTTAAGTCAGCTTAAAATATATGTTTACTCATATGTTAGTGTGTGTGTATAGGAAAGTTTTAAATTATTTTTATTTTGATTATTTTATTTTTAGGAATGGAATGTTGAGAATCCTTTTGATTTTATGGAGAATATATCATTAGCAAGGAAGGCAAATTTCTTTGAAAGTCGTGTGTCAGATTACCAAAAGGCAGGTGTCATGGACTCAATCAATACAATGACAAATAAAAATCTTAAGTTTTCTGATCTAGATGATTTAGATTTTTAACTCATAGCTTATAATTATTATAATTATTCCAATTTCTTATTTATCTTATTATTTATTTTTATGGACATAGCGCAAATATTTTAAATTGTAAATAATAAAAAGCTTGTCTTGAATTTTTAGTTTTCTATTCTGTTTTCGATAGTATTTAATTAGATAACGGTTTATATGACCTTTGCTAAATTTTTTTAAAAGTTTATGCATTTCTAAACTTGTTAGGGTTACAACAAAATTTTTAAATTTCTTGCATGTTTTTGAAATTAACCAGCGTTAACAATACCTCCTAACATCAAGTGAAATTCTGCCGAAAGAACAAATCTTTTTGGGAAACGAAAGGCCTTCAATTCAGGCTATTTTCCAATTTTATACTTATATAAGTTATCCTA
>NC_061157.1:18659237-18671737 GCF_022113875.1 Hydra vulgaris | reverse complement strand
CACCGTTTTAGTGTAATTTTACACTCTGAAGGTGTATTTTTATCAAAACGGTGTAAAATAACACCTTTTTTGTTTACTACACCGCTTTATTATAAAATTTAAATAATGTAAAGTTTTTCTATTTTTACACTGTTTTAATGAAACGGTGTAAAATGGTGTAAAATGGTGTAAAGCTGTTTTACACCGTTTTACAAAAATATAATCTCAGATTTATACCGTTTTAATAAACGGTGTTTATTAAAAATGATTAAAACAAAAGGTGTAAATTTACACCGTTTTGGTGTATTTATATACTTTAAAGGTTTATTTTTATAAAAACCGTGTAAAATAAAACTTTTTTTTATATACTACGCCGTTCCAAAAAGTGTCGCCAAAAAGTAAATTATGATTTAATTGTTATAAAATCTAAAAAATGTGGTTCGCAGTTTTAAAAATTTTTAACTCAGAGTTGTTGTAAATGTGTTTTAGTGGTTTTGTAATGAATATATTTGAGAACCGTTACTCTAAATAAACTTTCGATAAAACTTGTAATACTAAACGATTATAGTTAAAATTTGTAAATCAGAGTTATGCTTATTCTAAACAGGCTTGAACTTAAAGAGAAAAATATGTAATCAGAGTTATACTTAACGAAGATAAAATTTTATCTTCGCGAAGTATAACTCTGATTACATATTTTGTTTAAAATGTTCAAACATCTTAATACATTGTGTTTGTTGCGAGAAAACAAAATGGCCAGCGATGTAAGCAAGGTAGCGCTATTATTGATTTTTTTCTTTGCTTGGTTGTGTTTATACATGGATTTCATATGAAACTATCTATAGTTACTGTTCAAAAACATTATAAAAATGCTCGATAAATAGGTTAAAGAAAATATCGTGTCTTCATTGCATGGTTCACAAAAATTATGGCTGTGTACAGAACTAATACAGAACGAATTTTATGAATTTATTGAAAAATTGTTGTATGTATATATTTATTGGGAATAAAATTATATATAAAAGCAAAAATTGATAACCTCCATGAATGATTTAAAGCCAACAAACTGAACCAAAACTTTTCATTTATTAATAGCTATATTAATTGCTTTATTCATGTTATTTATTCATATTTGTAACATTGCCTGCACTTATCTGTCAAGACTAACACGTAACTGTGGCGCAGTGGTTAAAGCGCTTGCTTTATAGCAGGATAGGTTCAAAACAAGCTTTGAACATATTTTCGCGTCACGGTAAGCAAGGAGGCGTGAACTTCCTGGTTAAATGTACTTCCGCGGAGCTCTGTGAAAAGACCGTTAGGTCTTCTTGGGGCACCTAAATAACAAAAAAAAAAAAAAAAAAAACAACAATAACAAGCAAGCCGCTTTATATTAAATGCACTAATTTCTTTATAGTATAGCTTTATAATAAATACACTAATTTCAATCCACTGCTTAGAAAGCTTGGAGTGCTGAATGTTTATCAATTAAATATTTATAATATTCCTTTATGTTTAGTGTAAAATATCATATTCTGCCTAATATTTTTGAAGACCTTTTCTTTATTATAGATCATATAAAACAAACCATTCGTTGCTTAATTATCAGGTACCAAAAAAATTGCTAAAACAATCAGAATTCTCAATAACATATCAAAGGCCACATTTTTGGAACTCATTTCTCCCAAATAATTGTAAAACTACATTCAAACTTTTAAAAATATCTTAAAATAGCAGTTATTTGTTATGAATTCAAATACTATTTTATTATTAATTTTTTCTTTATTCTCTTTTATTTTTCAACTTTTTCTTATGTTAAAAAGCGAAATCACTCTTTACATCATTACTTATTTTTAAACTTTATTTATTTTAATTTTAAGTTGTATTGTATTCAGAAAAAAAAAAAAGTAACACTTTTTATATAAAAGTATTTAACATTATTTTACTGAGATTAAATTATTTTTTGGCTGGGTGATAAATGTATATATATATATATATATATATATATATATATATATATATATATATATATATATATATATATATATATATATATATATATATATATATATATATATATATATATATATATATATATATATATTTATATATATTTAAAATTCTTGGCCTTTATCTTGAAACTCTTGACCTTGTACTTAAAACCTTTTGCCTTGGTCTTTACCTTGAAACATTTGGTCTTGGACTTGCTATTTTTGGCCTTGTTAACAAATCTGAGTTTATTTTGGGTTAAACCATAACCCAATTCACCAAGTGATTGAAATGCATTCATCGTCATTTTTTCTGTTTCATTTGAGAGTACCATATTGTACATGAGCCATGGAAGCATTTACTGTTGTTATTTTTGCGATCTCTGAGTGTCGAGGTAGAACGCCGTGTTTGAATGCAGCATTTTCAGTGATGTATTATTTTCTTTTAAATCAGTTGACATTTTTAGTTGACATCATGAAGTAAGAGAGTTGATTTGAATTGAGTGAGTGATAATTATGTTGACAAATAACATTATAACTCATTTTTAATTAAACCGTAATTAACTAAGGTTAATTAAGTTAATTAGATAAAAATAGGTGCTTAGTCACTTGCGAAAAACTAATTAATTAATTAATCGAGTATGCGGTTTTATCATATAAGTTCAAAAAAAAAACTTTTTTAATTAAATTTAAGTTCAAGTTGCATAAAAGTTATACCAACGGAATGGAAATTAAATTTTCAACAAGATATCAGTTTCGGATGAAGCACTATTTTGTTCGCAACGATAAGAAATACATAAACATTTTTGACTCCCCGTTAAAGTTGTATAAAATATGAAAAAATGGAATTGAATCAGCATTTAATTTAATCAATTCTAATCGAGGAGATAACTCTGTATGTGTATCTTTTTTTTTTTTAATAATCATATTCGTTCAGTTTTTATTTGATAATTTTGATCAATGTGTGGAATGATATGGTGTGCGGTTTGACCCGGTTTTACTCTATGTTTTATGCGGTAAAAAAAAGTTGTTTTTTGCGGCTTTTAATGAAAAATTTTAAAATTTTTTCAAAGCAATTTTTTGATTTAATGAAGTAATTTATGTGATTTATAACGTAATCATGAATAATTGCAATACTTTTGATGAAGAAGCAACAATTGCCACCTTATCTCAAAAATATAAAAAATATGTAGTTGTTTCTATGCAGGAGGCCTTGCAAAAATTTTCGAAAATCCTTATCAGTTTATGCTGCCTCCAAAAAGTATGACATAACTGAAAGAACAATTAGTTGGCATACCCTGGAATCTAGTAATAGAGCGGCAACAATTGCTCCAGTCAGCAGAATTGAGTTTTTAACAATACTTTAATTTTTTAAGAAGGAATGGTTTACTACATGTCCTTGATCGTCCATAAGCTTTTTACACTATTGATGAGGCATATTAAATCCAAGTTTGAAGAGAGTTCTCTCAAATAAAGGTACGAAAACAGTTTAAGTTAATTCCTTAAAGTTAATTCCCAAAAGCCTAAAGAAAACATTATTGTCTGCTATTGCTTTAAAGCTCGTGGTTTTATATTTAAAAGCCAGATTATTTTAAAAGAAAAGTTCACACGAATGGAAGATCTTGCATATGCTTCTGGAACTGTCAATGGCAATTTTTTGTTCACTTGAACTGAATCTGGATAACAAAGCCAACGCTCCTTTAAAGATTATATTCAAAGTATTGACGACAAATTAAATAATGTTGCACGTCCTGTTTTTATATTCTTATATCCAAGTCACATTGATTTTCATTTATTTAAATGGTGCAAGGATCGGGGAATTTGCATAGTGTCTTTTGCTCCAACATGTACTCACATTCTTCAAATGTGTGATGCATCAATTTTAGTTTTAGGACCAGCCAAATTAGGATGGAAAAAGGAAGTTAATAATTGAAAAAGTAAAAATGGTTGTAAGGAGGTTGATGAGATTAAGTTAATAAAAGTTTTAAAACTGATGAATGATAGAATTATTACAAAATCAAAAAGAAGTTAAAAGGTTTCCGTGGCATAAGCATTTTTCTACTCAATATTGAGAATGTTCATCTTGAGCGGTTTATTGGAGCAGATAATGATTATCAATCTGCTTCCAATTTAGATGCACAAGTAACTTCTGAATGTTTTAAAATTCCTACTTTTTCAAACGCAGCTTCATTTAGTAAAAACATTATCAGTAATGATCTAATTGCTCCTGTTCAAGGTAATCAGGTTGTCAGTATAAATAAAATGGTTTATTTTTTTAAATAAATATTTTTACCTTGATTTTTTCATGTAGAATCTTCTTGTGTACCAATTGATAAGCTATTCTTCATTACGTCTCGAAAATAACGGAAAGTAAAGAGCCATTGCATTATCTTTTGAGCTACACCCTTGATTACAATGTTCTGAATTCTTTGAATTATGAAGTTTTGAGTTATGAAGCAGCAGTTTGATATACTTTTATCAGCATTTCATAATGAAATGGCAGTTCCAGTTTCCTCAACTTAATTCAGGATGTGCTTAAACCTCCAGAAACAGTTGTAGGTAAAACAAATAAAAAATACAAGAAAATTAATAACGGAATTTTTCCGAGTAACGAAGTTTTGGAAATGTATATAAAAAAAAACAAACGAAGGAAAGAAAAAAAAAAGGAAAAGAAAAAAAAGAAAGGAAAAAGGTTTGTGAAAAACGAATAATAATACAAAAGAAGATGAAAAAAAATATAGATGGAAAAAGCGTAAAAAAGATTTAAGTCATCTGCATTTTTTTAAAATAAAGCAAAAAATATTTCTTTTTACCGCAAATAGCAGATTTCATACCGTAAAAAATATATTGGTTAAGTAACTTTGTTTTTAAGTAAAAATTTGGGATGTACCGGGATTCCGGCTTTATTTGCGACTATAAAGTTATTCCGGTTCTGGCCGGAATTACAGCATTTCAGGCCGTAATGCCAGAACTTATATTTTACCTTTTTTTTTTAAAGACATGCGACACAAACTGTGTAAATTAAATCAAAAATCATTATCCTACTCGGCAATGAAGAACTATAGGTAAACCTAGGTAAAAAATAGAAAATTCTTAACAAATACAATGTAACTTTATTTGCAATTATGTAATCAATTGTGCAAGGATTTCTAGAAGTTTAGGAGCATTGTGGTGCATAAAAAAGCTGTTATCCGTTTTGGGCAACAACCTAGCTCTTTCTCATTAAAAATGTTACCTACCTCTAAAAATAGTCTCATTTTAAATGTTACTTAAATTTTAAATAATTAAAAAGTATAGGATAATACAGTAAATATTTTAATTTTAACCTAAATGGTAAAAATAAAAAACAAGGAAATAATTTTTAATATAAATATTATGCAGGTTAAAACTTTCATCAAATAAAATTATTAGAAAAAAATAAAAACAACATATTAGATTAAAATGAAACAAGAATGAAATTAATGAAATAGGTTATATATGTATTATAGGTTATAAATGTATATAATCTAGCCACAAAGCTAAGATACAGGTTTTCATATTCAATTTTGAGGTTAAAAATTACATAAATATAAATCTCGTTCCAGCCGGAATTTTTTAACAACTCCGGTAAATCTAGTTTCGGCCGGAATTCAAAATTTCCAATTCGGTACACCCCGTGTAAAACAATAATATTTGTTTATTAATAATAAAAAATAATACTTTCTTTACTGCACATTTTGCTGCATATTTCATTTGAAGAGAGTATATGAGTAAAAAGTTATATATAAACAAAGTTTCAAAGAGCGGAATACCGCAAAAAACAAATCCTTTACTCTATGAGTAATTGAAACTTACTTAAGTGCTTATGAATATGTAATGAATAATTTAAATGAAAATGTATATCTAATGTATAACTTAATACTTATTTAATTTTTATCTTATTCAAATCAATCGTCTATAACTTTTTGTTTTTTTTCTTCTGAGTTGCAATTTTTCGAAGTTAAACAGTCGTCATAAGTATTAATTGCTTTTTAAAAATTTATTTACTTTTAAAAATGTAATGAATTTATTTTAAAATTTACCGGTATATTTACCGAAAAATTTCGTTTTACAATTATAAAAAAATGTTGAATATTGAACAAGCTTTAAATTTTTTGTTTATAAATTAAAAAAAACATATTTTCTTTCGTTTTTTTAATATTCAGCCTTATAAATAAACTGCACCTAAAGATGTAAACTCATTGCAACAAAATATCATTAATTCTACCTATACCCAAGGAAATATGTCTGTTTGTAACATCCTTGCGCAAAAATTTTTGTTTTTCAAGTTAATATAAAAAGGGATTTTTATTTCTATTTTGATCCGTTTCTACTAACAGGGCCGGCGCATTAAGGTGTAAAGTAAGGGTGGATTGCCATTAGAATTTTTGCCGACCAAAAAAAAAAATTTACCGACTGACTGGTTTACGTCTGCCGACTGGTTTGTCCTAAAGAGTCAAATTTGCTGAGGGAAATTAACGAAAAATTCATCGATGAGTGAGGGTAGGGGTGGGGTAGGTGACACATCCCACCTTCGCACCAGCCTTGTCTACCAATCTATCAAATATTTATTTCTACCACTACATCTACTCACAATACTCCTCGCGTATTCAGTACAAAAGAAAGCTTAACGTGAGCAGTTTATTTTGAATAGTTTATCATATTATAATAAGGTTTTAAGGAACAGTTAAATTGTTCAGGTTTACTTATAATAAACTATTCAAAACTACTCTAAGTAGTTTTGAATAGTTTATTATAAGTAAAACATGTACAATTTTAACTGTTTGTTAAACCTTGTTACAACTAAACTAAAATCACATTTAAGTTACTAATGCAAAATATCAGCAACTTATTATCTCAATTTATACGCTTATTTTTTACCGCCTTTATGATTTTTAAACTTTACAGTTATAAATATTTTCAGATAACAAAATGATTAATGAATTATGATTGATTTTTCCAAATAAAAAACAAGTGGTCTCACTGCCTTAAAAAAAATATTCTACGCCATAATTAAGGATTCATTTTTATACGTGACCATTCTTAATTTAAAACAAAAAAAGCGTACGGGCTGGAGGCGTTGGATTGTCATTAACTCTAAAAAAATTTTTCTGTTGCACCTGGACTTAGTAATGGCAGTAAATGTTTTTAATACTGGTGTCACCTCAGAAAATCTTAGCAGGCATGAAATGATGCAATGGATAAACGACAGTCTGCAGACAAATTATACAAAAATAGAGGAGATGTGTGCAGGTGAGAAATATGCCGAAAACAAATAACATCCTTATACTGATACACACACACACACACACACACACACACACACACACACACACACACACACACACACACACACACACACGCACATATGCGCGTGTATATATATATATATATATATATATATATATATATATATATATATATATATATATATATATATATATATATATATATATATATATATATTATAAAATATACTTTATAAAAAGTATTTGAAATACAAATGCAAAATACTTTCAAGAAAAATTTAAAATACAAAATTTATTTAAAATACTCAATATCAAAGTATTTTTTAAAACATTTTCACTTTCAACAAAGCTGCAAGCAACTGCTATTAGAGTTTATAAAGCAAGATGACAATTAACAAACGACTTAAAAGATTGCAAGTTATATGAATTAGGAAAACACGATGAAAAGAGTAAATTCCAAAGAACTTATGTTTAAGAGAAAAAAAAAAAAAGATAAATAAGAAATTTTTAGCACTTAGGAATATTCACAGTAAAAGGGTGAGACTTAAATGACAAGTAACACAAGAATGAAATTTAGTAGATGACACAAGAGGTGCTAGCTCTTTAGAGCAGCACCCTTTAAAGTTTTTATAAAAAAAAGAAAGAGAAGCAACATTAAAATAAAGTTTAAAATAAATCTTGTTAAATATGTTCCTTTCGGAATAAGCATCAAAAGTTTCTTGCAAACTTGCTGAACAATGAGTTTACTTTTAACGCTTGTCCGGAGCATCAGCAATAGTTTTTCATAAATTGTTTGTATTTTCCAAATACTTTTAACTCCTCTGGTTAGATAAAATGAAACAATGTTCTCTCTCTCTCTCTCTCTCTCTTTATATATATATATATATATATATATATATATATATATATATATATATATATATATATATATATATATATATATATATATATATTTCTAAACCTATATATCTAAACCTATATATATATATCTAAACCTATATATATATATATCTAAACCTATCATTTACTAATATTCGTGGTCTTCGAAGTAACTTTTCTTCTGTTGAGTCTTATCTCTTGCAAAGTTCACCAGACCTACTTGCTCTTTGTGAGACTAATTTGAGTTCGGCTGTCCCATCTTGTGATCTTAGTGTTGATGGTTATCTTCCTTTAATTTGTAAAGACTCCAATAATCACATGCTTGGCCTGGGCATCTACATTCGTAAGAACTCACCCATTTGTCGTGAAACTAGGTTTGAATCTACAGACTATTCATTTATGTGCTTTCGTTTAGCACAACTTCACTCTATTGCCTTTCTCTTTGTTCTATATCGCTCTCCTTCATCCCAAGATTGCACTATTCTTGATGTTATTTCTGATCAAATTGACCAAGCCCTCTCTCTTTATCCATCGGCCAATATCGTCGTTGTTGGTGACTTTAATGCCCATCACACCGATTGGCTTGGCTCTAGTGTCAGTGACTCTGCTGGCGTTAAGGCCCTCAACTTTTGCATCTCTCAATCTCTAACTCAAATAGTCAACTTTTCAACTCGTTTTCCAGACAACCCTAATCATTTACCTTCTCTACTCGACTTATGTCTTGTTTTGGATCCTAGTCAGTGCTCAATTTCTCCACATTCACCCTTAGGTACTTCTGATCACGGTTTGATCTCTCTAAAACTATTATCAAATTCTTCTACTTCATCAGAATCCCCCTATCATCGTACCACATACAACTACCTTAAAGCTGACTGGGACTCTTTCCGTGATTTTCTTCGTGATGGCCCTTGGGTAGAAATCTTTCGTCTTCCTGCTGACAAATGTGCTTCTTACATAACTTCGTGGATTCAGGCTGGCATGGAATCTTTTATTCCCTCTCGACGATTCCAGGTCAAGCCTCACTCTTCTCCTTGGTTTTCCTCACATTACGCTGCAGCAATTTCTAATCGAAACCGTTACTTCCATATCTATCAGCAAAACAATTCTCCAGAAAACAGACATCTGTTCACTATTGCCAGAAACCATTGTAAAAAGGTTTTGTCTGATGCCAAAGCTCGCTATTCCCAGGTCATTAAATCTCGTATCTCATCACAAAAATTAGGCTCTCGAGACTTCTGGAGAATCTTTAACAGTATCAATAATAAGGGCAAATCTGTTATTCCTTCTCTCTTGTATGGTTCAGACTTTGTCACCTCACCTAAAGACAAAGCTGAATTGTTTGCTAAGAACTTTTCATCAATATCATCTCTTGATTCCACTAGTTGTGTTTTACCTGACATAGCCGTCAAACAGGTTGATCCCTTGCTTGACATTCGCATCACTTCAGCTTCTGTATCTAAAGTAATTTCCTGCTTAGACTCTTCAACAGCTTGTGGTCCTGACAACATTCCTGTTGTAGTCTTGCAGAGGTGTTCTCCGGAGCTTTCATCCATACTTTCTAAACTATTTAACAAGTGCTTATCAGAGTCTTGTTTTCCATCATGCTGGAAAGCAGCATCTGTTATCTCTATTTTCAAAAATTCCGGAGAGCGATCTGATTCATCTAATTACCGTCCCATTAGTCTTCTTCCTGTCATAAGCAAGGTTTTTGAATCTTTAATCAACAAACACTTAATCTCTCATCTTGAATCAAATAACTTACTTTCTGATCATCAATATGGATTTCGGTCTTCTCGTTCTACAGCTGATGTGCTAACAGTAATAACCGATAGGTTTTACCGTGCATTAGATAGAGGTGGAGAGGTTAAGGCTATCGCACTTGACATTTCTAAAGCTTTTGATTAAGTTTGGCATGCTGGTCTTCTCCATAAGCTTTCTTCTTATGGTGTAGCTGGTAACGTCTTTAACGTCTCTAACGTCTTCTAGGATTAACTCTTACTTCTGATCTTTCTTTTAAACCGTATATCAAATCCATTGCAAAATTAGCATCTGCTAAGGTTGCATCTCTTTATCGAGCTCGACACTTTCTTACTCCAGATTCTATTCTCTATCTCTATAAATCTCAAATCCGTCCCTGTATGGAATACTGTTGCCACATCTGGGGCGGATCTTCTAATGATGCTCTTTCTCTTTTAGACAAGGTGCAAAAACGAATTGTAAACATAGTTGGACCTGCTCTGGCAGCCAATCTCCAACCTTTGTCACATCGTCGTAATGTTGCTTCTCTTTCTCTTTTCTACAAATACTATAATGGGCACTGCTCTAAAGAGCTAGCGTCCCTTGTGCCATCTACTAAAATTCATTCTCGTGTTACTCGCCATTCAATTAAGTCTCATCCTTTTTCTGTGACTGTTCCTAAGTGCTTCAAAAACTCTTATTCTTCTAGTTTTTTTCCTCGAACATCAGTTCTTTGGAATTCGCTTCCTTCATCTTGCTTTCCTGATTCATATAATTTGCAATCTTTTAAGTCATCAGTCAATCGTTATCTTGCTCTACAGATTTAGTCTTTTCTCTTCCAGTAACTTCCAACTCTTATAGTGGTTGCTTGCAGCCTTGTTGGAAGTGAAGATTAAAACGATCTTCCGTGAAGTTAAAAAAAAAAAAAAAAAAAAATTCCAGATGAACTGAACAGAAAAATCTTGAGCATGGTGACATAAATTGTAAAAATGTTTGCAGTTTTTATACTGCCTTGCACAGCCATCAGAAAAATAATGAATTTTTGTAATTGCGAGGCAAAGATGAGTTTTTATATGATTAATGGTTTTATGCATAACTTCATTGATAAATCCAACATCATGACTCAAATCATCTGAAATTACACAAGAAGAAGATATTTTCAATTTCACTTTCTTGTAGTAGATGACAACCGGATGAAGAGAACATTGACTCTTGCTCCAATGGTAACTCTGCATCTCGCCTTGTACTACAAAAGTGTAATTCTCTGCAAAATCTGCCAGTATAATAGCCTCACCAATACTAATTGTTTCATTGAGATGCTTTAGATAGCTAGATTGTGATTTTGCTATAAATGAAAGAAAAGTAATTTTATCAAGTTTCTCACACAGGAGCTCTATGAATTCATTTAATGGAAGTTGTATTGTTAATAGTTCAGTTCTATCTGTCATTGTCCACTGTTTGAAATCCACTGACCATTCATTTTCGTCACTGTCATATTGCTCTTTTGGATCATAATTTTGTGTGAGATACTGCTGGAAATACATTTGGGCAGCTTGTATGCCAGGACAACTATTGCATCGGTGAATCATGCAAACTTTTGATTTTCTGCTGCAGACAATCTTTTCAATGATTTCATGGTAAGATGTTTCAAGGTCTACAGCACTCAACATTAATTTAACATTTTGGTGTATTGTACACACACAAACAGAATGTGTACCTTTTGGACCAGCAAGGATGCACCATTTAGGTCTAAGACTGCAAAATTTAGAAAATCCAATTTTATGGTCTGGGTACGTTATCTTATATGCCACATAGAGCTCCTTTAGATTACACATAATCATTTTTTTTGACATGTATTTTTTTCCCCAACACTTACAGTCTTTTTTACCTGGCATTTGCCTTGAATACTCATCGATACAGTAAAAAAGCTTTACAAGTTCTATGACATCTTTACTGATTCGATGTGGTTCAACCACATTGGGGTATGCAATGACGCCTTTTTGGTCATGTAAAAGCTTTGCATTTTGAATTTTGTGTTTGGAAACTGAAAACTCTTTTGCTGCTTTTCTGATAGACCAAGATTTCGGTGTCAATGTCAAAATTTGAAGTTGCTGCCTTCTGTTAGAAACTTTAAGTTTTTCTTTCATGCATTCAACAAGAAAGTCTAGATCGCCAGCTTTGGTTTCAACTTCTTTTAGAACTTCATAATTGTTAGGTGCAACAAGATCGGATTCGATGACATCCAGAGCAGTTGCAAGTTTCTTAATAACTGTTTCTTCAACTTGCTTTATCTTTCTCTTTCCAAGTAAGGCTTGTTAGAGGTTTTTGGTAAATGAACTTTTAGTGGAGACATTTCAAGTTCACACAAAGTACTGTTGAGCAATAATCTTGTTGATTCCAGTATAATTTCTTTTTCCATAATTATCTTCAGTTAATTTTATTTTCAACTCGTTCTCTTCTGATTCTTCACTTGATGCTAATTTATGTCTGCATTGTGGACAAAGTTTTTCACCTGGCACTACGAACTTGCCTTTACTGCATAAGCACTTTGCTAAATCCAAGTTGATCACGAAGACTGCCTAAAAAAAGGGAAGAACTCTTTTAATATGTATAAAAATTGTAATAAAACTATTTTAAATTTAAATTTGTATGG
>NC_061157.1:18546737-18654237 GCF_022113875.1 Hydra vulgaris | reverse complement strand
GCAATACTCATTCTACCCTTAAATTTAAACATGTTGACCCATTGTTAGACATCCAAACACTCCAGCTTTCATTGCTAAAATTATTTCTCAATTATATTCTTCGTCAGTGTTTGTTCCAGATAACATCCTGTTATAGTCTTACAAAAGTGTTCACCAGAACTCTCTTCAATTCTCTCTAAACTATTTAAAAGGTGCTTGACTAAATCTTTTTTTCCTGCCTGCTGGAAAATGTCATTTATGACTCCAATTCCTAAAAACTCTGAAGAACTCTCTTATCCCTCCAACTATTGTCTCATCAGTCTTTTCTTTATTATTAATAAGGTCTTTGAGTCAACAAATTTTCAACATCTGATTATTTCTAATGTATATTCTCTATTTGAAATATCGAAATAATCAAACGTTTTCAGCTACAGAAGAAAAACATGTCTATTGTTTTAATATGACAGAAATGAACAAAATGTAAAAAAAAAAATTAAAAATAAATTAATCTAAGCAAAATAAACTACCAGGCATGTGAATATTTATTTAGATAATGTTAGTTTTATAAGTTACATTTGTTTAGGTATTGGAAATACAGTAACAACCGGTAATAAAATATTACTTCAGAAACTTAAGTTTAAACTAACTTAGCTTGACTCTTAAAAATTTAGTTTTCTGTTTTCTAAATAATGAACACAGTGTTCATTAGAAGCATGTAGGTTTAAAATAAGCTAGTCTATACACAAAATATATTTCTTATATTTAACCATGTAATGCTTAGGTTTTAACCTGAATGATTTATAATTTTATTTTTGCTAGAAAGTTAACTATTACTCTTTTTTGTGCAATATTATAAAGTTTTTATTATTCACTGACTTTTTAAAAATAAAAAACCATTATTATTTGCAAAACTGTAAGTATTAAAAAAAAAAAAATCAAATGTTGAGAAAATAAGCAAATATTATTATATTTTAAAAATCCGAAAACTGAAAGTAAACATTTAATAATATTATCACATATAAACATTCATATCTAAAAAAAGTTAATGTCAATAAATATGAAAAGCAAAAAAAAAATTATGTTATGCAAATGTGTTAAGCATTTTTTATTTATCACAAGGCCTGTATTGTGCATTAGATTGAAGCAGAGAGGCGAGGCGAGATTTATTAAGGCTCTTGACATACCTAAAGCTTTCAATAAAGTTTGGTCTTTTTCATAAGTTTGTTTTATATTTCAATAAGAAGTTCATTTTCTTGTCAGATTTTATTGCAATTTTTATATACTTTATCTATAAAAGCTGGAAAAATATTTTCTAGAATTTTTTTAATCATGGGTTTTTTTAGTAAATTTTTGCAATATCTTTTTTTTTTTTTTTTTTTTTGTAATATATTTATGTCTAGAAGGTCCGCTCGGTCTTGGGGAAGTAAATAACATTTAAAAGTTTCTATTATTGGGGTTGTTAGACCCTTTAGGTCTTATTTCTATAAATTTTTCAAACTTTAGTTTCTGATCGGCTTATATCATATAAATATTTATCTTGAATGTTGTATTGAAATAAAAATATTTTTTTGCTTCTTTAAAATTTTTTCTGCTTTTGAGATGTAGTACTAATATTCAGAAAATATTGAAAGCAAATTTTATATCATTTTTACTAGTAGAGGTTGTCAATGCTGTGAAACCATCACTTTCTTTATCAATTTTAGTAGCCATACCAAGCTTATAAAGTTTTTTGTATTTACATAATAGGCATTGCGATACCATAACATAGTTGATCAAAACAATTCAAATTCGATCAAATTTTCAGGTAACTCTTTTATCTTCGTGGTTGAAAGAGATAAATGTGCAAATTTATGGAAATTTCTTGGTCCAGTAACAGTGGTCACCATCATATATTTATCAGTAAGTTTGCTTTGTGCTAGCTCCATTTTTTTTGAAATGTTTTTACACATTTTAGAAAAATTAAATTACACAAACATGGTTCCACTGGTTGACTTTTGACAAAATTCAAACATCGCATATAAATGACTGTTTGATGAAAGGAATGCTGCTCCTTGCTCCAATGGTAACTCTAAATTTTGACTTGTAATACAAAAGTGTAATTCTTTGCAAAATCTTGCAGGACTATTGCCTTATCAAGAGTAATTATTCCTTTAAGATGCATAAATGTTTGATTATAATTGTAATAAATAGATGAGAAGTAATTTTATCAATCTTTTCACACAGAAACTCCATAAATTTATTTGATCGAAGCTTTATTGTTAATAAGTCAGTTCTATCTGTTGTTGTCCTCTGTTTGAAATCAATTGTTCCTATAATATATAAATAACTGTTCTTGTTAATCATTTTTTTATCGCTTCATATTGTTATTCAGAATCATTGATTTATACTTTAGTATTAGTCCTAACACCTCTTCTTTTATGAGAGTTTTAAGAGAGAGAGAAAAAAAGAAACTTCAAGAATTAGTCATATTGTGATCTATTGTAATAGAACACAAGTTTTTAATAAGCTTGTTTATTTTTCATAGTTCATCAATTTTGAAAATGGCCAGGTACCAATTTTCAGTCATTTTCTACAACTAGAACCTAAATTATACTTAAGTACCACTCATTTTAAAAAACTATTTATAGTTGAATCAATTTTTTCAATCTTTTTTAATTTTTTTTTTTTTTTTAGGTGCTGCATACTGCCAGTTTTTAGACATGCTCTTTGAAAGTAAGTTTAAATTTTATTTTTATTTTTATACTTTACAACAAATATTAGTATAAATATTTCAAAATCAATGGAATTTTATTGATATAATATAATATGATTTTTTTATACATTATATTTATTTCACTTGATCACGAGTTGAACTATAATAATATCTATAGTTCAATTTATTGACTAAGTGTTAACATTAACTAAAGGTTACTTAAAAGTAACTAGGTTACTTACTTTTAAGCAGCCTTTTTTTTAGTATATATTTTTTTCTGATTATAGTATTATTTATTAAAAAAATTAGGAAACTATTAAATAAATTAGTAAACTAATTGGAAATTATTTAAATTAAATAATAATTAGGAAAGATTAGTTTAAGTACTACCTTAGTTGTGATGTCCAAGTTTTTTTTGTATGTGGATTAATTTAAATGTTCAAATTAGGTTAAATTTTGACTTAATAGGTTGACAATAAAAACACCTGTACAATGAGAACCACAACATACAATTTGACAAAAATTGGTTTCAACTAAAATTCCAGAATTTGATTCCACACCAGACTCTGGAATTTTAGTTGAATTTGTTTAATGGTCAAAGAATTGCAGTTTTAGTCTATATTTTGTTAGTTTTTTGCTACTTAGACCACAAAATGTTCACTATTTTCAAAATAAAGGTTACGTGAGCATTCTATTATGTAATATCAAAACATGCTACATGTTCCATTTTCATTCTATAGACAAAAATATTGATTTGCTATTTGAAGTGTAATTTAAATTGGTTTAATTATCTCAACATTTCCTAAATTTAAACTACTGCCAAAATGCTGAAAAAATGTGAAAAACCTGGCAAAAGGACTATCAGTTGGTAAAATAAAATAAAAAAAAAACGTTTCTGTTAAAAGAATTTTTATTGGCCCTTGAAACCTTCTTAAATACATTGACTTTTAAAATAAAGTGTAAAAAAATAACTATATAAACCCTTTTTTGCATTATATTACCATCAAATAGCATCAAATTAAATTGTAAAACATGGCCTTTGATTTTCTGCACAAGAAATTTATTCAAAATAGCTTAATATACTCTTTTAGTCAAATACTTTTAAATATTTTTACATAAAATATTTAAACTCATAATTACTAACATCATTAAAATTTATAATTACTAACATCGTTTAAGAATTAAAATCGTAAAATGTTTATTATAAACCATAAGCTTTGATTTTCTGCTGCATAATCTAATAAATTAGTGTAGCAGTTCTTTAGAGATTGTTACTGTTCAGATCATTTATGCACCATAAAAGTCTTTCTTTATACTCTGGATGACTATTTCGTTTATACCTTGACCAATGTTTGTAAAAGTCTTGAGCAGTTTGGACTAAATTGAAACTTGTGAATGCTTCAATTATTTGAGAAATGTTTCACTACATTTGAACATTCAAATTAAATTATTTTCCACGGACAAAATTTAAAGATTTCAAAATTTGCATTACAGGATACCTTGATGTGTACGAGAGGGAGTTACTCAAAAATGTACAAATGAGTACATTTGGTGGGGTTTGTGTTTAAGACAGCAAGTATGTATGCAGATTGATCTCTTGTTCTCTATTTCTCCTAAAACTGGAATTCTTTTTTATTCAACAAAAACATTGAATTTGCTGCGCTTTACTGTATACATACTTTATGTATGCCCCCTAATGAGGTTTTATCAAAAAACCTGATTATTTCATTTTAAAGCATCTGACATGGGTAATGTGCTTTTGGAGGTAATATTTGACATCAAAAACTTTCTTTTAAATAGTTAAAATTATAAATTAGTGTAATAAAATATAAATTAAATGTATATATGATTATTCTTATAACAATTTTATGAATTAGAATAATTACTTACGAAAGAATTTATAAATCTTGTACAATTTAATTTTGTGTTTAAAAATAAAAAGTACTTTAGTGTTTTTTAAAAAACAACAGAAAGTATATTCTTTGTTTAATTAAAATTTCATTTTGTTTAAAGTCTCTAGTTGCGTCATAATATGAATTATTTGTACACTTTTTTATAACCACTGCTGAACACAACTAGTTCATGCTAAGAAAAAAAAAATATTTCAAATATTTGTTTTTTTCAAACAAATATATTTACTTAAATATTTTTTAATAATTTAATAATTTTTTTAATAATTTTTTCTCAAAAAAAAAAAAATCAAAACAAATGTAGATTCTTACCTTCTTGTTTTCCTGATTTATATAATTTGCAATCTTTTAATTTGTCTGTTAATCATTATCTTGCTTTATAAACTTCATCTTTTCTCTTACAGTAACTTCCAACTCTAATAGTGGTCGCTTGCAGTTTTGCAAGCTCTAAGTTTTGCTTGCCAAAACTTTAACCATCAGTCAATGAATGTACACTCCACTGTGCTTACCCCTATTTAAGTCTGTCAATCTATGACACTTCACTGTAACTACGGCTATATCAGTTGATTAATAGTTATAGAATAAGTGCATTGATGCACTTACTCTATGAAACTTTAAAAAATAAACGATAAACATTACTATAAATAAACAACAATAATGATTGAAAAAAATATAAAACTACTTCTAAATAAAAAAAATTTTTTTAATAATAAAACCTTTTTTTTACAAAAACTTAAATTTTATTAAAAAAAAGATTTTTTCAGGATATTTTTTAAAAATATTTTCTGGATTATTTCCAGAAAAAATTTTTTCATAAAATTTTAAAAAAAAATTTGACCCAGATAATCAATGAGTTTATTAAAAATCATTCAAGATAAAATAAATCTAATATAATTATGTTCCATAGTTATGAAATAATACTTTGTAAAGTGATTCTAAAATTAAGTTGTGATTTAAAAGTTGCGCTGTTGTTTTTTCTTTTTTTCTTTTTGTTTACTTAAAATAAAATTGTAAAAAAAATTAAAATTTTTTTTGTTTTATGAGCGCTTTTTTTGCCCACATATACTGACTCACACTTAAATAAAATCAGTTACAAATGTTAAATGTATGTATGATGTAACTAGTTAAGATTAAAGTGCTTCAAAATTTGTTTTTAGATTGTATTCCAATTAAAAAAGTCAAATTTCAAGCCAAATTGGAACATGAGTATATTCAAAATTGGAAATTGCTTCAAACAGGTTTTAAAAAAGTTGGAGTTGATAAGGTTTCATATACATTTCAATTATAAAATTGTTTTATATTTATATTTTTTCAAATTTTTTAAATGATTTTTATTACAATTAAATGGTTGTTTAATTACTTGAAATATATAATAAATAACTAAATTATTTTATTGTATAATTTTATTGTTGCATGAAGTTGTTTTATTTTACAATTGCATTGCTGCATGGAATTATTTCATTAGTAGCTTTTTCAACCACAAAAGTTTTTAAATTTCTTTTCAAAGCAGTTTTTCACCCACAAAAGTTTCTAAATTCTTTTTCAATGTTTTTCAAACATTATTTTAACATCTTATCAGAATATTTCTTAAATCTTTTCATATAACTGTAATAGTTTTAATGTTTTTGATTATTACACCACTATATTTCAAAAATGTTATAATATATTTTTTAGGTAAACAAAAAAATAATAACAGTCATTCAATAAGTTATTTTAAACATTACTTAGATATTTAAGGACTTATATTAGGGTTCCCAATTATCTGACATTAATGACTATCAGGATATCGAATACAGAAAGTCAAATTTTTCTGGATATCTGAATAACAAATACGAAAATAAAAATAATAGATAAAATTTTCAACTTACTTGACCTCATTGTGTCTAGTATTTTTAATGTTACTCTTAGATGTATGAATCCTTTTAAATATTTTTACTGCTAAAGCAATGGCAGCATTTTGATGTATAATGAAAATATTAAAATATGGAATATTGCTTGTTTCTTAGAAAATTAATAATATCATAAGGATTTTATTTCAATGTTCATTTGTTTGCTTTTTTATATATTTCATTAAGTTTTTACTTAAACTAATTTTTATATATTTCATTAAGTTTTTACTTAAACTTTTAAAATGCGGTAGTGGTGTAGTGGTAGAGCGCTCGCTTCATAAACAAGTGGTTTCGAGTTTGATCTCCACCACGTCCCTGGTAGTACCGCGCTGAACTCATTTCTCCGCACAGCGGCCTTGTTTGTCAAGGTTTGTGTTTCGGAGTTATAGAGTTGAGAGAGGGTTATAGCCACAAATAAGTAGCCTCCTCATCTGTATTGGCCTTCTCGGCCTTGAGAAGGTGAATTAGAATTAAAAAAAAAAACTTGTTTGTAGCTGATTTAAGCTTTCAAAAATAGATTTATAAACACCTTTTGATTTTTTTTTTAAAGATATTTAAAAGTTCTTTTTAAGTTGATATTTGCTCCTCTAAAATTATTTGTTGCCCTATTTCATTTAAAGTTTTATTTATATAGGATCCTTTATTTGAAGGTATCGTTTTGATTCCTTCAAGTAAGAACATCATTATCAATGGGTTCCACCAAGTTCTGACATCTAACATCAACTGCAATGTCTTGCACTTGTTTATTTACATATCCATGTAAAATGTTGTTGACTAAAATGTGAATGACTGAAGAGGATGATATCATTCCTATAATTCTTCTTAGGTTTTTATAACTTATTAATAATCTTTTATGAGATCTAAGATTTTGATGTCTTCTACACTTTTGTAAGACTAATAGTTTTCTGGATCACAAGCTGTAAAAGAGAGTATGTTGCAATTAAGAGTGTACTGTAATTAAAAGTATGTCCTATAGATTCACGAGTCTAATTAGAGGTAATCTTTGCAAAGAAGTTGGGTAAAATACTGGAGGATAAAAGTTGGTGCATAATTAAAAATGGCGAAGCATATTACAAGGTGGATTTTCACAACTTCGTGGTCAACAGTTTTACTATAAGAACAATGATCAATTTAAATAAATTCAACAAGAAAAATTTGCATCCTAATTTCTTGTGTGACAAATAATTTGTAGCTGAGGTATGCAATCCTCTTGCTTTGTCACTAAGAAGAGCTTGAATGCCAAGCTCTACATCAAAGAATGCCTCCAAAAACAATATTTATTTTTGCCATTTATGAAAAAATACAAATACTGATGTCTCCATTGATCCAATCTTGCTGCTCACTATTCTAAAAACGTTCTACAGTGGTGCAAAAATAATAATGTGAAAAGACGCAAATCCTCCAAATCATCCTCAATAGCGCGAGATTAAAGATTTAATGTAATCAACTTGTCTTGGCTTTAGTAAATGATTTTTGTTTTGAAATCCATTTATGAACTAAAATAAATCATTTTTAACTATAGACACCAGGTGAAGGTAAGCCAGAGCCGTCTATCAAAAAAATTTGCAAGCCACAAAACTTGCTGTACACATTTGCAGGCCACAAAACTTGCTGTTCCTATATTGTGAAGCCTTGCACTAGCTGTCTCTTCCTTAAGTGTCTTAGTAATAGAAAGAGAGAAATATTTCTTATATTGTCGAACCAAGACATTCTCGACTGCATTAAGACAAGCAGAAGTCATTTTTATCAGATGCTCATCAATGGAACATATTTCGGAGCAGCTTTTTCCTAAAAAAATCTGTATTTCTACAAAATAATGGAGCAGGATTAGATTTGCAATTAGTAATTTTTTTTTAAACATCTTTTACTACCTGAATGCCAGTGACATGATCAAAACTATCATCCTCAGCTGATGCGTAAAACTTTGTCATCCATGGTCCAGTTAGAAGTTTTCCAAATAGTGCCAGCACATCCATTTGTTTAATGGCTGTTGCGTTACAAAAAGCTACTCTAAGAAGTGCTTGTAACCTAGAGCATTTTACTTTCAAGTCAGATAATGTAGTGAATCATTATAATGCTGCATTAAAGTAAAACAAGTATAAAAGAATGTGAAGATGGTTTCTGGTTTTCTGCGATATCTTGGAATAATACTGCATGGCAGTTTGTTATTATCTAAAAAATTTACTTCATTTTGTTTATAGTTAAAACAATTTTGACTGCCATACAATTGTTGCCAAATAATCTACATTTTTTCAATTCTAAAGTTTTCAAGGCTTCACAGCATGAAATTGCATTTGTGTCTAGAGGGTACAAATGTTTAGCTTGTTCAGATTCTTACCCATTGTATCACATATTTTGGTTATGGTAAGATGATTTACTGACACTCTGTCAAACATTGTCTTAGATATATTTGAAATTATCAAACTATGACATTCGTTATAGGGAAGCAAGTGAAAATCTGAATAAATCTTTGGCCCAGGATGCTAACGACGGTAGTTAAGATATGCCTGATATGTTAAATCTAAATGCAAAGAAATAATAAACATTTATATTAGTTAAGATTTGAAAGCATTATGAAACATTTTATATAAATCCTTACATAAAAAAAATTAAAAACTTTTATTAAGAACATGTTTATTTAAAATAAGAATATTTTTATAAAATATAAATAAGCATTAAAGTTTTTCAAAAACAAAGAATAATTGTAAATAAATATTTCAATTTATACAGGAACCTGGAGAAGATTGTGCTGCAGGAACTAAAAGTTAAAAGAAATGTAAACAATAATAAAATAAAATTGGGATTAAATCTACAATATTTTAATGAGATAGAATATGCACTGCTAATAAAGAAATAGTTATTTAACTTACCAACCATAGCAGATGTAGATGAAGCTAAAAATCAAAAAAAAAAGTGTAATAAACAAAATAAATGACTTTTTTGGGAAAATCGAAACACTGCTGAAAAATAATTAGTTTTTAAACTTACTATTTGTGACAGATGTAGATGTAACTAAAGGCAAAAAAGGATGTAATCAACCAAAAAATATTTGATTTAGGCATTAAATCAATACAGAGATTAAAAAGTAATAGCTTTTAAACTTAGCAACTGTGGCAGATATAGATTAAAAAGATGTAACCAAGAAAAAAAGTATGAGAAATTGACATTAGATCTATACACAGTGAACAAAGAAATAGCTTTTAAACTTACCAACTGTGGCAGATGTTGATGAAACTAAAAGTAATAAAAAAAACTGTAATCAATAAGAAAATTGAATTTGATATTAAATATATAGTATAGCCATAATGAAAGAAATGACATCGACATCCACAGCAGATGTCTCTTAATGTAGAAAAGGTGTAATTATCAGAAAAAACAACAACAATTGATCAATTAATGAAAAATATTTAGATTTTTCCATCTATACATAAATTAAGAAGTAATAATTTTTAAACTTACCAACTGTGGAGGATGTAGATGCAATAAACAAACAAAAAAAGTTGAAAATGGAATTAAATCAATACACTGCTGAAAAAGAATTGACTTTTAATCTTACCAAGTGTATCAGATGTAGATGGAACTAAAAACAAAATTTCACAAGTTAAAAAATAATAGCTTTTAAATTTACTAATCACAGTCGTTTAAGAAATGACTTGAGATAAAAAAACATATGAATTAAACCAAAGCATACATCATTTAAATTTCTACTTATAAACATGACCGAAATTACAATATACAAACTTAACAATGGAAGGCTGAATTAATTGGACTAAAATTAACAAGAAAACTGTCTATCAAAATAAACAAAACACCTTAAATTTGACAACAGTAAGTGAATAAGTAACAACAATCAAATAAGTTCTGCATAATGTACAACTACTTTATTGACTAAGTTAATAATGAAAACATAATTACACAAGTAAACATGAAGAAAGGTTGTAAAATGATTTAAACAATAAAAAAAAATAAAGTATTCTACAACAAGTAAATGTTAAAAGACAATAAAAATGATATCTTTAGTATTAAAATACTTTTAAGGCGTCAACAAGTTTATTTTGTTATGAACAACACCAAAAATTATATTGTTCATGTCATCCCTATATGTCACTATCATCTATCATATCACTATACATCACTATTATATCTATACATCACTATCATATCTATACACCTATACATCACTATCATATCTTATCTATACACTATACATTACTATCACTATCATACATCGCTTACGGAATCTCAAAAACTGATGAAATAATAAGCCTGCGTCTAAATAAGAAGGAAACATTAGAAATGTTTAAGTAATGATTTAGACAATAATCAAAAGAAGGTATTATACAACTGATAAATCATAAAAGATTAATATACTAACTGAACTCAATGTAGATAGATAAAGCTAAAGGTAAAATAGATGTAAAGAACAAAAAATACATAGTTGTTTAAAAAAAAAAAGTTTTCAATTTTACCAACCATAGCAGTTGGTGACAAAGCTAAAGGTAAAAAAGTTAACCAAAATAACTTTGATTTTGGCATTAACTCTATACAGAATTTAAAAAAAAAAAAAATTTTTTTAAACTTTTTTATTTGATGACAGCTTTAAAATAGGTGTAAAATAAAATAAAAAAAGGTAATAAACTTAAAGTATAGCTTTAAAGAATAAGAGTAGAAACACCAAATAAAAAAATACTTATTTAACTTACTAACTGCATCAGATGATGATGAAGCTAAAGTTAAAAAAGGTGTAATATAAAAAAACAAAAAAAAAAACACTTGGCAACAAATCCAATAAAACAATTTTGTAATGAACAAAGAAAAGTAATGGTGTAAATGACAAATGAAATAAAGGCGTAAATACCGAAAATTAGGTGTTACTTAAAAAAAAGACTTAAATAGGTTTAATATAGTCAATGATTTTTAAAAGTTTAACAAAAATTACACTTGTAAAAGTAATAAACAATAGAATTATTATGAAAAAATATATGAACCTACTATCTGTTTGATTACAAAGTTAATTTATATAATTAATTTTTTAAATTACTAACAATCTAAGTGAAAAAATATGCAATAAATATTTTTAAAGAAAAAAAAACACTATCTCCCCCAGCCCCACCTCGGCTATTTTTGAAAACAGAAATTAGGTACCAAATATGTTTAACTGATTTAACTAACTGCTGCATAATATTTTTTCATGAAATTTGGCAGGTGCAAAATAAATGCATGTAGAAACTTATCTGAAAAATCAAAAAAGCGTAATAAAGATTCTTTCGACAATAATTTAACAAGTAAATATAAACGTAATTTTCATGAGCAAAATACTCAAAAAAAAGGTATGACAACCATATAAAAAGCTAACAAAAAACAAGCTTAACTCTTCTTCTTTCCGAAAATATACAATGTGTATTTTTTTTTTTTTTTTTCAACAACAACAAGATATTTATTTTCCTTTTCAAAATTTACATATAATCATATAATATCAATAATAATAATATTATCTATAATAATACAAACAATATAATTATAATAAAATATAACTAATAAGAATAAATATAAATAGTTATTTGAAAAGAAAGGTGTCACTCAAACAGAAGCCTGATCAAAGGAGTGACATTAAATAATTATAACAATAATAATTAAAAAATAATTATATTATCTATAATGATACAAACAATATAATTGTAATAAAATATAACTAATGAGAATAAATATAAATAATTATTTGAAAAGGAAGGTGTCACTCAAACAGAAGCCTGATCAAAGGAGTGACACCAAATAATTATAACAATAATAGTTAAAAATAATAATATTATCTATAATAATACAAAAAATATGATGACATAAGTGTCATTCATGATCAAAATAAGTGACACCAATTAATTATAACAATTAATATAATAATAAAAATAATAAATATGAACCAAAAATCGCTAAGAAAATAAATAAAATAAGCGTTTAGTTGTTGTAAATAATTTAAGCGTTTAGTTGTTGCGATATTTAAATCTTTTTTATTTTATTTTTATCATTATTTTAATGTAATGTTTTGTTTCATAGATCATTCCTGTGGATAAGTTAGTAAAAGGAAAATTTCAAGATAATTTTGAGTTTTTGCAATGGTTCAAGAAATTTTTTGATGCAAATTACGGAGGTCAAGAGTATGATGCTTTAGCTGTTCGAGGAGGTGTAATGCCTAATCCAACTGGTGGTTCAACTGGAATTGCAGTTAAAAAACCAACTCAACCAGCAGCAGTTGTTAACAAACAGCCTCTTAGTAATAAACCAGTCGCTATTGCACAGAAGTTACCATCAGCTGCCACACAAAAAAAAGCTTCACCCGTTCCACAGAAATCTGCATCAAACATTTCCAAACCAAACATTAAAGCTCCTGTTAACCAACATGAAATTGAGAATCTTACTATTGAAGTAATTTTGTTTTTTATTTAACTTTTTGTATTTAACTTTTTTTTTTTGCACTTTATACCTTGCGATTTTCTTACTTTCCTTTCCTCTTTGTATGATTATTTATCTTATGAACATTGAACTTATTTTAACTACTTTTTGTTTGATGTGTTGCATTTTCTTAAACTTTTCATAAACAGTTTTTTTTTTTTAATGAAAATCAATTCAGAGAGAGGAAAAATTAAAAAAAAAAAAAAATCTGAAGATATATAAGGATTATAAGAATAACATGTGTCATTTAATGTAAAACTTATCAAAGACGAAAATGGAAAAAGTTTATTATCGACACTGATCATTTTTTAGTTATAGGATAAATCAGTTAGGTGTAAATTGAAGCAGTATATCATTTTATGTTATTTACTAATTGTTCAAAAGCTTTGTTCCTTAATCGAGTTCTTTAATGTTTTTAATGTAATGCTCTCTGCGATGTTTTTAATGTAATGCTCTCTGCGCCAAGTTTCTTGTTTCTAATATTTATTCTTTTAGTCTTTTTTTTTTTTATAGTTAAGTGAACTTCGAACCAACGTGGAAGGTTTAGAAAAAGAACGAGATTTTTACTTTGGAAAGCTCAGGGATATTGAAGTAATATGTCAAGAACCGGAAAATGCCGGTTTGGAACTAAGCGAGCGAGTTTTACAAATTCTATACGCTACCGAAGTAAGTTGTTTTAAAAGATAAAAGTATATCCTATTTTTGTTTTACTCATTAATTTTTTTAATTTTGTTGATGTTTTCTGTTGTAGGAAGGATTTGCGCCTCCTGATGAACTCGAAAATGGAGAAGAAATTTCTGGAGAGGCTGATGAATATTAATATAATTTATTTTTTCATTGGTAAAATCACGCAAAGTATTTTTGCTCCCGAAATGGTACAAAATATCACTAGTGATTTGTTTACGTTCTGTAATTTATTAAGGCGCTTAGCGCCTCGTGTCGGGCGCTTCTTGAGAAATAAAAGCGATTGCTTGAACGTCCGCACTTTGTCAGTTGCTATAAAATTGTGGGGTAAACAGTCTTTAATTGTCTTTTTGCTCTGAGTTTTGTTATACATAATGTAGTTAAACAATTTGTTGAATAAATTTTAGTTGATTATGCTTTTCTTTTCCTATTTTCGAATTCTCTCAGTCCCATAACAATTTTCAAAAACCGTTTATTTATGTTGTTTAAACATAATTTATCTCTTTCTAATGTATCATTTTTTTATTACACTATATTAAAAATATTTTGTTTAATATGGTTTGTTACTTTAGGTAGATATTTACTGTTAAAAACTAAATAGATTTTGTTTTTCGAAGTAAAAATATTTTTTTAAATTACTATTGGTAAAGATTTGTTTTAGTTACTCTCGGTATAGGTAAGTTGCTATTGATAAAAAAATTTCTTAGTTACTCGAGTTATATATCAGTTGGTATTAGTAAATATTTGGCTAAGTTATTACTAGGTAAAGGTTTGTTTTGGTTACTCGAGTTAAATATCAGTTGCTATTAGTGAGTATTTGTTTCAGTTATTTTAGGTAAAGATTTGTTTTAGTTACTCGAGGTAAAGATTTTTTTCAACATTCTTATTATTTATAATCTTAAAGATTTTTTATCAATTACTCCAGAAAAAGTTTTTTTTATTTTTCTAGGTGAAACTCCTTGATCGACTTGATAACGGTTTTTATTCCGGTCTACTTTACAATTTAATTGTGACAACTTTGAAGTCTATAAACAGAAAAGTTTCAAATTCCAGCCAAACACGATTATCTGGCATTAGGCATGGGTCTCGAAGTATATACATTAGGGAATATTCAGAAGTTGGGTCATAGAAAAATTTTCACTAACAAATAAGTTAGTTTTTTCGGAATGTAATAAAGAAATTCAAAACGTTTTTTGCTTTTGTTTTTTTAATTATTTTTTTACCTTGCGTCGGTCTCATCAAGTTTTCAAAAAAAAACGTTTTTTTTTTTAAGTTGCATAGTATACCGGTTAGTAAAAAGGTTGTTGATTGCAAAGCCATTGTTGGTTCTGAAAATCGCCTTTTTAAATCCTTTCAAAATGTTGATGCTAAAAAGTTGCCAGCTGAACAGATTCGAATGGAAGTCTGTGGAGCTTGACTAAGAGCTCAAGTCATTGATGCTAAGAACCAACCTATGATGATAGTATAAACCGAAGCTTTTAAAAACTCAGAGATTAGTTTAAAACAATTGTAAACAAACACTTACTAAAACACTAAATAATTGTTTTTAATTGCATTTTTCTTATTACAGAATATCATCTGAATTTAGGGTAAACATCCAATAAAATAATTATTTTAGACTAATAAGAGGAGAGATGACTACCATGAGTTGGCAAACTTATGTCTTATATACCTAAAATCTAGCTTGATATACAAGTTTAAGAAACTTTGTGCTATGCTTTCATCACCAGGATGAAAAAGTTAATCTTCTATGCACCCAAGTTTTTGACTAACGAGAAGCCAGATATTTCACCACTACAGTTATTTAAACTAAACATAAATACTGTATATTAATTTAAATTGACTATTACTAAAATTCATGCATTAAAAACTAAAGATTTATGAAAATACAGAAATATTTTTATCAGAACTTGAATTCTATCTCTATGTCCAAATATATTGAGAATGGACCTGCTGTGTTTAGGTGATGGTGAAACTATAGCTGGTACCAGGATATGTTACCATTTTACTAAAAAACTCAGACGCTTCGATCACTAAATAAGAAAAGGAGAGAGTAACCATAATGGACAGATGGATAGATATAATATTAAAGGTTTCTTACCTGTTATAAAAACATGTCTGCACTTGGACAAGTGGCAAGAACTGGTTGGCTGTATCACTGCCAAATTATTGCTAGTTTTTTACATTTTTGGTCATGACAACACCAAGTCCGAATGGATGATTTATCCACCTAGCTCCTAGAATATTGACTATTGATTATTTATAGTTCCAATCGTAGGTCAGATAATCAGCCGCTTACCGCAAATGACCTGCGCAGAAGAAAAAAAACTGGCGACTGTCTGCTAATAACAGCTAGTTAATTTTTTGTTTGTTGCCCTTTGTAATTTTTATTATACTTTTTACCATAATTTGTTTATTATAGTCTTTAAAAAAGATTAACTGGAATGGTCCACCACCACCTCTTTTAGTTCAGGGTGTTATTCGAAATACACTGTTGATTATAATGCTTTTATTACTTAGGCGTACATAAAAAAATCAGAGCTCAATCTTCGTCAGAAGACACTCCGCCAGAAAAATCTGGCGGAGTGTCTTCTTTCCATGTTGTATGTACGTTTTTTAAGATACCAAATACTAAACAGCGTAGTCCAATAAACAAGATACTAAACAGCATACTAAACAAGATTAATAAACAAGATACTAAACAATAAACAAGATACTAAACAGCATAAATACTAAACAAGATTCCACTAAATTTGATTTCCACACAAAGTTCATTGACGTGGAAATTTTCCACACCAATGAAATTTGTTTGGTAATCAAATTACAGGTCTTATTACAGCCCTGTAACCATTGTGGACACTTTTTACCAGTTGTAATCAATCAATCAATCAATGAAATCCAGATTTTTCTGGCGGAGTTACTTTGGAAATAGAATAGGAACAGTATAACAACATTAGAAGGTAAATAAGTAAATTTTAGTAATGCAGATTTTAGTAGTGGTAGCTTATGTCGTTGTGCATAAAATACTTATGTATGTGTCTACCATCATGTAATTCTGCCTATAAAAGTTTTGTCCAAAGAAGCAGCAGAGACAAGAAAACAACTTTTTCGACAACATAGACAGCATTACAACAGAAAATATTCCAGAGTTAGCTGTAATCATTTAAACTAGGGATGTACCGAAGCTGAAATTTTGCCGAAGCCGAAGCTTCGGCCGAAGCCACAACTTTTGAAAAAGTTGTTTTCACAACGAAGAAAACAACTTTTTCGACAACATAGACAGCATTACAACAGAAAATATTCCAGAGTTAGCTGTAATCATTTAAACTAGGGATGTACCGAAGCTGAAATTTTGCCGAAGCCGAAGCTTCGGCCGAAGCCACTTTGCCGAAGCCGAAGCTTCGGCACTATATATGCTTAAAATTTAATCAGCATTCAGATCAGCAGGGGTGTAAAACAAAAAAGGTACCAAAACTAAGGTCCTTGACTAATAATATAGAAAAATTGTATAAAAATGAGGACGCCAGTCAGGGTTGCTGTTCCAGGCATGGCAAAAGCTCTCAGCGCCCCTGTTTAAAAGTTTCTCATTATGTCGTTTCTGATACTTGACCGCATCGAGCGTTTTTTTTTTAAACTTAAGCTTTTTTGAAACATTCTCCCCAAATTTTCCTACTTCTAGTTCTACTTTTTCTGTGTGCAAACCATATTAATGTTATATAGCATTTTTTCATGTGCTGTATATTTTATTTTTATTTTTAATGCACCTTTTGTTAAATAGAAGTGGATAAAAATCTCTGAACATTACTAGAGTAAAATTATCTTTTGCACTTGATCACTCTTTCTTTAAATAAACACTCTTAACTGATCTAGTTGTATCTACAACATAAAAATTCTTAAAAACACACTTTATCTTTTTATTGCTATTTATTTCAATATCTTTTTTTTACTTCTCTGTATTCTTTAAACGAACAATTTCTAAACTAAAAAAAACCCAAGTTAAGACCATTTTGGATTCCACTACAACTGTTGTGCTCCTGCTGTTAAAAAAAAGTACAAATGATAGATTTCTCTCTAACTTCTTTTTTACACACTTTTAAGTATTTTTTTTTTTGATTATTTTCAACTTAACACTACATAACATTTTCTATAGCTTTTTTTAATCTTTTATACTTTGAAATCTTAGTATTCATTCTTCTTCTGTCTCTATAATGGATAAATCTGCATCAGTATCTGAAATCAAATATTAACTATCTGTGATAAAAACTTCCAAAGTAATCTAACAACTCTGTAGAGTGAGCTTTAAATAAAATAATAAATAGAATACTTTATAAATTTTTTGTTAGTAATTATATTATTATTTACTTTATATTTATAAATAAACAGGGACTGAGCAGGCTGACATTTATTTGATTTAAATTGTTTATTTAATTTAAATAAATTTTGATGATAAATATAAGAGTTCAAAGTAATCAAAGCTTCAACCTTTAATTTATTTTAAATAAAATTTAAAAGTCTTCATAATATCATAAGAAGAAACCAGAATATTGGTTTATATGTTTAATATATAAATTCAATTTAGAAGTATTCATAATATTAATAAAAGAGCAAGGATAGTTATTATCATTGTTTTTCTTTTTCTTTTAATTTATCTAGTTTTTGTTGGCTTTTTATTTTCTTTTTTTATTCTCCTCGTTTATATTTCATTTGCTTTTCTTCCTTTTTTGTTGTTAAGAACTTTTTGTTTTTTATGTGTCACTCCATTGACTATTTTGTATCTATATAAGTGACACCTAACCAATTTCTGTAAATTTACGATGAAAATTTGTAAATTTTTATTAATATAGTTAAATAAAATTTTAAAAAATTAAACATACACACAATTTAAAATAGTAGCAACGTATCTTTAATCTTCTTTAAAGAGAGATTACTAAGGTTTATCGGTCAAATGTTGAAACCAAATTTTGTTCTATTTGCGGTAATCCCACACAATAATTAATATGAATTCGTTATTAAGGTTTTAAAAACTTTTAATTTGTTTTAAATTATAAGATTTTTATTCTGCATAGAAATGCTGCTTCAGTTCATCTAAAGTTACACTTGGAAGCTTTCAAAGTGTTTGAGGACCTTCCTTAATTTTATTATTTTTTTCAAAATATTTTTACTTATTTATTATTATCCCCTCCATAACAAGACACTTGGGAGTAAATAATACTAAGTATATGGTATAGACTCCAACTTTAACTCTGTAGTCCTAAATTTATAACTTTATTAGACACTGGCAATTAGCTTATTTTTATAACTTGTCCCACAGTAGCTTATAACTTTAATTACTTAAAATTTTTTGCCGAAGCCAAAGATTCGGCAAAAAATTGACCTGGCTTCGGCCGAACCGAAGCTTCGGCGAAATTGCCGAAGCTTCGGCACGCCGAAGCCGAAGCTTCGGTACATCCCTAATTTAAACCAAATCTGAGTTAAGAATTGGCGAAGATAACTTTTAACTTTAATTTAAATGAACAAGTTCAGACCATGTGTTAAATTTAACTAAATGATGAATTATTTACATCAAAATTTGACCAAAAAATAAATTTCTATTTTTACATACTATGCTTTGAATAATATTTACAGAATTCAAAGTCAGGCTCGGACTAGCCAGTGAGGTTGGGGGAAATTCCCCCCTCCGGGCCCATACCATGTCTGAATGTCCTGGGCCTCACTATAAATCAAGATGTACAAGTTAAACGCACAAAACTTCAAATTAATAATAAATATTGTTTATATACATCAATTTCGTAAAGACAACAAAATAAATATACTTTATTTCTACTATTAAAATATGAATTATTAACGAATAAAATATGAAATATTTTATATAATATACAAAAACATCATAAAGCAACCATTATTATTATCAGTATATCATTATTTATTAGTGGTAGAATAAATTACCTAATTAGGCTAGAAGTTTTATTATTCAAAATATTATTATTTCTTAGTAAACATTAATTTCGTGTTTTTAAATTTATAAAAAGTGTATAGTGAAATACAATCGGAGTTCAGCTTTAAATGCGGTAAAACGAGTTAATCTAAATGTCTCATTTTTCAAGAAAAAAATACTTTTAGAATTTTTTTTTATATATAATTAATTCGTATATATAATTAATTCGTCTACTATGGGAATGAACTACTTTCTATAAGTCTAAAAAGAATAAAACATTAATTAAAATAAAATGTGGTGTACCACAGGGTTCTATCCTTGGTCCACTCCTTTTCTTAGTATATATCAATGATTTAAATAGAGCTTCCGATTTTATGAGCATCAAGTTTGCTGACGATACCAATCTATTTTTATCAGACATTAACAAACTTTGTTTTAAATATAAATAGAGATATATATGCAGAGACTTCCGGAATGGCGGACGCTTTTTTATAACGAACTTTATAAACAAATTTAAAAAAAAAAGAAAGATAAAGAAAAAGAATAAAACAAGATAAATAAACAAAATAAAAATATAGAGAATGAAGAAAAGAAATAAAAAAAAAAAAAAAAAAAAAAAATTAAACAAAATTAACAAAAGAAAAAAGAAACGAGAAAAAGACAAAAACCAAAGTTAAAAGAAAAAAAACATTCGAAAATATTTTTTAAATTGTATTATTTTTGAGTGATGATGTGTGTTTGCTTGATATGATTTACTTTTTAATTTTAATATTGTCGTTTATTATAAAAACTCTATACTTTTCGTGACTAAATATTTGTGTGTGACATGTTTTTATTTGTGAGTATTATTGAATAATTTTTGTTTCGTTTATTTATTGTCATTTTTTTAATGAAGTATTTATTTTATTTTTATTGTTTTTTTATTATTATTGATATTAAGACTATTATATTTATTAAATCATTGTTACTTTTTTTTGCATTAATTGTTTTAGTTACATGGTAGGTTGTTACGTTTTGTCAGTACATAACTGCTTGTAACTTTCCTGTTTTGTCAGTACATAACTGTTTGTAAATTTCCTAAAAAAAAAACACGTTTTTGATTAAGTTTTTGTATAATTTATTTAATAATTGATAAATATTTTTTTTATTTGAAGCAGTAACTGGGGTTTTAACAGTTATAAATTGAATATACTGTCAAATGAGAAACATTATATCTACCCCATTGTAGTGTGACAAATTAAAATACTTTATAATCGAAACTGGGTTGATTATATTATTAAATTTGTGGATAATAAGATATTATTTTATATAAAATATTATAATATAAGATATTATTTTATATAAAATAATTTCTTGTATAAACTATATTACAATATAAACTTTAGTTCAAAGCTTTAATTATTATATATCAGATTATCGTAATTTAAAAAAATTAGATAAAGAGATGCGAAAAATTGTATTTACGTAAATAAGTTATACCTAAACAAGGTGTACCTTGTAACAATAATGCTGTGTGAAATGAGACTATAGCTCAAGATGGCGTCGTCTCGTATCACTTTATTTCAAATCCAATCATTTGCGATAGTTTTTAAAGCTCTGAAAGGAGTGTATTTGCAAAGCCCTATTTTACCCAAATACCCCGTTTTACTCCAGTTTCCCCTAATATGCGCATGCATTTCATTCAGTATATGAACCTGTAAGTATTAAGCTTTAGAAACTTGATACAAGTTATAATTTTCTAAAATTTATCATTGTATTGAAGGATATAATTTAATTGTAAACAGGTCTCCATGGTATCTTGTTAGAAATTAAAAATTGCTAAAATTTAAAATGTTTTTGATTTCATCTGATTACTTCTAATTCTCAAAAATATCATATGTAGCCGCATTCCAACTATAAGCGTTGTTATTAATTATAATTTTCATAACTTTAAAAACATAAAAAATTAAATAAAAGCAGAATGTTAGTCGTGCAAACAATATATTTTAAAAATTAGACCCCAGATCTCAAATGTAAAATAAAATATGACTCAACAGAGATAAAGTATTTTTTAACTTCAATAAATGTTTTTGTTTACATATTTACATTTAAACAATGTTGAAATCTTTAAAAAAAATTTAAGCTGTCATAAAAATATAAATCTACAACAGCTCGATACAAACAATACTGTTTTATTTTTAAAACTATTTACTGAAAAACTAGAAAATATAAATAAAATTTTTTTTTTATTTTTTATAATTGTTTTTTATTTGTGCTTAAAAAAAAATCTTATTTTAAAAAAGGGAAAAAAATTCATATGTGCGACATTTGTTTTTCATTCCAAAATAATAATAAAATATATATATATATATAAGTAATCGTATATAGGTAATTTTTTTTTAAGGTTTCAGCAAGCAAACGCCAAAAAAAACTGTAATGCTTATAAAAAGTGATATAAATATTTTTAAAAATGCACTTTGCTATCGAACTTAATTAACTTAATTTAAAATTCAGTGACAGCATTAAAGAAAAATTGTTTTATAAAAGTACTATATACAGAAAATTATTAAAAATATATATTTTTTATTTAAAACATTTTCTCTTTTTATTAGTAACATAATTTCTATTTATTATATATATATATATATATATATATATATATATATATATATATTATATATATATATATATATATATATATATATATATATATATATAATGACTGTATTAAAACATACATAAAAACTTCTGTTTCATAAAACTAAAATGCTTTTATAGGTTCTTCGTTCTTTGTGGAAGCCATCTATCTTTGAGCCCCCCAATTACTGTTCCAGGAGTTCTTTGGTACTCTTTGATCATATTAGAAATAGCATCTGCACACTAATAAATTAATGGTGAAACCATGTAGAAAATTAAATCAACTATCAAAGAAACGAATTTTACATACATGATTTTAGAACTTACTAGGTCAGAAACTTCTTTAGGAGACATGTTAAGATCATAATCAATTTTAGGACCAAAGTATGTACTGAAAAAAACGATTAAAGTTTTTGACAAAAATTACATTTTACTTTTTACATAAATACTTTTACATAAAAATCTGAGAACAAGTTTTTAAGTATCATTGTAATAATTTTTGCATTATAGTATGTCACAATGTAAAAGTGGTAAATTGGTTGCTTCATTAGCAAAAAAGCCCAAGTTATATACACTGCCCGGCAAAAGTTTCTGGTCACTTATAGTTTTTGTAGTTTTTTAGTTATAATAACTTCAATTTTAAAACTGTTTTAAGTCATAAAATAATTCGATTAAGATATGATGTGTTAAATAAACTTGTAATAAATAATATTGAATTTTAAAATTGTTTATAAGCGATAAAATAATTCAATTAAGATGTGCTAATGTGTCTTTAATATTGTCTTGCAAAATCCATGTTTTTTTCGTATTAGTATTATAAACATGCTCGAACATACTTAGTAAACAATTTGTAAATAAAATCTAACTGTTCTTTTGTCATCAAAGCATAATTTTGTTGAATTTAATATAATATATTGGATTAATAAATAAATTTAGTAAATACTTTATATAGCTGAATTAAATTGGATATTATTTTTTAATTTCCAGTTTATAAATGTGCATTTTTTTTTTTTTTTTTGATTAAAATTTTAGAATAATATAAAATTTGACATTTTATATTATTTTTAATAATATAAAATGTCAAAGTAATTTATCACTAGAAACACGTTCTTTAGTTGTTGCTCTGGCAAATGATGGTCGTTCTACTAGATATATTCAAAAATTGTTGAAAATCAACAGTGAGTGATACTATTCGTCGGTTTAAATGTACTGGTACAAATAAAGATAGGAAACAAACTGGACATCCCTGTAAAACATTAAAAGCTGAAGACAAGTCAATTATACTCTCGTATAAACGAATTAGACAATTAACAGCCCAAGAAATAACATCTAACTTCAATGCTGCTCATAATAAAACTATATCAGAATTAACTGTAAGATGTCGCTTGAAAACTATTGGCTTACATGGTAGAATAGCTGTTCGAAAACCTCTTCTAAAAGGAATAAATCAGAGAAAAAGTTTTCAATGGGCTCTAACACATTCAAGTAGGACAGATATAGACTGGCAAAATGTATTGTGGACCAACGAATCTAAATTTCTTGTTTTTGGAACAAAGTGACGGATTTATGTGAGACAATCAGCAACTGAAAAATTTCAACCACAGTCTATACATCCTACTGTCAAACATGATGCAGGTTCAGTAATGGTTTGGGGCTGTTTTGCTTCTAATCAGGTTGGTAATCTTGTGAAAATAAATGGAATTCTCAATAAGAACAGATATCATAAGATATTATGTAGACATTCCGTGCCTTGTGGAAAGCATCTAATTGGCGGGTTCACCATACAACAGGATAATGACCCAAAACTCACATCTACATAATGTACAAACTATTTGCAAAATAGGAAAGTTGTGGAGATCTCAAAGTTATGACATGGTCCCCACAATCCCCTGATCTAAACCAAATGGAGTTACTCTGGGAACAACTGGATTGTGAGGTAAAAAAAGAGTGTCCTACATCAACAATTCATTTGTAATCAATTTTGCAACAAGTGTGGAATGATATTTCTCCAATTTATTTGGATAATTTAATCAAACATATGCCAAAACTTGTTTGTGCAGTAAAGAAAGCAAATGGTAAATTTTTTGATGAAAAAAATAAATAAACTTTTGATTGTGTTGTATTGCATAAACTTGTTTACTTTTATCATAGGTTTAAAGAAAATGATTTATTTGTAATTATATTTGGTTAATTGTAGTTAGTTAACTTGTTTATTATATATTTCTTTACAAAAAACAGAGTGATCAAAAACTTTTGCTGGCAGTGTATATATATATATATATATATATATATATATATATATATATATATATATATATATATACATAAGCCATCTGTTTTGGCTTCAAAACATGTTGACTGAAGGTTTGGGTAATATTCAACTATGAAGGTCATTTACTATACCCCAAAAATATTTATTTTTTCAAAATTAAAACGAATTTGTGCAATAGGTTATCAGTTTATTACATAATCTGGAGACAAAATAATAATTACATACGTCATTTTCACTGGAAAACCACCATAGTATAAAACTAAAGGTATTTTGGTAGTTTCATATACTTTCTGAAATATGCCTAAAATAATTAAAAAAATAAAATAAAAGAACTATTTCTTTTATTATTTACAAATAAAAAAATTATAAACACACCAATAATAAGCACACTAACCTTAAGGTACCTAAAGGTTAAAGACAAAATAAGAAAAAAAAATACAAAAATGGAGGAATCCTACAGGATAATTATGATAAGTAAACTTCAGAAGTTAGATGTTTGCAACATAATTTAGATTTGACATGGAGTGAGAATTGGGGTGGATTTTATTGTAAATAAAAAAAAGGGTTTGAACTGGGTGAAGTTTAGGTGTTTAATTAAACAGGATTTATTATGGGAGTACAGATAAGAAACCAAGTGAGCCAGAATTTGGAAATAAGCAAAGGAATGGAACAAGAATGCAAGCAACTACTAATTAAGTTAACAGAAGACAAAAAAAAGAAGTAATTAACAAAAAGCTTAAAAAATTGAAAATTGAATGAGTCTAGAAAAAATATTCATTAAAAAAAATATGGGAGAGAATTTAAAAGAACAGAAATTTGAGAAAGAAAACTAGACAAATGAAGGTTTTTTGAACATGAAGGACTGTTACAGTACAATAATGCAATTCCTCTGTATAATAAATATAAATACAATTTAAATTTTGAATTGTGTTCAAAAGTTAGAGGTCATTATTAAAAGAACTGGCCCAAATACAACAACAGTATTAAATACAAAAATAAATGAGAAACTTATAAAGGTAGAGAATGGGATAAGGAGGAAAAAATATCAGCCATCACAGAGAAAAGTCTACTTTAAGGTTTGTAGTTAAAAGTGAAATCTGTTGAGTGAATATGATGTAATCAAATTCACTCAACAGTAGTAAGTAGTAATCATACTGTAGCAGTACAAGATAAAAAGTTTTAGTGAATTGAACAAGGTAGGGTCAGAGACAAGGCACAAACCAAGAGGATTGTGTCTTGTCACTTATCTTCAATCATAGAATCATAGAGCATTGCCTCTACAAACCAAAAAAATAATAGCTATCAACACTAAGATCCAAAAAGTTGTAAAAATTTCAAATTACTCTTATAAAGAGCCGGATGAATTTTGTAAAATGTTTCAGCAAATGAAAATTTACTTTGATTATAAAAAATAATTGTAAAAGATTGAAACTATAGATAACAATGACACCCTAAGCAATAAGCTATACATGTTCCTCATTCCTGTTAAAAAAACTCAATCAAAATAAAGGGTTTCTAATATATCCTTGACAATAAACATAAGAAGCATTAACAGCGACACCTTTAATGTGCAACATAGCACTGTTAATACTGTGATACTTTAAATTCTTTAATGAAAACAGCCACTCTGAGAGCTACCACAGAGTTTGGAAAACCTTACTACCAGCTGGCCTCAGAATCATTAAACTGATTTTTAAAGATATAAACTTAACAGGAGACAACAAAAGCATTTGAATAACCATTACCAATAAGGTACAAGCTAAAAGCCATGAAAATATTCAAGAAAATCCAGCATTAATCATCCTGGCAGGATACAATGAGGTTTACACTTATGCCAGCTTTATAGATAAATTATTAATTTTTTAAAATTTATTTTAAAACTAATTTTCAAGTTGATTTTCACAAAATTTAACATCAAAACTAATTTAAATCAACACATTTAACTTTTTAGACACATAAATGTCATGAAAATTTACAATTGTTTCAATAAAAAAAAAAGTCATGAAAATTTACAATTGTTTCAATAAAATAAAATAAAAATTAATAATAATACAATCCTTGCTAAAAATATGTCAGTATAAAATAAAATTTAAAAAAACAACAAATTTTGCAAAAGCAATTATTACCATACCAATTCTTGATATGTAAACACCTCAAAACTTTTTGTGGACATGGCCTCATTATTTACAGTGTTCCAGATCGAGGTGGCTCTATTACATATTTATGGAGCCTTTAAGGGGGTAGAATCAATTTTTTGCTACAACGGAGTTTATATGTAAGATTTTTTATAGTGAAAAGATTTTTCAAGAATTCTGGATTTAGACAATCAATGGATTTAAAATTTCCATCATAAGAAATCTCAAATTTCTTAGATGGATTCTTGGACTGTTAACTGTTATCAAAATTTAACAATTCATCCACAGACAAATCAAATCTTTTATACATTATACTTAAATTAGAGGACTATAAGAAAAGTAAGACAAAATAAAAGGATTAAACAGCAAAATAGATTTATCACATTTATCACAATTTATTATTTTTACATGAATATGTTATGTCATGAATATGTATTTACATAAATATGTTGCAATATGAATTTTACTGTTTTTTAAACATATTTTTAAGTTGACTTTATTTTTATTTGCATGTACTGTAACGTAATCTTTTTTTTTTTTTTTTTTTTTTTTACAGGAATTAATTAACACAATTAATTTTAAACTATCCTTTGAGTCTCCGTTTCCTTTATTATTTTATTACAAAATTTAATTCTGTAATTTAATTCAATTTTTTTTTAATTATAATTGTATCAAGTTTAAAAAAAAAAAAGGATGCATGTGTGTGTGTGAGTATACTTATATGTTTTGTACATACCTGTTGATGTCTATATATAGGTGTTTATGGATGTCTATGCATGTGTGCATATGTATATATATGTGTGTGTATATTTATATGAATCACCAAGTATATAAATATTTATCTCACGATATAAAAAAAATCTTTTTAAGGCACAAACCCTGGAGAAGTTTATTAAAGAAGTTTTTAAAAAGGTATAGTCTATTTATGAGATGGAATTGTGAAATACCACTTGGGCTTGAATGCAGCCTACTAATTATAAGTTATCTGACAACAAATTTTTGAATTTTAAGAGTTATCTAGTTACGATTTGTAAAAATGATTGAGCCATTTGAACACTATATAAATTAGGAGAACTATGCATAATATTTATGGGAATTGGAAAACCCAACCAATTACTGAAATCTCTGCAACTACCAAAAGCACAAAGAAAAGTCCAAACAAATTACCACAAAACATCAAAACACCAAACCAGTTTAGTTCAATTTAAAATACTACTAAAATTACGGTTTTGAGTAAGGATCATGCTTCAATTTAAGCCAAAAATGAAGAAATAAAATTACAAGTTTTTATTATCATTTTTAACAATATATATTTGTTGGGGTTTTAGCTAATCTGACCAATATCAGTTTCAATAAAATCAGTAGTAATTATAAACATAAAGAAATTTATTTTTAAATTCTGTTTTAATGATAATGCCTATTTTCAAAGTAATGTTAATCTGTATATATTTAATGTTAATCTGCATATATTTAATGTTAATCTGTATATATTTCAGAAAAAGAGAACTTAAAGAACTTGTTTTAAAATGATATCAATTATCATATATAATCTACTTTATTAAATTTAGTTATTAACAATCATTTATTTATCACATTTAATTTAAACGGTTCTTGGTGACAAGATCTAATGGTCTTCTTCGAGTGTATGCATTTTTTGTTTTGTTTATTAAATAATGTTAACGTTTTACTCTTTTTAACAAATTTTCTACCTGTAATTTTATTTCTTGTATATATTTGATAATTTATATTTTACAATATTTATATATTGTAATAAAGAACAAAAAAAAAAAAAAAAAAAAAAAAAATTATTTTTATGTTCTAAAAAATAGAATAAAATTTTTAAAATATAAAAATAAAGTATTCTTAAATTCTCTATGGTTACCATCAAAAACTTCAAAACATCAAAAAGTTGAATATTTTTACTTAAATTGTTTTGCATTTTTAAAATAAATTTTAGCTAATGGCAACAAAAGGAAATGATAGATATAATTTTAAAAACATAAACAAAACTACTTTATACTGTTTATAACTGTTTTAACTAACTAAAAATTAAAAAAAATTAGAGAAACTGATACATAATATAATTGTTTCTCAAGACCTTGTTTGTCAGTGTTTTATTTCAAATCACTTACCTTGAACACATTTTACAACTTTAAAACTTTCTCTGCTGTTTGTTGTAAAAACAGGGATAATTGGCTAAAAAAAAATAGTTCAAAAAATTTTCTCAAACAAATTTAAATTTTATAAAGCTCGAGGAGCTTGCAACACTTAAATGTACAAACTAAAAAAATATAATATTGATTGTTCATATTCTAAACCACACTTATTACGACTAAAATTATGATAAATTTAATAAATTTCACTGCAAGATGTTTTAAATTTTCGGATAGAATTTTTAAAATTATATATTTACCACACGAGATGCTAAAGCAACTTTTGCAAAACCTTGTCTATTGTTCCATTTTAAATCATATTCATCAGTTGCAAATATAGCTTCTCTAACACCTCCAGGTAAAATTGCAAGTAAATGCCCCTTCTATAAAAGCAACAAAATTCATAAAATTTAAAAATCAACTTAAAAATAAATATATTGTAAAACAAGCAAAAAAAATTTTAAACAAATAATTTTTAAAAAATCAAATAGATTTAAAATTATTTTAAAATAATAACATTTTCCTACACGCAAAGTTCTCACACACTCTGTTGCTGGTCCTGTAAAACACCCAAATACTTCTAACAAATTTTTTAGTCCTATAAACACACACAAAAAAAATACAATTGAAATTGCCATGACTACAACACTGCTTCAATTTACACTTTATATTTTTTCAAACTAAAATGAAACATTAACAATAAAAAAAAAAAAATTTTAAATAAAAAACCTGGTAATCTGAATAAAAAATGATCAACAACAACTTTTAAACGCCTTCTTTTACTAAGTTGGAGCTTAGCTAGAATATAATACACATCTATGGGTAGAGTTCCATGATAAATACACAAAAGTGCAGGGCCTTTATCTGGAATATTTTCTAGTCCAACAACATCATGAGCTAAATCACAAACAATACAAGAAAACAATAAAAAAAACCTAGCGATTAACTTATATTATTTTAAACTTAACTTATATTATTTTAAACTTGATTAGAAAACCCTACCATGCCAATATTTTGCAAGAAGGTTTATAAATGTGCAAACAGACAGTCTAGCACTATTCCAAAAATGTTCAGACCAAACTTCTCTATCTTTGTAATGGCCTCTTCTTCTACTTTTGTGAGCATATAAAAAAACTGCTACTGCATAAAATAATATTAAAACAACTACAGGGATAAAAAACAATGTTATGATTCCAGTTAAAACATATGTATACCAGTCACCAACTATGCAAAGAAAAAATTCAAAAATTGCATTTAAATGCTGTGATTCCATCATTCTGTTTTTTTCTCAACTAAGCCAAAAATCCTATTAAAAAAAAAAATCTACAAAGATAAACCGCTATATACAAATTATATTGTATAAAAATATTTATAAAAATATTATTGTATAACACACAAAATAAAATTATATAATTAAATCTAAAATCTACAGCTTGTTTCATATTTTATAATTATGTAAAAAATGTCAATCAAGTATAAAAAAAAAAAGTTAAAATATTATTTTATGCCAAATATTATTTTGTTGATCAAATTTAATTAAAACAAACATAAATTGTTTTGTCTTATGCCACCCATCTTTTAAAATGCATATAGTAGATAAAAATGACTTAAAAACCGGTAACCTACAATTTGTCAATAATATAACATAAAATGAATTGTTATTGTTATCGTAAAAATAAATCTCAAGTGTTATGCAAACATACTAAACCACACACAGACTCCATACATTACATCAAACATATCAGTGTGTAAACATTATAATACATATATTTATTGAGAAAATATAAATTTTACTATTAAAAAAGTAATCTGTTGACATGAACTAACATGTCAAGGCATGTATAAGTTTTAAAAAATTAAAAAATTATTTATGTAAACTAAATTTAATAGAGACGTGAAGAAAACAAAAATTAGAAGTTTTAAATATTAAAGCAAAAAACTTTTGTAAAAATTATAACAGAAAAAACTGTTAATTTTTTTTGTTGCATAAAAATTAAATTACAATACTGTATTTATTTTTAATTAAAAAACAGAGTATATTAAATTATATTATATTGTAATAAATACCAACCATCTGTGATGAAGCCATAAAGAAACACAGTAAGACATCTTGGATATTGGTTTCCTCCAATATTGGTCCCACAACTGTTTGTTTTTACTAAAAGCTTTAGATAAAATACTAATAATTTAAAAAATTTACGTACACTCAATTTAAAATTTTGAGATTTATATAGAATTTTTGTGTACACTTAATAAAAATTATTATTACATAATATATTTATTTGTGTAATCTTTTTTCTAAAATGAGAAATTAAGGATAAATAAAAAAGATGGTTCAGGAAAAAATATATCTTAAAAATAATGACAATAAATCAAAATTAAAAATAGGTTGTCAAACAAAGTAGATAAATAGGAAATTACTTTTCTTTGCCATTGCAATAAAATCTAAGTAATAAATATAGGACTTAAACTTTAAGTTAAAGACGTTCACTAATTCATTTGTTGTTCTGGATAAAAATCTCAAATAATTTTTTTTAGTTTAATAACTTTACTTAACTTTAACTTTAGAAACTTGATTGTTTTATTTTACATTATTAACCCTATTATAAATGTAGTGTAACTATTAGTTACAATTGTAATGCATTTAAAAGAAATAATTAAATGCAAAAATACCATTTAAAATGGTTAAACCATCATTATTTAATCATTTCAAATGGTATTTTTCATTATAATGTCTTTTAAAAAATAAAGCATAATAAAAAAACTTTTTATTAGGCTTTAAAATATCTTTTAAAAAATACTTTATTTAAAAATAAATAACTATTATTATTTTTAACTTGATTTAATGAAGAGAAGCCTAAAAGTCTAATTTTTAAATACAAACCTTTGCCTATGAAATTAAAAAAAAAAATTAATGAAAATCTTTCTAATGAAATCATAAAAATATATTTGTTCCGGTGGAAAATTATTTATATCCCGGTTATGAACAACTCAAAATGACAAAATAGAAAAATGTTTCTATTTAAATATATATATATATATATATATATATATATATATATATATATATATATATATATATATATATATATTTATATATCAGTGCCGGATTAAAGGGGGGAGGGGGGGTGCTAGGGACTATAGCCCCAGGCCCCGCAAATTTAGGAGCCCCCAAAAATTTTAGAGGACCTTTTTTTTTTTTTTTTTCAAGTCATTTTTAGGCTCTGGCCCATAAAAAGGCCTACAAAAATAAAAATAGCCCCGGGCCCCAAAAAGTCTTAATCCGCCACTGATATATATATATATATATATATATATATATATATATATATATATATATATATATATATATATATATATATATATATATATATATATCAGGGGCGGATCCAAACAATCAAAAAGGGGGGAGGGGCGCGTTTTCGATTTTTTGATTCTTTGGATCCAGACCATTTAGTAAGAAAATTTAGAAAAAGGGTTTATGATTTATGAGCAGGCAAGCCCAAAGAGGATAAAAAATTTTAAGTTAATTTTTTTAGAATCTTGGTCTTACACAGTGCTGGATTAAGGATATGATAAATTTAAATATGAATAAATAAAATAATAATAATAATAATATATATATATATATACATATATATATATATATATATATATATATATATATATATATATATATATATATATATATATATATATATATATATATATATATATATATATATATATATATATATATATATATATATATATATATATATATATATATATATATATATATATATATATATATATAGATCTTATTTGTTCGACTTAAAAAATCCAGAATAATTGTTTAAATTCAGGATCCGATTTTTTAACTTAATTTTAAATACGAGTTTGTTGTATAAATAGAGGCTACGATACAAAACAGTGAACTGGGAGAGTTTTGTGTTTTCGAATGGTGTAATTAAGTTTCCTGTTTTCCTTTTGTAATATTTATTATTATTGTTTAAAAAAAGTTATTTACAAAATTGTATAGTGCTTGATCTAGTTTGTATTTTTACATAAAAAATAGGGTTATGACTAAAATTTTTTTCAAAATTTTGTATCTCCTGTGGTCGCAAACAATGAAGTTTTGTGCACAAAAGATCTAACGGTATAGCGGGTGTTTTATTTTACCAAAAGTCGTCAAGTGTTTGGTGCGGGAACTTTTTTTTGAATTAAACGAAATTTTCTTAATCAGAATTATAATATTCATTGATTCCTACAACAGACCAACTACAACAGACCAAAAAAAATTTTTTTTTTGGTCTGTTGTAGGAATTCAGTTAAAAATTAGTTTGAAGGCGGAATTATTAAAATGAATAATAGTGAAAAGTACAAAATTATTTACCAACAAGTAGCAAAAGCTTTGCCACAAAAAAGTAAACAGGAGCAACAGAAAGAAGCTAATAAATTGTGGTATAAAGTTAAGCATAAAGAATTGACGTATGATTCAGTTTTAAAAGAACTCACACGAAAAACAATGGAAAGTAAAAGTCAGTTGATGTCTTTTTGGTCTAATGTTAACATCAAATAATCAATCTATTGCAGTAAAGCTTCCTCTCACAAACGAAATATCAGATGAGGGACCAGAAGCTTTGTTAACATCCGATGAAGCAGACAAAATAGATTTTGAAATCAATAAAACACTAGCTACTTCTTCTAAATTTGATATTCAAAAAAGTCAAAAATCACAAACGGAAGTACCAATTGATCAGCCGACAAAATCTCATACTCCACAACAAGAGAAAATTCAAACTGAAATTTTGCAGTTAAAAGAGCAGCTGTTAACATTGGTAAATGTGCGCCGTGCAGGATTGACAACTGACGAACTTAAAACAAAATCGATCTTTATAGAAAAGCAAATAAAAATAAAACAAAACCGTCTTAAAAAAATGAAACGCGAGGCAATCCGTCAAAGACAACGCAGAGCAAGTTTGAAACGAACACTTAATGATATTGTCGATGACACGCCCTACTTAAAATCAAAACTTTCTAAATTCAATAGAGAAAAAAATTGTAGACCAGCTGTAATTGAAAATCAGCCAGATCTTCTTAATGCCATCGTTAACATCGAATCAATAGGAGCCGCTAGCGATCGACGAAGATCGCAGGAGTTACATTCATGTAAGACACTTGATGACTTAAATAAAAGCCTACTAAAACTGGGTTATTGTTTATCGCGATCTGCAACTTATTTAAGACTGATGCCTAAGCGATCAAACACACTTGAGGGATTACGTCACATTAAGACAGTTTCTGTGAAATTGATCCGGACTGTTAATACAGCTCGTGTTAGGCATATCGATGCTGGATTTACATTTGCGTGCATGCAATACATGGATAAAGTTTGTTCAATATTTGGTCCAGATTCATGCTTTTATTTAAGTCTAGACGACAAAGCTAAAGTACCATTAGGATTAGCAGCTGCAACAAAACAATCACCAATTTTGATGCATCTTGATTATCAAGTACGTTTGCCAGATCATGATTTTTAGTCGCTTCCAGACATAAGCTTATACCGTCTGTTTATGCAGCTTGTATTATTGATCCAAACAAATTTGCTGACGCAGTGTCATATTCTGGCCCAACGTATATTGCTATCAGATCTATGAAGCATGATAGCAGCACTGTATTTACTCATGGCCATGATTTGGAGCGTCTTGTTTCAATTGAAAATTTTAATCTTCATATTTGTACTCCAGAAGGTCAGGTAAAATCTATATTTGTTGTTGCATGTGATGGAGGCCCTGATAAAAATCCAAGGTTTCCCAAACCATTGCAAGTTGCAATTGCAAGATTTATAAAATGGGATTTGGATGTCTATCTAACAGGAACTCATGCACCTCATTATTCAGCATATAACAGGGTTGAACGGCGTATGGCTCCGCTGAGTCAAGAGTTAGCAGGATTGGTTTTGCCACATGACTATTTTGGGACACACCTAAATGCATCTTGAAAAACAATTGACGTTAATTTAGAAAAAATTTTTTTTGCTAAAGCTGCAGAAGCTCTAGCTGAGGTATGGTCGGATATAGTAATTGATAACTATTCTGTTTGTGCTAAATATGTTGAACCTTCCCAACTGTCACCAATACCAGAGCAAGATTCAAAATGGATTGAAAATCACGTAAGACAAAGTCAATATTTTTTAATGATCGTTAAGTGTGATGTTCCGAATTGCTGTAAACCTTGGCGAAGTTGCTGGAAAAAATATTTTTCACAACGTTTTTTACCAGGTCCAGTTGTAATGTCTCATGCTGCTGAAGGAATTTTTATTCCTGAGCCAAAGGTAGCACGAAATATTCCTTAAACTTACTTTTCTTCTCTAGCGCAGCGCTTGGGATATATAGGTTCAAAAATTTCGATGGAAGCTTCCTTTGATTTGTACTGCCCATCAATTTCACAACAAAAAATTGATCAAAGAACTTGCAAATTCTGCAAAATTTATCATGCTTTTAAAGCAAGTGTTAAACGCCACAAATGCGTGTTTAGAAACATAATCAACACGACCTCTGAGGAAAATAAAAATGACGATGAAAACAATGATACTCATTTAACAGTAAATGAAAGTAATTCTGATCAAATTCATGTCATCGAAAACATATTTGATTGGGTAAAATCACCCTTTGATTTAGATCACCAACAATTTAAATTAGTTGATTAATGAAGACTATATTAATAATTTTGTTTATAAAATATTAAAACGATGTTTTAAAACCTATAAAGATAACAGTTTTTGTTTTAAATTGTGATTACTTAAAAAATTTTTATCACCCTGCCCTTAACCACAACCTAATCTTTAAAGGTACCGTAAGATTGGGTGGCTTTAGCCCATTTTGCATCTTAATGTCTATTGCATGAAAGCCACAAAAGTTATTTCCTCAAACACTAGGTATTTTTAGAAGTGCATAGAAAGGGCAGTTAGAACTGTCTGTCTCCCATTTGAAAATTATTTACTTGAAGTATCTTTTGGGTGGTTTAAATGGTGGGCCAAAGTCGCCCTATGTGTTAGGGTGACTTTGGCCCAACCCTGTAAAAAGGAACTAAAGGAAGCAAAACAACAATAAAAACAACAATATTTAGGCAAAGAAAATAAATTTACAAAAATAAAGTGACAAAAAAAGATTTAGTAACAAAGTTCTTGTATACAGTAAATAAAATATAGGTACAAATTAAACAAGTATAGGTACCAAGTAAACAAAACAGTTTAGGTATAAAGTAAACAAAAATGACAAAAATAATGTTTTAAAAAATTTAGTGAAAAAGTTCTGGAACTGAATTATTTCCTTATTTCGAAATTTTCTTTGGTTCCTCAATAAAATCGACTATTTCAGACTGGTGGAAAAAAAGTTGCTGTGCTGGTAGTGACCATTTCCAGTTAAGTCCATTTTTTTTCATAATAGTAATTTCTGCTCCATTTTTTCTTAATTTTTTCAACTGCTGAAAAAAAATTTTTGAAAGTTTTTTTAAAATTTTTCAGTAGTTTCATTAAATAATATTAGTTATTAAATTAATTAGTTATAAAGTTTACTAATTGATTAGCTAAATATAAATAACTCAAAATAAATGAACAAATCTGTCCAGGATTTAACTCTCCATTGCATTTAACAATTACATAACAATTCTCTACAAGATTTAATAATTTCTCCTTTTTATAAACATTTTTTGTTTTATCAATATTTTAAAATTTCTTTTTGCCTAATGCTGAATGATCTAAAGATTCTGTATGACTTTCTACAACTAAACTTACATCTGCAAAAATTAGATTAGAAGTCTCAGTAGTTCCAGTATCTGTACTTGGGCCAGCAAAATCAATGTTGTTGGTCTCAATTGTATTTATAATACTGATAGGTGTATCTACATTATTTGAATTTAATCTGTTATTTTCATTTATAACACACGATGATATATCTGTTAAACATAAGCTTTTACCTGGGACAGCATATACTTTACGTCGCTTTGCTTTTTTAAAACCATCTGAGGGATCATCCAGTGACTTACATAAATGATCTAAAAATGATTGGCTAACTAAATCAGTAGTTGAGCCTAAACCTACATTACAACATGGTAGTCGTGAAAGCACTTGAGACTTGTCTAATGGAAAAATTCCAGTTTTGCGAAAACCAGCTCTAAGGTTATCATTCCCATGTTCATTTAAGTTGGTAATTAAATGGTCTAAAAGAGAAGCAACTCTCTTTTAGACCATTTAACTACCAACTTAATGGTCTAAAAAAATAAAATGGTCTTTAGGAAGAGAAGCAACTCTCCTTCCTTTTCCTTTCTCCTTCCATTCACATAATATTTTGTGCCAGTTAATCTCCATAGGTCTAAAGTAGGCAACATCTAATGGCTGCGTGAGAAGTGTAGAGTTTGCTAGTAATGCCACAAATCCTATGTTATTGTTTTGACATGCATCCAGTACTGCAATGCTCAAATGTGAAGATACGTTATCACTTATATTGACACTTCTTCCTTGAGCCTTCTTAAGTCTTGGAAGAAGTAAAGAGAAAAACCAGTCCTCAAAATATGTTGAGTCAAACTAACCACTTTTTGATCTGTTATAACGTGTTTTTGGTAGCCCATGTTCCATCCATGTATTCCATAACGACTCAGCTTTGTAAACAACATAAGGTGGAAGCAATTCACCATTAGCATTGGTGCAAAACATTACAGAGAATGAGGTCTTTGTAGAATTAATGATGCATTTAGGATACTTACATCCACGCTTTGTTAATATTTTTTTTTACCTGGATTATCACTGAGATTGGTTTCATCATAGTTCCATATATTATCAGGTGATATATTACTTATTTGATAGATTTATAAAGTAGTTAGTAATCACAGTCGTTCCTATTTCCCTTTATGTTGCTTGCAAATCTTACTGTGAGTTCTGGATTTCTTTTTAAAAAAGATCGAATCCAATCACCATCTGGAAAATTATTTTTGAACTGAGGTATAATGATGCCTTTTTTCTCTAAATACCCTTTTACTATGCATCTTAAATCATATTTATCAACAGGAAAACCAAACTCGGATGATTTTATTGCATATGCCTTAAACATGTCTTCTTCTTTTGATGTAAATATTTGCTGACCACCGTACTTTTTAAGATATGTCTGTTTTATTTTATTTTTTAATGTTAATCTTGGTATATCGTATTTCAAAGCTGCTTGTCTTTGAGTAATTAAACCATTCTTTAAATCTTTTAATGCATTGTCTAACTGATCTAAAGTGTAAGCAACGTATTTTCTTTTTCCACGATTTGTCTGGTAATTTTGTGGCATATTTAAACTAAGAACTAAACAAATTTTACTATAATTTTACTCTAATACATGGGGTGACTTTAGCCCGGGCCAATGTCACCCTATGTAGTGGGCCAAAGACAACCTATTTTTTTTTAACCTTAATTACAAAAAAGGAATAAACTTTTAAGCTTTCAAAACAAGATAGAATCAAACACTAATGGTTTAAAATTAATTCAGTGTATATTCCAATAAAAAACCTTCTGCAGGTATTGCTATTGATGTAAAAGTTTACACACCTAAAAAAATTCGGATTTTAGTTGTTTCTTCTAAAGTGCTATTTACAATAATATCACAAAGACTCGACTTAAGTATACTAAGTTAAACTAAATAAATAATAAATTTCCCACAATTTGCTACTAAACATCAACTGGCATACCTTAAGGTATCGATTTTAAACCATTTTTAAACAAAAATTTTGCTTGGGCTAAAGTAGGGCCAAAGCCACCCAATCTTACGGTACCAAACAAACATTCTCGCCAGTTTGTTGATTTTAAAGGTTTCCTGTTTGCCAGCAAAAGCGCTTAAAGATCAACTACACAAATCTTTCAACAAGACTTTTTTGTTTTATTTTTTGTTATTGATCTTTTAAACGATTGAAAAGTAATACATTTCACTGTCACCTTGATGTTCAGAGTTAAAAATTTCCAAACACTAAATTGATTGCTTGCATTTTTTTAGCCGAAATACTTTTCAAAAATTTATAATTTCCAGTTCTCTCAAGCTTCTTAGTTTATTATATTTATCAAAAAAATTACCCTATATAAAAGGATGCAATTTTGTTACGTAACATTTTTTATAATCAAGAAATAATAACTATGTTCTCATACACAAAGAATTTTTGTATTTATATAAGATTGAGTAGCGTTGCCAGATTTTTTTTGCGCTAAAATGCCAAATGCTTGTCTAAAAAATGCCAAATAATGCCAAATTTTTATTAATAATGCCAAAAAAAATGCCAACTTTTAAAATAGCAGAAAAACTTTATAAAAAAACATTGAACCTTATTTATTAACTATATATTCAATAAAACTATTTTAAAAGTCATATATTAATCAGTTTTAACATATTTTTTATATATTTTTCAATAAAAAAACGACGTTTAACATTTATGTATTTATTAAATAGATAAGTATGTTCACTCAACTTTCAAATAAATATAAATCTAAAGTTAAAAAATATGAGTTAAAGAAAATTTCAAATTCTGTTAAAAGAATTATAAAAAATGTCTCAATATCAAACTTCCTTTAGTTTAAATCATCAATTAGAGTGAGATCATCTTCGACTAATTCATCATCGTCAGAATACATGTCCGTTCCCAATTTAGTTAACATTTTGTCACTGATTTTAAAGTCTTTACAACATTTGTTGCGGCTAGCAAGGTAGGCTTTTACTCGCACTACACTGCTGAGCAATTTGTCTGACATTCTGTTTCTTGGTTTGTTTAAGGTGACCTGAGAAAAAATACGTTCCACAAAAGCGTTTGATATAGGGAAAACAAGACAAGTTAGGCAATAGTCTGCTAGTTCCTTAAATGCTGCATCTCCTGATGTATTTTTGTAGTGGCGAACTGCAGTCCAGAACTCAGTTGTATCTTTTGCTATACAAGAATTTTCAAACAGCTCCGTAGAAGACCAGTCAACCAAACTTACTTTTCTGTACTGATCTTCAATGTTTTGCGCTTTATCCTTCATAATATGCCTTAAAGGCAGATGAGTGAATGGCATTTTAGAACTTTGATGCAGAACCTTTGATGGTGAGAGATAAGATAGACCTTGAAAAATTTCTTTGTTTTCAGGTAGACGTTGATCAAGCTCTTTCAAAAGACGCAAAAGAAATTGAAGACAACGTGTTAGAACACTTTCAATGTTTTTTCTGGCTATTTCTTTTTGGGTTTGAGGATAAGTATCAATATATTTTTGGCAATTTGATAAAAACTTTGCCCCAAAGTCAACACGTTTTAGAGGCAGTTGAACTCCTTGGTTGTCAAGAACACGCTGTTGTAGACTTTTGTAGTGTAGGTTTAGCTCTGAAACTAGCTTCTCAGGATCCACATTAGTGCTTTGAAAAAGAGCATTCAAACGCTCAAATTCTTGAACAATTGGTGTCAAAAAGACGACATAAAGATAGAGAGTTTCATCTTTGAACATGTTGTTAATTGTTGTAACTCTATACCTAATGCAAGCAGGAGCTTGAGCTTCAGTACATAAGAAATAGGCTTTTAATTCGTACCAATTCACCATCAAATTGTAAAGACATTTCCCTCTGACGAGCCATCGAGTAGCTGAATACTTTTGAAATGGTGATGGAGTTCCCATCCTTTCATTGCTTGGATCCATTGTCTGAAAAAGTACTTTAAACTCTTCTCGTCGAATGGAACTTTTTGAAAAAAATGAAGGAATTTCACTGAGCAGAAAGCCAACACTTGATGGCATTAATTCAAAGGAATGTTGAACAATGAGGTTCAAGGAGTGGCATGTACAGCGCATTAAAATACAATTAGGAGAGACTGCCCGAACACGAGACCAAACCGAATTGTGAAATCCAATGACATTTGAAGCTCCGTCTGAGCTATACCCAATGCAGTTTTTTAAAGACAATTCAACAGACGTCAACTTTGTTTCCAAAACAGCAAAAAGATCTGCACCAGTGGTTAATATCACAGCAGCTAAACCAAGAAAGTCATCGATAACTGATTTCTGTTCATCTGAATAGTATCGAGCACAAATGCAAAGATGTTTTGTCAAAGAAACATCAGTTGATTCATCAATCAGGATGGAAAAAGGTTTATCTGCCATTGATTCAGAAATTTCTGATTCAATTGATGAAGAAATTACATTTTTAATAATTTGGGTACATTTGGTTCGATGCAGACGAAGGTTTTCAAGGGGACTATTTTTTCCATAAAGAGAAATGATTTCTCCAAGGTGATTTATTGTTGAAATGGGTGCATGACAACACACGCAAAGAGCAAGATGAATATCTGCTTCACAGTCTGCTTTCTTTGATACTAAAGGAAACGTAATCTGGCTTTTTGTGTTAAGATGCTTTTCTCTTGAAGCATGTCTAAACCACTGTGCTGTTCTATAGACGGTACCACTGTGCTGTTCTACAGACGATTTCCGTGGTTGTATAGTCACACGACAAAGGGTACAGAATGCTGATTCAGTACCATCAGAGCTTTTTTTAAGCCAAGGATAATCCGCTTCCCATTTTTCAAGGTACTTTCTTGAATTTACCCTCGACATTGTGCTTAATGTTCTAATACAAATTAAATACAAACCAACTGAAAAAAAAATCAATTCAACAGTTTTTTTAAAAATGCCAAAAAAATGCCAAAATGCCAAAATAATGCCAAAATGCCAAAAAATGCCAACATGTTAAAATAATGCCAATTTTACTAAATTTAGCATTAAAAAATGCCAGTTGGCAACACTGAGATTGAGCAGAAAAGTGTTTTCCTCGCAGTAGTTATTCTCCTACTTTAATTGCAATATACAACCTAGGTGGAGGGTATGTAAAAAACTGTGACATTAAAATTTTGAAAGAAAGTTTCCAGGCTGGAGATAAAAACAATTGTTTTGACCATCGCAAGCAAATCATTAAAACTTTCTCTATTCCTAAATAACTAATAAACGTAACCAAGTATGTGAGTTGTTACAATTATAAAACACATCAAACGATAACTATGAGGTGCCAAATAAACGTGCCTGCTCGTTTATTTGGGTTAAATGTTGTGGATTATTATACTAAAAACCCACAACATTTTTACCAAGCCCATTAAAACTTATTACGTTTTTATTGTTAAATTTAAACTTCTTTTACTAATTTTAAGGTTCCTTCAGTAAAAAGAACTTTAAAGTTTCCAAAAAAAAATTGTAATTAGATCTTTTTTAAGGGCAAGTATACTTCCCTCCCTCCCCAACTGACATTTCAAAGTCACGGTCATGGTTTTATTATTTAAAAAAAATTATTTATTTATTATTATATTCTTTAATAAATATTATTTAATAAACATCTAGTTATTTATTAAAAAACATCTAGTTATAGTTAAGTATTTGTTAGTGCTGATAAGTTAGAAATACAAGCATTAACTAAGAAAAAATACTTTTTTTAATTAGTGCGTACCTACTTTTATATTCAACCCTCCCCCCTATGAGCGTACGTACTTTATGGACGACCCCTTACTGGTAAATTAAATATAAAGTGTGTTTTTAACATTAATGTAAAACTTTTAACTTTGTTAAAAGTTGTTGTCAAATGCGTACTTGTCCAAGCTCTATTTGCGTTTATGAGGTAGCTATGCGTAAAAGAAAAATATATAAGTTTTAAATTTAAGCAAGAGTAAAATTATATTTTTTATTTTTAACAAGGATTGAATTTGAAGATTTCATTGAAATAAATACCATTTTGTTTTTTCTATAACCCCTGACGACTTATTTTATTTAAACCATAACATTTGTTAATGTACCTACAATAATTTGTTGATGTATCTAAAATACTTTGTAGATATACCCATAATACATTGTTAATGTACCTATAATACTTTGTTAATGTATCTACAATACTTTATTGATGTATCTACAATACTTTTGCTGATGTAACAACAATACATTTAATTTGTATGGTTTTTATTAGGTTTTCAGTATATATATATGTATATATATATATATATATATATATATATATATATATATATATATATATATATATATATATATATATATATATATATATATATATATATATATATATATATATATATATATATTATTCAGATAAAGCAACAGATTAGCTCTTTGTCTAACTTTTTTCTATATGGATAATTTACAACCCATAATTACAAAGTAGGTTTAACAAAGTAAAACGGTAATTTATTTATTGAATAGTTCCTATAGTAAAATGCCTCAGTTCCAGTTTTTTTTTTTTTTTTTATTTTTATTTTAATTCACCTCCTCAAGGCCGAGAAGGCCACTACAGACGAGGAGGCTACTTATTTGTGGTTATAACCCTCTCTCAACTCTATAACTCCGAAACACGAACCTTGACGAGCAAGGCCGCTGCGCGGAGAAACGAGTTGAGCGCGGTACTACCAGGGACGTGGTGGGGATCGAACTCGGAACCACTCGTTTATGAAGCGAGCGCTCTACCACTACACCACTACCGCTTTTAAGTTTTAAGTTGTCAAACGTTCAGCAACAGTGGAACAGTGATAGACTAATAAATTGTTATTTTTGTAGTGTTTAATAGTTTGACTTTTTTTCATTAGTGTTAGTGTTAAGTTAGTGTTACAAACTTGTTTTAATATTAATACATCATAAAATACCAATTTATAAGATTTTATAAGTGTAATTCATATTTTTATATAGTTATAAGATGAAAAATATTGATATTTGTTCATATATAATTCAAGAAAATTTGAAGTTAGCTAATCCTAATATTTTAGATGCAGTTGTAAATGGCATGAACTTAACTGCAAATAATAAATTGTATAATTTTATAAAGCATCTTTGACAAAGGTAGCATATATGCAAAAGCTATAAAATTAGCTTTAAAGAGAATAACAAACAATGGCTACAAAATGAACCAATATTGGTTCAATTTGTAATTGATAATAAGAATATTCTACTAACTTCCACCATTGATAAAGATCTTATCCAACTGTAGCATCTGGCAGACCCCAGGTAAACTTTGATAGTTCAAGTAGTAAAACAAAGGAAAGAATATTTGCGCCAAAACTGTTGTTTGCATCAGGTCGGGGGTCGTCCATAGAGTACGTACAATTTTTTTTCAACACTCCCCCCCCCCCCGAAATTTGCTATACCTTTTTTTATCTCCACCTCCCTAAAAGTACTTACGTTTTTAACCTACCTACCCAACACTTGATATATATGAGTTTTGGTTTGAAAAATAATTTAAATTAAAACTTTTATATTATACAATATTTCTATTTTAATTTAGAGCCTCCTTACTTTTATAATGGACCCTCTGCCCTCATTTACATTATTTACACATACCCTCTTCCCTATGTACGTACTTTATGGACAATCCCTTGTGGTTTTCGCCAAGATGGTAAAGAAAAAGAAACTAAAACTGTTTTACATTTATTATAATATATGAGTTTTGGTTTGAAAAATAATTGAAATTAAAACTTTTATATTATAATATACAAATAAATTTTAAGTTTTAGGTTCTTTTTTATATGGGTTATGTAGTAGTTTCATAAAATATGAAACAAATAGAGCTGCATAAAACACGTAAAATTTGTAATTGATAATGTGTTCAAATTTTTATATGTGATTTAAATAAAATAAAATAATTTTCAAACAGACTGCCACATTAATATTAGTTTAGCTTATAACTTTGATGTTTTAAGAAACTTAAGCTTCCATCAAATCAACCATTGCTAGGCATTTCAGGTGTCACTATTAACCAAAAAAAAAATCCATTTGTAATATAAAAAATACTCAATGTGGTAATTATGGGAGTAACCCAATAAAGTTATTATTTTTTTCCAGTTTATATTCTGATAATATGAATACGCTAATTTAATATTATTACAGTCAACTCTCCTATAACGCGATGAATTCGTACCGCTTTGTATGGGAACCGTGTATAAGAGCTTGATTTGGCAGATGCATTTTTTGAAGACCACGTTATGAGGAACACACAAATTATCAAAATATATATTTTTTAATATATAACCTTAATCGCGTTATATGGAAATCTCTGTCGTGTTATATAGAAACTGCGTTATAAGAAACATAGAAGTAATATAAATTGAATCGATTTGTACCGCGTTGTATAGAATCCTAGAAATAAATAATTTGTTTTTGTTTTTTTTAGGAATAAATAAATTATGCACAAATAAATTTACTTTAGTCTAATTTTATTGTATATGGTAAGTTATTTAAATTAGAAATTAAAAACTGAACTTAAAAAAAAATTGTTTCCAACAAAAAACTAAAATGATGCATTGTAAATTCTGTTCTTATTCGTCATCGCTGTCAAATATTAGATGTCCAATCCGTCTTCTTTTCTTTCCTCTAATTAGTTGATAATCCTCTTCACTTTGAAAATTTTATCCTTGGTTTTCAAAAGTAGCTTTATTTTGTAGTTCTTTCAAAACCTCTTTGTATGGAGCTAAGCAATTTTGAAATTCTCTTTTAAATTTTTCACTGCGTATTGTTGAAGGATCATTTTGGGTCAACTGGAATTCTAATTCTTTAACCAAATTGAGCCCTTTTTTTAAATCATAAGTGAAGTTTAAAGCAGATTTGTTATTAGTGTCTTCTTCCACAAATGTTTCAGATGTAGACTCATCAATTAACTCTGCTAATTCTTCTTCACTTAAACTTCGTTCTTGAAGTAGTTGTTCTATATCTTGCACTTGTATATCTGCAAATCCTTTCTTGCCAAAACTAGAAACAATCTGTGTTATTTCTTTTACTGTCTCTGAGATATTATCTTCTTTTTTAACTATTGAGGTAACACAGTCTTCTAACCATGTCATTAATGCTCGTTCCATTTTTATCATAATAGCATTACGTATACGAGTTGCACGCTTCGCACCTGATGGGCAACTATTTGCGACAGTTTTTCTTATTTTTTCTTCATTTTTCTTTAAAGTCCGAATTGTAGATTCATTCAAATTTAACGATTTCGCAACAGAAAACACTTTCTCTCCATTCTTTAATCGATCTAAAATTGCAGTTTTCTCCATAAGAGTTATAGATTTTCTTTTCATATATTTTCTCCCTTTGATTATTTTAGTCATTTTACTAACCTATAAAAAATTTTTTTTTACCTGAATACTGTAGAAAATAAAATATTTTACCAGTGTATTTATATAATCTCCAGTAACTTAATTTTAATAAGACAAAACAATTTATAATAAATTCTAAGACAAAACAATTTATTATAAATTCTGTCACTTAACACATTTAAGCACAAACCAAATTAAAAGGAATAGTTTTTTAATTGTTTAATACGTAATTCAAATTAAGAAAAAGGGAAATACCCTCTAAATGCATACAGGCAAAACGTCAAATAAGTATAGATTTTTTTCAAGTCATTTAATTTGTTGTCAGTTGTTGTTTTTTTTCGCATAAATAACGTGTTAGAAAATTCTTACGAAAATCGCGTTATATGGAGATCATATCGCGTTATAGGTGAGCGGTTCCAACTTTCACTCCGCGCTGTATGGAGATTCGCGTTGTAGAAATACCGCGTAATAGGAGAGTTGACTGTATTATTAGTCGAGTTACGTCATTTTCTAGGCTTTTCTATTTTAAAGTAGTTTCTAGGCTTTTCTATACGGGTTTTTTTTATTTAATTTAATTTACTAAAGGTGAGTTTCCACTCATCCGTTTTTCTAGGGAAAAGGAAAGGGAACGGAAAAAGAATCACGTGAGCATGCGCAGTTTTCTTACGGACAAATAAAAACTTTTATTACGCATGCTCACGTGATTATTTTTTCCTTTCCTATCCCGTTCCCGTTAAAAAACGGATGAGTGGAAACTCGCCTTAACAACGCGTATTACGGGTTGCTTACTGCTAGTTCTTATGGTTTTTAAAATATGTGGTTGCTACGCAATTTAGGTATCCATAACAACCCAAAATTAAAACTAATGTCACCATTGAAACCGCAAAATTAGTAAACAGCGCAAAAATGATCCTTAAATCTTTTTTACATGACGAGTTATCAGTTTTGTCCAGTAAAAGTGAATTCTGGCGAACTGTGCGTTATTGCAAAAAAAAAAAAAAAAAAATACGTTGAAATAAAGAAGTTAATATATTAATAAATATTGTTACTTTTATAATGTTAAGCCTCATTGAATATCATTATAAAATAATATATTCACAAATACAAGAATTATTTTGTTTTGCGAATTCTTTATTAATAAATTTGTAACAATTTTGTTGTTTGATTGATTTCCGATTTTCTAAAGATAGAACTTTAATGCAACAAGTAAATAATATCTTTAATAAAAATTTACAAAAGTTACAAAAAAAAAAAAAAAAAAAGTAAAAAAAACTACCTGATCTGATTCTTAAAAGGTTTCATACTTACCGCGTAGAAATAATTCAGAAAAAAAATGGTACAAAAAAATCTCTTACAAAAACGTTTTTTTAAATTTTTCTATAAAACAAACACAAAAAATTCTATGCAGAACTACTTTTTTCCAAAAATGTCTTTGAGACAATCTAAATTCTTAATATCTTAAAGAGGACCACAATTGTGCGACTCATTTCTCACAAATGATATTAAAACGATAAACTCGATTCAACATTTTAAACGCGTTGTTAAACAACAGTTACTTGACCTCAATATTACTGAAATTTATCTCTCATTTTTAAAATTTTTACACGTCTCAAAATGTTTTCATGTACACAATAGCTGGAAATGTTAATGGTATTATTTATAAAAATGCATTTACTTGTAATTATATTTATAAAGATACAATTACTTTCCAGTGAGCATGCATCGTCTGGAGGACAACCGTGAGACGTCTGACGTATGTCAAACGCGTGCCCACTGGGTTGACTAATTTAATTATACGAGCTTTTATATTTATATATGTATATTTATATATGTGCTACAAATATAATATAATTTGTGTTTATTTTATATTTTATTGAAATTGATAAATATACATTTCCAGCAATTGTGTACATGAAAAAATTTCGAGACGTGTACAAATTTTAAAAGTAAGAGATTGTTTCAGTAATATTGAGATCAAGTAACTGTTGTTTAATGATGCGTTTAAAATGTTGAATCGAGTTTATCGTTTTAATATCATTTGTTAAAATATTCATAAATGTGCCATAAACATTTATGGCACATTTATGGCAGCAAACAAAAAGAAGACGTTTTGATTGCTGCCATAAATGAGGACAAAATTTAAGCCATATGCCCTATTAAAGCCCTATGCTTAATTCTCTACATTAAACTAACGGAAAACTTGAGTGTAACGGTTTAACTTTGTAAATTGATGCTCTCTACTGAGCATGAGCAATAAAACTTAAAATTCCATTTTACATCAACAAACGTAAAATTTCATTTTATATCAACCATGAAGGTATAATAGAATTATACCTCTATTATACCTCCTTGCATCAACAAAAGTTAAATTCCAATTTACATTTGTTGTTGATTTAGACGTATATTAAAATTGTATGTATACATACATGCGTGCATGCATGTGCCCCACCCCATCAATATTTGTTTAAAATAGTATAGTATATTTTAGGTAAATATATGTTTATTACTTAAATAGTTAGTGAAAACTTTAAGTTTTCACTAACTATTTAAGTTTTCACTAATTTTTAAGTAACATCTTATAGACTTTAATTTGTTATTACTTTTTTTTATAAGTATTGTAGCATAACTTTATTTAATAAGTAACAATTTTTGGTCTATTTTTACTGGCTATTTTTAATATGCACCCTGAACAATCATGTATAATGCGCGCGCAGAGGTTATTCGGCTTTTAAACAAATAAAAAAAGCACTAGGGTAGCAAAACAATAATATTAAATAGCAATAACAAATAACCAACTGTAATATATTTTAGTCTTGTGTGATTTGCTCTAATCTGTAATTTTTTTCATTGTTTTTAAATATTTTGCACTTTTAAGATTACTAAGCTATTTTGTAAACAAATATCTGTTGATATCAACTGACACCATCAGCTATTTGTTTACAAAATGATCAATATCGTTGATAAAATTTATCAACAGTTATATATATTAAACATTTGTTTACGAAGTGGCTCAATATAGTTGGATAAAAATTATCAACAAATTTAATAAACAGTATCACTTGAGTAATTAATTTTGCTGAATGTATTGTTTTATGGTGTGCTAATTTAAACCATGTCGTTATGGTTTCTGTGACCAAATTATTTGGTAAAAAGTCATTAAAAATGTGACCAAATTATTTGGTAAAAATATAAAAAATGATTTTTTAAATGTAGCATCTTGAAGAAAACCTAGAGTAAATAAACATAATCTATTTTTAAACTAATAGCTTAGTTTGTTTATACTCACTCAAAATGAGAATATTTCTCAAACCAGTTTACAGTGAGTAAGCGTATAGTGACCAGTTAAATTAATAATACGTTACTTTTTTTTATTAATTATTTCATATTTTCTATAAAATAAATTATTTCTATAAAGTTATGTACTTTTTAAAAGTGTATAATTAATTCGAAATATTGCATTATTATATCAATTATATAAAAGCAAATAACACGTACATAGCATATGTTCCACACCCTAATAGTAATATTTCTTACAAAAGCAAAAGTACACCAGAAACGGATTACATTTTCAAAAACACCGTACCTTGTTCTGTTATGACCTAGATTTTGAAAATATTCTGTCGATATCTAAAAAAATAAATGGGGGTTAAACAAGCTGGTCCAGAATTTTTAGTGCTTAAGATAGATAACTTCCAGAAATAGTGCTTTCATAAGATTTTGTAATAATCATACTAATTATCACAAAAAGATTAATAAAAAAAATTGCGACGATCGGAGACTGGAAACAATATTAAACCTAAAATTTGGGTCCTTGTGTCCCATGTATAGTTTTAATATAAAAAAAAATTTTTTTTTTTTATAATATCTTTAACTAGGTTAAAATTGATCGACAGATTTAAAATTTCATGCAAAAATCTCTTCTCGTTAAAAAGTTATTATTGTTTTTAGTTTTTTGGAATGATATTTAAAATTTGTCAATAAATTTTGATTCTAATATATATGAAAAGAAAAAAAAATTCATAAACGTTTTAAGAGCGTTACGTTAGGGACGTGTTCTTAGAGTTTTAATATGATTAGGTCCGATCACTGGAACACAAATAAAAAGAAGATTTTATTTTTTGTTGTGGTTTTTAGTGATATTTATTATAACAAGTTAATAAAAACTTTTTCATATTTTACAAACTAACTTTTCACAATAAATTATATATGTAGTTAATCAGTAAGACTTTCAGAAAAGAAAGTATGACGAGAGTTATATGTAACAATAGCTTTATGCAATCTTTTTGAATAATTTTTCTGACATTTAGATACCTTGTAACCGTTTTCCCAGAACTGACTAAAATTTTGATAGCCTAGACCTTTGTTTGGATAATCATTTGACATCCTTTTTAAAAAATCTACTGTATGTTTTACTAAAGCGTGTACTTAAGGTGATACTCTTAATCCAAGTTTATAGTAGACTTCTTGATAATCTTTTACTTTTATTTCGTAGTCGGGTTCTAAAGTCATTGCTAAACAACTAACTTTAACTTATCTCAAGCATTTAAATACCTGTAGTATGAAAGAAAGATGTTCATCATTATCTTGTAAAAAAGACTAGATCAAGTTGTTCAAAGTATCTATATTATCAAGATGTTTTGAAGATTGTCCTCCCTTAAATTGCCCATCATGAAGCCTTGGTCTTTTAAAGCCCGGTTTTTTATTCCACTCCTCTGCTTTAAAACAAAATTTTTCAGATTTTGTATATGAATCAAGATAATTAAAAAGTTTGTAGGTGTTTCAACTGAGAAGGTGTAGCTCCATCGGAGCAAGAAGTTTTATAACCTTTGTTTCATCTGGTAAATCGATAAGTGGTTGGTCTACACAGTTATGATAGGGTACTGCATATAACTTTGATTTTTAATTTTATTTCTGCAAGCATTTTTGTAATTATTAGCTGATGATCTAATCATTCCAAGCGTTCTATGTTCACCTTGAAATTCAAAATTTTGAAAACCATGTTTGTTAGCTATACACCAAGGGCAAAGATGAGTTGAGGCTGCAGTTTCTATTCTAAAAAAAATATTGACCAACTTCACATCGAAAGCACAAAAATATTTAATACTGTTTAAATTAATAAAATTGATTACTATTTTCATATTTGCGTAAGATTCTTGCAAATTTTCTATTCAATACAAGTGCAATAATAATGAGTTTGTTAACCCCACAATCTTTGTATTTTTCTTTACATATGTTTTCGTCATAACTAAATTTTTTTACCTTTGTTTTAGATACCTCACAACATCTAAGATATTTAAACAAATTTTCAAAAATCCAGCTCCTCTGTCAATACCAACTTTTAAAATGTACTCACTTAAAATAATTCTTTTTTTGACAACATTTTCCACTAGTCCTTGAATATCTTTGCAATAAGCCATCACCTCACCTTCATCATCTTTTCACCTTCATCACCTTCATCACCTTCATCACCTTCATCACCTTCATCACCTTTTCACCTTCATCACCTTCATCATCTTCATCACCTTTTCACCTTTTTACCTTCATCACCTTCATCACCTTCATCACCTTTTCACCTTCATCACCTTTTCACCTTCATCACCTTTTCACCTTCATCACCTTTTCACCTTCATCACCTTCATCACCTTTTCATCTTCATCACCTTTTCACCTTCATCACCTTCATCACCTTTTCACCTTCATCAAATTTAACAGATCTTACGTCAAAGTATTTATTTAAAATGACGTCATTTTCAATCAGTTTGTTTCTTGTATTTTTTTCAAATGATTTGCAATCTTTCCAACTTCTAAAAGTACTTAAAACTTTAGCACTTTTACACCTTGTGTGTTACTGAGACCACATGCCTTTTTTAATTTGTTCACTTCATTTGTAGATATCGGTGAATCAGTAAACAATACTTTGGAAGAAGTTTTTGATCTTTGTATACTAATTGAAGTTCTGCATATTGCAACCCTAATTAAATTGCCTTTGTTTTTCAAACTTTTGTTTAAGTGTTTTGGAACATTGCATTTCGGCACCTCTATTGTCTAAATAAAAATCTACAATTTAAAATTTGTTATTGCTTTGGAATTATTGTTATAATTTAGTTTTAATAGGAGCTTAATAATAAAATTTTTTTATCTTCATCTAGTTGCTTCATTAGGTTTTCTCTTCTCTTTGTAATACAACAGGTGTGGGCTAATCCTGGTCCAATAAGGTTTAAACATCTTTTACAAACTTTACCTGGTCCAGGAGAGAATAAAATTTAAAAAAAAACAAAAGAGGATAAAAATGTTAAGTTTTGGTTTTCCTCGTTTTTCTATATTTGATCCACATGTTAAATTACTACTAGCAGTAAGGCAAATTTGTTGGTTTCTAGAAAGAATAGTATTACATTGGCAAAACTGTTGGTTCCTAGAAAGAATAGTTTCTTTGGTCTTGAGAAATCAAATGGTTTACATAAAACTATATTGGTGTTACCTTTTTCCATTTTTACTATCAATTATCTTCACAATTTCTTTTTGGAAAACGGTTATCATTTAAATTAATATTGTCAATGAAATATTTTTTAATTCTCAATAAAACTACACTTTCTTCTTGTATTTTATTTAAATTTTTATTTAATAATTAATATTTAAATTTTCAAAGCACAACTAACGATATTACAAACGCAACAAAATACAAAATACAATAATGCATATATATATATATATATATATATATATATATATATATATATATATATATATATATATATATATATATATATATATATATATATATATATATATATATATATATATATATATATATATATATATATCAGGGCTGTACCGTGAAATTTTTTAGAGGGGGTCGTTTTTGAAAAAAAAAGGCAGTTTTAAAACACCAAATAAATATCGATACAAAGATTAATAATACTTTGATAAATGTATTTTAAATTTTTATTCAAAAACTAAAACTTTTTCATTTTGAGCCTTGTTTATAATCAACAATTTCATTGTAGTGGATATTCATGATGGCTAATGAGCTAAGTCTATCTGCAGTCATACTGGTTCTCAACCATGTTCTTAGTCTTCGTATTGCTGGAAAGCTGCGTTCACATTCTCTGGACGTTACGAGTAGTGTACATCCGATCTATAGAAGATCAAAGAGATTAGGATATTGATTTTCATCGCAGATTTTAATGGCTTTAGCTAGAGTATTACGCTTATCTGCAGGTTTCTTAACAGAAAATTTTCTTTTCCAAAACATGAATTCTTAATCTACAGCTTCTGAGTTTGGAAGATCACTTTTATACATTTCAACTAACTCCTGGAAAGCAGTTATCTCCTCAATACAAATTATTGAGGGAACCAAGCATAAAACCTCAGCAGCAATGCAATTTGTCTTTTGAAATCGTATTTTGATTTCTGAAATGATAGTGTCGAGAAAAGGTATAATCAAGGCCCGTTTATAATATTCTGTCTCAGAGTGATTTTGGGAATCGTTGGATCTACAAATGGCTTACTTACCATGCGAGTAGCTTGTTGGTAAATTGCGTAAGTTTCTTTTTCAACATTTTTCCGTAGATGATTCAAATCTTCAATTGTTTTTTTAATGTTCCTGTATGCATACACACAATATCAGTTGTGCGTCCTTGTAACCTCTCTGTTATTTACGACAACGGGTGAAGTAAGCGGTACAAAGTTATAATACCAATTATGAATTCGAACTTAGTGAGTACATTAAGGAGTGAGTGTATTCCTTAAATAATCTCTAATGCCTCTGCCATAAATGGTATAGCTAAATAAAAGTGTTCATATGCGGCATCTCGTTTTGACCATCTTGTTTTGCACATTCCTACCAAAATCTTTTTTCTTTCCGTTGATTTAGAACGGATTTTTGCAACTTTATCCAGCAAGCGCTCTCTTTTCGCAGAGGTATTGAAATAAATGAATATATTTTTGTATGCCTCAAAAATGTTATCAATGAGTGATATTTTTGATGTTGTAGCAATTGATAAATTCAAATTATGTGAGCTACAATGTGTTTCAATTGCTTTTGGTAATCCTTTTAAAATATAGCTAGAAACACCATTTTTTACAGATTGCATGTTTTGTGCGCCATCATAACACTGGCCTCTACAAGAACTAAGATCAATTTCACTTTCGCTATAAAATTTTCCCCAATATGTTTGCCTGTTATCCTGTCAAGGTTCAAAAAGTCAAGAAATACTTCTCTAATTTCTTTTTCTCCGTTTACGTATCTTATGCATAATGATAGAATTTGTTGGTTTGCAGTTGTTACCTTGTCTGCTGAAATTGAATGGTAATTTACAGCTTTGATTTCAATAATTAGCCGTTCTTATATACATTACTTTCCAATTATATCAATTAATCCATTTTGATTCTTGGGGCCAAGGTAGCTGACATCTTTGCGTAATGGTGTTTGTATATGTGCATTAAGTTCAGCGTTATGGCGAGCTATTTCTTGCACAATTGCAAGAAAGTTTCCAGCATTACCTTTATGGTCTGAGTTTTTCATACACTTTTCATAAGTTCCACAAAATGCAAGTCCTTGTTTCCCCATCAAATGCATTATTCTACCTAATACTTTAATAATCTATGGATACATTTGTTGTAGGTTTTTTAAAGTGCTATCGCTTTTTAATGGAATGGTTTGTCTCGGATCTTCAAAGCGACAACAAATGCAATTAGCTTGTTCGATAGCTTCTTTATGGTATCTATTGCCTATATGTAGTTTTTGTTTCTCTAAAACATTGTGCCATTTCTTATACCCACGGTTAACAAAAGCTCCAAAAGATTTTTTTTTATCCTGCTTTAGAAATAAAGTGCAGTATATGCAGTAGACTGCGTCTTCACTTTTGCTGTAGACAAACCCATTTTGTAAATAGTTTTCTTTAAAAGCGCGTTTGCAACCATGTTTTAATGTTTTGGGAAATTGAAAATCACATTCTTTTAAAGTTGTTTGTTCTACTTCGCATGTCAAGCTTCTGTAATCATCTTTAATGACTTCCTCTTTTTCTTCTACCTCGAGTAATGTTTTATCGGTTACATTTTGAGAACCATCGTTAATAAAAAACACCTGAAACGTAAGTAATTAATAATAAACTTTCAGATCTTAAACTATACCAAATTTAAAAAAACTCGCGTAAACATTACAATAAAAAATAAGTAATAACAAAAGTACTATCATAAAAAAATTTAACGTATAAATATTATCTATATCTAGTTGATATCTATATCTAGTTAATATCAAACTTATCAAACTAATTATTATAAAAAGAAGAATAAAATAACTAAAAATAAAATAAGTTTCTTAATTTGGTTAGGCATATTAACTTTTTAAAAGTGAATTAGTATTAGTAGAGAATTGTAATTACAGTATAAGCTCTGGAGAGACTATTTTTCATTTTTCGTTTACAAAAGATTTCACAACGACTTGTAATGACGCCTTACGTTTGTGAAACAGTATAGTAAAAATTGTTTCATGAGAATGATTCATAAAAATCAAATAATTATCATAAAATTTTGATTAAATAATTTGACATCGAAAAGAGTCTAGAAATAATTTTTTGGCGTCAAATTGAAAAAGGCACTTTGCATAAAAAAGAGGATCTATCGCACCCAACGACCCCCCCCCCCCACTGTACGGGCCTATATATAATATATATATATATATATATATATATATATATATATATATATATATATATATATATATATATTGAAAATGTATCTTCTGTTTTAAGTTATTCATAAACATTTTATATATTTCATGTGGTGATAATTCTTGATTTCCGCGCAAGATTTCGTCAATATCATATATATATATATATATATATATATATATATATATATATATATATATATATATATATATATATATATATATATATATATATATATATATATATATATTTAAACAATTTAAAAAAAATGTATTCAAAATAAAGTGCTCAATGTTCTTAAAAGAGCAGAGCAATTACAAATTAGTAGAAAATCACTTAACAAAAATTTTTTTCATTTTACACTGTGTTTCATCAACAAAGACTCATCAGATTTCTGATGAGTCTTTGTCGATGAAACACAGTGAAAAATGAAAAAATTTTTTGTTAAGTAATTTTCTATATTAATACTAATTTATATATATATATACATATACATATATATATATATATATATATATATATATATATATATATATATATATATATATATATATATATATATATATATATATATATATATATATATATATATATATATATATATATATATATATATATATATATAGATATATATATATACAACAAGTGAGTTTATTTAATTTGTGGTTAGATGAGAAAGATAAAAAAATACGAAAAACTCAAATATATATATTCAAGTAGTTAAGAAATTATCAAACAGAAGTTAGTACCGATAAGATTCAAAAAAAATTTGTTATTTGTGCAGTTTTATTGAACTCAGATTGGCTGAGGGGAGAAGTTACATTATTTAATGGTGCGATTCTATCATTCTCTTTTAGTCAATCAACTCCATCAAGATTTTATAGATAACCATCTTTATCATATACTAAGTAAACCAAACGAGTAATAAGATTGAAAGTATCAGTATTATGACGGGATAACTTGCAAAACATCTCTGATATTGCAAGCAACAAGTATGGCTGCACGTTAGCAAAAGAAACGCAATTTATTGTTTTTTAAAGAACCGAACATTGATCTCCTCATCGAACAATAGTCATAGTAACATCTCTTGCCGCCTGAAACTTTATTTTCACGAAAAAAAGTAAAGATTCTTTATACAGCTAAAGGAGCAATAGAATTGATCTTGGATTACAATTTAATTAAAGAACAAATGAATTATCAGAAAATATAATTTGTATCCAGATTACAAAGATATTGAGAAATGTAAGTCGGCTGGGAGACCATATAGTATCTTCATTTCCAATATTGTTGCGCAAGTAACATTGAACGATTTTTTAGTAAATACGAATAGACGTACTGTATAACTAAAAAAAGTGATTTTTACAAAACGCTATCACAAAATACTAATAAAATTAGAGACGAGAAAATATTTAGCTACGTTTTTTGATTTTAAATTTGTTTGTGACAACTGTTATACCATTTTGTTTGAACTCAGAAGGTGATAAGATTTAATGGAACAATCGCTCTCCTCAATCTGGGCGGTTTTCCAGACCATTAATGATTGAATACATAAAGGGTTCAAAGAAGGACATATTAAAAGCAAAATGATGATATTGACGGGCAAATAGATAAGTTAAAAGACATTACCAATTTATTTTTATCTAATGATAGAAAAGTTTAAATGAACTTTTATTTATGACGTTAACTAATGGTAATATTTTAAATACATTAACTGAAACAAAATCAAATCAGTTTTTTCCGATACGTGGAATTCTAAAATTTTCTCCTTAAAATTTTGTTAAAGTACGTGAATTTAAAACCACAGAAACATTCAACATTAAACCTAATACTTTACAGTATGGCTGTAGTCCACAATATGCTTGACGATTGCAATATTTTGAATTCATAGTCACATACCATATAAATATGATTTGTGTAAATGCAAATGCGTGATACTAGTAACAAAAAAATTTTTTTTATTGTAAAAAAGAAAGAACTTCAAAAACATTTTTTCTTGAAAAAACTTTAACCTTCACATGGATAAACCAACATGTCGGTTTATCGACGTGATTAACCTCATTAAAACCTCCTATTGTCAGACAGTAAGAGTTTATAATATTGATACAGAGTTTTGTATTATATAACTCTGTGTCAATATTATAAGCTCTTATAAGCTCATGATGGCGTAAGTTGACACACTTTATTTTCAAAGGCCTCTGTTTGTTAACAAAGCCATTTTTATGTTTGACTCTTGGTTGCTAAATTTATATTCATTGAAATCTTAAAACCTAATTCCATCTAATCGTTTAATAGATAATCGTTTAATAGATAATTTCACACACACACGCACACACACACACATACACACACACAAAATAAAACAACATAGTGGAAAAGAAAAAAAAAAAAAGAAATTCTTAGATCAAATTATTTAAAAATTATTCGTTAAAATCCAACAAAATAATTCAATAAAATATGTTTTATTCAAGGTAATGCTGCCTACAAGATCTAGTTAAAAGTAGATATATAATATTTAATTTTAATAGTTAAAAGTTGATATATGATATTTAAGATTTTTATTTTTTATTTATAACCATCTAGAAGATTAAAGAGAAAAAAAAAATCATTAAAAACTATTTTAGACCACATAAAGCATGAAACTGTTAAATTCAGTACAAAGAAAAATTCAAAAAAAAAAAAAAAAAAAAATTAAACTAATGCCAAAACTTCAATATTTATTTTAATCTAACAAACTTGAAGATTAAAAAAATGCTTTTTATTTTTATATTTTTCATTATTTCGAATAAATAAACGAATAATTACGCTAATTGACGACAACAACTTTTGAACAGTAGTATCTTTAGCAATTTTTTTCCTACTAATGTCCGCTCTCTAATAAAATCTTTAGCTGTACTTATTATTTTGCCACTCTTACGTAATTATCCTTTGCTGATTCCCCAAAATTTTTCAATGGGACGGAAGTGTGGGGAGTTTGGTGGATTCAAGCTTTTTGGTATGAACTTGAAGTCTCTCGAATTGTACCACTCTACGGTCTTCTTAGAATGACTAGAAGCAAGATTAGGCCAGAACGATGTTTTTTGATGAAAACATCCAAGTTTAAAATTGATGATGCGATATTGCTTGCCACAAGAGAAGTTTCTTACCAAATTTATCCAATGATTTATACTTGAACTTGTTGCTAACACGTCTACGGACAATTGAAGTGTAAAATTTTGGACCTGGGAACTGTTAGAAGTCAAATTTGACGTACGTTTCGTCATAATTTTGCAGCCATTAAATTTTGTAAGCACTTCCTCATAAAGTTTTCGAGCTCGAGTTTTATCAGTCAGATCGCCTAAACTCGATCTAATCGGTTTGGATATTTAATTTCTCGATAAGACTTGAAATTGCTAAACCTCTTAACGTTTCTGACAAAAAAAAACTCTGAAACTTTAGGGGAGAACCTTAATGAATGGGACAGTTTTCGTAAAATGCATTTTTTGAGGTTGATAAATTTGTTTAAAAATCACTTTGAAAATAGTTTGATAACTGTTAACTCTCGTACTATGATAAACAAAAACAAAAAAATTGATTCCGCATATGGGTATTGGTAAAAAGAGAGTTTAATAAGACCATGGCATTTGTCCCATTCATTAAGAACTACTCATTGAATGGGACAAATAAAATTATTGAATGGGACAAATCTAAAAAATTAATAAAAGAAGAGAGGTCCTAAGTAACTTTCAAGCCAGTCAAGCAGTAAGGGTAGTTTCTACCATTAGGGAACCCGAAAAAGCTATAAATATGGCCGAATGTCTGCATATATTGACAAACCTAAAACAGTTTTATTAAAAAATATATGTATATTAAAATTAAATTAAAAACACGAATAATTGTTTTTAGTAAAACAAAAAGCGTTTTTTAAATGCTTGGATATAATTCCCAGTAATGACACATTTCCAATAGGGAAATGAGTCATTGCCTGCAGCATCCCTATGCTAAATTATAAATAAACAACTTAATACCATATAAAGTATCTAGTTTACTTTCAAAAAACGAAATAACAAAGCATCTTATTAGATATTTAAAAAATTCATTGTATTTATGTTTAACCAAAATATAAAAATCAACAATTATTGCTTGTTGCAAAGTACATGAAATAAAAACCATCAAAGAAAGTGTAGAAGATATCAACAGTCAACTTCACATAGTTCACATTCATTCTGCATCAAAGATTTCTGTTTCTTTCCCTCTTTTGAGGTCAATTTTTCTTTTTAGATTTTGTGTGGTAATTTTACCAGTTTCAAAAATGTTCTTCTTATATATAGTACTTTTACCCTGCTTTCTTCTTTTTTTAGAATCTTTTCTTGGGGGTGCTTTAGGGTACGGATGAATGGATTCTGGACTAACTATTTTGACTTGTTTATTTATTTCATATGATTGTTGATTATCTGGTTGTTTAATTTCTGGTTGCTCGACAAGAAGAGGTCTGTCACTAACACTAGATGATATGAAATCACTTTCCCCAAATATTTGTCTATTGAGTGGATAGATCCCACATTTAGAAAACCCACTGCAAACATTTTTTATTGTGAAAGACATATTATATGCTTTGCATGCTAGCTGAGGTAAATTATATATGTTAATAATTCTCCCTGGATTGGAGGCCAACCATTCATTCTGAGCCAATCTAAAACAAGATTTAAAAGGACCAAACACCGAAACATCCAAAGGCTGCAATCTATGACTGCAGTGTGGTGGAAATGTTAATAAAATCAAAGAGTTTTCTTTTGCAAATGTTATTGTTTCAAATGAAATGTGGCTTTCGTGGTTGTCCATTAATAACAGCACTGGATGCTCCACAGATGGCTTAGCATGGGAAACAAAGTGCTTCATTGCAACTAAAAAGTTCTCACTTGCCATCCAACCACTTTTGTTACACAGCCCTAAGCTTCCTGTTGGGGCTCCACATATCATAAAATCCTTGTAATTTACTCTCGGAAATATAAATACAGGTGGAACTGTATTACCCATAGCATTCACAAAAGCTAACATTGTCACCAATGAACCTCTTTCTGCTGAAACAGCTTGTGAAACCCTTTTAGTTCAACGAGTTGAAATAATCTTTGGAGGATCTGTTACTGTTAATAATCCTGTCTCATCTGCGTTAAAAATACATTCTGGTTTGAATTTATATTTTAATTGAACTTCTAACAAGTTATCAAAAAACATTGACACCGTATGTTCATTAAAAGCAGTTGCACGAGCAAGACTAACTTTTTCTGGCTTACGTAGTGACAATTTTGGATGTCGTATCAAAAAACTTTCCAACCATTGCTTTCCTGCCATTTTATTTTGGTGCCATGACTCTGGAATACTGTTAGAATTTAATGCAATTCCGTACTTGTAGGCTAATTGCCTAGTTTGTAATTTAGTTAAACCATAGCACATATTTGAAGACGTTTGCAAATAATCTGCAATTGCACTTTCCTCAGACACATGAAATATTTTTCTATTTCAAATGTTTACAATGTGTTTATAGTCTGGCAGCTTTTGACATCTTGCCATTTTAACAGCTCTACCTACTGCAGATTTTGATAAACTATACATTTCAGCTGCATCTCGTATGGACATACCCTTAAGAACACTTTTTACTGCATCTTCAACATCTAAAGAGTTTTTACGTATTAATTTTGTGTTTGGTTTCATCTAAAATAAAATTTGAAACTTCACAAAAAACCAAATATATGCCATATGCAAATATTTAAATACAAACATGAAATATATAATTAAAATACACACAGATATACACACACATATATGTATGTATATGTATGATACATATACATACATACAGTATATGATATAAATACATATGTATGTGTGTGTGTGTAAATAGATATACATAAATGTATATAAATACAATAAATAAATACAAAAAAATAATTATAAGTATATATATATATACATATATATATGTATATATATATATATATACATATATATATGTATATATATATATATATATATATATATATATATATATATATATATATATATATATATATATATATATATATATAATATTTGCCATCTTTTTAATACTCTGTTATCAACAACATATCTAATTAAACATTTATCCATATTTATACATATTACAAATATCATACATCAACATATCTAATTAAACATTTATACATATTATAAATATCATACATCAACATATCTAATTAAATATTTAAAATTTATTTCATTTAATAAACTATTGATCGACTCAACTTTAAAGAATACTAAAGAAAAGATTTTAATAGAGATTTAGTTCTATGAACACAATTTTGAATTTTAGCTAAAGCATTGGTCACACTTATTTAGAACCACATTTTAACATCAAATTAAAACGTATTTAAAAATAAAATTATGTGTGACCATAACTAAGTTGCCGAAATACATTTTTCTACTTTTTTCATATCAGGCTGTTTGGACAAGTCCCATTCAATAATCAATACTTTGTCCCATTCAATAGGCTTCCCACTATATCCACAAATGACAGGACAGGTTAAAAACAGTAATACCTAAACAAAAATACTTTACAAATTTAAAAAGTAGAGACACTTGGGTGTTGAAAATTGGAGTTTCATTTTCCTTAACTTTAGTAATCGCTGCAAAATCAGACACAGAAAATTGTTTTTAAAAATTACTTATTGTTCTTCAAAACACAACAACATCCAATGCCATTACGTTTAGACCATAATAGAAATAAAGATTTGGTCTGTTAAATGGTTGTGTCAAACACTTATTACCACAGGAGTTTGGATAGCCAACCGTAGATGCTTCTATGCAAATTTGATTTTGTCCCATTCAATAATTGTCCCATTCATTAAGGTTCTCCCCTATACCTTTTTTTTACCTTTCGGCTCGTTCTCTGTTCGATAAGCCGGAAGTTTGCGCGAAAAATCGTTGAATACTAATTGCTGCTTTCTTATCCTTTAAGCGACTCTTTCTTCCAGATTCTTTTTCTCGTTCGATAGATAGAGCTCTTGTATCGTTTTATGACCATATAAACAGCAGTTTTGCTAGATTCAGCTGCTTTAGCGATTCAAAGTAACGATACAGAAGGATTTTGTAGGTAGTTGTGCAGAATTTCTTTTCGTTTTTCTGTTTCGATGATATTTTGACTTGTTTGTTGTTGTTTTTAATTAATACTATCATTCCTTAATGTAATTACATAAAATTTTTTTTTAATGTGACGTGTTTCAAAACGAAATTCATCGTTCCAAATTTAACAATCGCATGCTTTAGTGTATGCGCAACCCTAACTTCACACAAACGCTGTGAAATGTTTAACAACAAGGGAATATATAGTTTCTGTAACCTACCAGTGTGTGAGAAAGGAATGTTTAGTAAATCAGCACCCGGATAACCGTTCACACCACAGACGAGCTTTATTTACGCAAAAAGCGAAGCCTGCAAAGTCTATAGAAAATGTAATCAAAGAAGCATATATAACTAATTTTTATATAGAATTATAATTTAGGATTTTTATATCATAAAAAATGTGTACAAATACTCAAAGTTTAAAATCATAATTCAAAAATATGTTAAGATAATATTACATGGTTTTATATTAATTTTTATTATTATTACAACATTATATATAAAGATTCAAATTTTGTAATTAAATACTTAATGCATTCAATATAAAAAAGTGAAAAAAGTTTCAGCATGGTTACGATGAATCTTAGTCAGTTCATCATATTTACAATGCAACACGACCAATTCATCAAAGCAAATCCAGGTAAAAACAAGGTCAATTCACAATATTTACATCGCTCTAATGTATTTAATGTTTAAAATCTTAAGACGAATTAAAATGATAAAGAAAAATTTAACTAATATCTCCTAGTAAAAATTCACCACTTCCAGATAAACTTCTACGTCTTTTTTTAACATAATTTGAAAAGGGTAAATTACAAAATAACGTTCGAGAACTTCTTTTAAGCAAAGTTTTCTTTTTCTTAAATCCATCTTTGTTGTAGATAGGCTTTTTATATCTAAAGAAAAATTTACAATTAAAAATATATTATAATCGTTTTGCTCCTATTATAATTTTAAAATTCTCGAAAATTCCTGAGTCAAGAATTTTTATAGGATACTATAGGACTATAGGAACCCTGTTCCTTATATCAGATGTGCAGCAGGACTATAGAATCGTTAATATATTAATACTAGGATCCTATAAAAATTATAGGATTCTACTAGATTTACCAGACTTATAAGAATATACTAATAACATGCAAGAAAATATTTTTTTGTAATAATAATATGCAATCATAAAATAATTGAAAAAAAAAGAAATCAGATTACACATTTTTTAATAAGGATTACAATATAGGTTTAATACCTGCTTCCTAAAATTTCCAGACATCTTTAGAAAGTGTCATTTTTATATCTGACTAAATAAAAAAACTTTTAATGCAGTTTGCATATCTGAGCTTGGAGTTTCGTTAATTTAAGATTTTTCTGTATGATTGGCGTTAGAAAATGTAAAAGAAGATTTACAAGCAACACTTTTAATTAGCCATTGATTTTCTTATGGAAACTTGTAGTTTCATCAATAAAGTTGCAGTTTAAAACATTAATGGTATTTTTACTGCGCAAAACAGAACTGTGGAGTCGGAGTCGCGGAGTCGCAACATTTGTAAAGGAGTCGGAGAAGAAACGCTAAACAAATTCGCGACTCCGACTCCAATAATAAAATTTCTCGGTATTGCACGTACATGTACAAAATATTTAACCTTCAATGAATTTTTTATATAAATGGCTGAAAAAAATTTTATGAAATTATTGCGTAATATTTTTTAAAGAATTCAAAGAATTTTTCAAAAATTTGTAAGAAAAAATTCTTCGAAATCGGAGTTGGGATTGGAGTTGGAGTCATACTCTGAAAATTTCAACGACCGGAGTCGGTACTTTTTTTTTTTTACGACTCCACACCTCTGGTGCAAAATTTGTTGATTGTGCGAGTTAATAATAGTTTTAATATTTGATACATAGACCAACAGATGTGTACACCATGTAGGTGTACACACCTGTTTGATTTTTAATTATTAAAAAAAAAAAGATTTTCATGTTTGATTTTAATTTATTTTACCCCATTCAAATTATTATATGCCAACATCTTATAGGGGAGAGTAGGGTACCATGAAACATTGCAATGTTTCATGGTGTTCCACTCTCCCCTATATATATTCCTGTGGCTCTTAAAACAACATGTTTTGAAAATGTTTGCTTTCAACTTCTAAATGGATTCTATATAATAAAATAAAACTGGATTAAATTTTTTGAATAAAAAAAACTTTATTCAAAAAATATATCATGTCGGGTCACAAAAAAAGCAAAATTATATAAAAATTTCAAAATAATCCTCATTTTATAAAAAAATATTAAGAAAAATAATTCTTAAAAAGTGAGATTGAACATAAAAGCAAAATTAAATTGTACAAAATTAGTAATGTTCTTATAAATATTTTAAATTTAAAACAGAAAAATATCACTGATTTTATAAATCAGTTCTCTATAAAAGAAAACAAAAGTACATTCATTCAATTTGACATTAATGATTTTTACCCCTCAATAACTGCAGATATTTTAGACAGAACAATTGAATTTGCAAAAATCCACACTGTTATTTCATAAAAGATAATTCGTATAATAAAACACTGCAGAATAACCATTCTTTATTTTAATAAGGAAACATGGAAAAAGACAAACATACTGGAGCAGAAATTTGTGAATTTGTTGGAATATATTATTTTAGATTTATTAAATGAAATAATCAATATTAATGAATTAGGTCTCTATCGCGACGATGGTTTAATAGTATTGCATAAAAAAACTTGTCAACAGCTTCTTTTTTTTTAACATCTTTACTTTCAACAAAGACATTTTTGCACCTTGTCTAAAAAAGAAAGAAAATCATTCGAAAATCCACCCCAGATATGGCCACAGTAATCCATACATTTTGTTTTTACACCTTGTCTAAAAGAGACATGGCATCATTCAAAAATCCGCTCCAGATATGGCAACAGTATTCCATACAAGGACGGATTTATAGAGAAAAAATATAGAATTCAGAGTAGTACGATAAAGAGATGCAACCTTAGCAGATGTTTATTTTGCAATTGATTTGATAGATGGTTTCTAAGAAAGATGGGAAATATAGGGCCAAGAATAGAGGCTTGAGAAACCCCTGAATTTATAGGAAATGAATAAGAGTGCTGTCTATTCTACGATTTGAAAGGAAGGATTTGATAATCTCAAAGTTACCTGATACATTGTAAGACGAAAGCTTATGAAGAAGACCAGCATGTCAAACTTTATCAAAAGCTTTAGAAATGTTGAGAGTGATAACCTTAACCTCTAGGAATAGGAAGAAGACTAATGGGACAGTAGTTAGATAAGTTAGATTGCTCTCCAGAATTTTTGAAAATAGGGATAACAGATGCTGCAAAACAAGACTCTGATAAGCACTAGTTAAATAGTTTTGAAAGTATAGACGACAGCTCCGGGGAACACTTCTGTAAGACTATAACAGTTATGTTGTCTGGACCACAAGCTGTAGAAGAGTCTAAGCAGGAAATCACTTTAGATACAGAAGTTGGAGTGATACAAATGTCAAGCAATGGATCAACCTGTTTGTTGGCTATATCAGGTTGAATGTGACTAGTGGAATCAAGAGATAATATTGATGAGAAGTCCTTAGCAAACAATTCAACTTTGTCTTTAGGGGAGGTGACATAACCTGAACCATAAAAGAGAGGTGGAGTAATAAATAGCTCTTATTATAGATACTGTTAAAGATTTTCCAGAAGTCATGAGAACCTAATTTTTGAGATGAAATACAAGATTTTGTGACCTGAGAATAGCGGGGTTTGGTGTTAGACAAAATCTTTTTAAAATGGTTTCTAGTAGGGGTGCACCGATACCTACTTTTGGCCGGTGTCGATTGGTACTGGCCAATTTCGATGCATCTGCCATAAATTTGAATTTGTACTCTTTTCTTTTTTACTAATAGTTTAACTACAATTTTTTTTCAAATATAATGTTAACAAACAATTTTAATGCTGGTTTATTTGCTGAAGTTTGCTTTATTTTAATGCTTGCTTATTTGCTTAATGCTTAGTTGCTTTGCTCGTTGTTGATTTATTTTTTTTCTAAGTTGAATTCTAGTTAGAAATTAATTCAAGTTCTTCTAGTTAATTTTAGAAAAGTTTAGTTAGAAATTTGTATATATATATATATATATATATATATATATATATATATATATATATATATATATATATATATATATATATATATATATACAAATTTCTAACTAGACTTTTCTAAAATTAACTAGAAGAACTTGAATTAATTTCTAACTAGAATTCAACTTAGAAAAAAAATAAAAAATAAATCAACAATGAGCAAAGCAACTAAGCATTAAGCAAATAAGCAAGCATTAAAATAAAGCAAATTTCAGCAAATAAACCAGCATTAAAACTGTTTGAATTTTTCTAGTTAGAAATTTGTATATATATATATATATATATATATATATATATATATATATATATATATATATATATATATATATATATATATATATATATATATATATATATATATATATATATATATATATATATATATATATATATATATATATATATATATAGTTTAACTCCTAGAATATATATGTATATATTCTAGGAGTTAAACTCAGAAATAAAAATAAATAAGAAATAAATCAACAATGAGCAAAGCAAATAATAGTCAAATAGACTATTTTGATATAGATGAAAATAAACTTCCAAAGCAATTTGTAAACTTTTTAAAATAAAAATATCAAGAGGAACATCTAGCAAAATTTTTTTTATATTTTTCATTTACATTTCTTGATTTTAAACTTATCTCTTTGTATAGTTTGGATCCATAAGTCATATAATTATTTTCTAAATTATAAAAAGACACTAAATGCATGTAGCTCTTGATAAAAAACAGTTCATAAACTATTTAAAGGTTTAGTGGTTGCAGATATGTCTGTATAATAACTTAGGCTTATACATACTTTTTTGTTAATGAAATAATTTTATTTTTGCATACAATTTAAAAACAGACACACACAAATTTTTTTTTTCCAAAACAACAGGGTATGGGGGGTTCTGATGATGAATAAGAATGAGATAATAATTTTAGAGAGATCAAACAGTTATCAGAAGCACCTAAGGGTGAATGTGGAGAAACTAAGCACTGACTAAGATAAGAAACAACTCGAGTAGAGAAGGTTAAATGATTCGAATTGTCTAGATAGTGAGTTGGAAAGTTGACTATTTGTGTTTGAGATTAAGAATAGCAAAAAATGTGGGCCTTAACACCTGCAGAGTCACTCACACTAGAACCAAGCCATTCAATGTGATGAGCTTAGAACACTAAGATCACAAGATGAGACAGCTCATCTTGTGATCTTAGTGTAGATGGTTATCTTCAAATTAGTCTCACAAAGAGCAAGTAGGTGTTGTGAACTTTGTAAGAGATAAGACTCAACAGAAGAAAAGTTACTTTGAAGACCACGGATATTAGTGAATGATAGATTTAGATATAACATGGATATTAATGAATGATAGATTTAGAGAACTTGGTGATGACAATGATTTTTTGTGTTTATAGTTTGTAGTACTTTAGTCATTTTTTAAATGTGTTAAATAACTTGACTCAAAGCACAGATAGTACTCAGTATAGTAATCAAAAGCATTAAAAATGCTTTTGATTGGAAAAATGCTTGGACTATTTAATAATATACTGAGTACTATATCATCAAATCCTTTAAAAATAAAAAGACACAACATATAAAACCCTGTTCAAACATCTTATAGGAATCTCCTATGTAATTACATAGGAGTAATTTGTAATCATTTGTAATCCTCGATCATAATGTAATTTTTACACGATGTTCTATGTTTTTACATGATGTTTTAACTAAAGCTATTAATAATCAATCAGTTATTAAAGTTCTTGAAGCTTATCTTTAAGTTTAAAAACTCAATTTTCGATAATATATTATGAAACTTTAAAGATTAACAACTTTGTTTTATGCTATCAGCATCTTTTTTTGCATAACATTAAATTTTTTTTGCATAACACTAACTTGCTTTTGTTTGAATATTAATCAGTTAAGTTTTTTCCACTTTCAACTTGTTGAATATTTTATAAACTTAATTTATATAATAAATTTATTTTTTATTTTACATAGATATTAAACAAACATAACTAAAACACTCATATCCTAAGCAATAATGAAAAACAAACTAAAACACTCACATCCTAAGCAATAATGAAGAACAAACCACTGATACAGATGATAATGCCATTGCAGCAGAAGCCATCCATGGATGTAACATGATGTTAAAATGTTGGAAAACTCCAGCTGCTAAAGGTATACCAACAATATTGTATATTATTGCAAAAATAAAGTTTATCTTTATTCTGCGAACAGTTTTGCAAGAGAGATCAATTGCTGCCACAACATCCATTAAATCATCCTTAAAAAATAACATGTAGACATTATGGCTGATATATTGGCATGTTTAAGAATTCATTAGCTAGAAAACTAATAATAAAATTTCCTTGATAAAAAACTCACTTTTATCAAAACAATGTTAGCAGCTTCCACAGCAATATCTGTCCCTGTTCCAATTGCTATTCCAATATTGGCTTGTGCTAAAGCAGGAGAATCATTAACTCCATCCCCAACCATTGCAACAATACGACCATTTTGTTGCAAAGAGCGTATTTTATTAACCTTATCAGAAGGAAGCACTTCAGCATAAATTTTATCTATATTGACCTAGATAAAAACAAACAAAGGTTAATATTCATTGACTTAAAAAAAAATTCTGTTGTGGTTGAAATATAACAATAACCTGTTGAGCAACAGATGTAGCAGTGCGAATATTATCACCAGTTAGTAAAATAACATTTATTCCCATTTTATGTAATGTTTTAACAGCCTTGGAAGCTTCTTCTTTTACAGAATCAGCAAATGCAACTAAACCTGCTAGCACATCTAAAATAATCAAAACACAAAATTTTAAAACTACTTCAAATATATTTAACCATTATAAGCAATATTTAATAACCATATGAAATAAAAATTATATGCAATATTTAATATTTATATGAAACAAAAAATTATATGCAATATTTTATAATTATATGAAATAAAAAATTTGTATAGCTGGTATTTTTAAACAATTTCAAAACATATCTATTCAAGATAAAAATAAAATAAAAAAAATATTATAAATGTAAAATAGTGAGCCAAAAAAACTTTTTTTAGAAAGTTTGCTGCTGTAATTTGCAAATATTAAGTTTGTTGTAATGATTCATTGAGTGTCAGAGTCAGATCATTGGAATAATTGCTTTAATGTTGCTTGTCCAAAATGTAATCTAACATTTTTGACAAGCCACAAGTAGCCACAAGTAGCTTTATGAGTATTCCTATTTAGTCTTCTATTCAGTTTGTTAATTTTGTTCTTATAAAATAAAACTGGCTTCTTTACTTTCCTAAAAAAAGTTCAATACTATAACCATGAGTTTCAAAGCTATAACCAAAAGTTTCAAGGATACAATCAGGAGTTTCAAGGTTACAATCAAGAGTTTCAAAGTTACAATGAAAAGTTTCAAGATTACAATCAAGTGTTTTAAGATTACAATCAAGAGTTTCGGGTTACAGTAAAGAGATTCAAGGTTACAATCAAGTGTTTCAAGGTTACTATCAAGTGTTTCAATGTTAGAATCAAGAGATTCAAGGTTACAACCAACTATTTTAATGATATAATCAAGTACTTCAAGACTACAATCAAGAGTTTCAAAGCTATAACCAAGAGTTTCATGGTAACAATCAAGAGAATCAAGGTTACAATCAAGTGTTTTAATGTTACAATCAAGTGTTTTAAGGCTACAATCAAGAGTTTCAAGCCTACAATCAAGAGTTTCAAAGTTATAATAAAAAGATTCAAGATTACAATCAAGTGTTTTAAGATTACAATCAAGAGTTTCGAGTTACAGTCAAGAGTTTCGAGGTTACAATCAAGAGTTTCAATGTTATAATCAAGTGTTTTAATGTTACAATCAAGAACTTCAAGGTTACGATCAAGTATTTTAAGGTTAGAAGCAAGAGTTTCAAGACTAGAATCAAGAGATTAAAGGTTACAACCAAGTGTTTTAATGTAAAAATAAAGGGTTTCAGGGTTACAATAAAGAGTTTCAAGGTTAAAATCAAGAGTTTCAGGTTACAATCAAGAGTTTCAATGTTACAACCAAGAGCTTCCAGGCTACAATCAAGAATTTTAAAGCTATAACCAAGAGTTTCAGGGTTACAAACAAAAGTTTCAGGGTTACATTCACGAGTTTAAGGTAACAATAAAGAGTTTCAAGGTTACAATCAAGTGTTTTAAGGTTACAATCCAGAGTTTCAGGTTAGAGTCATAAATATCAAGGTTACAATCAAGTGTTTCAACGTTACAATTAAGTGTTTCAATGTAACAATCAAGAGTTTCATGGTTACAATCAAGAGTTCCAAAATTACAATCAAGAGTCTCAAGGTTACAATCAAGAGTTTCAAAGTTACAATCAAGAGTTTCAAAATTATTATTAAAAGTTTCAAAGTTACAATCAAGTGTTTAAAGGTTACAATCAAGTGTTTCAAGGTTACAATCAAGTATTTTAAGGTTATAATCAAGTGTTTCAAGACTACAATCAAGAGTTTCAAAGCTATAACCAAGAGTTTCAAGGTTACAATCAAGAGAATCAAGGTTACAATCGTGTGTTTAAATGTTACAATCAAGTATTTTAAGGTTACAATCAAGAGTTTCAATGCTACAATCAAGTATTTTAAGGTTACAATCAAGAGTTTCAATGTTACAATCAAGTGTTTTAGTGTTACAATCGAGAATTTCAAGGTTACAATTAAGTATTTTATTTTAGGTTAGAATCAAGAGTTTCAAGACTATAATCAAGAGATTAAAAGTTACAACCAAGGGTATCAATGTAAAAATAAAGGGTTTCAAGGTTACAATAAAGAGTTTCAAGGTTACAATAAAAAGTTTCAAAATTACAATCAAGTGTCTTAACGTTACAATCATGAGTTTCAGGTTACAATCAAGAGTTTCAATGTTACAACCAAGAGTTTCCAGACTATAATCAAAAATTTCAAAGCTATAACCAAGAGTTTCAGGGTTAAAATCAAAAGTTTCAAGGTTACATTCAAGAGTTTAAGGTAACAATAAAGAGTTTCAAGGTTACAATCATGTGTTTTAAGGTTACAATCCAGAGTTTCAGGTTAGAGTCAAGAGTCTCAAGGTTAAAATCAAGAGTTTCAAGGTTATAATCAGGAGTTTCAAGGATACAATCAAGTGTTTCTGGGTTACAATCAAGTGTTTCAATGTAAAAATCAAGAGATTCAAGGTTACAATCAAGAGACTCAAGGCTACAATCAAGAGTTCCCAGGTTACAATCGAGAGTTACAGGACTACAACTAAGAGTTTCAAAATTATTACCAAAAGTTTCAAGGTTACAACCAAGTGTTTTAAGGTTACAATCAAGAGTTTCAAGGTTACAATCAAGAGTTACAAGACTACAATCAAAAGTTTCAAAATTATTATTAAAAGTTTTAAGGTTACAATCAAGGGTTTAAAGGTTACAGTCAAGTGTTTCAAGGTTATAATCAAGAGTTTCAAGGTTACAATCAAGAGTTTTAATGTTACAATCAAGAGTTTTAAGATTACAAATCAAGTATTTTAAGGTTATAATCAAGTGTTTCAAGACTACAATCGAGAGTTTCAAAGCTATAATCAAGAGTTTCAAGGTTACAATCAAGAGTTTCAAGGTTATAATCAGGAGATTCAAGTTTACAATCAAGTGTATCTGGGTAACAATCAAGTGTTTCAATGTAACAATCAAGAGATTCAAGGTTACAATCAAGAGTTCCAAGGTTACAATCGAGAGTTACAGGACTACAACCAAGAGTTTCAAAATTATTACAAAAAGTTTCAAGGTTGCAATCAAGTGTTTTAAGGTTATAATCAAGAGTTTCAAGGTTACAATCAAGAGTTTCAAGGTTACAATCAAGAGTTACAAGACTACAATCAAAAGTTTCAAAATTATTATTAAAAGTTTTAAGGTTACAATCAAGGGTTTAAAGGTTACAGTCAAGTGTTTCAAGGTTATAATCAAGAGTTTCAAGGTTACAATCAAGAGTTTTAATGTTACAATCAAGAGTTTTAAGGTTACAATCAAGTATTTTAAGGTTAAAATCAAGTGTTTAAAGACTACAATCGAGAGTTTCAAAGCTATAATCAAGAGTTTCAAGGTTACAATCAAGAGTTTCAAGGTTATAATCAGGAGATTCAAGTTTACAATCAAGTGTATCTGGGTAACAATCAAGTGTTTCAATGTAACAATCAAGAGATTTAAGGTTACAATCAAGAGATTCAAGGTTACAATCAAGAGTTCCAAGATTACAATCAAGAGTTACAAAACTACAATCAAGAGTTTGAAAATTATTACCAAAAGTTTCAAGGTTACAATCAAACGTTTTAAGATTACAATCAAGTGTTTCAAGGTTACAATCAAGAGTTTCAAGGTTACAATCAAGAGTTTTAAGATTACAATCAAGAGTTCAAGACTACAGTCAAAAGTTTCAAAGTTATTATCAAAAGTTTCAAGGTTACAATCAAAAGTTTCAAGGTTACAATCGAGTGTTTTAAAGTTACAATCAAGAGATTACAATCAAGTATTTTAAGTTGAGAATTGAGAGTTTCCAAACTACAATCAAGAGTTTCAAAGCTATAACCAAGAGTTTCAAGGTTACAATCAAGAGTTTTAAGGTTATAATCAAAAGGTTTTAAGGTTAAAATAAGAAGTTTCAAGATTACAATCAAGTCTTTAAAAGTTACAATCTAGAGTTTCAGGTTTCATACAAGAGTTTCAAGGATACAATTAAGAGTTTCAAAGTTACAATCAAATGTTTTAAAGTTACAATCAAGAGATTCAAGGTTACAATCAAGTGTTTCAATGTAACACTTGAGGGTTTCAAGGTTACAATCAAGAGTTTCAAGGTTACAATCAAGAGTTTCAAGGTTATAATCAAAAAGTTTCAATGTTATAACCAAAGAATTTCAAGACTACAATCAAGAGATTTAAGGTTACAATCAAGTGTTTTATGTTTGTAATCAAAAAGTTTTAAGGTTACAATAAAGAGTTTCAAGGTTACAATCAAGTGTTTCAATGTTACAATCAAGAATTTCAAGGTTACAATCAATTGTTTTAAAGTTACAATCAAGTTTTTCAAGGTTACAATCAAGAGTTTCAAGGTTATAAGCAAAAAGTTTTAAGGTTACAACCAAAGAATTTCAAGACTACAATCAAGAGTTTCAAAGTTACAATCAAGTGATTCAATGTTACAATCAAGTGTTTTAATGTTACAATTAAGAGTTTTATGACTACAATCAAGAGTTTCAAGGTTACAATCAAGTGTTTCAATGTTACAATCAAGAGTTTTAATGTTACAATCAAGAGTTTCAAGGTTAAAATCAAGTATTTTAAGGTTACAATTAAGTATTTTAAGGTTACAATCAAGAGTTGCAAGACTACAATCAAGAGTTTTAAGGTTACAATCAAGAGATTCAAGGTTACAATCAAGTGTTTCAAGGTTACAATCAAGAATTTCAAGGTTACAATCAAGTATTTTAAGGTTACAAACAAGAGTTTGAAGACTACAATCAAGAGTTTCAAGGTTACAATCAAGTGTTTCAATGTTATAACCAAGAGTTTTAATGTTACAATGAAGAGTTTCAAGGTTTTAATCAAGTATTTTAAGGTTACAATCAAGAGTTTCAAGGTTACAATCAAGAGTTTCAAGGTTACAATCAAGACTTACAAGACTACAATCAAAAGTTTCAAAATTGTTATTAAAAGTTTTAAGGTTACAATCAAGTGTTTAAAGGTTACAGTCAAGTGTTTCAATGTTATAATCAAGAGTTTTAATGTTACAATGAAGAGTTTCAAGGTTACAACCAAGTATTTTAAGGTTACAATCAAGAGTTGCAAGACTACAATCAAGAGGTTTAAGGTTACAATCAAGAGATTTAAGGTTACAATCAAGTATTTTAAGGTTACAAACAAGAGTTTCAAGTTAATTAAGAGTTTTAAGCTATAACCAAGAGTTTCAAGGTTACAATCAAGAGATTCAAGGTTACAATAAAGAGTTTTAAGGTTACAATCAAGTGTTTTAAGGTTACAAACAAGAGTTTTAAGGTTACAATAAAGATTTTCAAGGTTACAATCAAGTGTTTTAAAGTTACAATCAAGAGTTTCAAGGTTACAATCAAGTGTTTAAAGGTTACAACCGAGAGCTTTAAGGTAACAATCAAGAGTTACAAGGCTACAATCAAGAGTTTCATAGCTACATTCAAGTGTTTCAAGGCCACAATCAAGAGTTTTAAGGCTACAATCAACAATCAAATTCATAGCTAAAATTAAGGAGTTCCAAGGCTACAATTGAACATTTTTTCTAACAAACACTTTTCATTAATTAGAGACATTTAACCATTTGCATATGGTAAATTTCATGTTTTTGGGCTGCGATTAACAGATGTTTGGTTCAAACGGTTCTTTATAAATGTTCTCATCATAAAACTTGTACAAAAATAACTTGTAATAAAATAAGAAAAACTGTAACTAAAAATGTAAACTTCTTAGAAAAACTCTATTATCTTAAAAAAAAAATAGAACAAAAATCTTTTTTTTAAGACAATAGAATTTTTTAAATGAAAGTTTTACTCAAAGTTTTTGTCTGAAGTAACCAGGTTTTATGATAAAAGCAAACAAAAAATAATAATGTTATCAATCTTCCACATTATGTCTCCTAGTAACACACTATGTCTCCAAGAAAATCCCTTAACTGCTTCTAAATCAAAAATGAAGGTAAGTGATGCGTAATTTAAAAACAAGATGTAAAAGTCATTATTCTCATACTTTTTGTGGATAATTTGAATGAATTCAAAAAAATGAATTGATTGGTCATTTTATAAGCTTTTTATTTAGAAATTTTGTAAGTCTTTTTTTTATAACTCTGTCAATCTTAAAACTTTTGAACATGTACCTTAATGAGTATGGTCGACGTGGAAAAAAAGTATAATGGGGCATTACTGGTGACAAAAGGGGGATCAAACTTTCTACTTTTGGCGAAATGACAATGATCATTAATTTTTGCTTACAAATCACTAATATCACTACTACCATATATTATTTAGTTTTCAACAACAACAACAAAAATAATTTTTGGTTTCCACAAATAAGGTTTTTACAGAAATTTTAAAGAAAAATCATTGAACAAAAAAGAAACCATAGAGAAAAATTAAAAAAACTTTTATTACAAAATAAAAATTTATTCACTCCATTATACACTTGTTGTAACTTTAGCTAAAACTTACTGTTTATGGCTACGAGGACCACAGTTCTTCCTTTTTCTTCATGTGCTTTCATTACCAATTCAACCTGATCATTCCATAGAATAGAATTTTCTTGAAGAAATTTTCTTGTACCAATCATTACTTCATAACTGCTTTTTAAAATGCTTTCTGTAAAATAAAATTCTACATTGATTTTTGCTTTAAGAATATTAGAAAAAGATTAAAGCAAAACACAAGACACAAAAGATTTTCAAAACCTGACTGAGTGTAAGCATTTGTAATTGTATCAATCGGAATGCCATCGATTTGAACAGTTAACGGTGCATTTTCTTCAACAGTTGAACGAACTACATTTTTAACTGTGCATTTCACTCCTTGACCAGTAAAAGAATAGAAGTTGTTTACCTCCCCAAGTCTTTCAACATTTAGTATCTAACAAAATATTGATTTTATCAAAAAAATTTAAAATTTAGATTTTTTATTTGACACAACTAAAAAGAAGATCTTTATTTTTCTTAAAGCTTAAAAAATAATAAATATAGATTTTTAGAAAAATTAAAATTGATAATACTAAATTCAAAACAAAAATTTAAATAATAATTGAATCAAAAACAAATTCAAACTTTACTTCTTGGGCATACTGCTTGAGGGCAACACCAAGAGGGTGTTCGCTGTTTGATTCTGCAGCACCTGCAATAGCTAAAAACACTTTCCATGGCAAAAAAATATTATCAACAAATATTTTTGTTGCAACAACTTGAGGACGGCCATGTGTTAATGTACCCGTCTTATCAAAAACGATTGTGTCAACCTAAATTTTAAATGTACTATTACCATTATGGACTATTTATAATTATATAAATATCTTTTACTTTAAATTAATAACATTTGAATGTGTATTTATTGTTTTTACATTATATAACTAAAAAGGTTTTAGATCATTTTTTGACAAGATTTGAGAATCTTGTCAAAAAATCTATTTTATTTTCATCTGTAACAAGGGAGGTATCTATCTGTAACAAAGGAGGTATCCATCTGTAACAAGGGAGGTATTGGAGCCTATTTGTAACAAGAGAGGTATCAGAACCAATAATTGAGCAAAGAACTTGATTGCAGTGGGAGCATAATCTTAAAAGGAATTGTTCATAAAAAAATATAGGATAACTAGAACTAAAAGATTTACTTTATAGATAACTGGTAGGTTTGGTTGTAGATAACTGGTAGGTATATGTAGATAACTGGTAGGTATTTCAAAGAGAAAAAACATGATCAAAAAAATATAAATTTCCTTTTTTTGATATTTAAGTGAGGAATGCAAAGAAATAAGAAATAACATCCTACATGACTTTTTTTTTTACAATGCAATTGCACATCATACAAGTGTCTTGTTTAATAAGTAAGAAATACCTTTACAAATATGTCAATGAATTACTCTAAATTCACTTGTCAAACCTGGAAGAGACTGAAATAAATTTGGTTGCAATGCTATACCAAAAAATTGCTAGAATTAAGGAGATTGTTAAGTTAAATAGATCCTTTAGTTAATTGAGGTGAGTTTTAGTAAATTTGAGATTTAATACAGAAAACCTAATGCAACAAAAAAATAAATTCTTTGGTAGATAAACTATTTAATTTTAAAATAAAAAATAAATGTTCCATAAATCAATGCTGATAGTAAAACAATTGTCATTTTTTTAACAACTGTATTACAGATATCTAAAATTGCAAGATATCTAGGGAGAAAGCGGGCAACATAATCTTATTTTTAGAGTATCTTTTTATTCAAAGGAGTATCTTTTTTTCCCTAACCAGTTGTTTTTATCAGTTCAGTAGTCCAGTTACTGAACTTAACACTATACATACATGACACAAAACATTTTATGTTCAAAATAATACAGCAATTAATCAAAAAACAACAGATTATGAGCTTTAAATTTTCTTAAAACATAAAGTCTTGACCAGACTAAAAGAAAATCATTAAATTTAAAAGTCAATTGGTTAAATTACAGTTGTCCAACAATTGATGTATTACTATTTTGCCCATAGTTCATGTATTACTGTTTTGCCCAAAAATGTAACAGTTACTGTACCAATCAACTTAAATATTTACAAAGATGATATTTTTTGAGAAGAGTATATAAATAAACCTTTTGTCATGAAAAACCAAACAATATGTTTATTTAAATATCATAATCAACTTATCTAAGTTAATGATAGCGATACCTTATGAGCTAACTCAAGTGGTTCTCCACCTTTAATAAGAATACCATTTGATGCACCAACTCCTGTTCCAACCATAACTGCAGTAGGAGTTGCAAGACCTAACGCACATGGGCACGCAATACATAAAACAGAGATTGCAGTTCGAAATGCAAATTGTATTACAATTTCATTATGTCCATGCATTGAAAACTAAATTAAAAAAAAAATTCTAAAAACCATTTTTGATATTTATCTGATATATTAAAAAACAAAGGAAAATATAATAATGAAACCATAACATAAAAAATAATGGAAAAGAATAGCATTCTATGTTTTCCTGATATATCCTTTAAATTAAGTTATAGTTGCTTTTAAAATCATTTTCTAAATAACAATCCTACCATATTATGAGCATTTATCCATTCAGGGTGGTTAAAACCAATCACTAGCCAAACAATAAGAGTTGAACTTGAAAGCAAGATTATACCTGGTACAAACACACTAGCTAACCGATCTGCAAATCGTTGGATTGGTGCCTAAATGAAAAAAAAAGTCAAATGTAATTATTTTCTTAACTAAAAAATTTTTAAAAAAATTAAGTAAATATAACTATAGAAATGAACACTTCACAACTAATATATATATATATATATATATATATATATATATATATATATATATATATATATATATATATATATATATATATATATATATATATATGAGTGCACAAACCGTGAAATGTCAGTCTTGAATGGAGTTGACAGTTCGCACACACTGATAGTGTGCTAATGAACTTATCAAGTTTATAAAAAAATAATAAAAAAATTAAAAAAAAACATTTTTTTTGCTTTTTTATTATTATTGTATAATTAGGTAATCTCTTTATAATAATACTGGACTTAATAGTAGTAGTAGTGCACTTTCAAGCCTGTTTGACACGATACTCTTGGCAACCATTGCATCCGAGGTAGTGACGAGAAAGAGTCTTACCTTTGCTTTATAAGAAAACGCGAGCAAACGTGAAACTCATATTGTACATACATAAACTTCATGTTATGTAATGTTAAAACATGCTTAAACATATATCAAGTTCAACAGTTTGATTTCACTTAAGAACTGCATTTCGTCAACCTTTGCTTAATTTCTAATCTTTTGTGTTTTTATCCGTTAAAAAACAATTTTTATATAATTTGAAATCTCCAAGACACTACGTGACAGCATAGTAGAGTGGTTAGCGCGCTGGGTTTCTGACCAAGTTAGCCGTGGTTCAAGTCCTACTATCGGCGACCTTCTTTTTTATTTTTTTTTGCGCATGTGTCATTATTGAGATACTTATGTTATTTTAGTTAAACTTTTCAAGTTTATTTACAACTAAATTGAGCAAGGAAAATTAGTAAAAAACATGTTTATATATAGAATATAAAATCTATATAACTTTTGATTTGCATTTTAAACAACAAAACCGCATGCCAAGCTGATGAACTTGCCACGCGGCGACCATAACTTTTTTTAAAAATGGTAAGGGGGCTAAAAAAAAGTATATTTTTATTTAGAACATAATTAAAGATTTTAATTTTATATGTACACTAAATTATTTTATAAAATTTATTGTTTCTAAAAATAATTAAAAGTTAAACTATTTAATATTAGCATAATACCGATTTCTAATCTTTTGCATTTATATCCGTTAAAAACAATTTTTATATAATTTTGAATCTTTAGTTCTTAATGCGTCAGCGTAGTCGAGTGGTTAGCGCACTGGGCTTCGGAACATAGCTGCTGTAGTTCGAGTCCTACCGTTGGCAACTACTGTTTTAATTTTTTTTTTAGATTTTTTTAAATACAAATTCAAATACTTATAAAGTTTTATAGATATTGTATATAGACAACATATGTAAAGATATTAATCAAAAGTTTGATCCTTGCATTTTGACACAGAACCAACTTCGCTAACGAGAGAAAAAAATCGTTCACAAATTTCAAAATTTTGTTTATTCGTGAAGTCTTTTAACACTTAGTTTCCAACTTTCTTGACATATTCCAAGTCTTTTTGAGAAAAAACTTTGTTGATCAAATATACAAAAACAGAAATTCAGCTTTTTTGTATATGATAAATATCGCTGTGGTACAAAGTGCCAACCTAGGTTTTTTAAACAAAATGCCAATCGAGTTTTACTTCCACGCGGTTTTAATCACCACGAGGCTTAGTTAAATGCTTAGTTAAATACTTAAAAAAAGATAAAATTTAAGGCTTAAAAAAAGAATTTTTTACAAATTTTTTCTTACATCTCTCTAATCCTTGACTTTTGGATTTAGATTTATTACATTGATAGTAACATTATCATATTATTATTTTTAGATTATTACATTGTTTGATATTTTTTTTAGAATTTAGATAAAAGTGACAAAAAAAGCGTCTCCCCCTATCCTTTAGGATTTTAGAGTCACCATTAAATTTTGACATAAGTTGCAAGAAGTGTCTCGCAAATGCCATTTATGTTAAAGTTAGTGTTTACACAATCAATAAGTTTAATCTTCGTATCTAGGACATTAAAAGTTATCATTTAGATGTTTTCATTTGATTGAGATTATCTTGCGTTATAAACCAGATAATAGTTCTTATGAACTGTAAGCACGCGGATAAAGTGTGCATCAATATCCTAAAGACCCGTATTTTACGGGTCATGACAGCTAGTACTTATTAAAGCAATACTTTGCTTTAAATAATCTAGATGTTTTATACTATTTTTGTTTATGCAAGTAAATTTAACTAAAAAATCTAAAATACAAAAAAAAATTTTGGTGTAAAACAAAAAAAATTGTATATTACACAGACTTTAATTGGAATGGGCAGCAATTGCCCGCCATTCCTGCAAGACCTATATATATATATATATATATATATATATATATATATATATATATATATATATATATATATATATATATATATATATATATATATATATATATATATATATATATATATATATATATATATATATATATATATATATATATATATATATATATATATATATATATATATATATATATATATATAGGCTTTTAAAGCGCTTTTAAAGATGTCGATGTAATTTGTAGATTTACAATTATTTCTAACTTGAGTAAACAATATTTTCTATATTCTTCTGTTTTTCTGTATTTAATAAAACTAAATTATATATTTTTTATAATGCCTCACATTTAATACGATTCAAACTAAACATATAGATATACACAGCTAGACATATTTGCATTAGCTAGAATATGATAAATGTATGCATTTTATAATGGATCATAATATTATCAGAGATGTTTCGAGACTTAAGTCTTGGTCTTGAGAGGTCTCGAGACTCATTTAACTGTCTCATCACTGATCATCACAAGACTCATTTAACTGTCTTGTTCTTAGTCTTGGTATTAAATCAAACTGCCTTGGTCTTAGTCTTGGCCTACACTGTCTTTTACGTCTCTAGATATTATCATATTATAATGCATTTTAATATGCATATATTTATTCTTTATATATTTAATTACATATTATTTATGCATATACTTATTCTAGCTATTGCCAATAGCTTTGCTTACTTTGCATAACTTGCAATAGTATAGCAAGTATGTCAAGTGAATCAGTTTGATTTTTAATGTTGATTTAGTTTACAAAAATATTTTAGTTTTGATGTACATTAGATAACTAGTGTATTAAATAGTTATCTAATGTACATTGAAACTAATGTAATTATTTTTATAAAACTTATCTAATAAATTAGATGAGCTTAGATAAGCTGTGTATCGGATAAGATTAGATAACTAATGTATAAAAGATAACTAGAACTATCTTTTTTTTACTTTTTTTTTTAATGGCTTTAGTTTGCATAAAAATGTTTTAAGTTAAAACACTTTATTGTATGGTAAATGTTTATTAAGTTTGGAGTTCGATCCTCGCCATGCCCCTGGTAGTACCGCGCTCAACTCGTTTCTCCGCGCAGCGGCCTTGTTCATCAAGGTTCGTGTTTCGGAGTTATAGAGTTGAGAGAGGGTTATAGCCACAAATAAGTAGCCTCCTTGTCTGTAGTGGCCTTCTTGGCCTTGAGGAGGTGAATTAAAATTAAAAAAAAAAAAAAAAAGTATTAAAAAACTTTATTTTATGATAAATGTTTTATTCAATTTTGTCTTTCTGTTGATGCGACCATTCAAGTCGGCATTTAGTTAGCGACTAGATCTAGTAGGGATATTTATTATGTTATTCATTTATATCATTTATAACATTGCCAGTATATATATGGATTTAATATTCTTAAAAATAGTTCAAAAGCTATCTAAATAAAAAGGTGAATTGAGTTTGAATTAACCAGAAAAGATAAAAGAGTAATCTTTGGGATTCAACTTGTGATGATATTCTAAGAACAACTTGTAATGATATTCTAAGAACAACTTAGTTAGAGAAGGAAAACTACAGCAATTATTTTAATATATCAAAAAAAAAAAGTTAATTAATGCACAAGATTTTACTTCTCAATTAAATATAAGCATATATGTTTATAAATATTATACAATTATTTATTATAATACAATTATTTTTATTTGTTTATATTTAAGTAATTTGAAGCACTCATCTTAAGTAAAAATAAATTAATTTATGCACAAACTTTAATATTTATTGTTTTTAGATTACTATACTTAATAAATTACATATTTATTATATTTGTTGTTTTGAACAGTAAAGTAAAAAAATAACAAATTTTTGAATTTAATAGCATGTGCATAAGTTCTTTTATTTTAACTTTATCATTTTATTTAAATTACTGCATTATAAGCAGGTAAGTTTGACTGGTGATTTAATGCTTTACATCTTTTAGACAGATTGGACAAAAAAGAAAGCTTTTTTTAATTACGATTTATTAGTAATAATATAATTGTCGCTGCCTTGTTCTATATAAATGTTACTAACATGCAGGCAACATTTATATATGTATTAGTTTGCATAAATTCTTTTATTTTAACTTTATCATTTTATTTAAGTTACATTATAGGCAAGAATGTTTGACTGGAAATATAAACGATTTTGTACATCATGCAGATAGCTTGGACGAAAAAGAGGTAATAATCTTTTAATTGTTATTTATAAATAATGATATATTCATTGCTACTTTTTTCTATATAAATGTTACCCAAAATTTGGCAACATTTATATAGAACGTTCAAAAAGTTGTGTGTTAATGTGTAATTATAAAGTAAGTTTAATAATAGATAATAATTATAAGTATAAATGAATTAATAAAAAAAAATTAGTATGTATATATTAATTGTATGATGTATTGTCTAGATTAGTGAAATAGACAATGATACTAATTGTGGTGAAAACAATAATGAATATCAAAATGTGAATTGTACATTGTTTGACATTTACCTGGTTCTACAGACACAGTTGGCGGCACCACTTATAAATAGTCTTGATGTTTTTTTGGATTGAATATGTTGTATTGATGATTCTTTTTAATTTGGTGAAACTTGAAGTTATTAATTATCAAATTTATATATACTATATTTTAATAAATAATTAAAAATAATAAACATGTAAATTGTTATATTTTCTGTAAAAATTGTTTTTTTAATCTATTTCAATTGTTTATCACTCTATGTATATCACTTATAGTATAATACTACTTGTAATTTTTTGTTTTATTTGTTTTCAGTATGTTTATACATATGCATGTGTTAAATACTGTGAAGTCAAGTTGTAATGTTTTAGGTGCATTATTGCTATTATTTTTCAAAGATTTGTAGGATTCAACAAGATTTAAATTTGTTAAATTATAAATATTGATTTTATTCTGCAAAAGCAATCCCATAGATTAAAAGAACTCAATAATATTAGCAACTTGCGTGATAAAATTTGCGTTCTATGGTTTAATATGACAATTCAAATAACGTGAGATCAAAAAAACTTGAAAACAAAACATGCTATTTTACCATGGAAAATCCATGAGTTTTCCTTGGAAAGGTGTTCCAAATACACATTTTCCATCTATGGAAAAACCATGGAACTGCCATGGGTATTGGGAACACTTTTCCATGGTAAACTCATGGGTTTTCCATGGAAAAACTCATGGGTTTCCCATAGAAAACTCTCTCAATGAAAGTTTTTCTGTAAAGGATATATATATATATATATATATATATATATATATATATATATATATATATATATATATATATATATATATATATATATATATATATATATATATATATATGAGTGCACAAGCTCGAAATAACAAACTTTTTTGTTCTGGACAATTTGTCAGATAAATACTCAAGTTTATCATATATATATATATATATATATATATATATATATATATATATATATATATATATATATATATATATATATATATATATATATATATATATATATATATATATATATATATATATATATATATACACTACTGTGATCAAAAAGTAAGGTGAATTTTTAATTTAAACTTCCCGCCTTATTCGAATCGTCCAATCTTTTTTATTTTTAAGTTGGTAGGAATGTCATTAACATTTGCGCCAAATTACATGTCAAACTCATAATTATTTTTTTTTGTTTACGCTTGTTTCTGAAGTACCAAAAGTGCATTAGGCAATTTTCACGATGTCTAATTTTGTTGAGCAAAGAAGTGCTATTAAATTTTGTTTGCGGAATGATATTTCTGCTGCTGAAACGTATCGAATGTTGCAAAAGGCCTTCGGTGAAGAGACTATGCCTCAAAAAAATGTTTACAATTGGTACAAAGACTTCAAAGAAGGCCGAGAACATGTTGATGACTTGGAACGCTCCGGACAGCCATTGACTTCGATTGATGATCGCCACATCAACAAAATCAAAGAATTACTGCTTGCAAATCGTTGGTTAACCATTCGAGACCTTGTTGACATGGTTGGAATATCATTTGGGTTGGTGCAAGCGATTTTGAAGGATCATTTGGGCCTCAGAAGACTCAAATCACGTTTGGTGCCAAAATTTCTCAATTTATTTGAAAAAGAGTGTTGCGTTAAAGCGTGTGAAGCAATGCTTTCTGACTATCAAGACGTCTACAAACAAATTATTACTGGCGATGAGACTTGGGTCTACGCATACGACCCTGAAACAACCGACCAATCGAGTGAATACCGTGAAAAAGGCGAGCCGAGACCGAAGCAACCACGTCAAAGTCGCTCAAAAATCAAGGTCATGTTGACTGTTTTCTTTGATTATTGTTGTTCGTGCACTACGAATTCCTTCCAACTGGCCAAACTGTCAACAAGGAATATTATTTAAGCGTTATGTGACGTTTGCGTGAAGCTATTCGCAAAAAGAGACCGGAATTATGGGCCAATAACTCTTGGATTTTGCACCACGATAATGCGCCTTCGCACACAGCACTGGTTCTTCGTGAGTTTTTCGCCAAAAACTCTACCCATGTTGCTCCACAACCACCGTATTTGCCCGACTTAGCACCATGTGACTTCTGACTGTTTCCAAAGCTCAAGAGACCACTCCGGGGAAATCGTTTTGAGTCCATTGAAGAGATCCAATGTGAATCGGCACGTGCATTGAAGGCTATCCCTACCGAGGACTTTTCGGCATGCTTCAAAACTGGAAAAAATGTTGGCAAAAGTGCATTGGGGCCGGGGGGGATTATTTTGAGGGGGACGATACAGATTTGGAAGAATAAATAAAGATTTTTCATTTTATAAAAAAATTCACCTTACTTTTTGATCACAGTAGTATATATCTATATATATATATATATATATATATATATATATATATATATATATATATATATATATATATATCTATATATATATATACATATATACATATATACAGTGCTCGAAGTGGTAAAAAAAAGTTAGCGGGATGGTTTTTAATATTTTCTAATCACCATCCCACCTATCCTAAAATTATAGATTTTATATTTTGTGTAGATTAACTAAAGGACTTATAAATCCCTAAAAAAAACAGTAAAAAACCTATATTAAAAAAACAACTTGAGGTCCGTTATATTCTTAAGAGACTGTCACTTGAGTTAAGTTTCAAATTGTTTCATATTGAGTTAAGTTTCATATCAAATGTCATTAAGCAATCAAAAAACAATGGTATATTTAAACATTTTATTTTTAATTAAGTCTTATTTTTTTGTATTTACCAATTTTTAAATAATTGAAAAAAAATTCGGTCAGAATATCTTCCAAAATGTTTCACTTTCATTTATAGACTTTAATGCCGGCGCTTCACAATTCCTAAAATTAGCATTGCGAAGTCCTTTCCCAAACTACTTAATGACCATAATTCTTTGGATCGAAATGCATCATTGATGGACCTACTAATGAAATGAACATTGAACTCGTTTCGCAAGGAAGATAAGATTATATTCCTAGTAGAAAAAGAACGCTCACATTCAGCTGTTGAAACAATCAAGGTATTTATAGCAGTTCTCAGAGGCTGAAGATCATTAGGGGTTTTATTACAGTCACCAGTGGAAATATACTCACGAAACCTTTGGACTGCCGTAATTTCACAAATATTCAAAGTTTTTGCTAATTGTCCAATATCGTTATCTCCAAAGCATGGATCTTGGTCTGCAAAATATTGTGACTAATCAAAAATTTGTAAATTTTTTATTAAATTATCGTATTTTTCTTAGTTTGGATCATTTTCTTTGTCTTGTAAAGATTTATGCGCAGCTCTAGTTGTAAACATTCTAGAATCAAGATTTACACTTAGTTTACTAAAAAATTCATTTTGATTAATTTTAGAAACTTTTCCGATCTGTAGTTTGACTCCTTTAAATCAAACTTTTCTGCTGCAAGCTGCGTTTGCGAATAATATTCACCTGAATAATTTCTCATTGATTGAAATATATGGTATTTTAAGGTGATAAGTCGATGTGCATGAAGTAGAGAAGTTTGCCTATCTTTTTAAAAATTTTTAGAAAGATGTTCTAGTTCTATTAAAGCATCTAGTATTAGCCCCATGTTGAGTATGAAATTGATATCACATAATTTATTTTTAAGACCTGCATGTTGGGCTCTATCTCCTCCATTACGCCTTAAACCCAATGAAGATTCATGAAAGTGTTGATACAATGCTGCATAATTATTCCAAACAGCAATCACAGATCGAGCGCTAGACGACACCCATCGAGTGCCTAGAATTCGTCCAATGGAATTTAGTTTTAGACTTAAAACCATAGCAACAGTTTCCAGTTCTTTTTTTTTTTTAGGAGATGCACTGTAAATGGAATATAATTTATCAAAAAAGCTTTTCATGTGACAAATTAGTAAGATATCGCGCACAACATCATTTACTGCTAACTCTAATCGGTGATTGCTATAATGCCATAAAATCAAATTAGGAAACTGATTGTAAAGTAACTGGGCCACGCCTGCCTTTTGCCAAGCATATTAGAAGCACCATCACATGCAAAAGACCAATTACATAATAAAAAATTGTTGTCAAAACCAAAATCGTGTAAAGCACATATAAAAGAGTTTGCAATAGACCATGCTTCTGTATTTGTTAATTCAATAAGATAAAAAAAATACTGTTGACAATATTTATTTCTGGAATGTTCACTCTCAAGCAGATTGACAGAGCAGACTTTTTGTTCATTGTGGTAGATTCGTCTATTATAAACCCTACTTTATTATAGTTATGAAGAATATATTTTACAAGCTTAGTGCCAATTTCATTTGAAATGTGATAAACAATATCAGCCCATGCGTGATCAGATTGTAAAATACATCCCATGTCTAAACCATTTACTACCTGTAATAATATTAGTTCATTCAAATCAGAAAATGAACGATTCATTTTTGCAATGTGATAAACAGTGCGAAATATGCGGTAGGTAGTTTCGTGCTGATTGATCTGCATTTTTAAACTAAACATCTCTATGGTGTTTTTTGGACTGAGAAACAATTTTACAAGACTTTTCGTGTGCAACTGATAGTTTATGGCTTGAAAGCTTTTTCCTCATTGATTGCTGTTTTTTTTCTTTTGTTTTACCATACTCCTTAACATTGCCAAGCGTCCACTCGCTAGCCAATTTTATTCCTTGAGATTTTTCGGCACTTAAATTATTTGCTGACTTACAAACAGAACAACCAAGACCTGTTAATGAAACTGTCAACCAGTCAAATGTTTTTAATTTCTCCTTCCACTTTAAATCAGACCAGTAATCTGGGAAAATACCATCACATTGAGGAAAGGATTGTCAAGTTTCAATACTCGAAAAATCTGTCACTTCTTTATTTATTTCAGTGTCATTTTCCAAATTACTTTTAGAACTATCACTGCTTAACTTTCTTTTCCTTCTGCTTGCTAGCCATTTATTCATATTTATAATAAGTAAATTTTTTTTTTAATCATAACATTTAATGTCGAGTAAATCTACTGTGTACTATATTTTATTTCACCAAAAAAAACTCTAATGATACTTTAACGAAAAAAAAAGCTAATGTCGCTTTTTGTTGCTTGGTAACTTTTTATTTAAAATACAAAAGAAAAGACGCAATGTTTTATAATTATCAATTTAGTTTTTGAACTTTCTACCGCAAATTTTTAAATAACAGCTGAGACTTTAGTTCATTTAAATTCGCATATTGCCGCAAACTTCAAAATTGTTTTTACAAGTTTATTTATAGGAGGAAAATAAAATAAAATTTCCATTAATTTATTATGTACTGGGAATATTAAAAGTGTTACCTTGGAAATCTGAGCATTCTCCACCAATTTTACAATTTGAGAAAGAGTTGTCTCCTCACCTACATTTACTGCTTTGATCAACAAAACACCTGTTTGGTTTACTGATCCTCCAATTACAGATTTTCCTGCTGTTTTTGTAACAGGCATAGATTCACCAGTAATTAGAGATTCATTAACTGAAGAATTACCAGAGAGAACAGTTGCATCACATGGAATTCTTGACCCTGGTTTCACCTATAATGAAGATTACAAAATGATTGAATGAATTGAAATGGTTTTGTTTTTTCCTAACCCTTTTTATCTTTTTTCCATACACTAAAATAAGAATTTTTTTTAAAAATCAAGTTTTAAATATATTTTTATTTAGCTTTTTAAATAAGAAAATTAAAAAGATCAATGTTTTTATTAAAAAAAGTCAATAAAAAAAAAAAAGCCAAAAACAACAGGACATTTTAATTTTTTTTTTCTTTCTTTCAAAATCCATTTACTTAATAATAAAGTTGAAAAAATTAAAAATCTAATGATAATTTTACAAAAGTGGTTTCGGTGACATTCATATAAAGTGATATCTTAATAAAATATTACAGGATAATATAAACAATACACAAAAATACATAACAGTATAAATAAAAATAGAGATACATGACAATATAAAATATACACAGAAATACTCGTCAATATAACCAATGTACAAAAATGCATGACAGTTTTAACAATACACATAAATACAATAAAACACTAATAAAAACAATATAATCAAATGCAAACACATAAAATAATAAAACTTAAAAAATTGTTTTTTTTGTTTTCTTATTATAGTTTTCTATTTTCAAATTTGTAAATTTTTTTCTTTTAACTTTGCTTATAGTTGATTTGTTTTTTAAAATGTTTTTCTTCAATTATTTAAATTTACAATCATTAATATTTTCATTGTTTTCACTTTAAAATAATTTTCTTTAATTTTCCTTTCCTCGTTTATCTTTTTTTCTCCTTTTTGCCATTAAAAAAACAATCCCTCTACTTGTGAAATCATTACAAAAACACTTCCTCTATTTGTAATGTTTCATAAAATTATGGTGTTTTTTAATGTTGAAATTTTTAATGCATTTCTGCTAAAACATAAATTTTTAAACCACTATTTTTAATTTTTTTTTTATACGGAACTAGTAAAATAAACAGATTTTGAATTCCCTTAAAATCATACAATCAAATAGTACTTTAAAAAGAACATTTTAAAATCAATTGGATGTCAATTAAAATAGCACAAATATAGCATTCAAAAAAATATTTGAAAACCATAAATCTAACATGAACACATTTGGTTATAATCGGTGATAAATTGTTACTAATATCCATAACAAATTATTTTCATAAATTCAAAAATGCACACAATAAATTACTAATAACAGATACAAAAAACAAAACAGATTAAAAAAATAATGAAAAGAAACAAATTATTCAAACACATGAGACAGAAAAACATACCAGTAATACATCATTTCTTTGAACCAAGTCAACATCAATAACTGTTTCTCTTTAAATATATAAAAACAAAAATTCTAAATCAAAAACTTGTTCAAAGATATTATAAGTTGCTTTTTAAAAATCTAGATTTAATTTTTTAAATAAATAATAAATTCAATCCCATAGTCATATATGTCATTGATCCCTTAGATAATGCATGGTTATTCTACAATGAAGATTAGGGTTCTATTTCTTGCAAATAAACGTTTTATTTTTTTATTATGTTATATTTTTCTTTTTTTCTTTTATTATATTTATAATATCAGTCTTTTCTAAATGCATTGTGAATGCATTGTGACCTTGAGGGTGTAGTTTCACCTACAAAAGTTTCTAAACAATTCTAATTGGATCTTGCAGTACACTGTTAGCTACAATATGCAAATATGTGTATGCATATATATTCAAATACATATGTACACACACATATATAAATATACATGTATGCATATATATAAATATATATAAATATATATGCATGCATATATAAAGATATAGGTGTTTGTATTTATAAGTGTGTTTAGAGTTGATTTTGAAGAATTTTTTTGAGCCAAGTGAAAAACTCTAGAGAATTTTTTTTTTTTAATGCACAAAAGTTTTCATATATACATAATTATATAAAAAAAAAGTTTTCATATATACATAATTATATAAAAAAAAAGTTTTCATATATACATAATTATATAAAAAAAAAGTTTTCATATATACATAATTATATAAAAAAAAAGTTTTCATATATACATAATTATATAAAAAAAAAGTTTTCATATATACATAATTAAAAAAAAAAAAAGTTTTCATATATACATAATTATATAAAAAAAAAGTTTTCATATATACATAATTATATAAAAAAAAAGTTTTCATATATACATAATTATATAAAAAAAAAGTTTTCATATATACATAATTATATAAAAAAAAAGTTTTCATATATACATAATTATATAAAAAAAAAGTTTTCATATATACATAATTAAAAAAAAAAAAAGTTTTCATATATACATAATTATATAAAAAAAAAGTTTTCATATATACATAATTATATAAAAAAAAAGTTTTCATATATACATAATTATATAAAAAAAAAGTTTTCATATATACATAATTATATAAAAAAAAAGTTTTCATATATACATAATTATATAAAAAAAAAGTTTTCATATATACATAATTAAAAAAAAAAAAAGTTTTCATATATACATAATTATATAAAAAAAAAGTTTTCATATATACATAATTATATAAAAAAAAAGTTTTCATATATACATAATTATATAAAAAAAAAGTTTTCATATATACATAATTATATAAAAAAAAAGTTTTCATATATACATAATTATATAAAAAAAAAGTTTTCATATATACATAATTATATAAAAAAAAAGTTTTCATATATACATAATTATATAAAAAAAAAGTTTTCATATATACATAATTATATAAAAAAAAAGTTTTCATATATACATAATTATATAAAAAAAAAGTTTTCATATATACATAATTATATAAAAAAAAAGTTTTCATATATACATAATATTACTTAAAAATATTATAAACTATGAAGTATAGTATAAAGCACAAATAAAATGTTTTTAAATATTAATAATTTTATAAATAAAAGACTTTAAAAAGACTTTTATTTATAAAATTATTAATATTAATTTATGAAGCCTTTTTTATAATATTTTGTAAATAATACATTATAACATTTTTAAGACTAAAAAATAAACTTATGTCTTTTTATGATTGATTTCTAACTTCTATGAATAAAAACAACATTAAACAATGATTGTGTTCTCGAAAAAATATTTTTTAAAAACCATTAAAGTTCACATAATCAAAAAATAAAATTAAATTAAAAAAAAAACGGCAATGCATTTCTTTACAAAAGAAAAGAAAAATAAATCCTTTCTATTGCAATGGAAAAATTGTTTTTTTCTTTTGTTTATACTATGATGAAATGGTCATTTGAATAATTTTTTAAACAATGAAAAGTTTTGTTGCAAATTAACTTACAAAAAACATTTTTTACATCTTTTTTAACGACAGATTTTTCAATATTGTTTTTTAAATATTTAAAAAATTTTGCGTACAGAAGTAGGTTTTAAATCATGTAAAATACGCTCAAATCATACATGCATGGAGGAGTGTGAGTGGAAGAGTCACATACTATTCTTAACTACATCTGAAAACCACTACATATACTTCTTAAAGATTTAATTCTTTTTCTTAAAGTAATTCATGATCAGCCTGCTACTGGTCTTTATGATTACCCTGCTACTGGTAATATGTAACCCAGTGCAACCTGTTCCATATCCTGCTGACTTTTGGAATTTGCTTTCTAAACAAAGGCTGGAAGAAGTTTGCTTCCTGTCATCAGTACTATTTAGTATTTAATATCAAGATAATTTTTTGCTTTACTATAGCATATTTATATGCGCAATTGCTCACTTTTTTTTCCAGCCTAAATTAAGTGAGTGTTTTTAGAAAACGATGAGGGAAAACGAAGAATAATGAATGAAAAGGTTGCTGACCCATACCAAACCCTTAGTCGATGTAGCAGCACTCCACTGTGAGTCAGGCTATTTGTCAGTCGATATATGTACTGAAGCCCCTGGCAGCAGGCTATTTCAGTATGACGTCATCATGCTCACCTAACTCAGTAGTATAAGATATATATATATATATATATATATATATATATATATATATATATACACAAACATACTTTATAAGTTTGTTTGTGTTCTATCTAAACTTCTGATGCAGTGTTAACTCACCTTTAAGTTACTGCATGTGTCTTTTTGTTCTGTTTGAACCTCTAGCGCAGTGTTCATTTACCTGTAAGTTACTTTATGTATGTTTGTGTTCTGTCTGTTTATGTTTATAAGTAAGTTTGTGTTCTGTCTGAACTTCTGACACAGTGTTTATTCACCTGCAAGTTATTTTATCTATGTTTGCGTCCTGTTTAAATGCTTAAATCTGTTTTGATGCAGGGCAGTAGACCAGAGATCAGTATCAATGTCGAAAATGAGTATTTGTGGAAACTTTGTTTTTTTTGCAATATTTTTTTACAAAAAAAAAAAAAAAAAAAAAAAAAAAAAAAAAAAAAAAACTCATAAAATTAAATTCATCTTGTATGCGCATTTTTTTTTAAATATAATTAAATTTTTATAATCTCAATATCAGGGTACATGCTTTATTTTAGAAAATTTAACAAATAAAAATAATCTTTTATTTTAGGACTTTTTTTTCTAACTTTAAATATGACAATTAAAAGTATTACAAAACATGATAAAAAGTTACCATAAATGGTTCAAGATCTTTTTTTGCCCACCTTTCCCCACTATGGGATTAACTTTTTTACAGTGTCTTAATATTGTAGAAGGTTTCTCATTAAAAATATCTTGCGCAAAGTTGCGCCAATTAAAGTTTAGCAGGTTTTAAACATTCAACTCGTTAGTCATTTTTAATTGTTCAAATCACATTGTTGTTAAGTATGAACTCAAAATAGTTAATTGGAATTACGGAAACAACAAAAAACATTAAAATATTGCTATTCCACAAGTAATGTGGTTTTTTTTATTAACAAACTTAAACTTATTTCAGCTAATTATCAATAATGTTTTAAATTATGTAAAATACAAATCCTATTTAAAAACTTTAAAAAACTATAATTATATTTTTAACTTGAAATTTTCTTATACCAATCACTATGAAAAATAAAGAAATTACTCAAAAATTGTTTCATGCTTTGGAAAATAACTTAATCAAATCAGTTACTGACCCTGATGCTTATAAAGTTACAGGGATCTCTGACATAGACTTTAAATTATTTTCTAAACAGTGTAACAAAAATGGAATAAAGTAAATAGACACAAGGATAGATTTGAGTAACATTACAAAATCTGGTTAGAAAATAAACTACAAACAAGTGATGCATGTTTTGAAACAGATAAACTAGACAAGGGCCAATACTCGGGCTTGGCTTTTCCTACTTCTCATAATTTAGGTATGATATTAAAATTAAAAATTAAAGGTATAATATTAAAATTAAAAATTGATTATTAAAAATTAAAGTAATGGACTTATGATATTTTTCATTGTTTAATTGTGTTTTAGCAAATGTTTACAGTTACACAAATGTTTACATCTGATATTTTAATATAAATTAGTTGTCTACAGAAGACCACCAGGTGTAAATTCCGTACCATTCACCTAAGCTTCTGAAAAACAAAAAAGAGTAGAGAAGAAAAAATAAAATATTGCTGTCGAAAGAGAGGAATTATTTTACTCACTTATTTTGAAACTAGATGAGGAAAAAAGGTTCAGCGATGCCAAGATACATTAACCTCAATACTATAATCATTTTTAATTTATCTTACTTATTAAAAAAATAAAAAATACTAAGGGGGATAATTTTTCTTAGTAGATTGTATTCACCTCACTCTTCAAATTTACATTTTTACACTTAAGGTTGCGAAGCAAATATTAAAATCAGAGAAAGATTGTGCAGTTAATTCAACAATAATGTATACTGGAGAGGAAGCATTAGCGTTGATTTTGGACTGCCGACTTAGTAGAGCCGATTACCAAACAATTCTCATTGGAGCATTTTCTAAAGGAAACAAATTGTATCCAACTTATAATGAAGTAAGGGAAGAAAAGGTTTTATGCATACTTCGTTGTGGAATACAAACTACTGATTAGTCAGTCTCAGTTGATTTACAAAGCCTTATTGACCATACTACATACAGGCTATTAAAAATACTCCATGAATCAGTAAAGGCTTCTGCGAAATTCATTCTTGTCTTTATACACAAAGTAGGATTTGATGGTTCAACCAGCCAATCATTATACAAACAAAGTACAGAAGACAAGATAAGTATCAGTTATGTTGAGGAACAATCTTTATTTTATCCTGCATCATTCCAATACTTTATATTGAAGATTCCAATACTTTATATTGAAGATAACAATAACTTTATATTGAAGAATCTGGCAAATCACTATGGACTAATGAAAAACCATCCTCTACACTTTACTACGATTTCAATATGTAAAAGAAAGCGCTGAGGTTATTACATAAGAATATATTTCCTTTAAGAACAGTAACTTGAAACCAACAATCTTTAATTCTTTTGTTATCAAGCATAAGTTAGAATGCACAATGGTTGATGGAAAAGTTTCAAGTATGTAGTATTTGTGGACTGATCCCTTCAAATATAAACAACCTAAATGTTGCTTTTTCAAAAATCTATAATACAGTTTCCACTGAGTTTGAATTGAGCACATTACATGCATGGGTTAGGTGCTTTAAATACTGCCTTCATATAAGTTATAGAATTAAATTAGGAAAAACCCAAATTAGAATATAGGAAGATGATAAAGAAATTATTATAAAAAAAAAGATTATTGTTCAACAAAAAACAAAAGATTACTTAGGTTTAACTGTAGATGTACCAAAAAGCAGCGGTTCAGGTACTACAAATGATGGAAACACAGCATGAAAAGTATTCCGAAACTATAAGTTGTCTGTTGAAATACTTGGCTTCGATAAAAATCTCATAAAATGCTTCTACATAATTCTTTGTGTTTTATCGTGCAAACATCAAATTAACGCAGATGAACTTGAAAAATATACGAAAGAAACAGAGCTCTACGCTTCTCTGTACCCATGATTTCCAGTACATAAAATTCTAATTCATAGCTCTCAAGTTGTACGAGATAAACCAGCACCAGTAGGTCTTCTTTCTGAGGAATGCTTCTTTTTGAGGAAAGCTCAGGAATGTCAAAATAAAGACGTTAAAAATTATAGAGAAACTATACAAGAAAATATTCAAGAAAAGTTACTAATGAAGATGATATGCAAAGATTGTGCCATTCAGATCCAATTATTAGCTCTCTAAGAAGGAGTTCAAAATGTACTGTAGAACATGAACTTAACAAAGATTGTATTAAACTTTTACTGTAACTTTTTTTTTATTTTAAGTTTTGTATATTTTAACTCTGATTTTTGATAAATTATCTAATAAATAAATGTTTCTTTGTTTATAAAAAGGGGTCTAACACGAAACAAACATTTTAATTAATTAATGCTTTGAATCTGGGAAAAACTGTTTCTAAAAACAAACAAAAGTTAGGTGTAAAATCCTTAACGCCCTATACACCCTTTTCAATTGCAGTGTTTAAGTTCTGCATCTGCAAAAAAAACAACTTTTTTTTAAAAAAAAGATCATCATGAGATGACTAGAGTCACTAATAAAAATTTCAATTTGACAATTTTAAAAATAAAGGAGTTATGATTTTTTGTCCATTTTATGTGGATCTTGGCCCACTGTGCAGTGTGAGCTCATAAACTAACTAGTTACTCCAAGTATAAAACCTAAGCTCACCTTAATCTCTAGTATTTTAGTAGATGTAGTGTTTTCTTGCTGCATTTCTAAAATATTATGCCTAATCTTTTAGGGTATGTTTGCTGGAAGTAGTTTCTTTTAACTACTCCAGGTCAGGGCAACTTCAGGATCATCACAACCATCCTGGTACTGGCATCATGTAACCAAGTACTACCTGCCCCATGCCCTGCTGCTTTGTAGGGTATGCTTTTTTAGACAAAGGCTAGGCTTCCGACTTAAAAATACCCTGCTTTGGGGCTCTAGAACCTACAACTTTTCAAATTCTCAAACATAGAACCTTCAACTTTTCAAATTCTCTGTCAATCGTTTTATTGCTCTTTAACTCTATTCTTTTTTTTAGTAAATCCAAACTTAATAGTGGTTGCTTGCAGCCTTGTTGGGAGTGAATCAGAATTCGCTCCCAACAAGGCTGAAAAAAAAAAAAACAATCAGAGAAAAAAAAAAAAAAAATCGACCGTTAGTTATCACTAAGTTAGTTAACAGTGAGTTAACCTGTTTGTTAACATAATGATTTTCTCCTAGACAAATTCATTAGATTGAAAAAAAAAGTTTGATTTGGTCTGAAGACAATTAAACTTATCTACAACTTTTTCCAACCTGATTTTATTTCCTTCACTCTATTATACAATACCAAAAAACAACTAACACTATTTCTCATTAAGAAAATTTACTTCGATACAAATAACAACACAAATCAAATAAAACTACATTAAAAAATCAGAACTATATTGAAATTATTAAAAAAAAAATAAAGCAATGCCATGATAATTTTTATTTATAGCAGACAACTTAAATGTTTTAACAGCCCGTTAGGGAGCATAACCTAATGCTACACCACTGCTCTATTTTAGGTCAGGTAAATTTAAAAAAAAATAAGACATACTTATCAATTTTAAGCTTTTTTTCATCCTTCAGTGTAACCAATATGGCATCTTGTGGCTGCAAAGATAATAATTTATTCAATGCTTCTGATGTTTTTCTTTTAGCTATATGCTCAAGCCATCTTCCAAGGGAAACAAAAGTAAACAACATCGGAGGTGATTCAAAAAATGTTTTTGGACTACCATTTGCTCCAGCACAAATGGCTATTAAAATTACAATAACCTATAAAAAAAAGGCAAAATTTATATTCTATTAAACTTCAAAAACAGTCATCCTTTTTTTCTTTTAATGTTCAATGTCCATAGTTTGACACTAGAGTGTCAAAAAATACAAAAGTTATTATCTTAATTATGTCTATACATTTTACCTAAATGTGTTTTATATATTAAAATAACACTGCATTTAACAAAATTAAATGTTCACTAAGTACTTTTGTTTGACTCATTAAGTGTTGAAGGGCCTAGGGGTACCACTAAGAACATTTTTATTTAAAAATCTTTTAAATGTAAAATAGATATTATGTATATATTATTATTATTATTATTTATTATTATGTTTATATTATTATCATAGATATAATTTAAATATTATGTATAAGCATTTAAAAAAAATTGTTGTTTTTTAGAACCGATTCCAAACTGGTGTGGATTTGACTTTACAATACTTTTTTTATTTAAAAGTGAAATTATAAAAAAGTTGAAGCAATTTTTCACAAACGAAAGCTCTTCCTGATATCAATTTGTTTTGGAGATCAGGAATGAGTATTTTTATTGTGATGCTAACATAAGAAAAATTACTATTCAAAATTGACAAGAAAGATTGCCGATCAAAGTTTACAAGAAAGATTACCAACCAAGGTTTACATGGAAGATTAACAATAACAGTTTATAAGGAAGGTTACCAACCAAGGTTTACAAGGGAGATTACCAACCAAAGTTTACAAGGAAAATTACCAACCAGATTAACAAGATTCTTCTTAGTTTATAAGGTAATTTTACTTGTTTTACTTAGATTAAAGTAAAACAAGTAAAATTTAGATACTTTAGAAAATTTAAAAACTAAATTTACAAAAATTAAACATAGACGTATTTTCGAAGTGATGCAGACACTCAATGGTTGTATGGTGTATAGAACATAAACAAGCAATAATCTAATGCAAGTAATAAGATTGCTCAAGTTATAAGATTTCTAGTTATTTAGCATATCTCACTCAAATTACTTTAAACCAACACAAAACTTGAAATTGCAAAGCAATTTGTCAAATCAAAATTTGCTGTAGCAGAACATTCAAAAAAATTGCTAAACTTTAGGAATTTGATGCCTTTGCATGAAATCAAAATAACACCATTAATGTCAAAAGTTAACAAAAAATAAAATCATAAAGATTAAGACAATTATTTTAAAAGCAAAAATGAGATTTGATATTCATAATATAAACAGTATTCTCTAAACTATATTGATTTGAATATAAATGAAAGTGATTACATTACACCATCTTTTTTAAAAAAACTTCCTTTTGAGTTGTAAAAACACATTTATCTATTATGTTAAAATATAACCCCCCCCCCCATTAAATTTTGTGAAAATAAATATAAAGAGAAAAAAGATTTAAACCATCTTAATATAACTGCTAGAGTCAACGTTAAATGTCGTTTCACTTTTGGTCTTAAAGTAGTTTTAATTTGTTACTAGGCTTTTCTGAATTTGAAAGAGCGCATTCTCAAAATGCACGCGGTCATTGGAGAAAGATCTATCAAGCGAGTTAAAACTTTTTACCTTTTGGAATTTAATTATTATTTATTAGATGAGAAATATCACATAAAGAATCATATTAAGATACATAATCATCATTAAGATCACATTATAATTGTATAACATTATAAAAGTATAGAAAATAGTATAGCAATTTATATATATACATTTTATTAGGTATAAAGTAGAAAGGATCACTACTTTTGTTTATATTTTGTTTGTTTTAGCTTTTCTTTTAGCTTAATTTTTTTAAAAGCAGTTTTATTTTTATTGAGCTTATATTTTATTTTTTAGAAGGAAAATAGAGGTATGGAAGAGGCCTAATTATTTTTTATGCATTTTTTATGCAACAAAAAATTTATACTAATGGTATTTTCATAAAATTAGTTATTACTACTTTGAAATTTCTCTGATGCTATTAACTATTTTTCTTTTTTAGAAAATTTATAAAAATAAATAAAAATTTTGTGCCAACACTGACATTTTATTGTATGTGAGGTTAAAAAAAATAATAATATAAAGGTAAAATAAGGTAATATTAATAATATAAAATAAGGTAAAGAGTATTGTTTGTATATATATATTTATATTTTGTTTACTTTGAATCTTTTTAAATTTTCTAATATCATTTTAAAAATATTTGTTTGCACAATTCAAGTTATACAGGGTGTCCCAAAATTAACGCAAGATTTGAACTAAATAGAAAACACAGTTTTTATTCTTTTGATTGTAATTTTTTTATTGATTCATAAAGTACATAGGATAGGGTTATTTATGTAATAACAAATTGGGAAAATGACCTCCGCGGCTTTGCATACACATTTGCACTTGTTTGTAGAAATTTTCCATGACCGTTCTGCATAAATGTGGCTGAATTTCGTTGATGTAACGTTGAATCTCCTCCTTTAATGAGGGCTTGGTTGAGGGCTTGTTGACGAAGACCTGTGATTTTAAATAACCCCATAAAAAGAAATCTAATAATGTTAAATCAGCCAATTCTGATCACCGAAACGAGAGAGTACATGACCTGGAAATGTCTCATAAAGAATTGAAGTGTTTTACGGGCGGTATGGCATGTGGCACCGTCTTGTTGAAACCACATATTGGCCATATCAATATCATCTAATTTCGGCAAAAAGAACTGTGTTATCATGTCGCGATATCGAGCACCAATAACAGTCACTGCTTGAGCAGGCTCATTTTTAAAAAAGTATGGTCCAATTATGCCTCCAGCCCAAAATGCACACCAAACAGTGACACGTGGTGGATGTCTTTTTTTTTTTAACAATAATATGTGGGTTTTCAGAACCCCAAAAGCAACAATTTTGGCAATTAACAAAGCAATCAAGGTGAAAATGTGCTTTGTCGCTTAGGATGATTTTGCTCAAAAAATCAGCATTCATTTGTTGTTGCTCAATAATCCATTCAACAAACTCTCTTCATTGTGCATGGTCATTGGGCTTCAGTAGTTGTGTGAATTGAATTTTGTAAGCATGGAGACACAGATCTTTAGTGAGTATATGCTTCTTGAAATTTGCAATTCTTGTAATTTGCAATTCTTATACACATGTTTGATTGTAAATTAAATTTTTTTTGTTTAAAATGTATATGTACTCAATTGCTTAGTTATTTATAGTAAACTTAATTATTTTTAATAAATTAATTTAGTTGTGTGCATTTAACGTTTTTAAGATAACAATTTTCTTTTTTAAAGAAAAATTAATCAAGGGGATACCAAAAAATTAATAACTCCTGTATAACATAAGTTAACTTCATATTAATCTTAATAATTAATTAAAGTTCATGTTATTTTAAAAAATATTACAAGAAGTTAGTTGATATTTTCGTCAATTTAAAGCACGATGAAGTGTTACTATTTTGTATCAGTAACTAAAAACGTATTGCGTTGAACTTTTAGAATGTCGAGAAAAATGATTCTGCCTCACACTGATATGACATATGTTAGTTGTAAATTATTCAAACAATGTTATATATTAATTGGTAAATTATTTTACCTTTTCATACTTTTAATATTAATTTTAGAGATGGATTAATACTTTCAATTTAAAGGCGTTTTTCTAAAAGGGTATAAGTTAAGGTTTTGCAACTTTAAATTAAATTGTTTAAAACAGTTTGCTTAAACCCACTATAAATTAATTATGTAACAGTCTGACCATAACCCATATTAAGGATTGCTTTCTGCTAGTAACATAACATTTTTATGTAACAATTTCAAATAAATATATTTCAAAATTATATTTATTCATAATTCATGTAAACACAGTTTTTATATCTGTCATTTAACTGATTTTTTTACATAAATAAAAGCCAAGCCAGATAAATTTTTTTATTGCTATAATCATCTCCCTAAGGCTCAAAACACCACTATATTTCAGGAGACAACTCATATTTGTTTTTACTATTATTTTTCAATTTATTTTATCATTTTACTAATATTTATTCAAAACATAAATAAAATAAGTTAAATGTAAAATAAAACTAAAAATACTTACAGAATAGATGTAAGAAATACTTGTGGCCAGCACAACCAAAACATCCATATTTGTTGTACGGTGTCTTAAAGATTTAATAGCAGAAGTATAAAAGTATCTTCCACTTACTACCTGAAGAAAGTTGTTATTTTTCTTTTAAATAATATAAAATAAAAAATCATTCACGGATTGAGAAAATTTTAAAAATTAAAAGTTAAACAGGACTTAAATTAAAGCACTAAAATCATGATCAACTGAATCACTAAAATCATGATAAACTGAATCAATAAAATCATGATCAACTGAATCAATAAAATCATGATCAACTGAATCAATAAAATCATGATCAACTGAATCAATAAAATCATGATCAACTGAATCATGATCTTACTTTTCTTATTTAATATTTGAATTTTTTTTAAATTTTTTTGTTGTTGTTGAAACTAATTTTTTAGAACTAACCATTATAAAAAAAATCTATATAAAAATTTATAACCATTTATCATCGTTTGAGTAATGAAGTAAGACTGCAAAAACCTTAAAATATACTTTCAAAATGAATTTAGAATTTTCTTACTTGAGTAAAATATTTTTATTTTTTTATTCAAACCACAAATTTTATCATTTACTAAAAAACTGCACACTTATTATTTATAAATTTTTTTTTATAATTTTATTATTTACAAAACTTATTTATAATATTTATGAAAATATTCGTAATAATTCATTATAAGTTAAATCTTAAAGAAAAATACACAAAGTTTTAACTAACTTTAAACAACTTTACAGGGGCTTTACCACCGTAGGAGAGGATTTGGGACAGAGTTTCATCTTATGATTAGATTTTTGTGTGTTAATTTAAGCCCAGTTAAATAATACAACATTGAAAGATTACTTGAACAATTGAACACAATGACAACAAAATCATATTTTCCAATGATAATCCCGAAATTAACAATATATCGTGAATGTTATGTTTCATTAAAATCATGTATGTAAACTTAGTTAAAATAACAGGCAGACCAAACATAACAGAGAATATGAAGGTATGTTTCCACCTACAAAAAATATAAAAGCAATTAACAAACCAAAGAAATGTTACACAAAAAATACCGCAATGAGTATAATGGAAATATATGCATTTTTTATTTTTATTTTTGCTTGAAAATCTCAAAAAAAAATAAATAAATAAATACTTCTACTGAAATCAAATGTGTAGTACAAAAAAATATATAAAAAAATATGATATGAACATTAATAATTAAAAAATATGATATGAACATTAATTTAAAAATATGATATGAACATTATTAACTAAGAAACATGATATAAACACTAATAATTAAAAAAAAAATGATATAAACTTTGGTAATTAAAAAATATGATATGAACATTATGTCAACCTAACTGCCGTCCTAAAAGTGTTTGAGATTGGTAAAAAATTGCTGACTTCGTTTCTATGTTTTATGGTAAGACCTTTGTATTAGACTTTTTTTGCCGACCTCAAAAGAATTATTTCTGACCTCCTTTTTCCTAATTCTGAGGGTTGTATAAATACTAATAATTAAATATGATATAAACATAGATAATTAAAAATTATGATATGAACTTTATCATTTAAAAAACAAGATGAGAACATTACTAATTAAAATAAAATATAAACATTATTAATTAAAAAAACATGATATGAACATAATTAGAACAAATATTAAAACACCTGAACCACCAAAAGCACCCAAAACCTTAAACTTATTCAAAATTAAATTAAAACTAAAAAATAAAAAAATTATTTAAAAAAATTATTAAAAAAAATTATTTCAAAACTTTTTTTATATTGATTATGAAATAAGCTTTGAAACTTTTCAAGATGTGAAGTTTCAAGAAGTAATTTTTCAAGATTTGAAGAGCACGAAAGTTGCAATTAAGAAATGTAGTTTAGATATTGTAATATATAATTAAGAAACACAACATGTAATTAAGAAATGGTAAAATGTAATTAAGGATACACAAATTGTAATATGTAAATGAGAACAAAAAATTTGTAATTGCAAAATACTATGTAAGCTTATATATAGAAGCATTATAAAAGGTTTTTTGGAACATGAATTCGAATAAGTTAATAATATCAAATTTAGCGTTTGTATGCACCAGCAATAATAATGGAATCAAAAGATCATTGTGTTATTTGTCAATACACTAAACTTAACCCAAAAGTTTTTTATTAAATTCATGTAAACATTTATTTGACCAAACTTGCCTACATCCACTACTGGAACAACTGGAACCAATTTGTCGAATATGTCAGCACAAAATACATAAAACCAAATAAGTTGATAATTAGGTGACTCTATAGCAAACTTTAAGTGTCAAAAATAAGTCTATAATTGAGCTCCTCCCCAAAAAAAAAAAAAATTAAGAAAATTTAAATACAACAATTGCCAGTTACCTAAAAGGCAGTTTGTGAAATTTACCAGCTTGTTATGTTTAGGACCCTACAGTCCAATGTTAAACCCAGTGGAAACAATGGTGTCCCAAACATATATATATATATATATATATATATATATATATATATATATATATATATATATATATATATATTAGAGATGTGCCGGAACCAGTTTATGCCGAGTCTCTGATTCCGGGTACCCGGCTGAAAAAACCGGGTCCGAGTCCGGGTACTCGGCACTGAGTCCATTTTTTAAAAGTTGGAATAAAAATTTGTGAAATCTCTAGGGTTGAACTGTTCACACAAAATACGCTTTTTACGCTAACTAACAAAAAGTTATGTGGCCGACGTACTATTTAGCAAAACTCCGCAATGCAGGGTAAGGGGCCTGAGTTGTAGGGCCTAACTTTTTTTAAAAGTTGTGCAACAGTTTTTTAATAACTATATTTAGTTTAAAATTATTTTCTTTTCCTGGTGGAGCGGGCCTAAATAATATTTTGTGGGGAAAGGGGCAAAATTTGAAGTTCCCCCATTGAAAGTTGTAATATGGAAAGCAAAAGATTAAGAAATATAAAGAATTGCAAAAAAAGGTAGACCTTCTCCACTGTAGAGTAATTAAAATAAAACAAATAAAAAGAACTTAAACAACACTTATTTGCTGTATCTTATTTTAATTGTTTTATTAACTTTAGATTGTAATGCACAAACATTAGGTATTCTCCGTTATCTGCTTTTAGTCTGCTTCTTGTTGCTTCGTATATGTCCCCACCAGCACTAAATAACCTTTCACTTTCTATTGATGACCGAGGTGCTGTAAGATATTTTAATGCCATCTTTTTTAGTTTTTCAAATTGCATTCCACATTTACTCCACCACAAAAACAAAGTACTTTTATTTTCTTCCGGTTCTCATAGAAGCTACATCTTTAAAAAAATCATCAATGCTAATGAATCCATTAGATGCTGGAGCTTTTACTATTGGAGCATTGTCGGAGTCAGAGTCAACAACATCTTGCGCTCCTTGCATTTCTTTCCATGCTTCTTCAACCCACTCCTTAATAACATTTTCATCTGCATGTTCATAAAGTAATTTATATCATGGACCCAAAAATGTTGATACACATAACATTTTATTAAGCAAAAATTTATCAAGTCTTTTAGTAACAGATTTTATTAGTTCATCAATCATCGTCATAATCCCAGCGTATATATCACTTGATAAAGCTTTTTGTAATAAAACTTTTAATGCAAGAACAGATGGTATAATTTGTGCGCAAGTTTCGTCCCTCCTATCACATTTTTTTGTTAAGTTTTCAAATGGAGCAAGAATGTGAACAAGTTTTTCGACTATTCCCCATTTATAATTAGTAGGAAGTTTAATTTCATCATATTCTGCTGCATAGGTGGCCAAAGGAACTTTTTGTTCAAACGTTCTTTGTAGCATTTCAAATGAACTGTTCCAGCGAGTTGGAATATCTTGTTTCATTTTGCGAGGTACAGTACTTAACTGCTGCTGAATTGATTTTAATTTTGCACATGCTATTGGTGAATGATTAAAATGTGTCGTTATTCCTCTGCATAAAGTTAAAATTTCCTTGATGGTTTCTTGGCTAAATATAGAGTCATGAATACATAGCTGCAAAGTATGGATAAAGCATGGAATTGATGACATTCCACTGTTTTTTACTGCAGCCTTCATATTGCTTGCATTATCGGTAACAATAAGATGAATTTTGCTTAACGGGATTTCAAAAGTTTCTAAACCTTTTTGTAAATACTCTTTTATATGAACACCTGTGTGTTTTTCCGGAAAATGAATTACTTGAAGAACAGCAGTTTCTTGGGAAAATTTAGTTAGATCTATCCAATGTCCAGTAATGCTTAAAAATGCGATTTTTGCAGTATCCGCTGTCCAAAAATCTGTCGTCAAAGACAAATAGTTTGCTGCGGAGATTTTTATTTTTATATCTTTAAAAAGTTCATCATACATGCTAGGAATTACGTTTTGGCTGAAATATGTTCTACATGGTAATTTGTAATTGGGGTAAGCATCTTTAATCAGTTCATTAAACCTCGTATCTTCAACAATAGAAAATGGCTGAATATCCAATGTGATAAGTTTTCCTATTATTTTATGGATTCGAATAGATCTGTGGTCATCAATATTCCACTGTTTTTTTTTTGTGTAAAGCCTGAATAATGTTACTTTGTACTGTATTGGTGGTAGAAGCAACTGAGGCTTCAGAAATAGACGGCAACGATTGAATCTTTTTTTTTTCTTCTGCAAGTTCAAACTCTTTGGAATGCTTTAAACGCAAATGTTTTACCATTGCTGTAGTTCCATAAGACTTGAAAGATTTTCCCCCTCTCGTAATTAAACTATCACATAGTTTGCACTTACTCATATGAGGAGTCGTGCTTATATCAAAGAACTTCCACGCTATACTTTTTTTTGCCATAATTTTTCTTTCAAATAAAATTTCTATAAAGATAATGAAACTAGTTTTGATATCAAAGTTTTTGTTTATTTTATATAAAACGATAATTTTTTTAATAATACGCTCGAAATTAAAATATGAAAAATGTGTATAATATTTACCTTATATCTCTACTTTTATGATTTTTGCTTGATACGAATGAAAAGTCTATCAGCATTCGAAAGCATTATAAGCGTTTCATTCAAAACTAAATTGCTAAAAATTATCTTGTGTTCTAACAGAATAAAAAGAAGCTATTCTAAAACTTTTTTTCCCATTCTTTTTATTCGTATTCTCGAATTATTTCATTTAGCGTTACAGTTTTTGTATCCATATAAATTTTTTTGCAAAAGTGTATTAAAAAATATTTTAAGTGAGATTGTTTTAAGTTAATAGAACTTTGTGGTTATCGACTACATAACACTCTTAGACTTATATCAAGAAGCTTAATGGTTAAAGTTTAACTGGTTATAGTTTTGAATAAGTAATAATAAAATATAAAATAATAAAAAAATATATTAATTTATTATAATTTTATTTTTATCTCAATTAAATTCAACAAAATAATTCTTACTGATTTATT
>NC_061157.1:18489237-18541737 GCF_022113875.1 Hydra vulgaris | reverse complement strand
AAGTTCTTTACACAATATTGACATAATACATTTATGAACATAACTTAGGTTTACAAATATCTTATTGGTAACTTATAAAATCTATCTATAAATTGTTTATAAACTTTATTAAAAATACTATATTAAATACATAAAAATTAAAATAAATAAGTAAATTGTGATAAACAAACAAAAGATTATGTAATGTAGTGGTGTAGTGGTAAAACACTCGCTTCATAAGCAAGAGGTTCCAAGTTCGATCCCCACCACGTCGCTGGTAGTACCACGCTCAACTTGTTTCTCCGCGCAGCAGCTTTGTTCGTCAAGGTTCATGTTTCAATGTTATAGAGTTGAGAGAGGGTTATAACTACTATTAAGTAGCCTCCTCGTCTGTAGTGGACTTCTCAGCCTTGAGGAGGTTAATAACAAAAAAAAAAAAAAAAAAAAAAAAAATGTAATTTAAGTTAAGTATAAGATTTAAGAAATAAATTATAAGGAAATATAATCTTTTTTAAATGCCAAATTTAGATTCTATTAAAAATTTATATTAAATCAGTTAAATTTTTAATCAGTTAAAATAATTTTTAATGCAGTTTAAAATTAAATTTAATTACAATCGGGATACTTTAAAATACTTTTACAATATCAATAGTTTTCAGGATACTGTAACAAATAAGAACTTAATAGTTACAATACATTAAAAGCAAGAGTTTTAAAGTTTTTGAAAATTATTTTTTTATATTTGTCAATACTTTGTTGTTGTAAAAAAGAGCGCCTTTTTTTTAATATAATAAGCGCTCAATTCAAGTAAAAAAACCTAATGGCGTATATACTCACATATGCTTTATCTGAAAGTAGAAAAGTGAATGTTATCAATAGTTTACAAAATTACTTTTATTTATGCAAATTATTTCTAGTCTACACTTAGCTTTAAAATAAAAAATAAATATAATATACAAGAACTCCGCTAAATGCAAAATTTTTTAGAAAAAATAGCAACAGGCAACTCAAAAAATCAGTGGGCAACCAACTGATATAATATATATATATATATATATATATATATATATATACATATATATATATATATATATATATATATATATATATATATATATATATATATATATATATATATATATATATATATATATACTCTTGCATGTCTCTTGCGTGGCATCAAAAAATGTTTCCCATAAACTGTAGTTTTAAAGAGCGCGTTAATAAACCAGACCAGAAGAAGTTTTAAAAATTAAATTTTTTTTTTAATTGATAGACTGCCTGGCCAAACCAAACCCTCAGTCGATGTAGCAGCACTCTCTTGCAAGTCAGGCTATTTGTCAGTCGTTGTAGCAGCACTCCCTTGCGAGTCAGGCTATTTGTCAGTCGATGTAGCAGCACTCCGTTGCGAGTCAGGCTTTTTGTCAGTCGATGTAGCAGCACTCCGTTGCGAGTCAGGCTATAAGATAGTCGATGTAGCAACATTTACGCATGTTTTAAAAATGTTTTTTATTGAATCAATAACAAAAACACCACTAATTAAAAAAAACTTTCTAGTCGTTATAATTGCGGTTTTTTAAAAATTTTTTAAAAAACAATTAAATTTAATGTACTTCCGCATAAATTAATTGCTTTGACATTTCGATGACAATCAAAAACAGCTTAAGAGACGAGGTTATTAAAATTGTAGTCGTAAGAGACTTTTTTTACATTAAAATGCTCTTAAAGCTACACTATATGGGTATATATATATATATATATATATATATATATATATATATATATATATATATATATATATATATATATATATATATATACACACACACACACACACACACATATATATATATACAATAAAATATATTCAAAAAGTCACAAGAAAAAAGTGATATAACTTTACTTCATAAAAAGTTCTTAAATTAAACTTTAATGACATAAAGCAAATTAAAAATATTAATTATATTTTTAATTATATTCCATTATGATTAAATTATTAACCATTAAGTTTCATAACATTTATAACCATTAAGTTGAGCAACTATTAATTCCACTACTTAAAAATTCCACCACTTGAATTTTTTTTTTTTTTTACAATATTAATGAAATGCCTATGAAACTGTTTTAATTAAAGTAATTTTTGGGAAAATTGTTTAGACTGAGTTATACACAAAGCTAGATATAAGCTGCATCCAGCTACTGTCTTGTTAAAAACCACCTAGGCAAAGACTTTAGGGGGAAGCAGAATAATTATGTGGACCAGCTTCAAACCCCTTCTTCATCTATTAGACTGGCTCAGATATAAACCTGTGTTACAATGTTTGCTGTCTAGAATGATGAACAAGATACTGTTGATACTCTGATATTTTATAGCTGTTAATGGAATCAGCCTATCTGTGAGCTACCACAGAGTTCAGGAAACTTTACTATCAGCTGGCCTCAGAACCATTAAACTAAGTTTTAGAGCTGTACCCTCATTAGAAGACAACTGGAAGAGCTGCATAGCCACTCTCATAGAAGCACAAGCAAAAATCTATGATTAGAGTCATGAAGATCCAGCCTTCATGACTCTAATCATAGATTTTTGCTTGTGCCTCTATGAGAGTGGCTATGCAGCTCTTCCTGTTGTCTCCTAATGAGGGTACAGCTCTAAAACTTAGTTTAATGGTTCTGAGGCCAGCTGATAGTAAAGTTTCCTGAACTCTGTGGTAGCTCACAGATAGGCTGATTCCATTAACAGCTATAAAATATCAGAGTACCAACAGTATCATGTTGTGCATGAATAATTCCTGTATTTTTTGTATTCATTGTCAATATCACATTAGGAGTCCTGTTTTACTTATTCATGGTCTAAAAAGTAACCTTACATCAGTTAAACCTTAGCTGTTGCAAAACTCAACTGACTTGTTTGTTCTTTGTGAGATTAATTTAAATTCCTTTGTTCCTTCTCAGTATTGATGGACATTGATGTTTGGCTTGTATGATGCTTGGTTGGGCATATACTTACATATCAGTTCACCTATTTGATAAGAAATCAGGTTTGAATCTATTGACCATTCTTTTATGTGCTCTGCTTAGCACCTCATCATTCTATCACCTTTCTCTTTGTTCTTTATTATTCTCTTCTTCTTAGAAAAGACTGCACTCTTTTAGATGTTATTTCTGATCAAATTGACCTTGACCTTTCTCTTTAACCCTCTGCTAATATTGTTATCATTGGTGATCTATGTTTATCACACTGAATGGCATGGCTCAAATACCAGACCCTCCAGGCACTATACCAGTCTTCTTCGTTTGAAATTTAATGTCAGCGCACAAAAAAGTGCTGGCAGGATGGTCATTTTTAAGTTAACCTGCGCAATTTAAAAAATTCATTTTTTAAATCGCGCAGATTTAAATTAAAATTAAAAAAAGAGCGAAAAGAATGCTTTGAAAAAATACTAGATAATATAATTTGAAAAAAAACTGGTAAAATAAGCCATTTTTTATAAGAGTTGCACAAATGAACAAAAAGGTTTTGCTGCAATTTAAAACAAAACCCTTTTAGTGTTTTGGCAAACACTTTTTTATGCGCTCACCAAAGTTTTTGTGGGCGATTCTCAATTAAACTCTTCTGCAGCTTGAGGTACGGACAACGTTTCTGTCGTAGTCTTACAAAATTGTTCTTCGGAACTTTCTTCAATTCTCTCTAAACTATTTAATAAATGCTTGACTGAATCTTATTTTCCTACCTTCTGGAAAATGGCATCTGCTGTCCCAATTTTCAAAAAATCCGGTGAACATTTTGACCCCTACAACTAATTGGATCTGTTCTATCTGTCATGTTTGAGCTTTTCCAGCATCATAAAGTTGCATCTTTTTATCTTCTCTACAAATAATATTATGGTCACTGCTCAAATAAGCTATCATCTTCATGTTTTCTATACTCATACAACTTAAAACTTTTCAAGTCTTCTATCAACCGTTTCTTTGCTTTCTAACTCTATTCTTTTTAGTAATTATTAACTTAACAGTGGTCGCTTGCAGCCTTGTTGGGAGTTACATTAACCTTCCTAATTTTGCAACCCACCTTAAACACAATAAGAACTAAAGATTTCTATGTGTGACCATATTACAAAACCTTTGAATGGCACAGAGGAGTTTGCTACATAAAAATTATTTATAAATAATCTCTACCCTCTCTACTCTACATCAGCTGCAGCTATGCCAAAGAAATAATAAACTAAAGTAAAAATAGTAATAAAAAGAAATAGTAATTTTAACTACAATAAAAATAATTAACCTTGAATTCTATAGTTTTTTGAATAACATTTGCACTTTTTATAAAGGTGGCTGGAAAACCAAGATCAGATATATAATTTATAACATCATTTGAATCAATTAAACTTTTATCATAAATAACTTCAGCTTTTTGTGCAAGTAAACCAACAGCAATATAAGAAATACCTAAAATTTGAAATCCAATTATCTGTATATATTTAAAAAAAAGCAGTAACAAAATGTTTGAAATAAAAATGAAACAAACTTCAAAATCAGAAAAATATTATAATTTGGAAAGGCTTTTGAATTAAATAATAAATTTAATAAACAAAAATACAATATTTAATTACATATTTTGAAGTTTATAAGTTTAAAAAAAAAAAAAAGTTGTAACTAAAATTATGAAATGCACTATGATTCATATTCACATTATCTTGTATGTCGCACAAAACAATAATACCTTTCTTTTTCTTTATTTCTTTTTCAATTTTGTTTACACAAGATGAACAAGTCATTCCAGATACATGAAAAAATGATTTGCAAAGTTTATCTTTGTCATTATCTTTGTCTATGTTTTGGAGATCGCTGTTATGGAGGTCAACCTCTACAGAACAAATTGGTGCTTCGTGACTTTTTTTAGGCAGTTCTAGAAAAAAATATATATATTTATGAAATATTTAGGATAATACATTTTGAATAACACAATTATATAATAAATATAAAATAAAATTTACACTTTTAGTATTTATCATAAATAAATGGATTTCCTCGAAATGTCAACTCAATAAATCAGCAGTTTAACTTTAAAAATAAATTTAAAAATTATTAATTTAAGACTTAAAATACTTAATTTTCAAAATTAATTTAATGACATTGCACAATAGGTCAGAAAAATTTGCATAAAGTTAATAAATAATCAATACTAATGTTTAACTAAAATTGACATGAAAATGAATTTGAAGTCTGCAATTTTTATGAAAGTAATACTTTTTTTATATAGTTATATTGATACCTCTTTTTGATACTTTTAGCGGTTGCAGATTTTTTTTTTGTGCTATATACTCAAAATTTTGCAAGTGTATTAAATAGGGATGGGATACTTACATTTAAAAGTAATTCTTTTTTTTTTGTACATAATTTATATAACATGTAAAACTTAATTACTTAAGTTTAGTTTTTTAAATGAGTAACTGTTATAAAAGTAATTTATTTTTACTTTGAAAAGTAATTAGTTCTTTTACTTTTACTTAGAAAAGTAACTTACTTTTAATGGCAAGTCGTGTACAGTAATTTACTTTAAGAAGTAATTTTGGTTATAATTATGTAAAAAATTGACATTGAAATGTAATTTATTTTTTATATGTAAAAAAAGTTATTTATGAAGTAAACTTAGGTAAATATAATATTTAAAAAACATAACACTTACTTTACAGCGTAAAATAAAACTATATTATAAAACCAAACTACTTTTATATGTAAAAGTAACTAATTAGCAAAAACAGTTTACATAAAAGTAATTTAAAAAATAATTGTTATTTACGATTACAAATAAAAGTAAATTATGTCTTTGAAATTTTATACTTTAGTTTGTAAGTAAGCAAAATTTAATTTATATTATTTACTTTCTCAAAGAGCAGTCATTTCATATTGATTTAAAATAAATTTCGAGATGTTTTTGGGCACTTTTTTAGGGCACTTGTGGGTAATACTTCAGGTAATACTCTGATGTATGTGAGCAGTATTTATGTTAAGGCATTGTAAAAGGATTTCTTTTCTCGTATATCATAAAGGGTAATTCTATTCTAAATAGGGGCAAATATAGTCAACATCCAGGTATACCAGTAGAGTAGAGATGGGTTCCCTGCCATCTGACTTGTCTAACTGAGAGGAGAGTGATCTGACTCATCTAACTACCATCCCATTAGTCTTCTTCCTATCATAAGCAAGGTTTTTGAATCTTAATCTTGAACCATACTTAATCTTGAATCTAATAACTTTCTGATCATCAATATGGATATTGATCTTCTTGTTCTACTGCTAATTTGTTAACGGTATAACCAATAGGTTTTATTGTGCATTAAATAAATGTTAAGAGGTTAGGGCTATTACTCATGACATTTCTAAAGCCTTTAATAAAGTTTGTCATGATGATCTTCTCCATAAGCTCTCTTCTTACTGTGTGTCAGGTAACATCTTTAAGATTATTGAAACCCTCCTTTTTATACTACCAGGCCTTATTTTAAATAACAAATGCTTAACACATTAGCTTAATGTGAATTTGACATCATAAAATTTTCTTTATCTTTTTATTTTTTAAAGACATTAACTTTTTTAAATTACTACAATAATATTAATTACCGCAAAACAAGTTAAATATTGTTTAACTCGTTTTTTAGAAATACTATTACATAATGTTTATTTTTTTCATTTTTTTTATATTAAATAATTAAATTTAATATTACATTTAAAAAATTTTCATATAAAAAAATTGTTTTTCTCTACATTTGTATAAATGAATTAAAATATGTTAAATTAAAAAATTTTTTTTTTTTAAATTTGCAACTAAAAAAGATTTTTTATTTTAAAAAAATTAGAGAGTAACAAATAAAAAAATTACGTTAATTTATCTACTTTATTTATTAAAAGTTTATTATTTTATCAGCAATTTCATTTTGAAAGCAAAGATTATTTTTCCAAACACCATTTTATTGTTTTGTGCAAATTCTTGATACAGGCTCGGAACACACTTATTTAATATTTAATTTTGAGTAAAAAAAAGTTCAGGAAAGATAACCGAAATAACAAATGCGATAAAAATGAGCTAATTTTTTTTAAAGAATAAATAAAATTTAAATATTGAACAATATTTAGTAACATTTTAAAATAAATTTGACACTTAAGTTAAACCCAAGCATTAACTTTAATCTTATAAATTAAAATATTTTTTTATTCAGAATTTATATATATATATATATATATATATATATATATATATATATATATATATATATATATATATATATATATATATATATATATATATATATATATATATATATATATATATATATATATAAAATCAAATTTAAATTATATTTTTTTTATCAAAATAAAATTATATATTTTCATTAAGTTAGTTGTAAATTAAATTATATATATTTTTTATCAGAATTAAATTACATTATAATGATCTTTGCTTCAAGCTCAAAGTATTAGCATTTTTCAAGCAAAAAAATCGATCAATACAATAAAAAAAAATTAAGTTAAATTATTTATTACTATATAGAAATTTAAGTATTTTTTTTTTAATGCACCAAAAGTCCTATAAATATTTTTTTCCTCTTAATATGATAAACAAAAGTTTTATTTATATATATATATTTCTTTTATAGTTTTTTTTTTTAAAATGTTCCTATTAATCACTTTGCATAAAAAAAATAAAAATTGTCGTTAACTATAAACAACTTTGTTTTCTGTTCGATAAAATAATCAGCTTAATAGAGATTAAGCTTTTGTAGTTATCAATTTTATTTGAGTTTTTTTTATTTGTAAATAGCGCTTACATCTAATATAATTGTCATTCAAACTTTTTTACATAATCGTCAAAGTGGTTTTTTGTAAATTAATTACTTCTTTTATCTTACTGCTTAATAAAGCAATTTAAAAGTTAAAAAAATATCAAAAGTTGCTTCATGGAAATTGCTCTAGGTCTACGTAATTCGTACATAAATTGCCAGCAGCTTAACACTTTAAAACAAGGCCTGTACTAAATATTGTAGTATAAAATTGTCCTTGATGGACAGCACGCCTTCATTTCCTGTAACTTTAGGAGTTCCTCAAGGTTATTCTCACATCTGAGGTGGCATTGTTCGCTGAAAATACTACCATTTATTTTTATCTTGATATAAAGCCAACACTCTTAATCCACTGCAAAACTAGCATTTGCTAACATTGCATCTTTAATCATGCTTGTCACTTTCTTACTCCAGATTCTATTCTTTATCAGGGACTAAGCCAGACCTGTTTTGGTACCGCTGGTATGGGCACCCAAAAAAAAGTGCCTAAAAATATTTTTATATTTTAATTTTAATTTTTTATTAAACATAGATTTTTTTTTTGGTTTTAAATACAGTAGTATATAACTAATTTTCTGTTTATTTTGCTACTTCATTTTTTCTTCAGGACAATTAAATAAATTAAAAAACAATTGTTTTTTCCCGTAATTTTGTGATGTAATGGAACGTTAGTTTAAAAAAATCTAATGTTACAAAACTTAATATTTAAAACTTTTTACAAAATTTTACAACAATGAAATATATGAAAAATTTGCTTTTTCCAAAAATTGAACAATTTTAAAATAACCATTCAGAGTAAAGTTAATTTTTATTTGTTGGCAATTAAGAGTAAACTGTTTTTGATAATAAATGTCAAAGTAAAAATTTCAGTTTTAATAAAAATATATCAAATTAAAATTTGAATGAATGAAGTTTGGATCTTTAGCTCGCAATTTAATTTTACTTTAAGAAAAACGAAAAAAACAAAACATAATTTTTTTCAGAAAGTTTTGTTTCATTTTCATATTACTTTCAACTTGAATAATCCCACGTACCGTTTGGAGCTCGAACGATGAATTACGATATGTCGAGCTGCCAGCTCGTATCTCCGAGGTTGTACTATGTATTTCCAAGGCAGAATATATTGCCAAGTACGCACTATTTTATGAATTTTAAACACTGTATACTATTTATTGAGTGATTTCATTTAATTTCTAAACATAAATGTTTTAACAACTGTCAAAAATTATCAAACTCGAGTTCACTCGTCTGAGCATCGTTGAACATCGAAGCCATGCAAATAGTTGAAGATTTGTCCACAATGCATTGTACTAACGCTGTTGCGCCAAAGTTAACGTAGAAGAGCAGCAATGGAGTCGTATTTGTTCTTGGTTATTTTTTATCTGACAATTATCATATGATAATTGTAATATTATCATAATTGTAATGTATATATCATATGATAAATATAATATTATATATCTGACAATTATATATTATATTATATATTACATTATATATCTGATATTTCATATCTGACAATTATCTTTTCAGTGATTGCAATCACTGAAAAGATAATTGTAAGATATGAAATGTCAGATATATAATGTAATATATAATATATAATTGTCAGATATATATTGATAATTGATAATTAAATACTATAGTATATATTTTGTAACACGTATAGCATAAGATTTTAATTAAAAAACTTAATTATAAAATTGTTTATGTAATAAAATAGCAATGGGAAAAAAACAGAGATAAAGGGAAATACATTTATGCAATCTTGTAAGCAGAATGAAGCCAGGGACATCAATAGCAACGACCAAGTAGGATACAAATAATTTTATATGCATATAGAATATTCTATTTATTTTAAATATTAATTAAAAAAATGTAATATTTATTATATATATATATATATATATATATATATATATATATATATATATATATAATATATATATATATATATATATATATATATATATATATATTATTATATATATATATATATATATATATATATATATATATATATATATATATATATATATTGACAAAGCTAAAATTAGATCTACCATCATTTAAATATAACCTTCTGTTTTTGGAGCAAGCAAAGCAAGAACCAAAAACTTAAACAAAAAGGAGTGAAAAATCTTTCTGTGGAAGCTGAAAGTAGTAGAGTATTTTCATTCTACTTTTAAAATCGTTTTACTAGAATAGTTCTTATTTTAACAATTTTTCTTCTAAATGGTAAACTATTTGAACATTGTCAATTACTGGTACCGTTAACTTAATTTTGTTTTGCATTTTTAAGTAATTAAAAAAAGATGAAAAAAGTTCGACAAAGTTCAAACTTTTTTCCGAAATAGTTCAAACATGTTCGAGTTCGAACTTTTAAAAAAAGTTCGAATTATATATATATATATATATATATATATATATATATATATATATATATATATATATATATATATATATATATATATATATATATATATATATATATATATATATACTCTTGCATGGTAGTCAAAAAGAGTTTCACATAAATTGTAGTTTTAAAGAGCGCGTTAATAAACCAGACCAGAAAAAAATTAAAAACTTAAATTTTTTTTTTTTGAAATGATAGACTGCCTGCCCAAACTAAACCCTCAGTCGATGTAGCAGCACTCCCTTGCGAGTCAGGCTATTTGTCAGTTGATGTAGCAGCACTCCCTTGCGAGTCAGGTTATTTGTCAGTTGATGTAGCAGCACTCCGTTGTGAGTCAGGCTATAAGATAGTCGATGTAGAAACACTCCCTTGTAGCAGCAGGCTATAAGATAGTCGATGTAGCAACATTTACGCATGTTTTAAAAATGTTTTTTAATAAAACCAAAACAAAAACACCAATAATAAAAAAAAACTTTCTAGTCGTTATTATTGCGGTTTTTTAAAATTTTTTTAAAAAACAATAAAATTTAATGTACTTCCACATTAATTTAATTGCTTTGACATTTCGACGACAATCAAATACAGCTTAAGAGACGAGGTAATTAAAATTGTAGTCGAAAGAGACTTTTTTTACATTAAAAGACTCTTTCGACTACACTATAAGGATATATATATATATATATATATATATATATATATATATATATATATATATATATATATATATATACATATATCAATTAAACATGTAATAAATATGCAATTAATGCCTTTACCATTTTAATACATGAGGATATAATTTTTTCAAATTTATTATATATTAACACAAAAGTAAACTATATACAATTTATATATATTAACACAAAAGAAAACTATAGCTAGATATAATCTATATATATAGATTATATACTAGCTATAGTTTTATCTTGTATATACTAGCTAGCTAGTTTTATATACTAGCTAGCTAGTTTTATATACTAGCTAGCTAGTTTTATATACTAGCTATAGTTTTATTTATTTCTCATACATTCTACTGTCTTCAAAATGTCACATGTATTTACTTTGTAATCTATTGTATTGTGCTAAAGACAAAAGATGAACTTGCTAAAATAAACAAAAATTTAATAATATACTGCTGTATTTAAAACAAAAACTTTTTTACAAGGTCAAAAAATTTCGAGGCCAAGGTCAAGGACCTAAGTTTTAGCCTTAAGGCAAGGTCAAGAACAAACAACTCTGCTTTATATAAGTTAAAAAAACAAATTATAATTCAAATTATATTTAATTTGTAAATGTAGAGTACTCTTTTATATAGATGGTATACAAATCCAATAATAAATTTAAAATAAAGATGACTATTAAAATCAATCTAGTTATTATTGTTTGTGAATATATAATAATTATTGTTTGTGAATATATACTTAATTTTGTTTATAATTACAGGAATAAATTAGAAACATGCTGAAAGAGAACTATAAGCATTTAAGTGAACTTTCCCGTTCTCAAGCTTATAAAAGATTGAGGGCTGTTATAAATGCAAATGAGAGATCTTCAAATAAGAATACACAAGACTTGTCTTCTGAAAGTGAACCTGATGCACCTATATATGAATCAATTATTCCTGCTTCTCATCGTGCATCAGACAGTATCGAGCCAGACAGAGCTAATATACTGATTAATAATGCAGCAACTGCAAATAATGTTAAGGAGGAGCTAGCTATAGATGTTAACAAATCAGCAGATGAAAGTACTGACAGTGAAGGAGGCGCAACTTCTGTCATAGAAAACCTTGATGGAGATAGTACTTCTTCAGCTGATGAAGGAAATTTAAATTTTTAGACTGAAATTGCCAAATTTGTTGTGAAAAATGTTTTTATGTCAAGAAATGCAACACAGGACTTGTTACATTTTTTAAGGCGACATAATTGTCATCTCAGTTTGCCACAAACTCGTGCAGTTCTTGTTCAAACATCCCGAGAAAGAGTAGTGCTACGTGATGTGCCACCTGGCAAATATCATTTTGGATTATAAAAAGGTTTACTACACTCTTTAAAAATCACTTATGAAGACCTAGCACTTAAGGAAATCATAAAGATAACACTTAATATTGATGGTGTTAGTATTTCTAAAAGTAGCAGTAGTCAATTCGTAAGCATTCTTGGAAAAATAAACAATATTCAAGCTGTGCCAGTTTTTAAAGTAGGAGTTTATCATGGATACAGTAAACCTGATAGTGCTGCATTATTTTTACAAGATTTTGTTGAAGAGAGCTATGACCTTTGTACTAATGGGCTGCTTTACAACAAACATTTTATAGTAAGAATAACCTGTTTTGTATGTGATCTCCCTGCGAAAGCTTTTATACTTCAAGTTAGAGGTCACAACTTCACTAAAATTTGTGGCAAATGTCACGTTAAAGGATTCAGTAATAATTGTAGAATGTGTTTTTTGGATGACAGTGCCGAAGAACATACTAATGAAAGTATTCGAGAAAAACATAATGATAAATATCACATGGCAGACTGTCCTTTGGCAAGAATCCCATTTCTTGATCTTGTAAAAATGTTTCCCATTGATCCACTCCACCAACTTTATATTGGAGCATGCAAGAAAATCCTTAAAATGTTATTTGGAAGTAAACCTTCTCCACATAGGTTGCATAGAAGATTCACCACATGAGCCACTATAGAGAGTGAACGAATCAAAAGATTCATTCCTATGGAATTTCAAAGAAAGCCACGAGAAATGGAGTCTGTTGGCTCATTCAAGGCAACAGAATGTTGTCTTTTTTTATTATACACTGGCCCAGTCATTCTTAGATGTATTTTAGATGGAAGTAGAAAAAACAAGGATATTTACAATCACTTTGTTGGCTTACATGTAGCTAGCCAGATGAGTCATGAGGCCACTGCTGCAGACCTTACATATTGTGATACAATTTATCGAAATTTTACAAATGATTTTCCAGCAGTATATGCTGTTAAGTTTGTGAGCCAAAACATACATTCACTGATTCATTTAGCAGGCGATGCAAAAACATATGGGAGGTTAGAAAACTTTTCTGCGTTTCAATACGAAAATGAAAATGGCGCTATAAGAAAACTGTTAAAGGAATCTCCAAGACCACTCCAGCAGTCGGTCAAGCGTCACCAAGAATTCTTACTTAACTTACCACCAGTAAGAGGAAGACCATTCAATTAAGTGAAGTTTGTGAAACTTTACAGAAATGGACCACTAGTTAAAGGCGTAACCGGATCGCAATATCAAGAAGCAAAATTTGAAAGGTTCACATTGACTATAAGAGAGCCAGATAATTGCTTCCTAACCAACACTGTTTGCTTAGCTATGATGTTTGCTTAGCTATGAATTTTGTAAAAAACTTGCAAACAGGAGACAAAGTAATAATATCTTTGATCTATTCAAACCTAATAGATCTGTATACATATCCTCGTAGATCATCATCTTTGGGAATTCACATTGTACAAGAATGCAGCAACAGAATTGGTGTACCTATAATAGCTGTAAAATGCAAATGTGGAAGGATATCATATGATGATGCTGCATTAGCTGTTTTCCCAATGGCTCACTGTAATCAAGTAAGGAAACTTATGGTAATTATTTTTACCTCTGCACTTTTTTGTCGAGTGCTGACATTAATTTTGAACACTGTATATATACATACAGGATGTTATGTAGTCCAATTACGCCGCGTATAACGTGGAACTCCCAATAAGTTTTAATTCCTCAAAATTCAATGACCTTCTTTTTTTTTAAATGTAAAAGGAAAATTTCAATAAAAATTTGTAATATTTTGAGGATCAAGAAGGATAAAAATTCCCAATATTGCTAAAACGCTGTATAAAATATTTTCCTGGCTAACACCCTGATATATATATATATATATATATATATATATATATATATATATATATATATATATATATATATATATATATTTTACTTTGGTACATTGTTTTTTACTTTTTATATATTATATTTTTCATTTGTTATATATAATATTTGTTATATATTATATTTTTCATTTTATTTTTTATATATTATATTTAACTTTTTAGCAACAACTGAATTAGAATAACTTTTAATGTAAAGTGTAGTATAATTAATAACATTAAAAAATAGAAAATTTGATTGTTTTTGCTATTTTCTTCAGTTGTGCTATGGAGTATTCTGTTTTAAAGACCCTGCATCACACACATAATGTCTTGGTTAAAAAATAACTCAACTGCATTGTATCCTATATGTTTGTATTCTATTATAAATAAATTATTAAACAATAAAACTGAAGCTTTCAATAAGGTAGAGTGGGCACATGGACAGTGGAAAAGCTATGATGGACAAATACTAAAAAAAACCATACGTAAAAAAAAGAACATTTTTTGTTAGTAGAAATTTATTTCTTTAGTTTAAAAACTGGTTATTTAAATCATATATTTCATCACAATGTAATGACCAATAAATTTTTTTTTATGATGTTCTTTACTAAAAATTTGACTGGTGTGTGTATACTATATGTACAAAATTATTATGGAATTTTTATATTTTAGTATCATTGGCTTTGGCTCGTGAAAAAGCAGACAGATTGAAAGGTTTTGAAGGAAACCTGACAACAGATACTGAAGATGTAATGCCTAAAGGAAGAAAAATATGAACAAAATCTATAATGACTTTATTGTGGGTAATTTAACATCAGAAGAAGAAGCTAAAGTCAGCAGTTTATCTAAAGCCCCGACCTTACCTGGCACACTTTATCATCAAAAACAATTGGATAATCTCAGACCATGTGAGTTAAAAGGTATTAAAAAGTGCCTCTGTAATTTAAGTATGTGTTTTATTTCTTACATTATTCTAACATCTAATTATTGCTAACAAATTTGATCAATGTTAATATCTAAAATACATGTAACCTTCTAGCTAAGAAGTACAAGTGGTATTTGTTATGGTTTTTTTTTCATAATAATTTTTATATTGCATATTAACTCATTTCATTAACAAGGTATTGTTGCAAAGGTTTACACTGTATATAAATTTTTTTTGTGCAGGTAAAATAAGTAATAAGGATATACCAGGATATACCAAACAGGCTAGACAACGTACAGTAGCAGTTCCACAGTTTCAGAAGAATCAGGTATGTATATATAATTTTTTTTATATACCCTTGTATATAATTGAAGTGACCAAGTGTTAATGCTATTGCCCAGTTATCAGTTTGACTTAGGGATTAGATTGTGTCTAAATGTCCACTATTAAAATAAGGTTTATGTTTAAATTTAAATTGAATTTTACGGTGCTGACAGCTTGGCTCCATCCTTTAAGTCATCATCCCAGGCAATAAAGACAGGAAGTGCAGAGAGAAAGGAATCAGATCAGGACAGTACTATCCCAAATAAAAAAGGCTTAGCTTATCATGGCTTTCAAGGACAATATTTCCGTGAAAGTAAATTTAAATTATTCTTATACTCTAGGACTGAATCCAGATTGTTGTTTTTTTGTTTATTTGCAAGGCTACAAGAGGTAATGTGTATAATATATTGTGATATATATATTATGCAGTGCCTATTACTGATTAAATAGTTTTAATATAATTTTTTATTATTATTGCTTTGTTATTCTTTCTAATCAGGTTGTGCTCAGAGCAATTATGGAGATTTAGTTCACATTTCCCCTTCTAAGCTATACACTGACATGAGTCACAGTAGTGTTTCCCAGAGCAAGTTGATACTTTCTGCTTCCCGGCACAGTGTGTCACAGTGCAGCTCTTTATGGTTCTGTCAGAACCTTGTCAGAATCTGATAACTTGAGAATGATAGATAGATAGCCCTCTTAACACTCATTCTGACCAAGTATTTCAAGACTCTAGATTAAATTCTCTTCAAAGTAAGTTCAAATTATTTCTTATGCTTCAAGACTTTAAGTGCAGATTTTTTTTTAACTATTATTAAATTTAAAGCTTTATGACTATATATATACGTGAAGTCATAGCACTGACTAAAGTGTGCAATATCAGTTTGTTATTCTTTCTAATCAGGTTGTCCCCAGAGCAATTATGGAGAGTTAATTCACATTTCCTCTCCTAAGCTATACGCTGACATAGGTCACAGTGGTGTTTCCCCAAGTAAAAGGAGATTGTCTTCATCGCCAACAGAATTATTTCAAACTCCACAAAAAAATCTTACAAAAAGAGGTAGAGATATGTCAGTACTAGGTATGATCTTTGCAAGTATACAGTACATGTTATAACTATGTTATATTTATTACTTCTGCCCTTAAAATTGTTTAATCTGGCTTTAATTTTAGTCATGGTTTTTTTAACCATATATATATATATATATATATATATATATATATATATATATATATATATATATATATATATATATATATATATATATATATATATATATATCAGGCCTTGTTTTAAATAAAAAAGTGCTTAATGCATTAGCTTAACACGATATTTGACGCCATAAAATTATCTTTATTTTTTTTAAAGACGTTAAGTGTTTTAACTACCGCAATAAATAAATAACCGCTAACTAGTTCAATTTAACAATTAACTCAAATAACTATAAACGTTTTAAATGTAAATTTATAATAAAAAGTTTGTAATGTTTTCAATTGTTATCTTATTATTAATTTTAGTTCAATATTATTTAGTAAAAAAAAAATATATATATATATATTAATTATTTCTGAAATTTGTTTTTGAATAATTATTGTTTATAAATCGTTATTGAATAAAAAATAATGTTTTTTTTTATTTTTAAATATTTCTGGAGTAAACAAAAAATATTAACATTGATAAACAAAAACCTATGTTAATTATTTAAACAGCGATTTTGTTTTGACTAGCAAAGACTAATTTAGGAAAGAATATTTTTTTAAACTTATCTTGCTTAGCGTTTCAACTTGCGTTTTATAAAAATATAAAAATGTTTTGTCTGCTTTTAGCATATTTTTGATACATAGTTTAGAACGCGTTTGCCAGGAATTTAATTCATAAATTTTTTATGTTATTGTAATAATGTTTTACATTTTAAACAAATCACAAAGAAACAGAGCTATAGAGAAATATCGTTTTTAACGATTAAATCTTTTTTTTTTTAATTTTAGGAAATTTTATTTTGATGAAGATCACATAACATTTGATTTTAATAACGTAAGTCTTCTCTTTTTCTGTGATCATCGCATCGGCAAAGCATCAGCGAAGGCCCAAGATTTAAAAGTTTTAAAGGAAATCTTTTGTCCTTCAAAATACAATCCATATTCGAACTTTAAACAATTTAGAGAGAATAGAAATATAAAAGGTTTTTATATACTAGTTTGTCTTGTTTTATAAAGAAAAATACATATTCATTAATAAAAAATAGAGACTGTCATTAAACTAAAACGCGCCTTAGTATTTATTTAATGAAATGTGTAATGTGTGCGTGCATAATGAAACCTCCATTATATAAATATATTCAACGTAATATTAGTGTCATCAGCGGATGTTGTAGTCTACTCGTGATTTCTTTACCTTATAATATAACTTAATCTATGAAAAAATATATTGAATCGCACGCAGAAGAAATTTAACAAATTGTTTTCATTCAAAAATTGCGAGTAACAAGTAATTTTTTTTTTCTGTGCTGGCCCCCTCCCCCTGCATAACTTAAAAGCAAAGGTATCTATATACCTTTAACTAATAAGAAAAGCAAAGAATAATAATGTAAGTAATTTTTAGAAAAATACAAATAGATTGTTCATTCATTGGCACATTTTTTTTTATCTTGAAAAAATGTCTTGATATTTTTGTTATCATGATAACAAAAATATTAAGACGTTTTTTGATAAATTAAAAAAATGTCAACCCTTAATTACAAACTTTTAGCAAATGTTTTTTAATATGAATTTAGTAAAAAACTCTTAAAAAATTTATATTACAAAAAACATATTCTGTATTAATAAGTTTGGAATATAGATTTTTTAAAAGTTTTTTACTGAAAACTTTAAAAAGTTACTACTTTTTATTAAAAACATTTGCAAAAAATTTGTAGTTAAGGATTGACGAACAATTTTTTATGTTACTAAATATTTGAATAAAAAGTTAAGCGTAAAATTAAATGTTATAAAAACGTATGATATGTCGCGATATAAAGTTACTTCAATTATTTTTAACGTAATTATTTTTTTTCTAATAAATATTTTTACATATCGTTATTCAAAAGTGATTGTGGTTTTTTTAAAAATTAATTTCTTCTTTTATGTTACCGCTAATTTAAAAGTTAAAAAATGATAAAAAGTTGCTTAACTAAAACAGCTTTACGCGTACGTAAAAATCGCTTAAGGCGTACGTGAATCGCTCTAGGCGTAACGCTTTAAAACAAGGCCTGTATATATATATCAGGCCTTTTTACGAGATTTCGCTGCGTAACGGAAAAGCTGAACGTGAATAAAAGTAACTTTACTCAATAAAGATATTTACATTGTTAAAAGTTAATTTACGTCAGTTGCGTTTTTACTTCATTGTAATTAAATTTAAAATGACATTAAAAACTATTGTTAGTCTTTGAAACGAAATAGCTTTAAATTGTACAATGTTGTTATAAAAAAAAAAAATTCAATGTTGGTTAAAAAAAAGTCTTCTTGTATTAAAATCTTATACTTATTTAAACTTAATTTTTTTGCTTTTAAACATTCGTTTTAAGGTTGTTTTTTTTTTTATTTTTTTTTTTTAAATAATTTAAATTTAACACTTGTTTATGGTTGATTTTCTTAAAGGGATTTAAATGTACTTATAACTAAACGCATAGATTGGGTTTTCCCTTTTAAAAAAAACGTTTGTTTTGATAAAATAAATGTTGTAAAGAAACGAAATTTACTGCTTTTTCGGCTTTGTTTTTTTTTATTTCCATTAAACTATTTTATTTTTATGTACAGTGAAACCTAATATTTTTTTTCTCAATCCAAAAAAGAATTGTGTTTTCGGTTTTCAGATGTTATAAGCAGAATTTGTTTTTAACAAATATCATTATAATTTTGAAATTTATGTATCTTAATAGCTCAAGTACTAGTTTTGTTTTTAAAATAAAATAAAGATAAGTTGGGTTTTTAAAGAGTTTATTTACTGATCACGTTATTTTTAATAGGTTTGTATTTTAGTTTGTTCAAGGACGTATTGTTAATACGCCCTTGGTTTGTTTTATAAAAAAAAATTCTTTGGCAAACGGCAAAGGGAAAACCCAAACATAACATTTATAACTCGAGTTTAAAAGTACTGACGTCATTTATTAACTTGTAGTTATAAAATGAATAATGCGCTTCTGTAAATAATGAATGAAACTGTAAAATAATGGAAAAATAAAAACTGGAAAATAATGCGCTTTTGTAAGCGCATCTTTTAGACCAGTATTTGGAACTTACCTGAAACTTAACTAAAATTAAAATAAAGTTATATGTAATACGAACATTTTAAAGTAACTTGAATTAAATTTATCAAATCTTTTTTTACTTTAGTAATTTTATAAAAAAAATTACTAAAGTAAAAAAAAATTTTGATAAATTTAATTCAAGTTTTAATTAAAATTTTAATTAAAATTCTTTCATTTAATTAATGAAAGAATTTTAATTAAATTTAATAAATTTATTTACTAAAAACTATAATTATTAAAAAAATATTTAAATTTTAAAATAAATTGAAAATATTTCTTTTCTTAAATTTGATTGTTTATAGACTTATGAAATCTAATATTTAAAATTAAATATGATGAAAAGTTTAAACTTAAAGCACTTTATTTTCTTTAAGTAATTTTTAAAAACAAAAAAAAAATTATTAAACAAATTGTTTCTTTAACAAAAAATCTATTAGTTTACAATTGCGGTTAAATGCTTTTACTTACGACTTTAATACTTCTGAATGAACGTCACATAAACGATATATAAAGATAATTTAAATATTCTTAAAGATAAAAGTTTTTGCTGAACGCTTAACTGCTGAACGCGTAGGCAAATCGCCTTTTCGCAGGCAAAATGCGAGCTGCGTAACGCTTCTTAACAAGGCCTGATATATATATATATATATATATATATATATATATATATATATATATATATATATATATATATATATATATATTTCTATTTTTATATTAAGTTTTCTTCATTTTAAAGTAAATTGTTATAAAGCATAATAACATTTTTATAGATTTTCAAGATTTCGTTTATATGTTTTTAATGCAAATCCAAGATGCGTTAGGTTTACCGAATGTTTTTAAAAATAAAACAATAAAGTTATATAACATATCTGATGAGGAGATGGGTAGCGTCAAACCTGTTCAGCCACTTAACAATGTTTACCTTGGCCAAATTCCAATGTGTGAAGTCTCCCAGATCAAGGACTTAGATGACAAACTTGAAAATGATACATTTAATAGTAAATGGGTGAGTGATGAATGTGATAGTAATTGTACGACTGTTAATACTTATGAGCTAATGTCACCCTTTTTTTCTAGAAAAAAGCGCTAATTAAGAGTTTTAGTTCAGAGTACCTCCGGGGACTAGGGCATATGGCTGCTGGCCGTAAATATTGGCCATACAGAAATTGTAACTTTTTTATCCTGATGATGTCAATTGATATTGATGAAACATGTTGTTCCAAAGTTAAAAAAAAATTGTTATTTATTTAAAAATTATATATATATATATATATATATATATATATATATATATATATATATATATATATATATATATATAAATATATATATATATATATATATATATATATATATATATATATATATATATATATATATATATATATATATATATATATATATATATATATATATATATATATATATATATATATATATATATATATATATATATATATGGGTGGCCAGCATACTGGAAATCATGGAAAGTCAAGGAATATGTTTTTAGTCAGGAAAAGTCAGGGATTTTGCCTTTTTTCTCGTAAAAGTTGGAAATTTTTAAAATTTAGCCTATTTGATTTTTCTTTGAGAAATTTTGATATATAGCATTTTTTATTGTTTTCTATTTCCTAATAACATTTCTGGTAATAAACTGGAAGACATTAAAAAATAATAAAGACTCGTTAAAAAAGTAATTACATCACTTTTTCTTTATAAAATTAACATTTTTTAATTATCAGAGTCAGGGAAAAATCAGGGAATTTGATCGTACAAAGTGGCTGGCCACCCTGAATTTTATTGAATGCTTTAATGGAATTTTTGTATTTGCAGGTGTCATGGCAAAAGTCGGGTTCAAGGACGAAGAACTCGTCAAGAAATCCTTGCAGAAATCTTTGTATAGTGCAAATGACAAGAATACTCATGCTAAGTCGAAATTAAAATAAAAAGACATTATTTATTTTCAGCGTACAACTTTGCAAAAAGTTACATTTATGTTTATTTCTTAATTTCGTGTTTAGTTCTTAATTTTTTAGTTTAGTTTAAGTTATTTAAAGAGTACATAAATAATTTCATTAATTAAAAAACAACAAAATTTTGTCTATATAAATTGAAATAAAAAAACTTTTGAACAGGTAAATTTTGTATAACTTTGCACAAATATGTTTATATTTCCTAATTATTATATTTAGGATTAAGTCTTATAGTATATATATAGTATATGTAAGTTAATTAATATTTTAACTATGTTTTTTATGAAACAATTTTTCAAATGTTTTAAAGTTTATTATCTAATAAATTGCCTAACAATAAATGATTTTTTTATTATTTATCAAGTTCTGACTACTCTATTTATCTGCATATGTTCACTCCATTCATTAATCTACATATGTTCCTTAACTAACTAGTATCATGGTAACAAAGTCGGCCCCAAGCTCGGTTACGATGTTTAAGCTTGTTTACAATGCTACAACGCTTGTTACGATGTTACTTTAATAACATCGTAACAAATTCGGCGCCGAGCTCAATTACGATGTTATTAGCTCGCAACGCGAGCTCGAAATCGATCGGTCCCTTTTAGGAGCTCGAGTCAGAGCTCTATTCCGAGTTAATTACGATCTTCAAGTATTTTAATAAAATCGTAACCGAGCTCGGTTACGATGTTATTAGCTTGGAGCGCGAGCAAATAACTTGTAACAAACTCTGTGCCGAGCTCGGTTATGATATTGTTAGCTCGCGACACGAGCTCGAAATCAAGGTGTCTCGTTTAAGAGCTCCAGTCCGAGTTCTTTCCCGAGTTTAAATACGACCTTCAACAAGCTCGAATTGGAGCTCCAAACGGCACGCGGGATAATAAAAATAACAATTACAATAACTTAATAAAGGTTTTATTAAGATCTAGTTATTTTTAAACTTCAATGTCTTTAATGTAATTTATTTATTAAACATAACTTTTTTACAATTATTCTTAATGATTAAAAAAATAAAATTTATTTTTTAAAATGTATTTTTTATCATTAAGTTTAGCAAAACTATTTCTTCTTTGATTAGCTTTAATTTAAAAGCCGCCATAAAATCACTTTAAAATCAATCACCCTTTAGTAAAAGATAAATGAACAGATTTGTTAATATTTAAATCAAAATTAAAATAAAATTAAAAGTAAACTTTATTAAATGTTTTTTATTCGAATAGGTATTGTATATATAATATTATATATAGATATTCAGACTTTGAGGCATGTTTAAACAGAAGTATAATATAAAAAAATATTTGACCATTTCAATGTTCAGAGGAAATAAATATTATAACACCAAGAAAAATATGTTTGCAAACAATAGTCTAACTTAAAAAAAAAAACACTTAAAAAGCAGTCTAACTTCAGTGTCAAATATAAAAAAATGTTGTACACTTTGTGAAAACAATTTTTTTAATATTTTTTTTTTAGTAAATGTTGTACACTATGTAAATGTATTTCTATACTTTACAAAATCCATCAGTATATTTATTTTCCACTTACTGTAATATACAGCGAACAATGTCATCAATTTCAGACAATCTGGAGTAAAAAATCTTTTAATAATTGCTTAAAGATTTTTATAATATTTCTGATTTCATTTCTAGCATTAAATTAAGTTTGTAATATATAGTATTTAAAATAGTCTTTACACAAAATATAACAACAACAAATACATAACAACATCAATATCTATCATCAGTGAATAATGCCACCTTAAATGTGAGAATTTCTATGAGATCATTAATGTAAATTAAAAAATAGCATAGGGCCAATGATAGAATCTTAAAAAAGTCCTGAAGTTACAGAAAATGAAGAAGAGTGCTGCCTATTGCACAGTGGGACAGAGTGTGCCAAAATACCAAAAAATATTGGCATTGCACAGTGAAAATTTGTTATAATGGTGAAGACATGTTTATTATAGGAAATATCTAGCGTTATTTTATGCAGTTATTTACATGTGAATTTGACATGTGTTCCAAAACGCTATTTTGCATTTTTTATTTATCAACTTTCTTACACTACTATTGTTTTAAATTAACTTTATTGATTTTAACTTTTTTTTGCTCAGATTTTTAAAAACAACTTTATGTAAGTGTAATCATTAGTTTTTATGCACCGAAAACAGAAAGTTTTCGGTGCATAGTCAAAAGCAAATAGTCTAGCATAATAAATATTTTGCTGCTTTTTGCAAAGTATAACAAAACATCAGTCTTCGGTTAATGGTCATTTGATGAGAAATAGTGAACATGTAAAAAAGATGTTTTGTACACAAAGAATACCTACAAAATTTTTAATCACTGTTACAATATATAAGTTCTGTAAATATAAATCTAAAAAAGTTATTTTATGACAAATACATGCATTGAAAAGTATTATTTTTGATGTTTACTTTTATTATTATTATTTTTTTATCTTACACAATTACATGTTTACTACTTTATTTATGCACTTTATATACAAATATAGCTATTCTAAGAAAAAAAATTTTGGCACAAAAACGAAATTAATTTTGGCGCAAAAAACTTAATTTTGTCCAACTGTGCATTGAGAACAACTTATATTATTTTCCACTTACTACAATAAACAGTTATCTAATATTGTGTTTAATTTATTAATAAATAGATAAACAATAACAATTTATTTTATTTAATAATTAATTAATAAATAGATATACAATAACAATTTGAATAACATTTAGAAAAGCATATCAAAATCAAAGAAACCACTTCCAAAACCTTAAACTAAATTTAAATTTGTTGCAAAAGGTTTGGTAAATCATATCTGTTTAATTTTTTAAAAATTTGAAAAAAGGATATGTCCGTTTCTAAAATTTATCTAAAATCCGAGAATGTGTTTTTATAAAAAGAATCCAAGCAGCTAAATTAAGTAAAGGACTAGAAGATTGTCTTGATAAATAATAACTAAATAATAGATAATTTTTACCATTATTTTAGTTTATTAAATAATTTAAATCATAAAAAGTTTTTTGTAATATGCAAAAATTTCCATATGCAAAAAATGTTGGTCAATAATGGATGCTACTTTGGATTCAAGCCAACAATATCTTCCATTATAAGAGCATTGTATAGCAAAATATAGTGTAAAATTCAAATGAAAAAATAAATAAATATAATATACAAAATATATAATATATAAAATATATTTTTATTTACCATTGGATGTCTCTCTTTGTAACACTGCATTAAAACCTAATTCTTCAATTCCATTTATAAGCAAAGAAATATCTGTTATACTGTGATCATAATCAATAACAGCATTATTATTTTCTAATGATACTAAAACATCTATAACTCCTGGCTTTTGACTTAACATATCTGATATTGTTCTAACACAAGAGTGGCATGTCATACCTGAAACAGATATTGTTACTGATTTATTAGATGACTCGTCAAGTAAAAACGCAATAAATCCCATTTTAGAAATAGCTTCACATAAAGATGATGCTGTTTCTTCGGGAGATTGAAAGTCAATTTTAATATAATGATTGTAATAGGAAACTGAAACTGAAAGTACATTAATTCTATTTCTGATTTCATTTTCAATGCGCTTTAAACACATATCACTCTTTATTCCTTGGATATTAATAACTACTGTTTTTATTATAGATTTTACTTTAGCTTCAAATCCTAGATCTTCTATAGCAGAACAAAGCGATTGTATATTTGTAACTTGTTTATTGTAATGAATTGTTGCTTCTTCAGCTTTTAAATCCACTTTGATGCTATTCAGACCAGGATGATTAGCCATCATTAATTCTATACTTTTCACACAAGACATGCATGTCATACCAATAATAGAGAGCTTGATGGAATCTGACATTCTTTTTCAATTCATATTTCAATTAAAGTATAGCAATGACTAAATATAAGGATATATTATGAACAAAAATAAGAACAATATATATATATATTTTATATATATATATATATATATATATATATATATATATATATATATATATATATATATATATATATATATATATATATATATATATACATATACGGTTATTCTAATAAAATAATCTGGGCAGCAATACTGCGCTGTTCACTATACAGTGTTGGCACCTGCCGTAAGGAAATTTTGCAGAAACATTGCCAAATTTATGCTTTTTTTTCTTCAAAAAAACAGCAACAATATTTGCCTAATTATATATATATATATATATATATATATATATATATATATATATATATATATATATATATATATATATATATATATATATATATATATATATACATGTATATATATATATATATATATATATATATAAACTTATATATATATATATATATATATATATATATATATATATATATATATATATATATATATGTTATTTATATATATATATATATATATATATATACATATATGTATATATACAATATTTTATATGTTATATATATATATATATATATATATATATATAGATATATATATATATATATATATATATATATAAATATATATATATATATATATATATATATATATATATATATATATATATATATATATATATATATATATATATATATACAGTAAAATGATAATAAAAATTATAATAATGACAAATGATACAGATGTCGATTTCTTTACAGCTATGCAAACAAATAAAATAAACCTTTTAAAACTACTGTAAAATACCTAAAAATATCCGTATTAGAATACTATTGCAAGAATGCATATGTATATATTTTTTTAAATTGATGTACGTGGGCAAAATTTAAAATACTTTTACAATGAAATCTAGAATTCTATAGTAAATAATCTTTTGTAGGCTTTAATTTTTAACATGGTTTAATTAAATTTATAGCTTTCAACGAACCAAATTTATATTTCAACGGAAAATTTATATGATGAAATAAAAGATGATGAAAGAAAATAAGATGAAAATAAATAGAATCAAAATAACAATTCAGTACATCTTTTGAAGTTTAAACTCAAATAAAAAATTAAATAAATTATTATGATAACCAATTACATAATATTCTATAAAAATATATGGTATAGTCTTTTAGATTTGGCGGAAATTGTACGCGTGCTTAACATCACGAAATTAAATCATTAAATAAACAAATAATAAATCAAAACAATTAACAACTATTAAAAAAAGTCATTAATCAAAACAATCGAAATGCAAAAATATAATTTTGGTTACAAAAGTATTGCATAAATGGTATTTGGTATAAAAGTGGTAAATTAAAGGTGGCTCCGACTAATCATGTCAAAGCAGTAACCAAATTGATCATTTTTGTATAGTGCTAACACCATTGAAAAAAGTAAACATTTGAGAAATTGAGCATCGTTTTTCTATAAATAGAAATAACTAATTATAAGGCTAAGTATTTTTTTAATCGATATAGCGTTGCTATTGGAAATTAAGATGATTACAATTTTCCTTATCAACAATAATTTGTTCAGTGAAACCTTCAATAAACCTTTTTCAATGAATAAAAAATCGAAAAGCTAAAATGACTTAATTACAAAAAAAAAAAAAAAAGGAAATCTTTTTTTATCAATTCCTTGAGGAATAAAAAAAGTTTTTTAATTCAAAGCAATTCTATTCCATTTCTTATGGTTACGGAGCTGCGACAGATCAAATGTTTGTTTGCTTCATCAAAATGGCCATTTTGAATAGTTTTGTGAATATGTTCAAATGATTTCTTTTGTTGAAGCAAATCAAACTTTGCCAACTCATTAATTCAAACCGAGTTGCATGCTGCTTGTTTTGGGTTTTTATCAATCTTAAAGATTTTAGAAAACGAGCCACACGCCTAAAAACAAAAATGTTTTTCGTTGATAATTAAAAACTTCTTTGTTTTTTGTTTCGTTTGTTTGTTTAATTTTCTTTTATTCTCATTTGTTTTAATTTTATAAGCATTAAATCTGGTACTTGTTTTTTTTTTTTTTAAATTAGTTAAACGAAATTAAAGCAATTAATGTTAACAACAAGCGTAACGTTATAGTTGATGTAAATATCAAGGATTTTTTTATTTTATGATTAAGTTTTTAAATTTTTTAGACTTTTTCATACTGTAATCAATATGGATACGCAATGAGTAATACAATTTCAGACTTTAAACAACCTGGACACGTGACCCAGTGGTCACAGATCTGAAAATGACGTCTTTTGAACGTTCAAAAGACGTCCAAAAAATTTGAAAGACCTTCAAAAGACGTTTGAAAGACGTATTTTTTACATCTTGTCCCCTCTGGGTATGAGTAATACGAAATTATAATTTTTAGAAAATTATCTTACTGTTTGCGGCAGCATTTTTTTCATTTTTCTATGTAAATATTTTGATTCTTTTTTTATATGTCTGTGCTTTTAAAAAAAACTCAGTGGGAACCACTTCAACACTCTGCTGGATCTCTTCAACTTTTGGCTGCAGATTACTAGATAAATTACTAGATAACGACACTGTACAAAACCATACAATATTTGAAAATAAAGTACAAAGTTTGAAAAACAAATCAATCATTGACAAAACATACAATGTTCGACAATAAATCAATCATACAATGTTTGACAATAAAGTTATTAATTGACTTACAGAAATAAATTCTACTTAATCCAACAAATAATGCTAAATCCAACAAAACTAGCAATATTGATTTAAAGAAGAAAAAAATAGATCGAAAAGGGATTGCATAATGCTCTCATAACTATATAACTTTAATACTTCACTAAAACAGCTAAACAAATAGTTATGCCTCCTACAGTACACTTCTAATGCATTGTTCAAATGTTTCTAACCAATTAAAAAAAAAAGTTAGCAAAACTTTGGGATTATATTGTTGATTCAATATTGTTAAAAAAAAAAGGCTCGTTTTTCTAACATTATGAAATTTGGTTTCATTCAAATAAACCATATTTTAACTTTTAAAATCCAAAAACGCCATAAAAAAAACTTAACAATCAGCAAAAATTGCAATAAAATACAGTACAAATGTTCGTGAAATGATTCGATGACAACTTCATATATTAATGAATTAAAAAAAGTTTATTAATAAACGTGAAAGCTTGTAAAGATAAAAACAATCAATATTATTATTTCTTTTTTTATTTTTACATTTTTTGATTTTGCTTGATTTTTACTTATTGATCAATGTCGTAAACCAAAAATATTTTTTATTGCGCGTGAGTGTATACCTACTCCATTGTAGGATAATTGAACATTAATATAAATCTACTACGTCTACGCAAAATTTTTTCCTCCAGTGGTTACAATCGTTACACGATTTAACATTGAAACAAATGAAAAGAATGTATTTTTTTTAATGGATTATTAAGTAAAACAATAATGGTGGTGATAAAATTATGGTATAAAAATATAGCAAATTTAATGTAAAAAATTAGCAATTTTATTTAGTTTGTTAGTTGAAAAAATATACACTTTTTGTTTGTAAAGAAGGTGGTGCTATACCCTATCTGGCCCCTTGTATATTTAGATGTCTTAATTCAAATTTTGTTTAACTTACCACATAGTAATTAATTTTTTTCAAGTTGGGCCACACGTCTCTTTAAGAAAAAATATATCACTAGTGTATGAAAAATCCTTTGTAACGCAATTTTGATATGCTATAATTATTTTACTCATTTTAATAATGATAAAAATGTTAACAAAAATAAACCAAGATGCTAGGGTGCATTAACCCATAATCGTTACATCCACCTCAAACTCTTATACTAATACTTATTGGTAGTTTGTAAAACTATTACAACTTTTTGTGAATAAAAAGTTACTAAATTCTTAAATTTAATATTTTTCTGAATAATCTATTCAATATTTAAAAATTTAATTTTATTTAAATGCATTCTACATTAAGCGATACTTTAAATTCAATTGTAAATATATGGTAGAATATTCAGTTAGTGGCTATATCTTTTGCGTCTTTGTAAATTGGGATGTTCTTTAAAATCCATCTCAAAAACTTGTAGCAATGTTTTTGCAATATTTCGCAACTTTTTCAGTGATGAACTTATGGAATAGTTGAAGAAAACCAAATGTGTACCAGGAAACAATCCTAGAAAAATCAGTGCGAGTTGTGGTTAAAGTAGCAGAAGCTTTGGCTTGCCAAAAACTTTTCTAAACCGAATCTGTAGAAAAGTAATAGAAGTTTGCAAAAAGTAGTTCTTTAAAGTTGCAAATTTTGCTAAAATTTGTTTTAAAAAATATCTAATAAAATTATCATTATATGTAAAATGTGTTTTTATCTTTGAACAAATACAAATCATAAAAAGAAACATTACAAGAAAAACTGAAGAAGAAAAAATGTCAAGTTGATTTACATTTAGTGCGTTCATTTTTCTTAACTAGAGGATTTGTATACGTAAATTGTTTACTAAAATTTATTAAACGTCCTATATGCTTGTGATGACGATAAAGAGGTTAAGTTTGCTTTAATTGGTCCTACCCCGTGCAATACTTGCATAGTAAATAGTACAATGAAAAAAGAAGCGTTACTTTTTTTTTCATTGCATTATTAGAAGAATAAGAAGGATATATGCATAGTTCTTTAAAGTTGCAAAGTTCTTTAAAGTTCTTTAAAGTGCATATAGGGATGGCAATCCCGGGATCCCGAAATCCCGGGATTTTGAACAAATTGTTCATTCCGAAATCCCGGGATTAGTCTCCTAAATTTCCCGGGATTTCGGAATCGTCAAAAAAAAAAAAAAAAGTTAATAAAGTTTGAGCTTATAATTGTAAGTATTTTGTACATCGTCTTTGGTATTCTCTTTGCAATGTTTTCCTTTTAAAACGCTCTCTTTCTATATTTTATTAAAAACGAAAACTCAAAATATTATTGCTTGTCTGCAAAAATACAATCAAACATAATTTGAATTTTCTGCTTTCAAATTTGTGCGGAATTTTAATTCCATTTTTATAACCATTCATTTTAATTCCATTCGTGTGCGTGATTTAAATTCCATTTTTATATCCATTAATTTTGATTTCAAATGTGTGCGTGATTTACTAAGTTTTTTTAACGTCAGTTTAATTAATAAAGTTATCAAAATACAGTAGGTTTATTAATATACAAAATTTTCTTAGCGTCCGTTTAATTAATGAAGTTATCAAAATACAAAAAGTTTATTAAATAAACTATATTTATAGTTATTCAAAGAAGAAATTGGATTTACATAAACTCAATTAGAATGATAAGTCTGATAAAGAATATGTAAGTTGAAATAATAGATATCTGCTATTTCAACTTTCATATACTTTATCAGACTTATCATATAAATAGAGCCGGCGCGAGTAGGTGTCGACTTTTGCCGACTAAATAAAAAAAAAAGGTCCTCGTTTTCCAAAACTTGCCGACTGTCATGACGACTGTCTAACCTATATCGAAAGGGTCGACATTTGCCGACTAACTAGTCTAAAACCACACCCCCTATCGCGCCGGCCTTGCATATAAATATAAACATTATAAAAAACAATTAGTATATTTTAACAATTTATATATATAAATTGTTAAAATATACTAATTGTTTTTTTAATTAAAACTTATGTAAAGATCATGACAAACTACACAGAATTCAACAAATCCCATATGGAACCATTACCTAAAAGGAACAGATGAAACAGCCATGTGTAAGGTAAGTACATGCAAAAAAGTATTGAAAATCACTGGTGGTTCAACAAAAGATCTACATTCTCATTTACTGTCCATACATAAACTTAAAGTAACGTCACAATCTCAAGCATCAAGTTCATTCGCGACAACTACGACTTGAAAAGAATTAGAAGAACCTCAAAATAAAAAACCGAAAATCGCCAACTATTTTTCAACAACATCAAAAAATCAAGAAAGTCTCTCTGAAGTTTATGCACGTATGGCAGCAAAAGATGGAATATCATTTAGTACAGTTTGTAATTCTATTGATATACGAGCTGGGTTAGTTGCTCGTGGCTATAAAAATTTCCCAAAATCACGTAATACTATTAGAAAAATGGTTTTAGACTATTACGAGCAGATTAAAAAATAAGTTATAAAGGAAATAATCAATCAAATATCAAGAGGCTCTAAATTTTCCTTAACGCTCGATGAGTGGACTTCTTTTGGAAACTGCAGATATATGAATGTGAACGTACACGAGTTGAAAAAATATTGGAATTTAGGTTTGATTCGCATTTTAAGGTCTATGCCAGCGGAAAAGTGCGTTTCACTTCTAATTGAAAGGCTTTGCAACTTTAAAATAAAACTTGAGGACGATGTCATAGTCATTACAACTGATGGTGCAAGCGTTATGAAGAAACTTGGAAAAGTTCTTCATAACGCTTATGAAGAACTTTTCTTAAATAGATCAACAACTAAGCTTTGCCCACGCTCTACAGCTGGCAGTTATATCAGTTCTTTATAAAAATGACTCCAGTCCCTTGGAAGTTGATGAAAGTATAGATGATGAGAACGCTACCTTTGCAAAAATATGATGATTATAATAGCGATTACGTTTCTGAAGAGGAAGATAACATTTGAGATATAAATGATTCATTGTTTATTAATGAAACATCTGAAGTTAAAATTAAGCACCAAATTATTGGACCCGTTATAACTAAAATCAGGAAAATTGTAAAAATGTTTAAAAAATCTCCAAGCAAAAATGAAAATTATTTACAAAAGTACGTAAAAATAGAGTTTGGAAATGTCACTCATTTAATCATGGATTGCAAAATCCGATGGAGCAGCTTGTTACTTATGCTAGGCCGATTTGAGAAATTGAAATATTGTATTAAAAAGGCATTTCTAGATGTAGAATTGGATTCCAACATTGATGATTTAATTAAGATGAACGAAAATGAATACAAAATAATATCTGTACTTTTGACTCCTGTTAAAGCAACTGTGGAAGCACTTTGTCAACGAGACTCAACTTTTATTTCGGCTGATATTGCATTAGAGTTCATGTTGACAAAAATAAAACAGTAACAATCTAAAATTGGAAAACAATTATATGATGCTTTGAGTCACCGAATTAAAGAGAGGAGAACACCGTTAAGCAGCTTAGTTTATTATCTTCATAATGACCAGTTTACTTCATCAAAATCACCTTCTTTAGGGTGGGGGGTGTAACACCCTTACCCCCGTAAAATTACCTCTGATAGTATTTCACAAAATAGAAACTTTTTTTTAGAAATCAGATGAAAAAGGTTTGTTTAATATTAAGTGGTCGTTAATATATATATAAGAAAAAGAAAAGGTCCAAGATTACACCCTTGTGGAACACAGTTATTTTTAACAGACTCATTGGTAAAAAAAACTCCAATCGAAATAAGTTATTTGCGATTACTTAAATAACTGTTTTAGAATATTTTAAACTTTTCAAAAAGAGTTTAATGGTCTATAGTATCGAAGGCTTTTGAAAAGGTATATTTGGATTTTTTAATTGACTCGGTAATACTATGTGTTAACAGGAAAATTGCACAATCTGTAGAGATATTTTTGAGAATCTATACAGGTTGTTATACAACAAAATATTGTCAGTAAGATAAATGTAAAACCTGTTACATATATTTGTTTCTAGAATTTATTTTTATTCTGGAAGAACAGAGATCGGCCAATAATTATTGATTTATATCATAAGTTGCTCCCGAAATGATGTTAAATGTGCTTCTTTGAAAATGCTTTTTGAATTTATTTATTTTTCAGTTTTGGTTCAATATTTATAGGAAAAAAAAACTTTGTTATCATATTATAAATTACCGAAGCCATCGGTAATTCTAGTTGGCTTTTTTATTTAGGGAAACGCTCCATTTTTGAATAAACCGTTATAAAAAATATGGTAATTTACGTGGCAATCAAAGGAATTTAAATTAAAATTACCTATTAAATATATTAATTTGTTTTTGTTGTCAACTTTTTTTTCATAATAATTGTATTTAAATAAGTATTAAGATTCTATGACGTCAAAAAGTGGGCAACAACTTTAAAATATAATTTATTTTATTTTGGTTAAAATTTCAGTTGTCAAAATCTCTTTATTTTCATCAGAAATACCCATTTCAAGCCTCGTATTAAATTGAAAACTTTCTTTTATTTAAAAAAGAACACCACCACTTCGCTTTATTGCTTTACGTGCTAATGAAATTATTTTAAAATCTTCTCATAGAATTTGTGCTGTCAGCATTACTCTATACTTTCTTTTTAACTTACTTCTTGATTTTACTTTATTTTATTTCAGTTTTTCTCAAAACTCACTTATTCTTGGTCAAAGTGGGTGATTAATGATGCTTTTTGGTAGCTGAACTTGTTTTCTTCTGACCTTAATATCTGGCCTCCATATATCCGGCAAATAGCAGAATGAGGACAAACCTTATTTTAAAATCTGGCAAAAGGGTATTTGAATTAGAATCCTTTTCATCAGAATCGCACCATGTTTCAGTTACACAAGTTAAAATTAAAATGTTCAGAGTGTCTTTTATATTTATACAAAACATAAAAATTTCTTTTAAGCTTATTATATTAACGCGCATATCATTTAAACGGTCACGCTCTAGGAGTTTCCTTTATTTGATTGGCATAAAAATAAGCGCAACTACTATTTAAAACACCTGCTGCGCTAAAATAAATCAGATCTCTCATCAAAAGAAAGCTACTTGTTTGAATAAAATTAAAATAGGTCAGATCAAAATTATTTAGAACTGAATCCATTTTAATAGTGCTTAGAAAAGTTTCTTATAACTTTCATTCATCCATATACTGTATGTAAAGCAGCCGTATTCATGTAAGGAAATAAGTGTCAACGCTACATCGGACCAACATGTTTTATATCGGTTATAAAAAAGATTTGGCCCAACTTAAGAAAAAAAATCTTGCAAACGAGTAATCACAATGAGTTTTTAAACTTAGCTAATAAAAAACTTTTAAGTTTAAACCAGTTCCGTCGTTCAATATAAATCAGACATTGTAGGTCTTTAGATTATCCCATAGGAATCCGAGGTGTTTTAGTTTTTGAGGTCTATGGTAGAAACGTTAATTTGAATTGTGTTATTTGTAACTGAACTCTTACCGGAGATAATAGACTCGGTGTTTTTAGTGTTTAGTCTAATATGAAATTTTTTACGTTGTGTTTGAACTTTGTTAACCAGTTCTTGTTGCCCAGAAAGGGTAAGATTTTTTAGTGGGTCCATAAAAACATTTTGAGCGTTTCATTGGAGTTTTGCTCATCGTTTATTTATTGGATCATAAGCGGCAGCAGCTATAAATGAGCAGCCGATAACTTTACGACGTTGTAATAGTGTATAGTCATCGGCTTGCCACTTTTGGCGACTGTCTCTAATGGTCCAAATAGTAACCAATGAGAAAAACTACAATGGACCGCTCAAAACGTTGATATAGGTCCACTGAAACTCCGCTTTAGAATGTTTGCTGGGTACTTTACATTGAACATCATATTTACAATAGTCTGTTTGGACTTTAAAACAATTATTCTACTAGAAATGATATTATTAAATTTTTAAGCAAAATATATATCTTTTGATAGTGATGAAATGGTATTAGGAGTAATTATTGAGCTTTCCAAAACTATTGACACATCTTGGCATTCTAATCTGACCAGTTGGCAGTTGGCAAAATCTTCAAGTAGATACAAAAGATACATCTCTAACAGATAACAATATTTTATAATAAAAAAAGTCAAGAGCCCTCGATATCATTTACTCAGTTCCTCAGGATTCAACCTTAGATCCATTATTTTTTTTTATTTATATTAACAATATGCATAAAGCTTTCAAAAAAAATATCAACAAGAATGTACACTAACAATAAAAATTTATTTTTTAAAATCATTTTGATGCAAAGACTGTGCTTGAAACTATGAATATTGAACTATATCCTCTGGGTTATAGAAAATAAATTATCTATAAATTGTAAAAAAAAAAAAAAAAAACTACTTTTATTCTTTTTCATAAAAACAAAAAATCTTTCAGCTGCATAAACTGCTCATTAATGAAAAATGAAATAATACGCAAATAAAATACTTAATTTTTGGCTATACTGTTTAATTTAAATCTATCATGGAGAAGCCATGTTGGTCTTATTGAAACAAAAATTCTCTATTTTAGGCGTTTTGTATAAATCTTTTCTGTAATAAAATCTTATCTAGAAAATAAACCACAAAAAAATGCTTTACTTTAGTTTGGTACATAGTTAGTTTTTGTACGTAAATAGTAAACCTGGTCCTAGTTATGGAAATCATGAAAAGCTTAATTCTTTACAGATACTACCTATGTATATGTATAAAAAGAACTTACTACCAAACGTTTTATCAAATATTTTTTTGGTATCATTTTCTGAAAAATATAATTTGCGTTCTAATGCCAATTACAACTACCACTTAGAAAAAATAAAATTTCAGCAGACAAATTTTTTATTGCCCATCATCTTTGAATCACTTCCAAAATAAAAGTATTAAAGATTTAAAAATTATTTAATACTTTAAACGGCCTAACTAAATTAACTAAATTGCTTCTTTCTAATTCCAGATATTTTATAGTTTATATATTTTAAAAATGATACAACGTATTTGTATTTAAATTTTTAAATTTATTTTTAGTTTTTTTAGTTTAACTTTTGTTTTGTCTTTTTTTTAATCTTTTTGTTTTCATTTTTTACACCAATTAAAAATAGGCTTTGTATTATCCAACTTTTTTGTTTTTGTTTTACCGGGTTTTGCATCCATTTAAAACATATATGTAATCCATTTAAAACTACCATGATATTGATTTAAAACAATTAAGATGTTCAATTAAAATATCCACGATGATCAATTAAAAAAATCATAATTTCTTATTTAGCATTCAACGTTCATAATTTCTCACTAGCATTCAACATCCTATATTATTAAAAAAAATAGATTTTATTTTAATATCTATTTAAAAAAAAATGTTTATTCTCCAATTAATATTGAGGTATGTCATCTGGCCTAAGATACATTCCGAAAAAGCTTTTGAAGTGTGAGTAATAGTTTGATTAATTAACATTAGGAACATGCCTCGCGCATTTTTGTAATTGGTTCATTTCTTCCAACTGGGGCCGTCCCAGCTAGCACACATACGTTGTTAAAACATTAGAACAATGTTGCGCGTTTCATTGGCCCACATTCAGCTGCCAACGTTGTTTTTACATCATTATGATTACAAATGCGACGTCGCCAACAACTAAAAACCAATGTCGAAAAAATGTTTATCTAAAGTCAGAAAATAGCTAAGTTTTCTACCTTGATTCAACGTTTTATTTTATACGTTGGCCCAACGTTGTATTTACGACTCAACGTTAAACTTTAATTGGCAAAACGTTGTATTCAATAGTATTCGGAATGAAATTTATATATATGTGTGTGTGTGTGTGTGTGTGTGTGTGTGTGTGTGTGTGTGTGTGTGTATATATAAATATATATATCGTCGATGACCAATCATGTATTAATTTTCTCTATACGATCTATTTGCATACATTGGATCTTTCTTACATACATTGGATCTTTCTTTTTACGATCTATTTACATACATTGGATCAACTTTGATTTATATACATTGAATCAACGTTAAAATATATACATTGAATCAACGTTGAAATATATACATTAGATCAACGTTGGGTTTAGATCGTAAAAATAATCAACATTTTGCGATGTTTTTACATACATTGGAAAAACGTTGATTTATATACATTAAATCAATGTCGAAATATATACATTAGATCAACATTGGGTTTATATCGTAAAAACAATCAACTTTTTGCGATGTTTTTACATACATTGGACCAAAGTAAATTTGCTAGATGTTTCTAGTTTTGTCGGTAATAATTTTATCATTAACCAAATGACATTGGATCAACGTTGGTTTTGCATTGGAAAAAAGAGCCGACGTTCGCGATGGTTTTACATACGTTGGCCCAATGAAGGTGTGCTAGCTGGGGTATTTCTTTGCACATTATTCTTAAGATAAGAAAAAATCTTTTCACACGGATTTAAGAATGGTAAATAAGGTAGTAAATACTTTATTTTAATGTTCTGAGTTCTAATCTAAATATTATGATAAGCTGACATTATCCATCACCAGGTTGATTTGTTCCTCTATCATTAAAACTCGTTCAACTTCAACAATATGTTTTTTTAAAATCAAAAATCCCAACCTTATCATTTAAAGATAATAATCAACTGATTATGATCTTTAAATACTAAAGTTAACCTTATGATTTAAAAATCATATTAAAATAATTATTTAACTTATAAATCTAAAAGAAAAAAAATTACTTTTGTGCAGTTTTGATGTTATTCTACCCCACCGTGCTTCTTTTGATCGTTTCACGCTGACCAAAAAAAATATTATTTTTGGTTTCAAAAAGGTCTAGAACGTTCAGGACGCAAACTAAACGTACATTGTACGTTTTTTGTACGTCCGGTTCCCGCTGGGTATTGATAGCCAATATTATCGAAACGTTACGCTGCCTAGGGCAAATAATTGGGTTTGGTATGACTTCTCTGCTTGCACATGAATGACTGCGAAACATGCTTAAATTAAATCGACTTTCATAAATAAACACAACGGTACCGAAGAATAAGCGAGATTGAAGTATAGCTCATATATTTAAATTAAAGGTTTTTGAAGGTCTCTCTTTTCATAAATTGGTCGAGTAATTTTATATGTGTATCCAAGATTAGTCACCAGTTTCCATACAGTTATAATAGATACATTCACATTTAAAGCATTTTTAAATTTAATTATAGTTATCGTTGTATTACCGTTTACAAGTTTTTCAATTCTTCTTCTAATCACTTCATTAATAATAACGCGATGAGCGCTACCTCTAGAACCAGGAAATGATGAATTCGTTCAACCGTACCTTCGTAAAATTGATTGTGTTGTGTTTTGATTAATTCCTATTTACAACGAAGCTTCATGATAAGTTTTTCCTTGATCAACAACTACTTACTGATTATAACAGCATATACATCTTATAAAGAAAGTTTTAACTTATTAAACTTGTTTTTTTTTGATAGTTTAGTTAAGTTAGATTGGTACGAAGAGGAAACACGAGGCAGAAACCATCACCTTTTTGAATGCGGCTTAGTAGGTGTTGCTTCAAATATTTTTACGTATTTTACGACAAATAAATCTCTTATTATTTTCGAATTTTGACTCATCGTTAAAGATAATCATTTCCGATTGTTCCACTGAATAATTCAAACGCTCTTTGCACCATTTTTTTTGTCTTTGATTGGTTAACGTCAACAAAGGCTTTCCTACACCAAGAAGCAAATTTAGTTCTTTTTTGTGTAAAAACTTAATTATTGTCGTTCGACTAACTGCTTTGTCTACCAACAAACTATTTCTTCATTTAAAGCTGATACTCCTGGTTTTGTGTTGCGTCTGCTTAGCGTGTAAAGTATGTTTTCATTGCGTGCTGTCAGTTTTTTCGGAAGCCGTATACGAGGTTTATCATTGACACTACCAGTTGATAAGTAATTTTTTACTATTGTACAAACACTGAATTCAAAAATACTTATCATTTTCATTTTATGCATTCCATTAACTTGCCATTTTGTTTTCGAAATAGCTCTTTTATACATGAAGATATGATATTTTGATAAAGTTCGATCAGTTGAAAATTGCTGAATTTTGAATCAAATCGTATTTACGGTTTTTATTCGAAATAAAATTAGAATAAGGATCCAAATAAAATATCCAAACGCTAATAGGCTGTTGAGTGATAAAAATGCAAAAAACTTCAATAAAAAATCTCTCAATAAACGAGTGTTACGCGTTTTCTTATTAAAGTGCGTTTAAAATTTATTTCAAAAAGGAGTTAATTGCTACATTAATTTTCTCATCACCCTCCTTCATCACCTTCTATAAAATGCCCTTAAATTTTTTTTTTCTAAATAATAAATTATAACCATAGTATAAATAAACATAAAAATACAGAGTACATCTCATCAACTTATCAGGTTATCTTTCTTACAAGTATTATATACGTTAAAAAAACAAGTACGTTTAAACTTTCCGTACAAGGTGTATATTATAGAAATAAAAAAAGTTTAGATCAAGGTGTTTATGTTTGTGTTGTTATCTTTTTTTTATTTTGTTTTTAGCAAAATTAAAAGGTAATAAAATAACAAATAAAAATAATAAGTAAATACATTCAAATGACTGATTCCACAAGAGATTTTATTTCAAATGATCAGCTTCTAGATCAAGATTGCGAAGCTTCTAGAAAGAAACAAATATTTCCCTGGGTTGCTCATTAAACCGCAGCTTCACAGATTATATGCGTATAACTCATCAATTTTATAAGGTTTGATGAATGAAAAAACCATTTTGCCTTGGTCATCATTTTCTATAGAATAGGGCTTCATCGGATTTCCAAATAATTTATACTTGTAAAACTATTTTAAAAATATTAAATGAACAAAACATTTACTTGGCCGTTGTGCGCCTTCACTCAACCTGCACCCGGGTAAAAAATACCCAGTGACCTAACCCTCGTAACGGTTTTGACTTGCAGTACCTGTTTTTTAAGTCACATCATATGCAGTACTTTGTTGAGAGTCACATCAATTGCGGTACCTATTTTGTTAGTCACATCACTTGCGGTACCAGACTATTTCCATAAATCAGTGATGTATCATGCGGAAAGATTTTTTCTAATAGAAGTTTTTCTCTTAAATTGTTTTTTTTTACTCTAAAGCAATCCTGAAATTTTAAATTAAAATAAATTTAAATTAATTTATCTTTTAAATAAAACTTATATTTACAATACAATCAGCAAAAAAATCTAAATAACTTAGCCAGAAGTAAAATTTCGAAAAAAATTTCATTTGAAAAATGTTCATAAAAAAAGCATTATTTTTTTGAGTTGCGTCTCTGAACTCATATTTTTTGTCTTGTGTCAGTGTTAAGATAACAAAATTATATTTAATTTAAATTTAAATACAATTTTATTCACTGAAAATTTTTAAAACTATACATTAAATTTCTGTGCAACGCTGCAAAGTAGTTTTAGAAAAAAATTGAAATGTTTTTCAAACATGACCATTTCAGCCATAATGCTTTTGTTTTTAAACTGAAAAGTGGCATTTTCAATGACCATGTGTGGTTCGAATAATATGTACAGACGTCTTATAGACTTAACAAGTCCATACAGTAGTTTGTTTTATCTGGTTTAGGTGATCATTATTTTTATATAACCACTATTATTGTTGAAGAAGTTTCGGTGACTTTACCAACTAAATGTTGACTTTATTGGGGGTAACCAACAACTAAAAGGTAGCTTTTAGCACTTAGAATGGTGTAATTAACAACTACATAAATAGTTTTTATTGGTACAAAAAGTTATGTTTATATTTGAAGCTTCTATACTTATCTATATTTGAAGCTTCTATACTTATCTATATTTGAAGCTTCTATACTTATCTATATTTGAAGCTTCTATACTTATCTATGTTTGAAGCTTCTATACTTATCTATATTTAAACTTATGATGCTTATGACATACAAATCTTTTATCGTCAAGTTTTTTATTTTTTACCCACAATTGCGGGTAGATCAATAACTTTTTAAGATTTGTTTTACTTTAACTTTAACACTGGTATCAATTTGTTGACAATATCAATGATGTAAACTCCAACGTAGATAAAAAGTTTAATTTTAAAACTGGAAATTTTTGTAAATTTATTTCTCTTATATATATCCTCCTTAAAAAAATATAAGAATTTTGAGTTTTTCCAGAACCAAAAAAAAAAAGGACTTTTGTTACTGATCTATATTACATCGATAAACGAATGAAACAAGAACTTGAAAAGTAAAATTAAAACCAAAACTTGACAAATAACATCGAAACCAAAACAAGAAAAATGATATCGAAATCAAAACGAGAAAAATAACATCTAGCTAAATGAGAAAACATAATATTCATTATTTCTAATGTTTCATGTAAATAATTATAACAAACAGCAGAAAAAGTCATGCCTCTTCGTTATCTTCAATATCTTTTCGTTAAAGAAAGTGATTATTTTTTTGAGTAACAAATTTGAAGAAAGTTTTCAACGTTTGCACCGTAATTTTTCTTAACAACGTAACCTTTATGCTAAGATGGATTCCACCATATGTTATCATAAATAACGGTTTTTAAACTAATGTAACTGCTTTTTTTGGTAAAGATTAGTAGAAGTCTGAGAAAAAGTCTTAAAGTAAAGTGTGTGGATTAAACAAAGTCGTAAAGAATATTTTTTGTTGATGTAAAATGAGTTTTGTTAAATGAGGGTCAAGTACATTACCAAAATATTTATAAAAAAATCATGAACACTTTCCTAATATAAAAAAGTTATCTTCATCCTCCCGGTAAAAAAATATTTTTTGATATTTTTAAAATTAGAAAATGATTTATAAATGGTTTTCTATTGCAGGGTTTTAAAGTATATTCTAGGGATGTTTCAAATTATGGCATTATCTAAAAAAAATTTAATTGAGTCTTGCGAAAAGTATTTTGTGAGGAAGTACTCTCTTAATTTTTTTTGAACACTTTATTGCTCAACAAAGAAATACTTTCATTAAACTTGTATTTACTTGAGACAAATAATTTTCAAGGTAAATTTAAACCTACGCACAGTAAGCATAAACAGGATCTGTCAGACCGGTTTCCTCAAATTGTGTTTTTGAAGTCTCAGGGAAAATAAGTTAACTTATTTGTTTAACTCATTTATTTATTACTAGTTTTTCGTAGAATACTATGAAATAGTTACATTATAAGTTTAAGGTTTCAATTTTCTATTTGCTTCTACTTAAAAGTATACCAAATATAAATACAGACAAATGTTGATTTTTGAAATTAACTCTTTGAATACATCTTTTTTTTTTTTTTTATTCCAGATAAAAAGAATTCAACTACTAAAAAGTACATTGTGAAAAATTTAATTTCACACTAATACTATTTTAATAGCAGTTTAAACATTAAATATAACTATTAATCATCAAAGATGGCTGGCTACGCTTGTTCAAGTTTTTTTCACAATGACAGAGGCTAAGAAGAGTAAATATTTTTTAAATTTTTTTTAATTTTCTTTTTCTTTTTAGTTAATCATTAAAATGACATCGCTGCATAGCAACTCACTCTGCTCAAGTAAAATAAAAAAATTTTTAAAAAAAAATCTCCTGGTTCTTTTAATAATTTTTTCCGCTTTTACTGGAGTTCTTGTCGGTGTATACATCAACGGCCCGATACAAAAGCTCAAACAACCAGATCAATACACAGCTTTGATTATATTGGGATTTCCGGGGGAGATCCTAATTCGAACTTTGAAGATGATAATACTCCCCCTAATAACATGTAGTCTTATAGTTGGTCTTTCAACCCTAGACAATAGAGTGTCTGGAAAAATTGGTGGAAGAGCAGTTGTCTACTATTTATCTACAACCGTCCTAGCAGCGTTATTAGGAGTAGCTCTAGTTGCAGTTATTAAACCGGGAAAAGGAATGGCGCATCCAGAAATTAAAACACAGCAAGATCTTGTTCGCCCGTTGGATTCATTTATGGATCTTATTAGGTAAAAGTTTACAATGATAGTAGTAGTTAGCTTCTACTAACTATTTTATAACTATTTGTAAGTTTATTTAAAAAATTTTAGTTGATATTTTTGATCTATTTTTTTTACAACATTATTTAAATATTCAAAATAAAATAAAAAAGAATGAAAGTAAAATACCAATGCAACTAATACAAAAAATAAAATATCATTATGATTAATAGTAACAACAACAACAATTATTTATACATTTGTAAATAAATACAGATTTTTAGGCAAAACAAACAGTTAAAAAATGACATTACGTAAACACCAACAGTGAAATCAATTAGAATGAAAAATATGTTGATTATCTACACAATAATATTTAAAAAATAATTGATAATCTTAAATCGTTAATAAAAATAGTAAAAGTAATAATTAGAAAAAAGTTAATATATTTATTATTTATTGTAATCTTTCCTTCTCCTCTTATTTTTTTCTTAATTTTTTCTTAGTTTTTCCTTAACTTTATTTAAAAAATTTTTTTGTTAAAAAAAAAAAAATCTTGCTTAAAAAGCGCTTCTTTATAAACATATGAGTTTGAGTTTATGTATTTCAGAAATCAGTTATATACGCATATAATGCATTTATATATTTTGATGAGAAAGTGCTTCACCATTCACTTCATGCTGAAAGAAAAGACCTATCATTCATATATATTGAATTTAAATTTGCAAACACTATCTTTTAACAAGTTGACTGATTTAGCAATTACGACGTCTAAAGGTAACGTATTCCATACAATGACGATGCGATTAGAGAAGAAATTAAATCTTTCTTTGCAGTTTTTTACCCTTTGACATTCAAGTCGAAGAAAATGTCCACGCAAACTGTATTTGGAAATTGATGGTGCACAGACATGAGGGTTCTCAAAAATGATTTGATCAATAGATTTTAAAAGTTTAAACTGCTGAATCAGATCACCTTAAAATCTCCTTTCTATAAGTCAAGGTGACGAAGTCTTTCTTCATACGGCATGTGCTTTATTACCGTGATTGTTTTAGTGTCTTTATGCTATACTTGCTCTAGAATAGCAATGTCATTTTTCCTTGTGTGGTGACCAAGCCTAGATAGAAATTTCTAAATGAAGTATTATATAGGTTTTGTATAGTATTTTTCACAAAAAGAGTCCACAACTTCTTCTCAACTTCTCTTGACAACTTCTAAATATTTCTTTAGTCTACCAAGTTTACTATTGGCTCTTGCTGCTGCTGATTCGACTTGATTGCTTAATTTAAGATTGTCTGATAGAAATACTCCCAGATCATGTTTGTTTTCAGTGACGTCCAGTTGAATTTTGTTTCCACTTAAGTCAAGTATCAAATAATTTTGAATAGATTCAGAATTGCCACGCCCGACGTACATAACTTTACACTTATCGAAGTTGATAGGCATATTCCATTTATGCGACCAATTTACTAGGTATCTATGTCAATTTGCAAGGTTTTGTCCTCCATAGATTCTAGAGCTGCAAGTATTTTGAAATTATCGGCATAAATCTTTATGTTATGAGTAATATGGTCCTGCAGGTCGTTTATATGTAAGATGAAAGAAGTGGACCAAGCGCAGAGTCCTGTGGCACCCCGCTAGTTACATATCTACATTTAGATTTATGCTTGCCAAAATTTAATATTTCTTTGTATTATCTTAATTAACTTAATATTCTCCTCATTAAAAAATCAAAATAGAAAAAAATCAATATAGAAATATTTAATCATGAATTTTAGACCACTTCTTTAACCTAATGAAAGCTGATGAAATTGGTTAGATTGTGAATTAAGTTGATTGTGGAGACTATATATAACTTGCGTTAAATAGTTTCCAATACACTTTATTTATTTTTCATATTTTTCTTTAAGAATCATCATTTCTCTTATCTCTCCTAATTACTTATCATAATAAAATTTAAATTTAATAAACAAGTTTACTTATACCCTATTCATACCAAACCTGCATATAAATAAACTGTGTCCTAATTGTGTTTTATTCAAACACAATTAATAATAACAACATAGCGAGGTTATTTGATTTAATAACCTTTTTGCGCTTTCTGCTTGGAATTAAAACCACCTCTAAATTTTATGCGTATCAAAAAATAAAAAAACGTGCTAAAATTATTATTGTTAAAACTTTTATTTGACGGTGTGAATGAGGTATAAGATAAACTTATTAATTGTTTTAAAAATTTTTAAATGTTTAAATGGTATTTAAAATTTAAAAGATTTTTTTTCAGTTTTCTTCTCAATGAATATTACTCAAAATACTTTGTTCGGTTAAATTAAAAATTATATGCAAACCATTTTGACGCTTTAAATTTATTCTAAATTATTAAATTAAAAAAATTGGGTATTATATTTTTAAGTTAAAAAACAAAGAAAGAAAAGAAAAAAACGCTTTAATGATGCACTTTGGAAATATTATATAAAAAAGTCTCAAATCTTTGTTATAATTTTAAAACAAATTTTCTGAATGACACGATTTGGTGACACAATACAGATATTGAAATGGGCTCACGTCAAGGCCTCGATGAGACAAGAGGTGTTAAAAAAAAAAATTAAAAAAAAAAAATATATTTTTCTGCTGGATTTAAACGATTGAGATTAGTTTTAAAATCTTTAAATAAATTTTTATTATCTTTAATGATTTTAAAATCTTTAAATATTTAATTTTTATTATCTTAAATGATTTTTTTTTTAAATGCTTCAAAAAACTAATATATTTTTTTGTTTGACATAAAAAAATAATTAAAGATTTGAAAAGCTTTTTTCCGTTGCCGCTGATTACTGATGACTGATTACTCTGTGATTCTTTTTAGAAATATGTTTCCTTCAAATATTTTCAGAGCATGTTTGGAACAAGTAACTTTATGTTATTATACCTATATAATTTTATATCCTTTTCATTGATATTTTTACTATTAGAAATTTAATTTTTTTTTTACCTGCCGTTTAGGATAAAACTTTAATTCAAATTGGTTACGAAGTAACAAAACAAAACATTACATTTGACGCAACCAACTTGACCAATAAAGAAATAAACGAAATGTTATCCAATAATACTATATCCTTACAAATAAACCAAAATGGAAACTCAACTTATACTAAAAATATCGTAAGATCTTACAAAATTGGAAAAGGTCTAGCGTCAAACCCTGCAACAAACTATTTAGGTTTGATTGTATTTTCTATCATCGTCGGAAAAATAGCTAACGGCTTAGGAAAAGAAGCAGAACCATTCATCAAATTTATTTGCGCATTTAACGCAATCATTGCAAAAATGGTTTCCGGAATAATGTGGTAAGAGTTGTTATAGTATTTTTATCTTTTAAACAAAATAAATAATTTTTGCAAACATTTATTTTTGTATTTAACTAAGATTATGGTAAAGAAAGCGTTACATATTGCTACATTATGGGCGGTAAAAACTGGTACATCAAGTAGTTGTTTTATTCATATTTAAAAATTCTATGTTGAATTCGTTTTACTTAATTTTTAAGCGTAAATAACCACTCCTGTAGGGAGACGCAATATTGAGAGTGTTGAAAATAAAATTGAAAGCCGCATCTTTATTATTTTTTACAAACCTTTTTAGTATCACTTTACGATTTTTGCGCGCTGCTTCAGATATTTATTTTGACGCGCTATGTTATCTTCTGTCTGTCAAGATGTTTCTTAAAGTAGATTCTAATCATATTCAATTTTAATTCAAATAAAATTTTTTAGTTTTTTAATTTTTGATCAAAAAAAAAAAAAAATTTGTTTGTTTCTTTTCAAAAAAAAATTAGCTTTTATCTTCTCAAACATCAAAAGTTATGTAAATCCGACGCACAGAATTAAGATCAGTTAGATATAACAAAAATGGCTCAACTAATCCCGCTCTAACATAAAATTTATAGTTGTTTTTCATTTAAAATAATATCAATTTAAAATTCAAGGTGAAATAAAGACTGTAAGGTAATCTAAGTACGATGAAATAAAGGCTTTATGTAATCCAAAAATAATGTTAATGAGTTTATGATTCCTGGTTCCATTTTAAAGCACAGTACACAATTTAAATGATTGAATTGAAGGAATGGAAAAAATGTGTTTACATTGTGATGATTCTCCTCAATACTTTTAATTATAACAGAAAAGCAAACAATATTGTTTACATTATGTAAACTATAAAATCAATATTGTTTACACAACCACCTTGTTGACCACAGCTAACTTCTCTTTTTTAGTTAGAAATTCTTCAGCCATTAACCATTGTGATGGCTTTGAAACGTTTAATAATCTTTGAAAATCTTTGTCTCATAAAAAAGATTTACACTTTATTAACCACTACAAAGATTTCAAAAACACACCAAAAATCAAAAACACACTGATTTCACCGACAGTTTTACTCGAGTTTACATGTGTATATAACACATTTTAAAGTACTGTTTAAAGTTACTGTTTTTTTTTTTATATTATAAACTGAGGGATAAGTTGATGTTTACAAAAATGTTAAGAACAAAATCAAATCAAATAAATTTAATAGATAATACAATAAATAAATTAGAAACAAAAACAAACAAACAAACAACAAATAAACAAACAAACAATAGTGGGGAAAATGTGACTGTGTATAGTAATTATTAGCAATACATATTTTTTTTAATTTACAGGGTAATTTAATTTAGAATCTAAATTAAAATAATTACACTGTTTTTTAGTTTTCAATTGTTTTATCTTATTAATTAAAACAAGATTAAAACACTTAAAACAAGGTAAACCAAAACTAATGTGTATTAAACCTCGTTTTGATTCAGTTTTAAACCGATTTGGAGAAATATTTTTCTCGGAAACAAACTAATCTGCGATTCGGAACTGTATTAAATAAGATTGTGGTTGAACAAAGGAAATGTTAAGTCTTATAAAGCATACTTATGGTGTAAATTTTAAAAAACAAGTTCATGTATAAAACAAATTATGAACATTCCATAATTTGCTTTATACATGAACTGTAAAACAAGATGGATCTTAAGTTTAAAATTATTTAAAGTTCCAAGAATACGGAAACGAAGTTTACAAGGAATAGTTTTACCAGCTTAAAATACGATTCTAACAGCATGTTTTTGTTTGCTATAAGGTTTTCCTACCCTAGTGTTATTAGTACTTGCTCATAAAATGTTGCCGTAAGTTAACTGTGTATAAAAGGAAAATATAAACTTTTAAAGACCCTAAAAGTTTAAAAAAATCTCTTAACTCTATAGACCATGCCAATGTTTTATTAAAGTTCACTCACAAATTATAGAATGTTTGTCTTTTAATATTAGTTTTGTTATTTAGAATATTGTGTTGGCTAACAGGTATTTATTTTGTTTTGTTTAGTTTGTGGAAAAAAAGAAATGTTTACGTATTGTTTTCTGTCGAACTTCTATTCGATTTTTTTTTAGATTGATGTTTGTTTTGCACTTTACACATACTTAAATTAGATAAGAATTAATTATCCAATTGATTTTAGAATTCACAAACTATTTTATTAGTTAAATGATTGCCTTGTTTATGCTTGAAAACATTTTTTATCTACAAATTGGAAACAGATTTCTCATTTCTAAAATAAAGATTTGCTTTTTACAGATTCTTTACTTTAATAACATAATCCCAGTGGGCACAGGAGCACACCAAAATAAGACGTCTTTTGAACGTTCAAAAGACGTCCAAAACGTTCAAAAGATGTCTAAAACATTCAAAAAACGTTAAAAAGACGTCTTTTTTACGTTCTGTGCCCACTGATATAGGATATTTTAACTTTAAGTATCAACATTTAGACAACTTGTTTTAATTTGGGAAAACTATCAGACTACGAATTAAAATAATTGAAATATGGTTAAAAGCATAAGTTGATTAAATTTTGTTTTTTTAGTTTTAGATTTGTTACTATATTTGTTAATAAACTTAATTAAAAGTTTTGTAATTTCACTTCTCTAAACTTATATTTAAATTTTTGTGCCATTTCTAAGGGAAAGCTCTTTTATTTTATATTCTAATAAATTCCTTTAAACTCCTTCAAAAATATTCAAAATTTTTAATTTTGACACAAATGGGAAAAAATTAGCCAGTGCAATTCCTGAGGGCAGTAAATCATTTGAATCCTTTTTGAAAAAATCAGATTTCATAATGGATGAGTCGGAGCTTCTGGTTGATGAATAAGAGTGCGGGTCTAGATGAAATTAACCTTGATGTTGTAAAAGCGGTCTCTGATATTATTGAGAAACCTCTTTTTATAATTTTTAATCTTTCCCTAAGAAACGGCATTTTTCCTGACCAACTAAAACTAGCAAAAATAATTCCAATATACAAAAGCGGCGATGATTCGATAAAACCTAACTATAGACCAATTTCCATACTTTCCTGTTTTTCTAAAATACTAGAGCGTATTATGCACAACAGGCAGTACAATTATCTTGAAAATAAAAACATTCTTTATCATAAACAGTTTCGTTTTCGCAAAAATCATTTCATGGAGTATGCAGTAATTGATCTTGCGAACCAAATTCTAATGGTTTTGAAAATAATAGTTACACACTCGGAATATTTCTAGATCTATCCAAAGCCTTTGATACTGTCAACCACAAGGTTCTTATCAACAAACTATGTAATTACGGAGTGGCTCACTCTAACTTAAAGTGGCTGCAACGTTATTTAGAAAATCGTAAACAAGTAGTATCATTTGATTTAACAAGCTCCCCATTTGAGTCAATAAGTTGTGGAGTTCCACAAGGATCAATACTTGGACCTTTACTGTTTTTTTAATTTATATTAATGATATTTATTTGTCATCAAAAATACTTAATTATATTATTTTTGCTGACGACACTATTATTTTCTATTCTGATTCAAATATAAAAAATATTTTTTATAATGTAAACACTGAACTAAGATATCTCAATGAGTGGTTTTATAGCAAATAAACTTTCATTGAATATTGAAAAAACAAAATATATTTTGTTTGCTAAACCATCTAAATCCGAGAATCTTCCACTTACACTACCAGAACTAACTATTAACAATATTAAAATAAAAAGAGTGTTTTCAATGAAAATACTTGGAATAATTTTTGACGAACATTTAAATTGGAAAAGCCAAATAAAGCTAGTCGAGAACAAAGTCTCAAAGACTTTAGGGATAATGTATAAGACTAAACCTCTTTTGAACAAAATATGTTTAAAAAATTTATATTTTTCGTTTATACATAGTCATATTAACTATTGTAATATTGCCTGGGCAAACAATCACTCGTCTTTCCTAAAAACTATTCACACAAAACAAAAGTAAGTCGATTAGTTTCGGGCATGGATAGATACGAAAGTGCCGAGCCGTTACTCAAGGAAATAAATGCCCTAAATGTATACAAATTAAACATCTACCATAACTTGTTATTTATGTTTAAACTTCAAAACGAATTAATTCCAAAAAATTTTTATAAAAACTTCTCTCTTATTAATCATAAATATAAAACAAGACACTCAATAAATAATTACTACATCCCACTAACATCACTCAAAAAGTCTGACTTCTCAATTACATGTCGGGGACCACGCTTGTGGAACTCGCTTCTTGACGAAAATATAAAAAAAAAAAAAAATCTATTGATATATTTAAAAGAGCTATAAAAAAACACTTACTAAATTTAAACATACGTACATTCTTTCATTTTTTTAATTAAAAAATATTTATATATAAATGTATTTTGCATGTGTACGTATATATGTATATATGTATGTATATATATATATATATATATATATATATATATATATATATATATATATATATATATATATATATATATATATATATATATATATATATATATGTATATGTGTATGTGTATATATGTATATGTGTGTATATATGTATGTATATGTGTGCAGGGGCGGATCTAGGATTTTATATAGGTGTAGCTAAAATTTGTAAAATTACGTCATAATTGCAACTATTTAAGAAGTCGGTTAGTTTACGTCAAAAAGACGTCCGATAATTACGTCATGTAGACGCCGCCAGACAGTTTTTTTATCTGAGCGTCTTTAATTCACTTTTTGCACACATATATTTTTCATTTATTTTTAATGGATTCTAGTAAAATAATTAATGGTAAAATTTTTAATATTTGCCTTGGCTATTCTGTTCGTAATTTAGACATAATGTCTTACTTACTTAACGAAGTGCACCAACTAGAAGGTAAGCCATAGGACTTTGCACTCCATATGTAAGTTGTAACGCTGCCTTAAGTAAGCTCTCCAATTCTGGATTCTTTCCTTTATATTTTTGTTACTAATAGAATAAATGCAACTATTACTGCATTAACAATATGATATCGTGATTTATTCAAAAGATATTTACTTTAGAGCTGCAAACTACTATATATAAAGATATATTAAAAAAAAATAATTTGAACAGTCTCACTATCTATAGAATCCTAAGGAAGCTAATTTATTACATCTTTGTTTTTTATGATTACCGAGCACTCTTTTTATAGCATACTCTAAACGAAATTAACACACATTTAAATTTTTTATTTAGTGGTTTACATTATTTAGTTAAGAACAAATTAATTTAAAATATTTAACATTTTAGATGTCAAGGATTATGAAATGTACACAAAATAGAAAATAAATTCATTTATTAAACATTTATAACAAATAAAAAACAAGATGCTCTAAGAGAAATTTAAACAATGAAAAAAACAAAAAAGTGATTGTAAATATAAGAGATATTCAATTATTTTATTCACATATAAATATAATTATTATTCAAACATAGCCAATTATTTAAGGCTTAAATAGGAACTTTAAACATCTCTCTCCAGAAGCTGAAATTTTTTTGTCAACCCTGTCTTTACCTAGAACCATTTTAATATAAATTGACATTAAAGCTATGTCATTCAATGATTTTTTTAACACTCTACTACTTGACTAAGTTTTTAATCTCTTGGGACCTAGATTTAAGTCTTTAAAGTATTCAAGAATGTTGGGGGGGGGGGGAAATCAGTCATTGTCATGACTTTTGTTTAAAAAATACTAGGTGGGGATTTTGACTGATCTTTCTGAAGAGGCTTCCATAATCCAACTCTGCATGAATAAAGGTTGAATGCAGAGTTGGAATGATAGATATCTAGAAATTCATGAAAGTAGATTTGCAAATCTTAGTTAGTTTTCAGGTAACTTAACATAACAATTGGAACTGCAAAC
>NC_061157.1:18326737-18484237 GCF_022113875.1 Hydra vulgaris | reverse complement strand
AGACACAATTTATATAGCAGGAGTTTTAAAAACTTTAATAAAGAAAACTTTAAATATGATTTATCAAAAATTGATTGGGAAGATGTTACAAAGTCCAATAATACTAATACATGTTTCCAAACGTTTATTACTGAAACAACATTGATTTTAGATCGTTACGCCCCACTTAAAAAAATCAGTATAAAAAACTTCAAACGTTGATCCAAACCATGGATTACAAATAGGAATTATAAATTCTATTCAAGTGCGCAATCTTTTCCAAAAAAATGTTAAGATCTAAAGATCTTATTAATAAAAAAAAATTTGAAAGTATTTTTAAAAGATATAAATATATGATAGTTACATTAATTAAACTTAGTAAAAAAAACCATTTAAAAAATTTTTTCTCAGAAAATGTAAAAAATCTTCGCGAACTTTGGAAAGGTATTAACACTCTATTTAATGTAAAAAATTTGAATAAATCATCTCCCAACTGTTTGCAAGAAAATGATACATATATAACTGACCCGACCTTAATCTCTGAATCATTTAACAATTTTTTTACAAATGTTGCTCATAAACTCAAATCCAATATTCATTCATCTTACATTAACTATCAAAAGTATCTTAAACATCCAAATTTAGATAGTTTATAATTATCTTCAACAAATACTTTTGAAATTTTATCTCTTATATCTAAATTGAGTCCAAAAACATCATTAGGTCCAAACAGTATTCCCACAAATATTCTAATAGATTTTAACTACGATTTTTCAAATATTCTTTCTAAACTATTTAATATCTCATTTAAAAATGGAAAATTTCCTGATATTTTGAAATTATCTTGCGTTATTCCAATATTTAAAAATGGCTCTAAACTTTCATGCACTAACTACAGACTTATTTCTCTTTTATCTAATATAAGTAAGCTTCTTAAAAAACTTATGTATTCTAGAGTGTACTCTTTTCTAAACTCATTTAATTGTTTAAATGATTTTCAATTTGGTTTTCGATCAAAACATTCTACTTGCCATGCATTAATAAGTATAACAGAAAAAATAAGGAAAGCTCTTGATACTGGTCGTTTCGTTTGCGGTGTTTTTATCGATTTACAAAAAGCTTTCGATACTGTTGACCATATTATTTTGATTTCAAATTAAAACATTATGGAATTCGTGGTCTTGTAAATGACTGGTTTCGGTCTCATCTTGCAGATCGAAAACAATTTGTAAGTATTAATGGTTTCAATTCTAGTTATAAATTAGTTTTGTGTGGTGTTCCTCAAGGTTCTGTTCTAGGTTCTCTTTTGTTTTTAATCTATGTTAACGACCTTATCAACGCTGTTCACTTCTCTTCAGTCCATCTGTTTGCTGATGATACAAATCTCTTGCACATCAACAAATCGTTTCATTCTTTATGTAAAAATGTTAATTCAGATCTAAAAGGTATAGTTCACTGGTTAAATGCTAACCTATTATGTCTCAACGCCGAAAAAACTGAACTAATTTTTTTTTCATCTCCAAGAAAAAACAATTTCTTTAAAAATGTTGAAATCAATATCAAAATTAATAATAAACGGCTATATCCTTCAAGAGTTATTAAATATCTTGGTGCATTAATTGATTGTTATCTTTCATGGAACTTTCATATTGATGAACTAAGCAAGAAACTCGAGCTAACGGTATGCTTTCAATAATTCGCCACTATGTCAATAAAGTTACACTAAGCAGTATTTACTATACATTATTCTCATCTCATCTTAGCTATTTTTGTCAAGTTTGGGGTCAAGTTGGAAACTATCTCATTAATAAGTTGCTATCGTCTCAGCGTCAATCCATCAGATTAATAAACTTCCAACCAATTAAATTTCATTCCAACATTTCCAGCGCTAGTAAAGTATGCTAATCTTCTTTTTGTTTTTGACTCCTTAAATAAAAATATACCATCTCCTATCACAAACTTGTTCACAGAAAGTAGACTATTACATTCCTACTCGACTAGAAATATACACAATGGAAAACTAAATGTACCATCTTTTAAAACCCAGAAGTATGGTAAACGTTCTATTGTTTATCAGTGCGTCTGTGAATAGAACAGGAGCCTTGCATGCATTTTAAATGAGTCCTAAAATACCTTTACTCCATCTTAAACAATATCAATTTAAAAAATTCTAAAAAACATTTTATTCTAACTTTTTGGCATTATTATCCTTATGATTTAAATATTGTTTTAGTTTTCTTTTCGTATTTATTACAATTATCATCAGCACTTTTTAATTTTTTTTTATTAGTAAAACCTGCACATTGATTTCTACATGTTTGTTTTGATGTATATTTTATGTGCTTTGGTTTGTGAGTCCATGTGTTTCAGTGTGTTTCTTTGCTTATTACTACTTATATTATATTAAAAATTGGTGTCACTCCTTTGATCAGATTTCTGTATGAGTGACACCATCCTAATAACTCATTAACTTATTATTATATTAATATTAGTTATTATTATTATTATTTTTCATTGTAATTATTGTAGACATACTTATTGTTACTATTACTATAATTTGTATATTTATTTTTTTTATCTTATTATTATATATTTTTGCTATTATTATTATTATTATCATTATTATCAAAACTATTGTTAAATGATTTACGGAAAATAAATAGCTTGTTGTTGTTGTTGTTGTTGTTGTTGTTGTTGTTGTTGTTGTTGTTGTTGTTGTTGTTGTTGTTGTTGTTGTTGTTGTTGTTGTTGTTGTTGTTGTTGTTGTTGTTGTTGTTGTTGTTGTTGTTTTAGAGCAAGAAAGAATAAATAGAGTAACAACTTTTCTGAATAACGAGTCACGAGAGAGTGAAGTTTGGTTAATGGAAAAAGAGATGATAGCTTTTTTGAACAACAGCCATGATTTTTAACATATAACAAGTTTTTGTAACAAAAAGAAAGGGATACAAACCAATGACGGTAGGACATGTGCTCAAAAAAGTTGAGGATGTCAACCTAAATTTGGACGTTTACAATTTTGGACGTTTACACTTTTTGAAACACCTAAAAATAACTAAAAAAAGCTGCCTCAGAAGAGAAACCAGATTCAATATCGAATGACTATTTTAAGTAATAAGTATCCAAAAAGTAAGTGAGGTTTATAATTTTGTTGTCAGCAAACGCAGTTAATTTAGGTATAAGACTGTCAAAAAGATCATTAATATAAAATAAAAAAATAAAATGTAATGCAAATGAAGGAGAGTTTTTTTTTATGAATGACAACTTTAATACTGTAACTAGAAATGGAAAATTCAATAACCTCGAAAGTTATAAGATATATATGAAGCGAGTTTATGGAGAAAACCAGTATATGAGGCTTTATCAAAAATCTTTGATATGTCAAGAGCAATAGGTTTTACCCTGCCACCTCCTCTAATGCGCAATATAAACTTGTTATAACAGTACAGCTGTAGAATGAGAGGATCAAAATTCGTATCAACAGTCAGAGAGAAAGATGCTAGGCTCAATATGAGATATCAGAAGATAAGATAAAAGAAGACTGATTGAACAATTGTTTGAGCCAAGGGACAATCAGACAACTTACCTACCACAGAGATTTTTATTCATATGTATGTGCCAAAATGGTTTCGCATCAAATTCTACCAATCAATTAAGGATCGAGCTTGGCATCGTTTATCATTTTATTTAGTCATACAAATACTTGGTTCAAGTTAACCACAACGTCATCGACCCATATTGGAGTCCTTAACATTTGAAGAGTCATTACACAGTTGGACACATTAAGAATAAAACGTTCAATGTCCCGAATACAAACCTTAAAGCAAGCAACTAGATCATCCTAAATTACTGGTCGTGCAGCAGAGTAACACCACCACTAATTCTAAATGATTTGATTACAGAACATTTGAGAAGTATGCTGAAAGAATCAATACCTATTGACTGGACTTTTAAAAAGTTTCAATACCAAGTTGCTGAAAGAACAACTAAATTGGTTAGAGAGGCTTCAAAGAAAATGTGTGGTCATAACAAATAGGATGAATTTATTTGCTACACCCTCAAATCAAGAATAGCCATGCCTGAATTCAAGTTCAAAAGACAGTAAAAAACCTAAAGACCTAACAAAACTGACAGCATTGCACCCTCAATTCTGAATGCTTATTTCATAATTCTTATAGTAGTATGCAATTGTATGTTTAATGAATTTTAGTTAAATAATAAAAAAACAGTTTATTTGCTAATTTTGGGGTAATTTCGGGCTTTTTTCTAGAAGAGATTGTCCATGGGGCGTCAAATTTTGCACAGTAATTCTGGATGCAAAAGGAAAAGGGAGATGAGTCAAAAAATATTTAAAAATGAGTTATACACGGCGTTTAAATAATAATTTTATTAAGTATCAAAGAAAAAAGTTTAAATCTTAAGTATCTCTTCAAAAAATGAGCCCTCGATTCATTATACAAGGCTTGAAATCGTACTTTTCAAAAAAGTTGCAGCTGCACCAATTTTATATTTTTGCTGTAAAGTGACATTTCATGACTCATCTTTTGCACACAGAATTTATCATACATGCAACTTTAGCACAATAGTACATTAAGTACTATTGTGCTAAATATCACATAAGTTCTACGACATCTGTTAGAGGTGAAAAAATAAATGATAATATTTTGAAATTTCACAAATATTAGAAAGTTGACAATTTTTTCAGCTGGTAAATTTTTTCCAGCTGAAAAAATTTAAATATAAGTACTTTAACATAAAAAAACGTAAAAAAAAACAAAACAAAAAAAAACACGCTAAAAAGTATAACATTTAAAGCTTTTTTAATTTCATTTGTTATTACTTTCTGTAGTTTTGTTTAAATATATATCTTCAGCGCAGCAACTTTACCGATTACTTTCCGGTGTCTTGAAGACAACTTAAATGTTGATAAAAGAATAACTCGTTTCATCTTACCAATTGGAACCACTATAAACATGGATGGAACAGCTCTTTATGAAGCAATTAGTGCTATTTTTATTGGTAAGTAGTTTAGTTAGATTTACTCTAAAGTCTTTTATGTTTGTTTTTAATAAGCCTAAATTTGATTGCCAATATACAGGGCCGTGCAGAGAGTCACCCAAGCGAAATGCTCGGGGCCCCGGCCACTAGGGGCCCCAAACAGTGGTTGACCAAAGAAAATTTGCCCGCAGAAATGCAATAAACTTACGCGTTCGTTTTCTTTTTTTTCATTTTGCCTCAAAACAAATCAGTTACAACTTTGTACAAACATATAGTACAAAATATTGAATGCTGCCAACAATAGAGCAAGCAAATTTTATCATTGTCAATAGAAATAACCCTGGTCTGGAAAAGCATTTGTTTAATTCTTATTTATAAGATGATTTTAAATTTCTGAGTTGTCACGTTGACCAAATCTTGTGCAAAACAAATGTTATAAATGACGTATTTGAAAAAGTTTATTTTTACAAAGACGATTCGCATGATTGTATAATTTAATTTATAAATTAATAATAATAAACTTGATTTGTTAATTTAATTTAGTTTTATTTAATTATTATATATATATATATATAGTTATATATTATATATAGTTTATTTAACTATTATATAAAAAATATTAGACAAAAGTATTTGTAAAAATTAAAAATGTAACGCACGTATCAGAAATATCAAATTAAAAAATCAGCAAAGCAAAAGAAGCGGCTCTACGAAAAGGGAGGCAGACATTGTTTGATGTTGGAATTAAGGCTACTCCTATGACATCAAATGTTATTTTCATTAGCTCAACGCATCAAAAAGGCGACAGTAGCATCCAATCTTATGTTATTGGTAATAGTGCTTACAATGACAGTACAGACATTTTGAAGATAATTCTATTGATAATAGTAATAGTTCTTCTACAAAAATCATTAGCACTGTTGGACCAGCTTTGATGCAGCCATTTAAGATTGATGACTTTGAAACTGAAAATTGTTCTTCAACTCAGCTGGAAAAGTTTGTCAGGACTGGTCACATTCCCTTTCCATTGGGTATGCCTAAAAATAATAGAAACTACACGTTTCCAATGTCTGTTTAAAAAAAGGAGAATGCAAGTAGGGCATCCTTCTTACAAGATTGGCTTGAATTACGCTCAGCAAAGACAACAGTATTTTATTTTCCATGACAATTAATTTCAACTAAAAATCAAGTTCTACACTTGACTTTATCCTTTGCAATGGTTACATGATGAGGATATGAAAAGAAGTGGAAGAGTCTTATCAGTTGAATTCCTGAGCATGAACACTCAAATGTTTGTAAACAATGCAACATTTATTCAAATGTCTGTAAACAATGCAACATTTATTCAAATGTCTGTAAACAATGCAACATTGGCGCGAACTTTTGATGAAAACTGATCAGTCAATTGAAGATTTTGTAAATTTTCAAATCCTCAATGAAGCAACCATCTGGAGATAAATTCGGTAACAAATCTTTGATGTGGTTCTGTGAATGTGGATTGGCTTTTCGTGGAAAATCTAACCTAATTGTAGATTCTCAAAGTTTCTTAGGATTGCTGGAACTGATTTAGTAATATGAACTAATTCACAAGAAACATGTGATAAAAGTTTATCATAAGGCAAGGGTCAACAGGTTCAGGCGTATTACCTGTCAAATCGTTCTCAAAATGAATTCATTGGTCTTTGTGCAGCTGAGGTTTGCAGGTGAATTATAGAAGAATGAAAGTCTGAGAATTTCTTTTCAATTACGGTTGATGTCACTTCTAATGTGATTCATTTTTGGCACAATCTGCAAATATCAAAAGTTTTTGATATTTGCAGGTTGTGCCAAAAAGAAAGTATCTGATATTGCAACTTTAACTCTGGAAACTTACATCGTTATGGAATCAAAGAACCATTAACCTGAGTAATTATCAATTAGATTGTCTGAAAATGTGAATTACTTTTGTTTTGTTAAAAAATTTTCTACATTTTCAGATTGTTCATCACCTATCAGACCGTACCAATAAATTTTGTGTGGATCATTTTTTAAAAATGAGGCAGTTTAGAACACCAAATAAATATTGGTTCTTGATTTATGTAACAAAACTCTTTTATAACTTTGCAACTAGATGTCCAGTTACTTTATGAAACACATACAGCCATAAAGCCGAAGGGAAACAAAAGACAAAGTTATATTAGAATAAGTTTGAGTTGAGTAAGTTTCGAAACAATTGGGTAGGTGTCTAATGTAAAAGCAAATTACTAAGTGAAAGAAATGATAGTAATTGATCATGTCTATCCCCAGCAGTAAAAGAAATACAGGCCCGATTAAACTCACTTTTATAGAGCTATATAAAGTTTATAAAATAAAAAAGAAACAGAATCAATACTTATATATTATTTGTACCCTATTTCAAGGTCACTTATCTCAGAGACTGGACTGTTAAAACATTTACTAAATTTTGACTCTAAAATAATTTTTTTTATAACAATAACAATATATTGCTATTGTATTATAAAGACGAATTACAATACAATATTTATTGTTATTGTAGTGGGTCATTACAATACATTTTTTTTTCAGTTATTGATATTGTTTTATAAAGATGAGTTGCAATACAATATTTATTGTTATTGCTTTACATTATTACAATAGTTGTAAATCACAAGTATTGTTATTGTTTCTAAGTTAAGTTAATACAATAACAATAGTTATTGTTACTGTTTTTGTTTTTATTACAATTACAATAATCCTAACCCTATATACAGTGGCGTAAGAAAGTAGCGAAAGTTGGGGGAGGGGGGGGGCGGCTGAAAACATATGTTAAAAAGGAAAAAGTTCCTCAATTTTGTATGGTACAGCAAAATAGATAAAATGATTTATTTATTCAATTATTTATCACACGCATGAATAATCATCTTTTTAACGTGATTAGTCATCTTTTGCCAGCACGCATTCATTTAAAAAATAGTTAGTATCCAATACTATCTTAAACAGTTTTATGGATATACTTTCCCATGGTGATGTTAATTGTGATTGAGTCATTGCAGACTGGAAAATGATAATTTTGCTGTTGCTATCATAAAAGTATTTTTTTTAAACTGTTTAGGAAATGCAGTGTCCGCCCCCCCCTAGTTTTTAAGTCGGAGGCCATCGCCCCTTCCGCCCCCCTGTTCCTACCCCAGTGTATATTACTATATCTACTATAGCATAATTATATGCGCAATTGCTCACTTTTTTTGCTAGCCTAATTTAAGTGAGCTTTTTAAGAAAACGATGAGGGAAAACTAAGAATAATGAATGAAAAGGTTGCTGACCCATACCAAACCCTCAGTCGATGTAGCAGCACTCCACGGCGAGTCAGGCTATTTGTCAGTCAATGCATGTACTGAAGCCCCCGGCAGCAGGCTATTTGACATTAGGTGAATATGACATCATCATGCTCACCTAACTCAGCAGTATAAGATATATATGTATATGTATATATATATATATAATTAATTAATTGTAGAATACACTACATAATTTATATGTATATAAATTATGTAGTGTATTCTACAAATAGAGTGCTCAATGTTTTTAAAGAATAAAGCAATAATAAATTATATATAAATATACACACACACACACACACACACACACACACACACACACACACACACACACACACACACACACACATATATATATATATATATATATATATATATATACATACATATATATATATATATATATATATATATATATATATATATATATACATACATATATATATATATATATATATATATATATATATATATATATATATATATATATATATATATATATATACACACATATATATATATATACATACATACATATATATATATATATATATATATATATATATATATATATATATATATATATATATATATATATATATATATATATATATATATATATATATATATATATATATATATATATTATAGCACAATCTGTTGGTCGAACACTGACTTTTGGTGAATATGCTGCTATAAGGTATTATATAAATAATACTTTTTTCTAATTTAATCTATAAAGAAAAGTACAACCGTTGTTTGAAATTTTTGCTAAAGATTTTATTAGCCATTTACAAATCACCAGATTTTGTTTTGAAAACATTAATATATACTTTAGTTTTACGTCAGTTTTGGCTTCGATAGGAGCAGCAGCTATTCCACATGCAGGACTCGTTACAATGTTGATTGTATTGGATACAGTCGGGCTTCCTTCCGACATGATAGCGCTAATATTTTCAGTTGATTGGTTTCTGTAAGTTTTTTTTCTGTTCAGTTAGTTGTTTTGTAATGTATTTGAGTATATATTTATTTGATTTAAAAAATAAGTTAAAAAAAAAAGGAAATTTCAGAGGGAAAATTTTAAAATGCTCTTTGAGGAAACAACCTCTGGAACAAAAAAGTAATGTGTTGTTATGCGTAAAATCTGTTGTAATATTATGACATTCTTGACTAAAAAAGTTCAACATGTTTGTTACTAACAAACGCGCTGACAAACAACTCAGACAGTTTTTAAACGTTCAGTTGAATAATAAGTACAGTTGAATAATACTTTTCAAACGAGTTGTTGAACGATGTACAATATTTTAAACAAGTAATTTGATGATGAATTATAAATAATCGTTGAAGGAAAAAATCGAAGTTTTTTAAACGATCTTTTGAATAAGAATATTTTTTATTATTTATTTTTATATGCATTTTAAAAATGTACAAAATACAAAAAGGTGACACAGGTAATTACTAAAATACTCTTATGAACACCAAGAATATTAAAAACTCCAATAAAAGTAAACGTAAAGAAAACAAGTTTATAAATTGCATAATGAATTTGTAGATCAAATTTTTTTCAAATTTGATTAGAATACAGACAGTGAAGGCAAATTCACCTTGTGGTCAGAAAGTGAGTTCTATACTTTGATGATTCTTGTGCTCTAAATAAAATTACTTCTATCATTAGTGTTAGGGAATCCAATTTTTATCGAAAATTAAGTTCTGGATTTTTCGGTTTACATAAAATGTAATTTGGAATTCCGATATCATTCCGGAATTGCAAAAAAAAAAAAAAAGTACGAAAGAAAAAATCAAAGTTTAAAAGTATAAATGAAATAAAATTTTTATTAAAGTATTTAAGCAAAACTTAAAAAAATTCAACGAGTTTTTAGCAAAACTTAAAAAAATTCAATGAAAAAATAAAATAAACAAAACAAATAAAAATATTGTAGTCATATATTAAAACAAAAGCTTTCGCTTCCGCTTTCTTCCGCTGCAGCGGCGGAAAAAGCTCTCTCTGCTTCAACACTTGTTGGATGAATACACAAAAGATTATTTTAAATAATTTCCAAAAGTCCACGCAACCTACCTTTGTCCCAAATTTAATTTCATTTTGTATAACTGTATTTATTGATGGCTTTTTTAAAGTTCTTTAAATTTCTATATCAGGATCAGAATCTTTTGAATCAACTTCCGGAGAAATTTCAACTTTCGGAGAAATTTCATTATTAAGAAGTTGGGTTAGGATTAGAATAAAATTATTTATTTCTGGTTTAGAATGAACAGAAACACTCTTATGAATTTTTATTTTCCATCCATCTCCAATATGCACATAAAATGTAAGATGTAAAACATTAGATAAAGTAGTTCTTCTTCGGTTCATTTGGAGATCTTGCTCTTTTTTCAATTCAAGGCCATTTTCGTGATCCTCACTTCAATTTTGCAACATAAACGTAAATGTTGCGTCTGTAAAAATTAAATTAGCTTCTGCACGGCATAACGCGACCACAGCTAATTTTACTAGCGCCAAATTTTTTTTTTACCTGTGATAATGTATCTCATTCAGTTTTATATAAAATTATGTCCGTTTTAAATCAATTAGTGCTTTCTTTAATGAAGATTTTAAAACATTTAAACATGTTGCTCCATCTTGTTTTGGAATCTAATACAAGGGTCAACTCTTTTTTATGACATTGCTTCACATATTTTTGAAGCACTTCATTTTTCAAACACGGAGTTTAACAATTACTTTAACAATTTTTCGCACTTTAGTGATCAATGCTTGTAGTTAGAAATGTTCGGTGGTTTTTAAAACATCAATTTCATTTCCCATGTCTACCGCATTCATTGAAATTCTTCTTGTTGATCCGACATCTTAGGGGTTGCAATACTAATAGTTTTTTTTTTAATATGTTTATATCACTTGCTGGAATTCCGTATGGATTATTATAAAAGAAAAAATGAGCATTGAATGTTAAAAAAGTGAAAAAATATAATTGAAAAAGCAAAAAAGCAAATATTGGTATATTCAACATTGAATATTTAATATTGAATATCCAATAATTAATACTGAATATTCAATGATGATTAAGAATGAATAGGTTAAAAATATCTTTTCAGATTGCTAAAGAAGATTACTCCAAAATCACTTTTAGATTCTGTTATGTTTAACTTTTGTTTTACAACTAGTACTACTAAAATAAAAACATATCTTTCTACTGCCAAAACCACAAAATTTCTTTCTACTGCCAAAACCACAAAATTTCTTTCTACTGCCAAAGCCACAAAATTTCTTTCTACTGCCAAAACCACAAAATTTCTTTCTACTGCCAAAACCACAAAGTTTCTTTCATTGATTGATAGTCTTTAAAAATTTTTAAAATTTGAGATTTCATTTTTAATCTAACTATATTTCTTAGTTTCACAATATTAAATTCTTGTCGGCCATTTTTAAATAATTTTTTTAACTTTGTCGCAATATTATATTGCATTTTAAAACGATTGTTTTTACCAGCTCTAAGAGAAACAGTTGTTTTTATTTAAAAAATTAAATTTACGTTATGTACTCTAAGGTTGCAAAAAAAAAAAAAAAAAATTGTAACGAAATATTGATCTGGTTGTAGAAGTAATAAGTTGTAGAAAATCTATTAGAAATTTTTTTTTTCATTTTACACTGTGTTTCATCAACAAAGACTCATCAAAAATGAATATATTTTCATTAATAACTCATCAGAAATGAATATATATATATATATATATATATATATATATATATATATATATATATATATATATATATATATATATATATATATATATATATATATATATATATATATATATATATATATATATATATATATTGAAGTTTTTTAATTGAGACTGAAATAGTCTATTTTCAAACATTGAGTATCTAAAATACCTTAGCAATTAAAAGTCCCCATGATCTCCTATGTGTATATAAGCTACTCTTACAAAGGTATAAATTTCGTTTACAATTATCACATATAACATTAGGAAAAGCCATAATATTTTTGTTAGAACCATCAAAGCCACAACATTTTAATTATAACTATGTAGAGTTCTATCTAGTAATCCGTTGTAACCTCTGATAGCGACTTAGATGTGGCATTTTTTTCAACCAAAAACACTGGGCAAATTGAATCACTTAAAAAACTATTTTCAGACTATATGATTGGCATTATACTATATTTTAATAAATATTGTTTACTAAAAATAAAGATAAGAATAAAATCTAAACAATTTCAAAATATTGTTTTTACTTATGGAAAGTGCTCTTTAAATATCGCTTTTTGTTTTCTAGCACACTAAATTCGTAACAATGACTTTTTTATGTTACTTTAGATTTTAATTTGATTGATTGGGTAGCTGATTAAATCGTTCGTCTATGTAAACTACGGAACAAATTAAATCAGATTTATTTTTTGTTTACTTATTTGCTCATTTTAGAGATTTGATAGTTTTACCGCCTTAACTTAAACTAATTTTAATTTGGCGAAAGGACATTTTTTTGAAAAAGATTTTTTTTTGAAATTGACGATTATTCATCCACTTCGAAACCCGTGTTTGAACTGTAACAAAGTATTGTTTTTTGACTTTTATTTGATTTTCATTTTATTTAGAGATCGAATTCGAACAATGATTAACGTACTTGGTGACGCCTATGGAGCTGGTATTGTTGAACATTTATCTGAGCAAGATTTAAATGTTGAATATTCTGAAGAAAAAGATATTGGCATAGACAATGAAGTTGATGGAACGATGGTTTCGTCATTTTAAGTTTCGAACTACTACATATTCTTCAGTAATTTTTTGAAAATTTATTTATTTTTGCTACATATTTAAACCAAAGATGGCTTATTTTTTCAAAAATATATTTTATAGTACAGCATAACATTATGATCAGACTTGATGCCAGTTGTCAATATAAGGTAATTTTACGACGCGTAAAATTATGGTTTGAAAAACTAATTTGAAGATTGCTTCATGCTTAAAAGTCATTTGCGTTAACACCGAAAAACCCGATTAGCGCCTTTAATTTTGTGAATAGAGAAAATATGTCTTTAAAAATAAACATACATTTATTTAGTTAATAGCAACATGGTCATTTTTTTAAATCAATTTTTGTTTCCGTTTTGTTTTATTTTCATAATATATATATCGTCAACTCGGAATACAAGTGTCGTATAAATAATTTTTAATTATATATTAATATGTAGTTATCTAATATTTGTAAATTTAACACTATGTTAATGAAAAAAAAGCTTTTTGTTTGACGTTATATAAAAATAATTTTTTTCATTTACATAACTTTAAATTTAGCTTTTTAACAAGACGACTTTGTTTGATGTATAAGACTTGAATACTGTCTTTAAGTTTGCTTGAAGCACAATGTAACTGTATAAATAGTCTAAATTTAACTTTAAGCCGCCGTTTTAGTCGAGGAGATTTAAGCCATTTTGGATCAGATTTCAAACTAAAGGTCACATTGAACATAGAAACGTGCTGTTCGATCAAAGGAATGCGTCTTTGAATAATACAATCGTCTGCTGATTTATTCGAGGATAAGTTCGGTTAATCAATTGATTTCAGGCCTTCATTATAGACATTATAGTCACATTTGTGATCAATATAATTTGTTTTGTGCAGTCTGGAGGTTTTGGTTGATGAATAAATTTTAAAATCCCAGAGTTGTGGAGATATGAATCTGGAGTTTTTCTGAGTACATCCAAGGGGAGGACCAATTTTAATATTATAAATACAATCAGGGTCATATGACAGCACTAAGTTAAGCGTGTTATTGACAAAAGTAGGTTTGGTGAGAAACTTAGATAGGGAGAAAATATTGATATATAAAAAAAGATTGCCTAGACCGTTGTTTACTACTTTTACATTTGCCAACCAAATCTCTCTACCTGATATTGCTATGGTTAAAGTCACCAACATTAGCAATATTGTTGTGGTTTTAATAAAAAAAAAAATTTAATTCACCAAAAATTATCCACTATCAGTAAGAGCTTTAGCCCGTCTGATTGACCAATTGATTTGTAAATTATAGTAAACGGTAAATAAACTACAGTTGACGATAAGTACAACCAATTAACAAGATATCATTTCCAATTAAAATCTGACACCATAATTTCTCACTCATTTGTTTATCACTGAAATCGCATTTGAATAAAAGTCTTTTCTAATATAAATGAGTACGCACAATATAAAATGGACACTCCACAAACCCTTCTTAATTTAAGGTTCACAGTGTAATTGTCTAGATTTGTTAAGGTTGTAATAGTAAATCATATAACTCCAATGACGGGTGGGTAATCCAGTGATTTAATTCTAGCAACGAACTCATCCCATTTATTTTTGAAAGACGTTGGATTAAAATAAAGACATTTTAGTTCAGATAAAAAATAAGTAGATGAAAGAGTTTGAGGATTGTATGTGTATTTGGGTTTAGGATTTTATTCTTTTTGTTTAATCCATTGAATTGACATGACAGCCAGATTCCATATGCACACTAAGGTGGAGTGAAAACAACTTTTTTTAAAAATTCATAATTACTCCAATCAATCAACTCCCACGTATTATTTGCCATAAAATTCAGAGTAGGAACTTTAAACTGACGCACACTTGATTGTTTAGCTTTCATAATTCTTTCTTTTCTAGCTCTCTGTATACGCCTAACACCTAATTCTCGGATATGTGGCTGATCATCTAATACCATTGAAGAATATTCTCTTGATGACCAAAGAATGCATTTGTTTGAATTATTATTATTATTTTTGTTATTAAGGTGCCCCAAGAAGACCTAACGGTCGTGTCACAGAGCACCGCAGATGTGCATTTAACCAGAAAGTTCACGCCTCCTTCTTTACCGTGACGCAAAAATATGTCCAGAGCTCGTTTCGAACCTAGATCTCCTGGTTATAAAGCAAGCGCTGTAACCACTGCGCCACGGCCGCAAACTTTGTCTACTACTTTACGTAATGGAGCTGGCAGATATCGTGATTTTGCAATTGTGCTGTACAGATACCTGCTGCCATGAAAGATAGAAGACTCTTTCTTGATGATGAACCACATTGAGCCATAAACTCGCACAATGAACATCGATAAAATTACTAAACTTCACGAGGGACTGCTGGTAGAAACATATATTCTGAGGATTCTATTGGCAGTGGTGAGCCACCTAGAATGAGCCAGTTTCACAGAGCTGCGCTTCTCCAGGTTGGTAGAACAAATACCACTTAATACTGCTTTACTGTACTGAGTACTTTTCTGTCCACCTCTGGCATTTCTACATTAAGGTTTATAGGTTGAAAATCAACAACCTTCAAGACCTCACAAGGTCATTAAGACCTCACAAGGTCTTTAAGACCTCACAAGGTCATCCCACTTCATGGGACTTTCCAATTAAGCCTGAATAGCATCTAGGACCAGATGTTAGGCCATCCAACTCTGCAAACAAATTGCGTAGTGGAAGCTTGTTTGCATATTGCAAACAAATTACCCATTGTAGAGGCCGTTGAAGTTCTAACTTGATCAATCTGATAACACCACCCTTATTTCCCGTTTACATTTGTTCCATCACAGCCCCTTCAAATTATCCAAAATAATATTGTGCTTTTTAGAATATTGTATAATTGAAAATTTTAGTGATTTAGCTGTTCCGCTAAGTGAGTGCAGTATCCCAAGTAACCTCCTCCAGGTTTTTGAATCAAGGATATGTGCTCCTCCATCACTTTGGTTCTTTTATTACTGTCAAATTTGAGCGTTCGGTCTTTTTTGCCATCAAAGTACAACGCTTTTACTTGGATTTCGCCAACTTTCTTGTTATCCCTTGTTTTTATGCGCTTACGCCTGGTTTTGCTGCGGTCAATAACTAGTGTTTTGTTATCATATGAAATAATGCCAATATCGTTAAGTACAGCTGATACCACAGCTGCAGCCGATCTGTCTGAGAGTCCATGGCGGTCACAGGCTAATGAAAGAGAAGGGAGAGAAATCTGCTTTGAAGATGATGATGTTGATGCCTGGATGTTTTCAACCGTAATAGTAATAGGTTTAATAAAAATGAAAGAATCTAATGACTCTGCATAATTAAGGTTTGAGCTCTGTTTGCTTTGGATATTCTGCAGTTTTGCTGTAATTTTTTTGTCTATTAAATCTATAGCCATTTTGCGTTCACTAATTTGATCTTCCAGGAAAGGCTGCTCCATAGCTGGTACCATATTAACTTTGGCACAGCAGCATTTCTTTAGATCTTTGCATTGGCAAGCAGATATATCAAACAGTTTTGCAAATTTTCCCTTGTAGAGCTGAAATTTGTTTTTTCTATTTTTCCTGTTTGTTGGAGTTTTTTGCAGCTTTATGTTCTGCTCATAATGGTTCAAAACTCTATTTATCAAAGATATTGATGACACAGTTGGTATGTTACATTTTCCCAAAATTCTTAAGACCTCTATTGCGGTTGAACCTGCTTCATTCTTTTTGTTGGTTTTTCCAGCAGGTTTCTGTATATATATATATATATATATATATATATATATATATATATATATATATATATATATATATATATATATATATATATATATATATATATATATATATATATAGCATACGTAGTATAGTAATATATAGTATACGTAGTATAAAATTTACAAACCGGTACATATACGTATACAATTCAATACAACACGGCGCAAATAGGTGTTACGCGGGGGGGGGGGGGGGATGCCAACTCAACTTTTGCCAACTGAAATAAAAGTCCTCGTTTTTAAAAATTTGCCGACTGCCTTCCGACTGCCATAAGAACATTTGCCGACTGACTGTCTAAATTTACCAACTAACCTGCCGAAAGGATCTACATTTGCTGACTAACTAGCCAAAAAGGGTCAAATTTGCCGACTAAATGAACGAAAAATTCAATGATGGGGGGGGGGGGGGATAAAAAACAAAAACTTAAAATGGCTTCGCTCCTACCTTAATAATCGAAGACAAGCATTATCGTATGACAATACTATTACACAATCTAAAAGTATTACTTGTAGGTCCCGCAAGGATCAATTCTAGGGTCATTACTATTTCTCGTTTGTAATTATGATATCTTCTCTTCTTCCAATAAACTCAACTTTGTTCTCTTTGCTGACTTTTTACTTTTTTATTAACCATACATTTTCATATAACATTTTTGTGTAGAGCGCGTATCGGTTAAAACGTTGCATACTTTTCTGTCTGTCATCGTAACTAACAGGTTGTTTTTCGCAATAAATTTAAACTCACCAACAGTACACAGTATTGGAAGAAGTTCAGATATTTCTTTGTTAACCTCTATTACAATAAATTCCTGTATTTTTTTTTTGAAAATATGAATTTTATTGGTCGGCAATAAAGTGTTAACAATGGCCAAGGATTTTGCCAAACAATATTATTACAATAGTCATCACTCAATCTCAATGGAACAAGCGCAAACACAAACAAAAACTCATCATTAACGTCAGAGTTCTCAAATCTTTGCTTATAGGTACTGTGGCCAGAACTTCCGTCACATTTGCTTATTAATGTATACGAAGAATTAGAGGATGCATTTTTTTGATTGATTTTGTGTTTCAATTAAACGTTCATTTATTTATTCAATATAGCTTGAAATTTAATTTCAGTTCGTGTTTCTGAGACAGATATAAATTCTTTTGGAAGGTAACACAATCTTTTAGGTTTACACAAATTATAGTGAGGCGGAAATAATTCATGTCCTGCTTTCAGTGACCACTTTCTTTTTTGTTTGTGATTAGTACACTTTGAATCTACATAATAAGCTAGTGCTTTCTTGCTACTCCACTGCCTGCTACCAAAAATTACATCAGTAGATTTTCTTCGCTCTAGTGTTTCTGTAATATTCTTAATAGATGTAGCTACGTTTCTTTGACCCGACAAACGATGTGCTATTTTAGCAGTTATAATTAATTCATCGGCACGACATTTTTGCAAACAGTTGTTTTTATCGTTAAGCGATGTGTTGTTGCATAACCCATAAGTATTGCATAATCCATAAGTGACAAAAGTTATAGTAGTTTAGAACTTCATAAATTTTGAAGAAAAGAGTACTCAATACTTAAAAATCAAAAAAACTTTTAATGTAGAGCTAAGTTTGATAATTTGATCATTTTATTTAATAATTTGCTTTTTTTAGATTTCAACAGTATACATAATTTCAAAATCTTGTTTTGCAAACGAATTATTTTAGTAGATTTCAAATAAACATCATTTTTTATGATTCTTAAGCACGAAGTGATAAATATTATTGGAAAAAAAAAGTTTAAAAAACTGAAATAAGCATGCATTTTTGTTAGTTATTCTTAAATGACTGAACTTAGTCAAATTTACGGTGTATAAATATATATATATATATATATATATATATATATATATATATATATATATATATATATATATATATATATATATATATATATATATATATATATATATATATATATATATAAATCAAACAAATGAACAAGTATATTATCATAATTTATAAAACGTTGATATAAATACAGATAACGATGTCGGTGCAACTTATGTAATAACAATGTATATTGCAAGTTTTAAATGAAGGTTTGTGTTTAAAAAATTTCAAGTTGATAAGAATTAATTTAAAAAACTTAATTAAATACATGTATATAATTTTAACAAGAAAATATTTATTTTAAAACTCATATCCATTTCTTCTCAAAATTGTAAAAGAACGATTGCGTTAAGGTATGACGAGGATCATACGCAGCTAAAATGAAGCAGACTTAAATATTCTTAGATATGTAGTATATAATCTATAAAATATAATTTAATAAAATAAAATATAACTTGATATATTTCATCAAAAATGCTTAACGTTTACTTAAAAATATATTTTTATAATTACCTGGTCCGGGACTGTTAAATGCATTCCGGGCACATCTGTTAGTCGACGACACAAACATAGAGCTACTTATGGGCAGTTTTGGTTGTTCGTATTTTACTAGTTCATAATGGCCAGGCCCTGGAGTGATGGGTTTAGGCGGTAGTTGTGCTGCATGATAAGATACACAATAACAACGTTTATGTCTAAAAATGAAACTAAAACAAATTAACGTTGCAGTTATTTTAAAATATTTACTAGCTATAAATATATAATATCTATTAGCTATAGAGTATTACGGCGACGGGTATAGGGTGGGGTGGATAGATATTGACTTTATTGCATTGATGTTGGATAAAATATTCTGTTTGCAAATAAAACCGTTTATTTAACATTAATGTAGAAAAGTGACAGGTGGTCTAAACAGAATATTATTCCACAAAATGAAATTATGATCAATTAACAGTTTTATTCAATTAACAAATTAACCACAATCATGATAATTTTAATAATATTTTTATAATTGGGTTAAGATCTGATGATCTCGGGCACCAAAGCAGCTAATTGATCTTCTTTGTGTTGAACCTGTGTGTTATACCAGAGGCATAAAAGACTGGAGGGAGAACAAAGTTAAAATACGTCATTTCTCAAGGAACAGTCTTAGTAGTAACGTAATTTTTTATTAAATATTACATAATTATCAAAATATAAAGTTAACCAATTTTACTCCACTTTTAACAAAAATTATCCAATGATGTTGTTTCAAAACGTCATAAGTAATTGAGGCTTTGCAAATAAAAAGATAAAAGTTTAAAATATTTGTAAACAATATTTTTTTATGTTGTGCTTTTTGAAAGACTAATAATAAATTTCTAGATTAGAATTGAGTTAATAAATGTCTAGATAAGAATTAGTAGTATTTTTGACGGATTTTTAAAAAGGTATTTTATATCTCTATATTTGAAATATAACAATTTGTTTTTAAATTCAGCTAAAATACAGCAACACAAAATAAAATCTTGGAGAGATATAACAAGTTCCTTGCCTAAAAAACGTTCTTTAAGAACGTAACAGACCTATAGCTAAACGGGAAAGCAAAATATAAGATTTACCCAAGTAGTAGAGATGTCTAAAACTTTGATACTTGTATTTAGTATCGAGGTATTTAAAAAACGATAAATTTACGTAAATCATGATTTTTGTTGTGATTACTACTTGATAATTGAGTTGTTAAAAAGCTTATCCAGTCAACTTTTAAGAGAGGAACTCATTTTGATAACAGCTTACAAAGATTACAAACTACATTTCAAAATTTTTCTTTTTCAACGTAAAGGCGCCATTTTGACTTGCAGCTGGATTAATAATACAACAAAGACTGTACTACGATTTTAAACGAACTCCGGCTTCGTTCTTTCTCCATTCTATTATACCTCCTTAGTTATACTACGTGTGGTGTGAGACGGAGTCTTTTTTTGCTGGAGGATGTATTGTTTGCTTCTGGCCAAACAACTGCCTTATCAATGGAATCAAAGGCCTTTGTTTGAAAAATATTTTCGTATTATATTTTGTATTATATTTTGTAATATTTCTTAGCTAAAAATCTTTTTACGTAGATACTTGGCAGTTTACAACGCAAAAATTTAACTCATTGTTTAAATCACTTTTGCCCTATCTTCTAATATCCAATCCAAACAAAATAAGGTAGTCTTCTTTTAGAAATGTTTTCTAGTTGAGGCATAAGTTAACCCATTTAGGAATTAAATTTGTTTGATTATATAATTCGGATTTGATGTTAGAAAACCACTCAAAAAAATAAAATTTGACTTATTAATATCCATAATGGTCAAATTTCGGAATTGTTTAAAAAGAGGTTTTTCTAGACTTGGTATTTCCATGAAATGCGGTAAAAGTTTGATATGGCAGCTTATTTTGACATGATAGTTATAGAAGAGATCTTATCCTCAATTTCTATTAATGTTGCATCTCTATTTCTAGTAATTGTGTTCTTTAACATGTAAAGAAGCAAAAACACTAAGTTTTATGGACGTGGACAGTCGTATTCAAGCTACACATTGATTACAATTTGGTAGCTATGGTACCTAATTTTATATAGCAACAACCTATTTTTACATTAACGTTATTTTGACAGTTTTTTTTTTTTTTGGCTCAATGTACACTATATTAAGCGTGTGTATTAAAATGAGTTTCACACTTCTTATGAAATTCATATTTTATTTGGTTGCTATGGATACCTAATTTTTTAATTATTTTCGCATAACACCAGTATTGATTGCTTTTTATTACAATTTAATATTCATAAGGTAATACTTAGCCACAGTATAGATGCTAATGTCATTTAAAGCTGTTATAAATGAATATTAGCAATTAGAAATTAAAAAAAAGCCGGACTATTTTTTACTTTACTGTTTATATCTTCAGAAATGATGATCAGAAAATTAAAACTCATATATTTTTACGTTAAAACAGTATTAGCATTTTTAACTCTAAAGCTCATGAACTACTTCTAACTCTTGAACAACTTAAGCTATTTAAGTTCCAAACTAAAAGTGTATATATTTTGTATCAGCAGTCACAAATTAAATGAATTAACCAAAAGTTATAAAAAAAAGATGGAGGATTGCAGATGATAATAACACAATATTTGAAAAAAGGTACATGAATTGGTTTAATGAGATCAATATAACTGTAGACAAAGAAGCGCTACTATCACTACCACTGTCCCCAGTTACTTCCAGTTCCATGTGAAGGCTAAAAGTACAATTAGAAAATGTAGACAAAAAAAATCAAACATAGAAAAACTAATTGGTTAAAAAACTAATTCTGGAACTAGCAGAGTTCAAACATTAAAAGAGCTAATCTGCTACTCATCTTTTAAAGCAGGAAGGCAGGCCAAAAGATGCAGAAATTTTAGGTCGAAATTTAACACGTCATTTGTTTCAATCTGAAAGTGTTGTAGCTGAAATTTTAAATACTGTTTCGAGGTAAGTTTATTTGTAAATATCGTTACTATACTGAGCTGACTTGTAAATATTTATAAAGTTTATTTGTAAATATTGTAATTATAGATTCGATAAATCTGAAATCCATTTTAAAATTCATAAGTGAATCTCCTGAATCAATATTTATTCTAATTTCTGATGCCATAAAGGGATTTGACAAAGTATAGCAAAACCAATTTGAACTGATATAATTACTTGCAAAAACCTTTAAAATAGAAGCTAATGTACTTATATTATATATTCAGGGGCGGATCTAGGGTGTCGCCACTGATGCGTGAGCATCAGTCCTTTTGCACCGCTAAATTTAAGTGTATCTCTTTTTCATTTTTTTTTTCATAATAAAAACTTAAAGTAGAAATTAGAATCTGATATTCTCAAAAAATGTATGAATTTGTTTTAAACTCGAAAAAAATTATTACATCTAAACTCAATTTTATTTGATCTCCTTAATTACTTATTCGTTAGTTAGACAAAATTTCCTTCGTTTTGGAGCAACTGATGCAATTATTCACCAATTACAAATGTAATTGGTTAAAGAAGAAATATATTAGGCTTTAACCAATCGTATTTGTACATTTTTACCTTAGACCATTAAAACTGATAGACACGGCGTTAACTATATAATGCTAATCTAAAAGTGAAGCCGAAAAAAGTTTAGCTTAGTCAGTTTGTGGCAAAAAAATCATTTTTAGGTCGAGATTGCTTTTGCATTTATGTTATATTTTTTAATTAATCTTAAATTTTTAATTAATTAAGGTGTATATAATTGCGCAAAAAGAAGTAAAATTGGTGAAGATATATTATTTCACGGATAAGAGTTAGTATTTATTACAATAGTAATTAATTAACAGTTTTAAAGAATTGACATTAATTAATTACTATATTTAGTCTTTATAAGAATATATCCAATAAAAATATATTTTTTATATTTCTAATGAAAAGAATTTTCTAAAAAATTTAAATAAAATCTTATTACTAGTTTGTTTTTTCTAGTTTTCTGCCACAAAAATGACGTCACATTCTCTGAAAAATTTTGGCTTCAAAGATTTACGAAAACGCCATGTCATCAGTTTTAATGGTCTAAGATTTTTACAAATTTTTCCTATCAATTTGTAGCAAGTGATGCAATTGTTCTCTAAACCATAAATGATTGGTTTAAAAACAGTTTAAACCATTCACTATTTATTAAAATGACAATTGCATCAGTTGCTAGAAACCTTCCGCGAAAAAATCCAAAAATGTTTCAAATATGATAGGAGAATGTTTTTATTAAACAATCAATTTTGTATAAAGTTTAGAAGAATTGTATCAGCTGCTCCAAACTGTTCAAAATTTACAAAATTCTGATATGCCACCTGATATACGTACTTCATTCTTAATTTTTGTATATAAACAAATATGATAGGAGAATGTTTTTATTAACTAATCAATTTTGTAGAAAGTTTAGAACAATTACATTAGTTGCTCCAAATCGTTCATAATTTACAAAATTCTGATATGCCACTCGATATACGTACTTCACTCGTATTTTTTTTCGTAGGACTGCTAGTAAATTAAAGTTTTGAAACAACGATGAATTTTTTAGTTTCAAATGCAATTAAGGCTAGAGATTTGCAAAATATTCGTAAATGTAAAAATCAGTTAAGGGGCTTTCATTAATTACGTCAACAAATTTTTTGAAATTTTTACCTCCCACCCTCCCCCTTGTCAACACTTTGTCAAATGTCCAGAGACCTCCCCCTCCTATAAAATTACGTAAACTTTTGATTACCTCCCCCCCTATACAAAGAAACTACGCTACAAACTCAGCCTAATTTCCCGTTATTTGAGCAATGAAATTTTAAAAAAATATATATATTTTGTTGCCGTCAACTTTAACTGACCTCCCCCCTCCTTCGTGTCAACAATTGTCAAAAAAGTTCAGACTTCCCCTCCCCCCTACTTTGTTGACGTAATTAATGGACAACTCCTAACTAAAGAGTTGAAAATTTTAAATAACAAGAGTCCAGTGCAGCCATATAGTCAGTCTAGAAAATTCTGAAATGGATTGTTTTATTCGGAAGCCAGACGATAGTAAAGATTTTGGTGCTTTACGGTAAAAATTTATTACTAAAGTTAATGGTGTTATATATTCTCAGCTAGAAAATAAAATAAACTGATCTTGTTTTATATACTTTTTTTTTTTTATTTATTTTTACTTTTCCTATACACTGTATTAGCCCTAAAATTGAAACAAATGAAAAACAATACTCTGATGTTTCTTTTACAGGAAAAGTTAATTCTGCAAAACATGTCAAAATCCAATCTAAAATTAACTTTAAAAAAAACAATGCTTTTATAAAGTTGCCTTTTAAACTTTCTGTAGATTTTAAATATTTGAGTGATTATTAAATATTTTAGTGATTAGGTTCCAACTCAGTTAATATTCCTTTACATAATGACTCAAATACTTTATATGTTTCAACATATCTAACCCATGGTTAACTTTTAACTGCTGGCAAAGGCGATGCAATTTTGATAGATATGGTAAGCAAAATATTTCGTCCAAATTCTATATTTGTTTTTCTAATATCTATTTAATAGACATTTAATAAACTATTAAAATAAAAAAATCATTTAAAATTTAATGACTTTGCCACTATTTTTGGTTAGCTTATTCTAACAAAGAAGATTGAGCTTACTGTTTTCCTTTTACTTTGCTATGTGCTAGTATTCCAAATAAGTCTGAAATACTAAATTTAGTTTTCAAGCCTCATCAAGAATGGAGTAATGCTGTTCATAATTTTAAAAAGCATGAAAAAAGTTGTGTTTTACAATGCATTACTTTCACGTTGCAACCCCAAAAGTAATGTTGTTGAGGTTGATTTAAACATTTTTTGTTTAAAACTTTTTTCTGATAACTGAAAAAAATTTGTTCCTATAATTAAAACAATATTTCTTGGTTGGTAACTTGGAGGTAACTTCATACAGCTTTTAAAAATTCGCGTTGATGCTGGTGATCAAATATTAGCTAATCATCTTTTTTCAAGTATAAATAAAATATTTATATCAAAAAAATACTCAAAACCAACTTATTGATTCTTGTGGGAAAACAATTGAGGTAGCTTTAATAAAAAATGTTAAGCATTTTAATTTTTTTGTAATTCTTTGTAATGAAGCAGTTGACTGTTCAAATACTGAACAAATGTCACTTTTTTTAAGATATGTAAATTCAAACAATGAGATTTGCGTAGATTTCCTAACATTTATTGATTGCAAGACTGGTACATCTGGTCTTAGTCTATCTCTTAATTTACTTTTTATCTCTAAATTTACTATAATTACTTACTAAAATTACTTAATACACTTCAAGAGATTTTTTGGACTTGATATTCAAAATTGTAGAGGCCAAGGGTATGATGGTGCAGGATTTATAGGAGGTGAATATTAAGGAGTTGCTTCTTGAATAAAAGCTCTTAATCATAATGCTTTTTTTGTTCATTGTACAAGCCATAAACTCAGTTTAGTAGTAGTAGCTATTGCTTTTAGTTTGGCTTTTGGTTTTAGTCTTTATATCCAAGAAGTGAGACCTAGATTGTGTACTTTTCAGGTTTACCAGTATAATTATCCAACAAATACAGTTTGTGACTATTAAACATAGCATTACTTCTCCATTAGTTGAGCATCTTATTAATGAGCTAGTTAATAGGTTTTCAGAAAATGATATGTTTGATTATAAAGGTCTAGCAGCAGTTCCTTCAACTGTACTGTTCAGAATACAGGTTAAGAAACCATGGAAATCTGATTTTTATGAATTTTTAAATTTCTATTCATCTGAATATGCCTCATTTTACTTCAATACATGCTGAGTTAGATTTATGGGAACTATTTTTGAAAAACCAGTCGAATATTCCTTTAACTGTTGCTCGTATTTTAAGGGCCATTGACATAAGAAGTTTTCCAAATATAAGAAAACCAATAATTTATATATTAGGAACAATTCCAATAACAACTGGTGATTGTGAAAAAAGTATTTCAGTTATATATATGAATACAGTTATATATATATATATATATATATATATATATATATATATATATATATATATATATATATATATATATATATATATATATATATATATATATATATATATATATATATATATATATATATATATACATATATATATATATATGTATATATACATATATATACATATATATATATATATAAATATATATATATATATATATATATGTATATATATATATATATATATATATATATATATATATATATATATATATATATATATATATATATATATATATATATATATATATATATATATATATATATATATATATATATATATATATATATATATATATATATATATAAAGAGAGAGAGAGAGAGAGAGAGAGAGAGAAAGGAAGTGGAAGAGAGAGACTGTTAGCCTATATTTATTTTATATTAATTGGTCTTCAATAAAAATATATAACAAAAATTAATAAATAAATTAAAAAAATATTCTTATCAAGAAAAGAAAAGAATCCAAAAATGGAGGGTTAATACTTTACATAAACTGCTATCAAGAAAAGGATAGAATCTAGAAATGAAGGGCTAATCTTTATGATTATAATATTAATTAATTGACTTGATATTACTTTACATTAATAAATAACCTAATACTAATTTACATTACGAGCTTATCAAGAAAAGGTAAAAATCCAGAAATGGAGGGCTAACCTTAGGCAACATTACTTCACATTACGTGCCTTTCAAGAAAAGGAAAGAATCCAGAAATGGAGAGCTAACCTTTGAAAAAATGATAGTACACAGATGAAGTGCCAAGTCCTACGGCTTACCTTCTTGTTGGTGCACTTTGTTAAGTAAATTAGACTTACAATTACATGTCTAATTTATGAACGAAATAACCAAGGCAATATTTGCGAAAATTTCTATAAAAAATAGATACTACAAAAGCAATATAAAACAAATTTAGCTATTATTTAATGACATAAAGAGCAGCACCATTCCTAAAAAAAAGCCGTCCGGGGCATGTCCGCTCCACCCTTGCTACGCCTTTTTCTGTCCCTCCACTCTTAAAATTGACTATACTTAAACCCTAGAGATGTTGAGGAAAGGGGGGCATTCTATTAAAAAAAATTTAATCACCCTTTTAAAATGCTAGATTCGCCCCTGTATATTATATATACATACTTAAGTATATATATATATATATATATATATATATATATATATATATATATATATATATATATATATATATATATATATATATATATATATATATATATATATATATTGTGTAGATATATATACATACATATATATATATATATATATTTATAAATCTATCATTGATTGCCTCTTTTAAGTGGCTCATTTATTTGTACAGAGCTACCGGTAATATTACATGCTACAAATTTTGCACAATATATTGTGAGATTGTGAGGAGAATGGTCTTGCCTTTTGATTTCAAATGTTTCCATGAAAACTACACAGCAAACTCAGTTGTTTAAAAACAATGATGTATTATGCCAATTTTTGTGCAGTCAAGAGGCGTTCAAATTCTCAAAAATCAAAATCTCAACTCCCAGAGGGAGTTAATGATTTGCTTCAGGCTCCAACTGTTGATTGGCCAAAATATGATTTCTTATTTCATGCATGTTTTACCAAATGCTGATGTATTTTAAATTTCAAAGTTTTCTTGAACTATTTTTTGTTTTATTATTAATTACCTAAACCTAATTACGTTAACATTTAAAACTAAAACCGTTTAAAACTAATTAGTAGTTAAAATTAATAAGTAATTAAAATTACCCGTTAAAAGTCTGATTAAAAATTTATTTAAAATCTATTTACTTCTGTGTAACTAAGGAAAATATTTGATATCATCACTTTTAAAAGAAGCGCTGAGCTCATATTAGTACTAATGCTAAATTTAGTAAATAAAAAACTAATATTTAATTAGTAAATAATTTTGCCCATTTAGAGTGATTTCTGGCAGACTGAGATGGGAAACATGATGATGAGATAGATCCCTGAATAAACTAAAAATTTTACAAAAATTAGCAGGAATACTATTAGAACAAATAAAATGTTAAAACATAGGGAAAATAAGAAAATTTTAGAATAGACATTTGATGCAACCTAATATATAATATACTTTATTGTTGAGAACTGCTGAAAAAACAAACAAAAAAACTAGATTATACACAAATAGAATAAAAAATAAAGAACCCTAATATATATTATTATATATAATATATATTAAACACTAATTATGTTGTGAAGAAATCTGAAAATAAAGAAGATAGTTAAGATCCACAGACTTCTAAAACTGCTAGTCCAATGATACAAGAAAGCATGACAAGAAAAGAATAACAACTAATATTTAAAAATATTTTTGAGCGGGTAGTAACTGAGTAAAACATAAAACCACTGTTAATGTAACTGTGGTTATGCTTTTATTCAAACTCTGTTTAAAATACATTTTTTTACACTCTTTAAAATTGACAGATACTTATGTTGAGAGCAGATACTTATGTTGAAACAAATTGCACATAAGTATTTAAGAAAAAAAAACAAGTATTTAATAATAAAAAAAATAATCAGAGAAAACCACATGAAAGATTGTTGTTCTTCATAGGAATACGAATGATGTACGAATGATGTATGGGAAATATAATTAACTAACTGATGTCATTATTATATTATTTAAATAGTTTTTATATTTTACGCTTTTTAATGTCTTTTTTGACGATGTGACAAAGAATGGTGGTTGGCTGCAAGAGCAAGTCCAACTATGTTTACAATGCGTTTTTGCATCTTGTCTAATAGAAAAAGGGCATCATTAGAAGATTCGCCCCAGATATGGCAACAGTATTCCATACAAAGACGGATTTGAGATATATAGAGATAAAGGAAAGAATCTGGAGTAAGAAAATGTCACACACAATAAAGAGAAGAAGCATTAGCAGATGCTAATTTTGCAATGGAATTGATATGCAGTTTCCTAGAAAGAACAGAAGTAAGAGTTAATCTTAGAAGATGAAGGGTAGATGACTCGTCAAGTATATCACCATTCAAAAATATAAAAAGATCTAAATTATTGCGATAACAATTGGCTGAAAAAATTGTGTTTTATCTGAATTGAAGTTCACCAGCCAATGTGAGCCCCATGCTGTAGCAAAAGTGAGAACCACTGGCGTCTTTAAAGGATTTTTATGAAGAGCAAAACAAATCAGCTCTCAAAAATATCTCTCACAAGAAATTGATTTCCTCATAAACACATTTTTTGAAAACGGCTATATCAAAAGTAATCTTATTAAAATAACCAAAAACTATTTAGACCACATTTCAAAAAATAATACATACATACATACATACATACATACATACATACATACATACATACATACATACATACATACATACATACATACATACATACATACATACATACATACATACATACATACATACATACATACATACATACATACATACATACATACATACATACATACATACATACATACATACATACATACATACATACATACATACATACATACATACATACATACATACATACATACATACATACATACATACATACATACATACATACATACATACATACATACATACATACATACATACATACATACATACATACATACATACATACATACATACATACATACATACATACATACATACATACATACATACATACATACATACATACATACATACATACATACTATATATATATATATATATATATATATATATATATATATATATATATATATATATATATATATATATATATATATATATATATATATATTGGTGAGACTATAAAGAAAATCATTTCAAGAAGTGCAAAATACCGAAGAGCCTGTAAAAATCAAAAATGGTTGAGTTCAGGAGCCACAGAGCATTCTAGAACATTCTGTGGTAACTTTAATTAGCTAAATCCTAAGACCTTGGCAGTTGTTCCAGAATACAGGAAAGTTAGAGAATTCCTGGAGATTAACGAAGCAAGTTTTTGATATGAGATAGGTATAGGGCAAGGTATTCTAAATTGAGATCATGGGGATAAGGTAAAAACAAAAAGTTGGGGACCCATTATGTCAAAAATTTAACTGACATCATTATTAAATTATTTAATTGGTTTTTATATTTTACGCTTTTCATGTCTTCTTTTAAGACAGTTTGTTTTATGTTATTTTATAACATTTTATTTTTACCTGATGATGCTGATCACAATAGGTCAGTGAAATATTGTTAATATATTATTATATCAAACTATATTTAAAATAGTTATACGCTGCCTTTTTTATTGAAATCAACTTTCACATTTATAAGCATATTGTATAACAAAAATTTAAAGAATAATTCATAAAACAGTTATAATCAGGACCGTCCCGAGGAGAGGGCATAGGGGGTGTCTAGCCCCCCAATGAATTTTATCAGTTGGCAAATGGGAACTGGAGTCGGCAAAATTGGACCTCTATAGTAGTCTGCAAATGTTGGAAAACTAGGACTTTTTTTTTTTTTAGCTAAGTTAGTAAGCACAAAAAAAATTATTTTAGCTTTAGTCGGCAAAAAACAGACACTTCACCCCCCCTACCTTTAAAATCTCTTTGGGATGTCCCTGGTTATAATTTAAATATTATTAAAAACTTTAAGAAATCAAATATACAGAACCTCCTTACTGAAAAGTAGATGGAAAAATTTCATTGCATGGGTGATATATTGCAGAACTACTGTATGATTTGTCGCATCTGTTGCATACATTATATGCTGCAGGACCAGGATTTTCTGACTTTGCAACTGGCAAACATCTTTGTACAGTCGAATTAAATGGAATTTTTACTGAGCGAGATTTTGCATTTGCAAGCTCCTCACTAATATTATATGAGCCTAAAAAATTACACATTTATAAATATTCGAATTACTACATCTTGCTAAAAATTATAACTAAAAACCACACCTGGAGCTGGGATATCCTTATTAGTACTTCCATTATTCAAATCACGTTTTGCCCTTAAAAATAAACAACCATGAATTTTTTTTTGTTGATTTTCCCATTATTATAATAAAAATAATAAAAAACAATAATAGTATACAACTCTTCTATTTCAGCAACCATCTAATGTTTAAGAATAAACTAGAACTAATTCACCTGGATGCATATTCAAGAGATTAAAAATAAAGAAATCAATATTTTAATATTAGTACATCTTAAAAAAAATAATATTAGTTATTAATTACCTGAATAATAATCTAATATTAGTAGACATTAGTATAATATAATTAATATAGTATTTTATAAGTATACCTTATTTTTAAGTCAGATCAGGCATATGGTCATCATGATTACCCTATTACTGGTAACAGATATATATATATATATATATATATATATATATATATATATATATATATATATATATATATATATATATATATATACACATATATATCTTAGAGGTCTTTTACACAGTTGAAGTTGTCTTAGTTACTGTGTTAGCTAACCTTAAATATACTACATATTTATGTTTATTTCTGTCTGAACCTCTTGTGTTATGTTAGCTCACACATAAGTTACTATATATTATGTTTGTGTCTAAATTTTATGTTGTGCCTAAACCTCTTATTCAGTTTGAGCTCAGTTACCAACTAGTGATTTTAACTATAAACTTTGGGCTCACCTTAAAGAGTACTCATGATTCTTAAATAAAACAAAATAATTTTTAAATTACAAAAAAAATTTTAATTGCAAAAAAATATCTAAAGAATAACTGCAATACTTTAAATTTTGATTGGCTTGCAAATGGGTAAAGAAGCAGTGTCAGAGAGCATCAAATGACAAATTATTAGACTGGTCAAACCAAAGAATCATAACAACATTAAAATTAGTAAACTTATGGGTGTTTCTGAATTTTGCTTGCATAAACAGTGAAAACCTGGGAGCTAACAATGTTCTGGAAGACTACTGAAGCTTAGTGATTGTGACAAAAGTAGCATATTCAGAACCAGTAAAAAAAATCCTTTTTCTAAAAAATCCAAAAAAAGGTATTGGGTATTACATTGCAATAAGAAAGCCTGTCCTACCAATCATGAGCCGACGCAAAAGATGAAAATGGCACACAGAACATTTGCTTTAGGCAGTTTAAGATTGGGCAAAAGTGATTTCGAGGGATGAATCAAGTTTTCAGGTTGTGAACCTGCAAAGGAAGAATATATATTAAAAGATTTTCAACTGAGAAATATTGCAAGCACTGTTTTCAAGCAAGATGACAAGGTTGTAGAGGCTCAATAGGCATATGGGGATGTTTTTCCCACAAAGGCCTTGGTTTTTGTGAGCTGTATAATGGCTGTATCAACCAATATATCTACAAAAACATACTTTAAACACGTTTGATTTTATTGACAAGGCATTTGTACAGCAGAAGCAAGCAATACATCTTCCAGCAAGACAGAGCTCCAGCACACACAACACATAGTATAACAAACTGGTTTACCACAAAGAAGATCAATTTGTTGTCTTGGTACCCTAGATCACCAGATATCAACCTAATAGAAAATATTTGGTCATGAATTGACACTCATTGGTAAACCATCAAATTTAATCAACTGAGCATTTGATGCAATTTCTGAAAAAGTACTGGTTAAAAGTGTTACATAAAATGTGCATGAAGTTGGTCAAATTAATGCAGAGACAAGTTCTTCTTTGCTATCAAGCTGAAGGAGAGCACTTCAAATATTAAATTTGTATTTTTTTAATTTTTTGTGCATAGCTGTAAGGTGTTTCCTAATGCTTTTCCAAAATATTCCCATCAATGTTTTAAAGTATTGCTTACAGGAAATAACTTTTTTTAACTACTCCAGGTCAGATCAGAGTCAAAATCATCAAGATTATACTGCTACTGGTATTATGTAACCCAGTACTACCTGCTCCATGCCCTGCTGCCTTTTGGGGTTTGCTATTTTTAGACAAAGGCTACAAGAAATAGACTCCAACTTAAAACTCTCCTGCCTTGGGGCTCTTGGTTAAGTTAAAGCCAAAGATTGTCTCGATAAAAAATTGGTTGAGTAAAGGCTAGAGACAGCGTCTTAATAAAAAGACTCAGAATAGTTCTGTTGACCAGCCTCAAACCCCTTGTTTATCTGTTAGTCTGGCATAGATGTAAACCTGTGTTACAATGTTTTCTGTCTAGGATGATGAATGCTGGATACTCTTGACTCTACTCATAGATATTTGCTTGTGCCTCTTTGATAGTGGCTATGAAATTGTTCCTGTTATCTTCTAATATAGGTACAGCTCTAAAACTCTTTTAGAAGCTTGATTCTGAGGCCAGCTGGTAGTTAAGGTTTCATAAACTTTGTGGTAGTTCACAGAGCGGCTGATTCCATCAACGGCTGTAAAATATCAAAGAATTAGCATTACCATGTCGTGCATGAATGGTGTCTCTGTTAATGCTTTTGATGTGCATTGTTGAGGCAACATAAGGAGCACTAAGTTATAACCTTGGGTTAATTAGTAGGACAGAGACAACTACTTAATTTCTTGGGATGCTGTGCTTTATTTATGAATGAGTCAAGTTGTCTTTAAACTTAAATCATAGCCAAAAGTAGACAATTATTATTAATATTAAATATTAAACATAGAAAACCATTCCCACAACCTAACTGTTTTAATTTTTCTATCACAAATTTTAGTGGTTTTCAAAGCACCTTTCCATCAGTTTAATCTTACTTCTTGAAAAATTCACCAGCCTAATTTAGATTCGGATGTTTATTTTTCAGATTTCAGTATTGATGAGTACTATCATTTGATTTGTATAGACTCCGATAGTCAAATGCTTGGCTTAAGGGTATACTTAATCAAATTATTAATTTTTATAGAGATTTGGGTTTGAATTTCGTCAAGAAATCAGGTTTAAATACTCTGACCATGAAGATGTGCTTTCGCTTAGCATATCTTTACTCACCTCTTATTTGCCTCTTCTTAGATAATCTTTTACTACTGACCTCTCATGGAAACCATATATACAATGAATTACAAAATTAGCATCTTTTAAGTTGTTTCTCTCTATCGTGCTTGCCATTACTTTACTCCTAATTCCATTCTCTACCTCTGCAAATCTCTTATTGGTTCACGTATGGAATACTGTTGTCATATTTGGGCTAGTTCTTCTAACGATACTCTTTCTCTTCTAGACAAAGCCAAAAAACACATTGTAAACGTAGTTGGACCTGCTCTATCTACCGAGCTTGATCCACTCTCCTATTGTTGTAAGGTTGCATCTCTTTCTCTTTTCTAGTAATACTACCATGGTCGCTCTCAAAAAAGTTATTATTTCTTGTTTAATCAACCAAAACTCATTCTCACTTGACTTGTCATTCAGCAGTCACATCCTTTTACTGTATCTGCCCCTGCATACTCTAAAAACTTTTGTTGATCTAGTTTTTTTCCTTGCATTTAAAATTTTTGGAACTCTCTCCTATCTTCATGTTTCCCTGACTCATACAACCTACAACTTTTCATGTCTTCTGTCAGCCGTTTCCTTGCTCATTAACTTTATTCTTTATTTTCCCAATAACAGTGGTTGCTTGCAACCTTGTTGGGAGTGAATTACCTATGCAGTAGTAGTGTAGTGGTAGAGCACTTGCTTCATAAAGATGTTTCAAGATGTTTTAAGTTCAATCTCCAGCACATCCCTGGTAGTACTGTGCTCAACTTGTTTCTCCTTGCAGTGGCCTTGTTCTTTAAGGCTGAAGCAAGCAAAATGAAAAAAATAAATTTAAAATTTTAAAATTTAGGTAAAAATAATAAATTACGAATCAAATAAATGTTGCAAGTGAACTTTTAGCCAATACAGTCATACCTCAGAACCCACCATAAATTAAAAACTGTGTATGGAAAAAAATCTGATCTATAACTCAGAGAAACTACTCACCTGGAACAAGTATTCCATCCTATGGCAACTTAGATTGTGTTTTGTGTATTGGTTTAAAAAGCAATTGGTGATTGAAATGGTTTTAATTAAAAATTAATGATAATGAAAACATAACCCAGTCAGGAAAGAGAAAAGATACAAAAAGCTTCTGATGTATGTAGATGTGCATGGATAAAAGTTTACTAGTCAAAGGTAGAATCAATTTAAAAGTGATTTGTAGACCAAAGTACTTTCATTTTGATTAAAATTCAATGTTTTTAATAAAATGGCAAGGTTATTATTGTGATCTTGCCTCAGAAAAATCAGATTTTTTTTAAAAAAGAAGATAGTATTTTTAAAAATACTATTTTTTTAATTTATATGAATAAATTAACAGCTCAAATGAGAAGAACTGTTAAAGTAAGCAAATGGGTCTAAAACCGAGTGGTAAATTTTTATAAATAACTATAACATATATCAGTTATATAATAGTTGTTTAAAAACAAACAAAAAAAACTCACTGAGACATAAATGCAATTTTTGTAGGAACTTTTTTAGCCAATCTGTGTGATATTTCTTTGCATACCTTTAAACCAAACCAATTGATCAATATTACACAAAAATAAAAAAAGAAGTATTGTAAAAAAATTTACCTAAATAAATTACATTATAATGGTTTGGCGCAGGTGTGATTAGCTTACAGCTCTTCCGCACCATGGTTGGAGGGTGAAAATTTCTAAAAGTTAAATCAATGCTATCTTCATTACTGCTACATCATGGTGTCAATAGCATTTTTAAACATGAAAATAAAACGAAACCTAAACTTTTCTAGTTAATTCATTTCATTAATTTATAATTAATAAAATAAAATAATGAAATTTTCATCATTTTATTATTTCATAATAGTTAGCCAAGGCGTAAAAAATGATCTATCATGAACAAATAATAGCGTACTTGCATAAAGAGTAATGCGTAAATAATGGGTCAAAATAAGACTAATAATTTTTTTTATTGCTTGCTTAAGAATTATAAAAGCATTTGTAGAGGCTGTTCAATTAATATGACACATTTTTTGTTGTTTTTAGATATCCCCCTTCTCTATTTTGACATTTTGCAACATTTTGTGGCATTTTGAAAAACCCAAGTATACTTTTCAATTAATTTGAAGATCTTTTTTTTTTTTAAATTGACCTCAAAATTTATTTTTGAGATCAATTTAAAAAGGTTAATTTAAAAAGACACACATGAGATCAGATAGTGGTTGAGCAACTAGAAAATGAGGTTTTACTTTTGAAATCTTATTAAATGATCCAACATATAAATAAACTGTTTTGCATTGTTTTACTTGATTTGATAGTGACAAAATATAGACAACTTATAGTACAAATTCTATTTAGTAAAATACTTTGAGTGCTTGAACATGAATATGGTAATCCTTTATGAGACATTGGAAATTCATTTTGAAAATTTTTTGTAACTATTGCAATAAAATTGTTTTACTAAGTGATAAGTTTAAAAAGAACGTTGTAATGTTTTTTTTTTTATTAATGCATTCAAGGCCATCTTCTCCTAGAAAAAATTAGTTGGTGAAGGAAGAAAACTATTTGGAATAACATAAAACTATGAGCTAGGATAATGACTACAGCAGTTTCGACCATGATATTTTACAATTTGAAGCAAATACTAACTTTCTCTAACATCCTACTCTGTTCTAAACTGCTTTAACTGTAAATATTTTTCAATGTTTAGTTCTTTGCACTCAACTTTGGTTTCAAATCCATAAATAACTGTGCTGGAATAAATTTGTGAAAAATTTCCAACTTGCCTTCTCTATGATTTGTTATTGCATTTATTTTTAAAATAAAGTTGTTCGTAAAATGATTAAGTGGAACATAATTTTTTTCTAGGTTATGGTTTAGCTAGCCATTCTTTTCTATACACTGTTAAAGACACTTTTGCTGGCAACATTGGTGGCCACAAACATTTTATCAATATCATGCTTGAATTGTTTGAATCAAGATCATGAATGAATTATTTTTTAAAATCTCAGATTTTCATCTGAACCATCACCAACAGTCATAACTGGTTAAAATCAGCTTTACTAACTCATTAGTAAATAAGCTTTTAAATGCAGAAAAAATGGTTGATTATGTTCATGTCTTTTAAGTGACTTCATACTGTTGATGAATCATATTTTGCACAAATGATTGCTATGCATGTAGTTTGTGACATTGTTTTTGTAAGAAAATTTTTTTGATTTTTATGGCTGCAATTACTAAAGGTATAGGTTTGTGTTGAGAAGCAATTACAAAATCATGATCAGCTAAAGTTAACATATGCATTATCATTGGTGTTTGTTTGTTTGCAAGGGGTCAATCCATTTGGAACAGTGGCTTTATTATTATGGAGGTAAAGTGTCACTTCTTAAAGATTAAAGGCTGCAGTAAATTCTTTTAAGGAAACTAATAGATGATGTGGCAGATTTGGAATGATATTTATACTCAAAATTTTGTGCTCTTATTAATATGAACAGGTGCAGTTTTAAGTAGAGGTGTACCGGATATTTTTGCCGGATATGCCTAATATTGAACTTTTCTAAACTTATATAAGTGTTTATGAAAAAAAAAACAAGTTTTGCCATTCTACATTAAATAGTGTTCAAAAATAAATATTTCTTTTTTTTAACTGATCTTGTTTTAAGGCTTGTTATATTAAAACTTTTGACAACCGGAGTTTTCTTGCAACTCATTTTCATTCCCTTCACTTCAACTGATGGGGTCATATTAAGCGCGTCATCAAAAGTGATGTTTTTGATGTATTATTGTTTATTAGTTTTTTCCATTAAGATAAAACACCAATTTTGAAGTTCATTTTTTTTTAGCTCTGGAAAAAAAGAAGAGAATAAAACAAAAAGAAAAACATTTTTGGGAAATGTTTTTGTTTTATTCTCAGAACAGATTTTAGTTGTTCCTTCTTAAGACTTTGTTTTTGCTTTGGTTTGTTTGCAAATACTTTTAAATATCCTTCATAAACAGATTTGTAAAGTTGTTCCTTTTCAATAAACATTTTTATTCTATAACAATAACAACAACAACAACAACAACAACAAAAACAATTTATTTTCCTTACAACTATTACATTAAAAAGAAGTATGTAATAAAAATTAAAAATAAGTATGTTGTAAAAACTATATTGGTAATAAGAATAAGAATACTAAAATTCATTATCATTGTAACTTAAGTAATTAGACCAATTCATTGCAATAGAGTGAGAAAAAATATTAAAAGTAACAATAATAACATTAAAAATAACATTGTAGCAAAACTAAAAACAAAGTATTTGATACTCTAGCAATCAAGAATAATATTATGTATTACATTTGAACATCTAAATTTCAGTAATTCAAATTTTTAGTCTATTATATGTAAAAATATATTGATCATTAAACAAATAAAATAAGAATTTCTTTTTATGCATGCAATTACCACAAGTAACTTGTTAATTACTTATTAGAGAGCATCCATAAAAGTTTAATGATAATCGCAGCATAAAAGAGCTTAATATCTCCTACTTCTTTTTTTAAAATATATTTTGTGTTGAATAATTTATGGACGATTCCTTATGGTGTAAATTTAGATTAACCTTTTCTGTTTAGATAAATCTTTTTAATCATTTATGATAAACTTATAAAAAACTAAATTAAGTTTTTAATTTTCATTTGCTATCAATCTGTTAAACAAAAAATGCTCAGCATTTGTGAAGTTGTTGCATATTATATTCAGGTCTTGGAATTAGAAAAAATAAATTTGGCAATTTAGTGCAGACTTTAAACTTTTTGGCAGACACAAAATTATTAACACAAAGGTTTCACCATAAAACTATAGAAACAAGGTCAGCAAAAAATAGCCAACCTCAGCCACTTTTAGATCAACAGTTAGTTCAGCATTGCTGAATGCAGACCGTAATTTAGAGGGCTGCATATTTCTCAAAAATTTAAACTAATTTATAAAAAAATTTGAATTGTAAATACTTTATGTCATGTCACACTGTAGCAAACCACCCCTTCCCTAATGTAATACTTGGTAATGTAATACTTGGTGTAATACTTGGTGTGTAATGTAATACTTGGTGTAATAATGTAATATTTGGTAATATAAAAATGTTTATATACTTGGTATAAATACTTGTATATGTAAAAATGTATATATACTTGGTATAAATACTTGGTAATGGAAAAATGTAATACTTGGTGACACTAATACCGATCTCCTCTTTCCTAATACTCATCTGCTCTTTCCTAAGCATAATTCCTCATGAATCACCCAAAACTTAAAAAATTATGAACCATGAGTCTTCATATTTACTTTAAACTTTCAAAATGTTCAATGGCTCTCAAATTTCAATTTTATTATCATCATGGTTTCCTAAAACAACCTGGTTTTCATAACATTTTGAAAAAGTTTTTTCATAAAATGAGAAATTTTTAAAAATAAATTATTATGCTTTTTTTTAATGCAGAAATTAATATATGTACTTAAAATGCTGAAATATGAAAAAAACATGTTTAAAATTAATAAAACAACTAGTTTATACAACCCAAATTTGGGGCCCAAAAGTTCAAATGTTTCAATTTTTTTTGCTTATAATATTTTCAGTTACTTATAACCTTACTTGTCACAAAAAAACTAATTTGAAAAACAACAGAACTATAATTTCAAAGATATATCAATTTTTTAAATAAAATATTAAAAAAACTTTCTAACAGAATTCTGATTAAGTATTAAATTTGGTTTATAGACTTTTTAGGAGAAAAAAAAAAAAAAACTATTTTATAATTAGGAAAGTCTTACATAAATAGAGGTAATTTTTCAAACACACTTTTTTATGATCTATTGGAATATTTTTATAATAAAATATATTTATATTTTAAAACAAATTTAGAAGTTTTTAAATAGTGTATGGAAAAATTTTGATATTAATTTCTTCAGTTGATAAAATTTGAAATTTTTTAATTTCAGTATATTATTTTCCATTTATCATAATAAATAAATATTTAATATTATTATAATTACATAAAAGCATTTTCATAACTATTTCAATATAATTAAAAAAAAAAAATTTAGCTTAAAAAAAATATTTATGCATATATATTACAATACAGTAAATAACTTTTTTGAGATGTCACTCACGTAACAAATGTTTTTTTAAAATAATTTCAGTTATAAGCAAAAAGTATTGAAAAAACAAAATAAAATAAAAATATTCATGGTATTGTAGTAAAATACCTAAAGAAAAATTAAAAAAGGTTTAGTCACACATAACGTAGTTTTATAGTTAATAAAATATATGTGTGACATTACACAGATAAGATCATTAAATTTAAAAAATCAGAAAATAAATAATTTATGTAGATTGAAACAAAATCATAAATGTTTAATATAAAAATTTTTTTTTGAATATAAATACCTTTAACATGATTATAGAATTGATAAAAATTACTTTTTTTAAAATTAATTTAATAAACTTTTATTTCTTTAATATATTCAACAAAAAAAACAAACACGTTGTGGTATTTTGAAAGTTATTTCAGTTTGACTTTGCTTGAAAAGATAAGTTATATAATTCTCAAATTATTGATTGTAAGGTCTGTAAATTTTAATAGTTTCCCGTTATAAGTTTAGGCTAATATATAATAACAATAAAAATGTCTTGAGCAGAGAATTTGAAAAACTTTAGAGGAAAATGAAAAGCTGACAAAGAATATTGTTCAATAAAAATGAAAAGAATTGAGAATCTGTGAAAAATGAAAGTTGTAAAGATAAACTGCACAGAAAAGGATTCATACAATGAAAAAACATGCAAACAAATAAGTAGACTAAAAATTAAAGGCCAACTAAATGAATCGACAGAATGATATTATACAGATAAAATATTTTTTGACAATATTTTTGAGAGAGTCTTACTCTATTTGTAGATCAACCTATGAAGACATAAAGCCTTTGTCTACAATTTGTAAGATAAGGCTAAAAAATATACTATTTTCAGAAGAAACACTCACAGACCAGTGCAAACTGCTTTGAACTTTTGCTTATTATTTAATGCAATCGGCATCAGCTATAATAGCTCATATTGGGTGTCTTCAATTTCAATCCAAAAATGGGTGCATAGGAGAAGTAATAGAGGAATTACTATCTATTTTATCTCAATTTCAGGAACACATTTGTATAAAAAGAGTTCAAGCAGCTAAATTTAAAAAAGACAATGGGATTGCAGAAGAAGAGGAGTGGCACATATTTGCGAATATCCAAATGAAGTACAAAGTGCGCTTTGAAGTAGAAACATTGTTCGTTCGTTTACTGGTGCAATTATTACAAACAACAATTATTGTAAAACACATCTTACCTGTTCAGACATTAGAGACAAGGGCAAAGATAGTGTTTACCACTTTATTGAGTAGTTATATGAGATGAGAAAATTCTGATAGAATTCTCTCATCTCATGAATGGGCTTTAGATACTCATATTTGAAAACTGTAATAATAATACTGAAACTATTTTTACCGATGGCCCATCATCAGAATTTAAAAATAAATTTATGTTAAAAGTACTCATTTAATTATTTTTGCAATAAAATAAAACGTTTGAGTGGAAATTTTTTGCAACTTTCCATGGAAAAAGGGGCTTTAGATGTGGTAATTCCAATAGTACGTTTTCATATAAATCTTGCTTGATAAGTAGATATAACTGGGATAGGGATTAGGTTTTTTGGCTTTTGTAGTGTAGTCCTGTTATACTGCAATATTGACTAGCATGACAGAGTGCAGGCGGTGAGATCTGTTGCAAGGACACGCCCCTGACGACTGGCGTTAGTGCAGGTCTCAGGCTCTCTGAAACGTCATTGGTGATCGCAATGCATTCCTGAGGAGGGGAATCACCATTTATCCACTACTTAATTCTAATTGGTTATTATGGCACCAACATTTTTTTACCTCTTACACCCATGAAGTTTTGCGCTTTGTGAGCTTTTTATTATGAATTGGTTACATTAACGACATTTATATATTTTAATGTTACACAGGTGATTATCAGTTCTCAATTTATTATCTAGAGTTCAGAACATATATAGTACCATATTTATTATTATTATTTTTTTAATATTGATCCACCTGTCCTTTGTTATCATTTTACTTACTATTTTGTTATCTACTTATTTTATTGGTTTTGTATGGTGCGATTATTTTAGTAATAGATACCATTAATAAACCAGCGGATTTATATTGACTTGTTTACTCATACATCATTGTTTTTGCTTAAGATGACTAGAGTGTGAGTTATGGTTCCTTTCCTCCCGAGTGGCTAACTCTTACTCCTCCTACTAAATAGTCTTTATATTAATTTGTGTTTTTTTACCTAAATGACATCATCTACAATCTGTTTTTATTTTCACATCTCCCAGGTCAACGTAACTGGACAGCCCCATTGGTCACTTTTTGGGATCTTTGTGTCGCATAAACAAAAAATTAATTTGTTGTGGCTGGTGATCCCCGACTTTTTCCAATGTACACCACAACAACAAAAGGGACATTAGGCTATCCCGCTGGATGTGGTTACGGCAATCAATAACCTAATGACTACGCTAACACTCACGCACACGTTCAGTTGTAAGCTCCACAATGCACGTCGGATCAGCACTCGCTGACTATTCACCCGATTTGAAAGTGAACGAAAACATAATGAGACCATACTAGATGACCAAATGGTACTTACTAATGCACTACACCATCACACCTGTAGACAATCAACATTCTCTAAAATCAGTATTTCAAATATTTGTTCTTTGTTACATATGATCTACACACAGAGTGACTAGAGTGTTAGTTGTTTCTCCTCTTGCCCCCCCTCCCCCAAGCATTTAACTTCGTTCTTCACCTTCACAAAAGTCTTACCACTCATTTGAAATTTTCTTATGATTTTTATTTTTTTATTCAACGACACCATCTACTAACTGTTTTTATTATCACATCTCCCAGGTCTACGTAACTGGACAGCTCCGTTGGTCACTTTTTGGATACATTGTGTCGCTAAACAAAAAATTATTTCAAATTTATTAAACTAATAAAATTTTCAGTGTCACAACAAAATTTGTCACACACATAACACATAAAGTTTTCAGTGTCACAACAAAATTTGTCACACATGTAACACGTAAAGTTTATCATTTATATTTATGAAGTTAATGAAATTTTGAAAAATAAGTTTTTTTTAATATACATTAACATGTTGTCTGCACCATAAAAAAAAACCATTTATCTAATCAGAACCAATTAGCAGAAAATTTTAATCAAATTTTAAATTTTTTTAAAATTTATAGTTTTGTATGAGTCACACACGTAACGCAACTAATCAGTTCTTATACTAATATGAGCAATAAACATATTATTAAGAGAAATATTATTTTATATCAGAAACATGTGCTACTATAATATTTGAAATATTTATCTTGCATATCTGTAGTAAACTATTTTTTATATCTCTTTTTTATTTGAAAATATTTGTACCAGAGTCACACATGTAACACAAGAATTGCCCCAATGGTTCATAGCACAGGATTGGAGATACAGTAAAAAGATATACAGCACAGGAAAGTTCAAAACAACCATACCAAAAAAGCTAAAATTTTACTGTGTTATTCCCAACATAAACATATTGAATAAACTATCTGTTCCACAAGCTTGCTCTAGTTTTGGTAGAAACTTTGAAAAATTGGAAACAGAAGAAGTCCAAGTAAAATGACAAAAATGTTGTGAACAATTACAAATACAGTCAAAGTAACTTAAACCTTCAATGCCTTAAAAAATCTTGTATATTTTTAAATATTTTTGAAAAGTTGTTTTTCCAATTAGACTTATGGTGTCATTTAAGGTTATAAGTAATTAAAAATATTATAGGCAACAAAAAAAAAATTTGAACTGAAGTAGTAAGATATTAAAAGTTAGGTCTTATAAACAAGTTGCGTTATTAACTTTTAAGTATATTTCCCTTCATATTTCACTTTAAATATTTATTTTTATGCTTTTGTCATTGTCATTCCTTATTTTATTAAGAGAATGTTGTTTTTTTAACATTGTGAAAATCGAGATTTTAATAATGACCTGGATTAGGAAACCAGATCAATATTAAAATTGACATATCTCATCAACTGCTCAACATTTTTAGTTGAAACTTTGCTTCAAGCGCAATGTTTTTTATAAATAGGAATCATGTGTAAAACATGAAACAAAAAGAAAGACTTAAATAGACTGGATGTTTTGATTTCAATGGACTTGGGTGTTCAATGGACTGGGTGATTTGATGCCGAATTACCATTAAGATTGACAAGTATTATATGACATGTTCCTTTTCTTGAAAAATAATACTAAATATATTTGCTTCATCATCAATTTTAGGCGGTGTCATTTGGAAAACATATTATTAAAAAAATTTTCTCACATTTTCAGAAGTATTGAGTAATGAATTTCTTTATTAACTTGCCTTTTTGCGCACTTGAATGTTCCTAAAATTTTTTGATTGGTTGTTCAGTCAAACAAAATTTTATTCTTCCAAAAATAAGCTATGATAACTTGAACTCATTTTTCAAAAGACAACACACCTGATAAAGATATTTTCAAAATTCATTCTTGGTAAAAGCTTGAAAAAAATATTGGGATTCAGATCACTAATTTAATTAGATAACTCCTGCATTCCTACTGAAGTTGTATAAAAAAAGAATAAAAAAGAATGAAATAATTAATAATTATAATTAATTAGAATGAAGCAATTAAATTATACTGTTGTAGCTGAAAAAGTTCAGCACAAGATGCTTAAACGCAAATGTATATATTCCGATGACTAAAATATCCAATCAGCAAAAATCTTTATATTTATTTAAAGTTACTGTTGCAAGAGGTTAATTTTTTTTTTTTTTTTTTGTGTGGTAATTCTTTATTCACTCTATCTAAATGCACCCTGAATATTTTATATAAGTTCTCATTGTTAACCTCTGAATAAAGTTGTAAAGCAGTATATATTCACAATTTGTATTTCTGATAAAAAAATAAAGATAAATGATATCTCTTATTAAAATTTTAGTTAGATTAAGGGCTGATAAATTTTTATAAAAACTTGTTATTCTTTTAAAATAATATAGATTTTAAAATTTATAATTATTTTAAAATTATTTATAACAACTTTAGAATAATAAACATGTTATGTTATTATTATTTGATGCAACAATAAAAAAATTCTATAAACCTGGTACATGAAGAAAAACTGTAACTAAAACTAACTTTTTGATCCAAATTATAATGACCTAAAAATTAATTAGCTGTCAATAATTAATGTAATTTTTAAAGGATGGAGAAAGTAAAACTTAAGTGGTAAGTATACCCTAAGATAAATTTAACTGGATTTAAGTAACTTTATAAACACAATAAAAAATTTAATGCAAAATTAAACTTACCAGGACCAACAGAAAGCAGGTTATTCCTAGGAACAGTAAATCGTTTTACCTTAAAATCATATTTAAAATTTTAAAAATAAATACAAGTGACTAATACAAGTTAATAAAACCAAGTAATTAAGGAAAATGCTTACTAACAAAAAAAAACAAGTTTAAATTAAATACAAATTATATCACTTTATGCTCTACAGCTAAAAAATAGTTGAACATTTTTTGCAGAACAAGGATAAGACTCATGGATACTCAAAAAGGTTCTGAGAGTTTTTTGAATGATATAATAAAAAAAAAATCATTTACTTTATTTAGTTGAATTCTAAGATATTCAAGAAATATTTGAAAATGAAGTTTAAAAATCCAACTATGCACAGTAGTTTAAATGGTGGACATGAGTAAAATATTTAATGTTTTGAAATTAAAATTTAACTTAATTTATGTATACTTAAATGGCATGCAGATCTAACTTAAAAAAAAAAGGTAAAATCTTTGTCTATTTAAAAAGTTATAGCAATGCAAAGTTGAACAATTTGGAAGAAAAAAAAAACACTAAAAACCAACCAAGTATACACTTGGAAAAAAGTAATGAAAAAGAAAAAGATTATTGATCTAAAACTTGGAAAATTATTATGTAACAATTAGGGATAAAAAGCCTCTATAAAACTTGGAAAATTATTATGTAACAATTAGGGATAAAAAGCCTCTATAAAACTTGGAAAATTATTATGTAACAATTAGGGATAAAAAGCCTCTATAAAACTTGGAAAATTATTATGTAACAATTAGGGATAAAAAGCCTCTATAAAACTTGGAAAATTATTATGTAACAATTAGGGATAAAAAGCCTCTATAAAACTTGGAAAATTATTATGTAACAATTAGGGATAAAAAGCCTCTACATAAAAATACATTTTTCTGGCTAATAATAATAGTATTTCAGGAAGAAAATTAGATAATTTTCACAAAAGTGATATAAAAAACTGTGAATTTTTGCAAATGATTTTTCTGTTGTTTTTGAACATTTCAGTCATTATCTCAAAAACCGCTTATGGTGCCATACTAAACCTTATATGATTTACAAACTAAAAAAAAAAAACTTTCATTTACTGCAATGCTTAAGTTGGCCCCATTAGCGGTTTTTAAAAAAAATGAGTTTCAAAACTGCTATTTCGAGGTTAAAGCGTAAGAATTTGGTTTTGGAAAATTGACTAATACACATGTATTACAAAAATAATTTATTTTAAACAAAAAGATTGTTTAAAATATCATCAGCTGATGCACTTTTGTGTATACATGAGTGTTTAGAATGCCCTCTATATAAACAGTTTTTGCAAAACAGATGCCCTTTGCTTTGTTTTTCTGCAACTAATGCGTCATTATCAAAGTCTTTTGAAGCCATCTTCTATATTAATTACACAATTGAACAATTAATTAATTTTTGATCAACGATATTGAACAATTGAATAACTTTTCCTGATTTTTCCCTAAAATAATCAAGACAATTATTATTAGCTTCCATTCCTTCTTCACTCCAAAATTTCAAACCAGTGGAATCATTTATTTCTATAAACTCCTAGCTTAGAGTAAGAATTTTGTGCAGCGCTTGAGTTATACTTACCCGATAAAGCTCTCATAGAAGCATCGATGACACATTTGTTTGTATAGCTCAATAATAATTTTTTTGCCAGATTACATTGCTTTCAGAATTGTAGAAAGAAGCAAGCCATACTTTTCAATTAGTTTGGGGTCTGTTTGACTTGATATGTGATCTGTAATTACCTTTCGCAGTACAATATTATTTAAAGGTTTTTTGGCAACATTTCCAGTTCTTGTATTCCCCCCTTGTACAGTGGATTCTTCAAAATCCCATTTTATTCCTGTTTATTCCTTTGTTAAATAAAGAATGAGATTGAATACTTTCATTTGACTCTTCCCTCTTTGAATCATCTATATAAGGTTTGCAACTAGAACAAGTCTAGTCACTAATAGAGCATATTTTGTCGTAACCAAACTAAACACAATTTGTGAATATTACAGTTCGCAGCTAGGGCAAAAATCAAGGTACAAAGATGTGGTTTCCAAAATATAAATACAAAAATAAATAGTTTGACATAAAATTTCATTTAATGTAAAAGTTTAGGCTTTTGCAATTGTATCTTTTATGAAATCATGCAATAATTAATAAATGCTAAGACATATACAATAATTTATAGTGCTTACATTGCACTATATTCATAATTTCCAAGTATAATTCATAGTTTTTAAGTATCAATTAGTTATTGTAAGATTTTTTTTAAAAATTTTTGTCAATAAAGCTTGATAATTTGGCTTAAAAACATGAACTATTACCAAATATAATTATCCTAAAATATTTTTACAGCTGGATCTTTATAGTGTCCTTTTTGGTGTCCTACTGTAATTAAATGATTTTTTTAATTCATGGAGCATAAAAAAATATTTCAAAGACATGTTGCAACCATGTAATTATTTTAGAAAAGTTAACAACTTTCCTTTTTAGTGTCTCTTTTTTGTGTTTTTCAGTATTGTTTTTTTGTGTCCTTGGTATATTTTATGATCTTGTGAATATTTTTGACGGATAGGTTTTATCTAATTGACATAAAAACATGTATTATGACTTTATATAAAAATCCTGAAATATTTTTTAGTTGCATGTTTTAAAGTATACTTTCAGAATCCTAAAGTGCAATCATAGTGATAGATGTGGGAGCATTTTTAATGGATAAAGCTTGAAATGTTACCCGAACAACATGAATTTTGATCATGTATGTAAGTATTTTGATACCTATCTGAAAAAAAGTTGCTACTGACAATCAAAGCAAATCAAAGAAAACATCATCAAAGAAATTAAAGAAAAATAAAAAAAATATTATCAAACTTTTGACGCAAAACCTCCAAAACCTCTTTTTGAAAATGAACAATTATTCTGGTTTGCCAAAGTATTCTTCAAATCATAACTTAAAGGACTTGGTCCATCACTCTAAATACAACAACAAAAAAATATTATTCTATTCTTGTAATGACATTAAAAACAGACTATATTATATTGTAAAATTTTTCTTAAAAACATTAAGAGAAATGTTAAACAATTAAAAAAATTCAGATCTTTATGTCATACCATAAAGATTATTTTAAAATACGAATGATTGATTAATATAGACATGCAGGTTTACAGTAAGAATTAATAAAAACATGTGGTTTAAAATAAAATTTAAACCACAATTTACAATTAGAATCAATGCAGGAGTTTGTAAATCAAAAAGAACAGAAGATTTATTAGATTTATAGGTTTCATTCATGATAATATGTCAAAAGTTTTCAGTTACTTAGAACTGGCAGAAAGATAAGTGGATGCAGTAATAAGTATGAAGTGTTTGTTGAAAAAAAATTATTTGATACAGCTGAGCACACAATCCTCCTGGACAAACTGCTGCACTAGGGTATTAGAGGTATTCCTCTTCTCTGGTTTTCTTCTTATCATTGTATTATAACACAATTTGTTTCAGTGAATGGTATCAACTTAGAACTAGCCAAATTAGGATCATTACTTTCTCGTATATTTATCAACGATTTCAATGTTTTAACAAAATTTTCTACTGCTTATTACTTTGCAGGTGACACCAACTTGCTTCTATTTAACTAATTGTTAATTATTAAATAGCTCAGCTCCAACTAGTTATCCCTTAGGGTCTGTCAATTAATTTTGTCCAAAAATTATGCCAACAATTTTTTGGCAATTTTCACCTCTCCCCCTCCTCCTTGTTAACAAATTGTCAAATTTTCAGAGACTTCCCTTATAAAATTATGTCAACATTTAATTCTACCTCCAAAATAAAATCAAGATGGAAAAATAACATACTTTTTTTTCTCATTTTAAGTAATTAAATTTGTTTAAAAAAGTAACACTCTTTACCAGCTTTTCTTGCCCCCCCTTGCCCTTGTCAGCAATTATTGAATAGGGAGGAGGGGGGTCAGAACATTTTTGAATGACAATTCAAAAATGTTCTGACCCTCCTCCTCCCTATTACTATGTTGACATAATTAATAAACAACCCCTTAACTTTCAAAATATTGAAACTAATAATAATTTTATTTAATATTTGTCAATTAATATTTAAACCTATTGAAACAAAAATAAGCAATTAAATTAAATAAAATTAAGTGGGCAGAAAACAAATCTTGTTAACTCTACTAAATATCTTAAAATCAAAATAGACTCATCTTTTACAAAGCCTTTTCAAGATTTAGTATTGAAAATAAGCAGATCAAATGGGATGTTATAAAAAAATTTGTCATTATGTTGATAATAAAACTTTGCTTAACATATATCCTGCTGTTTTCACTCTCATCTCAGATATGCTTGTTGTTAAAAAGTAAAGATAGCCTTTTATATCATTACTATTTTTATTTTTTTTTTACTTTTTAACAACAAGCATATTTTTTGAATTATTATTATGAGTTTTAATTAACTGACAGACAAGTTTAAAGACAATCTTTTGAACTCATTTTCAAAATTAATCTCTAAAATTAATTTATTTCTAACATACTAATTCATAACTCTATTTTTCATTCTATATTTCAAGTTCTCAAAACAACCTTATTTAACTATCAAACTGCCTCTTTGTTTGAAAACAAACCATACTAACCTTTCTCTCATTTTTATTAACTTTAGCAATTATAAGGAAAATTATAACTATATTCTATGATCTGCTTGGTTTGGTGTTTAGGTACTGATACCTTATAAGTTATCAGTAAGTTATCAGTTATCAGTACTGATAACTTATAAGTTATCAGTACCTAAACACCAAATTATTCATTATGAATCCATAAAAAATAAAGAATAAAAACATGGAAAATGAAAACATTTCCTTTCAAACTAAAATCTCTTAAATCATTCTCAAAATTTAAAATTGCTCTCTCTTCAACTATTTTTTAAAACAATATTTTTACTATAAATTTTTTTTTTAAACCTTATACCTTTCTACAACTTATTATTTTCAACATTAACTCTCAGGTTCTATATATCTAATACTGTTTTCTTTCTTGTTTAATATACTGTATTATAAAACTAATTCTTAAAACAAAATTTTTTCATTAATATGCTTTTCATCACTATTATTGTTATTATTGCTATATTTTTACTATAGAAATTAATTATTATAAAGCATATAATACTTTATTTTATTTGGTATTATAAAAGCTGTAAGAGTTACAACATTTGCTTTATTATGACTTTGAAGTGGCTGTAAACACTAATAAGCAATCACTTTGTTATCCAAATATAGTCTTGCAAACCTAGCCACCAGTATTCTTATAAAAAACACCTTAGTAAATTAAATTCTTATATAAATAAATGCATATATGGAAAAATAAAAAAGATATATATATATGTCTAACTTAACTAAGATAAGAAGTAAATAAAAAAAGCAACAATTAAGTTTTCAAATATAAAAAATACTAGTGCAACAAAGTTGTCAACATGTTTTTTCTGTATACCTGTGCACCTTTGTTATCATACTTATTTATTTTAAAATTATATACATGTATATATATATATATATATATATATATATATATATATATATATATATATATATATATATATATATATATATATATATATATATATATATATATATATATATATATATATATATATAGTGTTTGAAGTAGAGAAAAAAAAGTAATGGGATGGTAGTTGGTAAATTAAAAATTCCATCCCGCCTTATCATTGTTATATATAGAGATTTATAAAAAGGTGACGGGATGGCACCCTGCCTCACTTCGAGCACTGTATTTATGTATGTGTATATATAGATATATATATATGTATATATATAATATATATATATATATATATATATATATATATATATATATATATATATATATATATATATAAATAAATATATATATATATATATATATATAAATTAGTAGAAAATCACTTTACAAAATTTTTTTTCATTTTACACTGTTTCATCAATAATGTGCACAGTGGGCTAGGTGGTGGAAAAAACCTAAAAATAAATATTTATTATATTCAAAACCATATAATAAAACATATTTGTAATACTCTCATTTACTATTTTGAAAATTGTTTTGAGTATAATAGTATCTTTTAAAACCACAAAAATATTTTGCGGTTTCATAAATAATGAAAAGAAAATTAAAAAAAGTGTGAAATTTTTTTTATCCATAACTATAGTAAGCAGTAACTTTTAAAATTTTATGAGCTTAAGGAATTAGTTTATATATTTAAACTATTTAACAGTAAAGTTTTATGATAGAAATATTAAATAAAGATCAGCATTTATAATACACTTTTAATCTGATTTTAAAATAACGAGGTGAATTTTTAACGTTTAATACTTTTATTTTGTACAAAAAGTGTCACATAATTAAGGGAACCTATGAGAACCTATATTAAATACTTGAACTTGTAAAAGTAATACGTATACAACCTATTTTAACTATATACATTTCCCCTTACTTGTCCTTTTGGGTTTTTTTAACATTTTAAAATAATGACTTGTAATTTATGTTATTTGCTTGAAATTAATTTTATTTCTTGTAAACAAAATTACATATTATTTTGTTTGTTATTTAATTCAATACAAAATGTACTGTTCACCTAACAGTTTTTTTTTGTTTAGTAATATTATAAAAATTGGTGACATTTACGGACTTATAAAATAAAACAAACTAGTTCCTAATGAAAATTAACTCTTCTAGTTTCTGCAGATATCAAACTAGAGGATTCTGAGTGGAAAACTTAATAAAAGTATGATTTAAAATGTTGGTAGCTGCAAACAATGATAATACTCGTTTTGAGAAAAGTAACGAAAATTACCTAGCTCAAGATTTTCAATAAGCCAAGATTTTCAATAAGGTACACTAAATGCTACATCATCAGTTAATGAAATTGGGAAACCATGTTGCTCTTTTGAAAAAGCTTGTAACAGAACAAAAAGAATAAGCTTAACAATGTTACTAATGTTTTATTTAGCTCCAAATTACTTCATGCAACAAAATTGAAACTAAGAAGTGAGTTTAAATACGAAACTGACACATGAATTGCTGAAATTTGAAGCAAAAACCCCATTAAACCTGCCTAGATATATTCACCTAATCAAGTTTTAGCATTAATTAACAGTGGTGATATATCAAAATCAACATACCAGCTTCTAAGAAATGGTGCTGAAAAAAACAGCTGCCACATATATCCTTTATATAATGGTATAAGATCTTCAAAAGCTAAGTGCTATACCAAAAACATTCAAATAGATGGCTATCATTACAAATACTGCTAAAATACATCTAAAACGCTCTTTTAAAAAGCTGTGTGATATAAAAACTACTGTGCTAATCACAATGCTAAGGAATTAGCTAAACTGATAATTAGGATGCAAGGCTGGTTTAGATGGTGCTACAGGATATATTGTTTACAAACAGGTAAGTTAAAATGAAAATAGTGCTTGTTGATTATTTTCATAATACCTTTAGAACAAATAAAGAGTGCCTGTTGATTATTTGCATAATACCTTTAGAACTCAGTAGACTTTATGATAATAAAAATGTTGTCATATTATTCATCCAGAATGTGCGACCAATAGATTAAAAATACAAATAAAACATTATTATATACAGAGATGATAAATAATCTACAGACTTATTTAAAAGGCTGTGGACATATAATAATTCAATAATAGAGTTTCAAAACAAGTTTGTGCCATTTTTTTTTAAAATTTATTCCAGCAGAAAAGTTTGTTATTCAGTTCCACGATTTTAAGAAGTTAAAGGATTTAAAATAAAAAATTCATATTTTTAAAGTTTTATAAAGTTTATTAAATAATTTTTAGTATTAGCAACTATTTAACTAAAATTTATAATAAAAATAAATATATTTTAATTAAAATGTTTTAGTATATATTAAAAAAAAGTTCTAAATAATTTTGTCCACCATATGACTATTATCTGGCCCACTGTGCAATGTTAAATAATATATATATATATATATATATATATATATATATATATATATATATATATATATATATATATATATATATATATATATATATATACATATATATATGTATATATATATATATATATATATATATATATATATATATATATATATATATATATATATATATATATATATATATATATATATAATAAACATACTTGATTGTTCAAGAATCTTTTGCTTTTAGAGTTAAAAGCTAGTTTTTCATTGTTATTTTTGACAATTGTTTGGTATTTACTTGGAATCGATGCAACTGCTTCTGACATTTAAAATATTCATCGAAGTCTTTTACTTCTAAAACAAATGAATTATTATATAGCAACCTTTAAGTGGGAAAAATCATTAAAGCAAAGCTACATGCAACATAAAACAGAAAGTTATTCATTTAATGTATTAAAATAAAACTTTATAAAACAAAACTAAATTTAGCATTTTTATTCATTTTAACATTAAAAAATTAAAATTAAAACTGAGTGTCTAATACATCAACAGAGGGTAAAAATAAAGATTTTAAGTAAGGATTTAATCTTAAATCAAATTTTTATTGAAAATATATTTCTTGGTATTATATAATAATAATAATAATAATAATAATAATAATAATAATAATAATAATAATAATAATAATAATAATAATAATAGAATATATAATACAACAATGTAAACTCACTCCTCAATAAAATCTTTAAAAAACACGTCTTGGGAATGTCATATATAATAAAATAACTTTAAAATCTTTAAAGTTTAGATGTTTTCTGTAATTACTTTTTATTATTATTATTATGAATATTATTATTGTTGCTTTTATTGTTATTTTATTATTATTATTATTATTATTATTATTATTATTATTATTATTATTATTGTTATTACTCCTCTAAGAAACCTTTATCAACTTAGGTTGGCAAGATCCTTCTATTATTATTTATTTATTTTATTTTTATTTAATTATTTAGCAAATTAATGCTAGTTTAGTAACTTATACATATTATTTATAAGTTGATTATTCTTTAGAGTTTGAAGCAGTTTTTTTTTGAATTTTTCGTAGTCCAGCTGAACAAATCCACCAACTATTTCCTGGTATAATTTCAAACCAAACACAAATAATGACTTCTGTCCTGCTCTATTGCATTGGCTGCTTTTATGAAAATAACTAGCTTGTCTAGTGTAGTGTTGATGTAACTCGCTATTTTTTGAATAGAACGGTTTGAATATATCATTTACAGTCGATGTAATATTGTGAATGAAACAGACTGATTTAAAAATTATTCTTTTTTTACACTGATCCAACCAAGTAATTTCAACATTTCTATTTTATGAGTTAACCAGTGACATTTTAATATAATTCTCATTGCTTTGTTTTGAAGTTTTTCTAGGATATTTAAGTTATTTGTGTTGACATCAAGAAAAATAGAAGCACAGTATTCATAGTGGGGAGCAATTATAGTTTGAAAAATTATTTTTTTGGTCCAATGAGTTAAGTATTTACTTATTCTACCAAGATATCCAGTTTTCTTTGCAATTTTATTAGAGATATATTTGATATGTTCAGTAAAATTAAGTTGATATAAATACTGTACAAGTTTATACACTATATAAGTGACTCCAAACTGAAGTTCTTAAACAGTAAAAGAACTTCAGTTTGAAGCTACTCATATAGTTAAAAACTAGTAAAACAAAAGATACCTCAACAAAACAATATAACTTTAATTTCCATTTTGTTTTATTATATTCTTTATCAAAAATTAAAGATGTAATTACTTTATGCGTTCTACAAAGGTTTAAAGGGTGTAATTACGAAAAAAACAATTAAATTAACCGTTTTTTCGTTTTTTGATTATAAAATAATATTTACTATAACAATATGTGAAACCATATATTTAATATATAATATAATATTATATATTTAAGTTTATATTATATTATAAATGTATATATTATTTATTTTATATATATATATATATATATATATATATATATATATATATATATATATATATATATATATATATATATATATATATATAAATATATATATATATATATATATATATATATACTTTATTTACTGTTTTAATGCGTTATAAATGCAACATCGCATAGTTACCCAAAAACAAATGACATCATAGGCGCTAGAAAATAAGCAGACTACGCAAAAAATGGCAAAACTTTCCATATTTATATATTTATATACATATATATATATATATATATATATATATATATATATATATATATATATATATATATATATATATATATATATATATATATATATATATATATATATATATATATATATATATATATATATATATATATATATATATATATATATATATATATATATATATATATATATATATATATATATATATATGTATATATATATATATATATATATATATATATATATATATATATATATATATATATATATATATATATATATATATATATCATGGGCGTAGAGTACTCAAATTTTCAAGGGGGGCAAAATTTAAAGGCTCGATTTTTTTGAGCGATGTATGTCTACTTTCAAATGTTTATTATTTTTTATGTAGAAATAAATAAAAATAACTTTGGATTAAGAAATTAGAAAAAAACAAGTAGATATGAAATTTTACTTGGTTTCCAAATAAAACGTTCTACGGCGTGTTTCGTTTTTTTCAATAAACATAAATAAATCTAACAAAAAATGCGTTTCAGGGCTCCGGGTAATTTTTTTAAAGAAACATGGTCGATCAAAGAAAATGGTCGATCTTAAATACGGTTCTTTGGTGAGCCTCTGGTAAAAGCGATGAACTTTTGAACAAGTGACATGATATTTTTTATATCAGATATGTTTTTTATTTCATCTTGAACGATCAAATTTAGATTGTGAGCTCTGCAATGAACATAAAGGGGTCTGCTTTCTTGTTGAAGAACAAGTTTTTGCAAGCTAGCTATTTCAGAAGACATTTCAGAAGACAAGCAGGAGCTCCATCATAGCATTGTCCCCGACAGTTCTTAAGCCTTAAGTTGGAACGAAGACATTTTTCATAATCAAAAACAGATCCTTGCTTTTAGTTGTGGCTGTCTCATAAAATCCACAAAAATCCTCATTAATTTGGAACTCATCGTCTACAGTACGGAATGATATCGATACCTATACAAATTAAAAAATTATAAAATGTATTAAAGGAAAATACAAAGTTCAAAGAATTGTTGGTTTAGCTAATAATATCTGCTCTTTTCTTGTGTTATCAGGAAAAAAATCTGGTGTTCTCTTTGATAAAAGTTTCACATGAAAAAATTGAATTGAAATCTTGCGCAACAAAGTTTCAAAAAATTTTGGAATATTATACAAAGCCAGAAATTTTGTCAATAGAAATGCATTAATTCAATTTTTCTACTCGCTAATCCATTGCCATCCCAGTTAAATCAATTAAGGGAGAAGCAAATTTTACACGGTCATAACTATTTAAATATTCTCATTTGATGATTTTAACATTCTCAACGCTTTTCCGATGACAAAACTCTTATTTCAGTATTATGAGCATTATTTGAACATGTTAATTTAAAGAGCAGGGAATACATTTGTAGGTATATTTGACAAAAAATGTCAATGAATAAAGTCAAGTCTGTATCACTCGTATTTCAACCAAAAATACGTTTTTTGTTAAAACTAAGCATAAGTTTTAAAACGCTAAATTAACCAAATTAGTTTTATTGTTTATGCTGCATATAATTAGGATGTGCACTGATGAATTTGTTATGTAAATGAAGTTTAAGAAAAACAAATAACTTTTTTTATCAATTTGGTGAATGCTTATAATTTACAAAATTTCCAGTAAGAAAATTGTTGAATAACTGTTGCAACTGTTGTTATATATATTCTATTGTATATTTATATATGTATATCTGATTTAAAAATACAGAAAGTTCAAGATTAAAAAAAAAATGTTAAAAATATTTTCGGGCTTAGAGTAACATTGTTGGGTGTCGAACATATTTTTCTTAGACACAATATTCGATTGTCAGAAATTTTTAATAGTCTTCTATTAAAGTATGCTGAAAGGTTCTCTAGAAATTAAAGAACTTTTAAAATGGTCATCATTTTATACTTTTGGGTTTATTGGCCTTAGCAAGACCTTAGTTTTTATAAAAACTCTAAAATTTTGTTAAATAAGTAATAAAAGGCATCCTAAATAAATCGCTTAATCAATTAATTTAGAAACCTCCATAATTCGATTAAATCATCGTGAAATGTCACTGTAAAAAATTTTTATTATTCGAAAATCGCTCTAATTCGAACACTTATTTTCTTCCTATAAAGTTTGATTAAGAGAGATTGTAGCTATTTTCAAATCTAGTGTTTCTACATTCAAATTCTACATTCAAGTATTTGATATTCTTTGGTCAGACACAGGGCCGGCGCGAGTAGGGGTCACGTGGGGGGGGGGGGGGTGGTGCCATTACAACTTTTGCCATCCAAAAAAAAAAAAAAAAAAGGGCCTCGTTTTTTAAATTTTACCGACTGCCATAACGACATTTGCCGACTGACTTTGCCGACTAACCTATCAACAGGGTCTACATTTGCCGACTAACTAGTCAAAAAGGGTCACATTTGCCGACTAAGGGTCAAATTTGCCAATGATGAAGGGGGGGGGGGTGTAACACCCCCACACACCCCACACACCCCTATCGCGCCGGCCTTGGTCAGACATAAAAAGTATTTCTGTAATTCTCAAAATATCTTGGGGATTACGGAGATATTTCTGTCAAAATATTTTTGTAATCTCTTTTTCTACTTATCAAAAATAAACGTATCTATGGTGGATTTTTTGCAGTTTATTTTTATTTTAAAAGTATATAAGTTTGTAAAACAATGGTATAAAGTTGCAGAAGACTTAGTCTTGTCATCGAAAATTGCTGAAAATAAACCGTTAAAAAAAGAAAAAAATGTATCCAAACTGTCAATGAAAATAAAACTTTGAACAACATTCATCTGATTTCTTTCCAATTGGTTTAAGAAAATTTATTAATTTGTGAATTTTAGCAACACATTCTTCTGGTCGTTTTAGCTTCCTTTTTTCGCTGCACCACTGGTTTTGCTCAATCTCTTGTTCATGTTTTCGCTTTTAAAACGTTTAGAAAATAATAAGATGTAATAGTACAGAATATCAAAACTTTGAAGTGGCTTCCAGAATGACTTTTTAAATCTTTGGAGTGGCTTCCCATGGCGGACGCTTTTTTTGTCAACGGAAAGATTAGAAAAAAAAAAAAAAAAAGCGGTTTTAAAAGTTTTTAAAGGTAAAAAAAAAAAAAAAATCATAGATAAATTTAAATATCACATATTTAAAGAACATAGATAAAGAAAATAAGTAAGAATAAATTTAAAAGACTTGAAAATAAATCGAAAGTAATAAATAAACAACAAAGATATCTAAGGAAGTGAAAGTAACGTAATAAGAAAGAACTTAACCGAAAAAAAAAATCATTGAATCAAATCAAAGCTCGAATAAAAAACGACTGATGTTTTTTAATACATACAAGTTTTAAAAATATTATATTGATAATTACGTGTTCATTCATTCGTTTTCTTATGTATCCATCATTTTTGTGCATACATATAGATTTTTTTTGTTGTTTGTTTATTTTAGTTTTATATATATATATATATATATATATATATATATATATATATATATATATATATATATATATATATATATATATATATATACATATATATATATATATATATATATATATATATATATATATATATATATATATATATATATATATATATATATATATATATATATATATATATATATTTGTAATTACTGTTCAAAAAAATATAAAACAACTACAAACTTGATCAGTTTGTTGTTGTTTTATATTTTATTTTCTTCGATTTTTGGTCAGGCGTTACTTTAATACAGGATCATGGCGATACTTATTACAGGCCTTCCCGTCGCGAATCCGTATTTTTGACTGGGGGCGGACAATCTTACGGAAAGATATATTTTAGTTTTTTTTAAAGTTCGATTTGTGAGTAATTGATTATTACAATAAATGGTTAAAAAGTGCTGTGTTCCTGAATGTAGAGGAAACTATGACGCTAAAAATAAAGTACGAGTTTTTAGGCTTCCCTCCAATAAAAAAGAAAGAAATCGTTGGATAAATTCAATTCCTAGAAGTAATTTTCCAAATAAACCAGATACTGTTGTCTGTGAAAGACATTTTCCAGAAAATTTTTTAACAACTATTGTCAATGGGAAAGTTAGACCAATTGAACCTCCTTCAATTTTTCCAAACATTCCAGCTAGTGTTGTACCAACTCAACCTTTAAAACCAAGGTCCACTACTAAAGTGTTGTCTTCTATCAGAACTGAAAAGTGTGATGAGTTGTCGCAATATTTAAAAAACGATTTGTTTACATTCATTTTTTTATGTGAAGATATTAAAAATCGTAAATTTATTTGTCCTGTAACTACTTTTGTTATAAATGATGTCTTGCACATCCAATCAAATTCCTTTTATGTTAACTGTATACCTATGTTTGCTGTTCATATCTCAAGCAATTTTAAATTTGAAAGTTTTCATGCTGGTGTTCGTTGTTTTATTTCTTCACTATCAAAAAATCGTATAGCATATCTTGATCGCTGGTCAAGAGTTGAAGAAACAATTCGCTTTTTGAACAACATTGAAATTGATCATCAAAAGTTAGTATTACAAGATCTTATTACATCTATGAATGCATCAGAAATAGGTACAAAAATTTATAATGTAGAAACTATAATCAGATCCTATTGTTATTTTTCAACGTCTCGATGCTTATACAATCAGGTACGAAAAGATTTTAAATTGCCAAGTGTAAAAACATTAACAAAAATTACATCTATGACAAAAAAAGTTTCAGACATTGACTTTATTAGTACCATTTTTTCAAATTTAGAGGAAAATCATAAAAATTGTATACTTATGGTGGATGAAGTTTATGTAAAGTCTCATCTTCTTTATCATGGTGGTTATCTTTTTGGAAAAGCAGAAAATAATCCAGAGTTGTTAGCAAATAGTGTTTTGGGTATTATGGTTAAATGTTTAAAAGGTGGACCATCTTTTATATGCAAAATGATACCTGTCTGTCGTTTGGATGCTTCTTTTTTGTTTGAGCAAGTATGCTATGTCATTAATTTGATTAAGTCTAGCAATGGAAATGTAATTTCAGTTATTTGTGATGGCAATCGAACAAATCAAGCTTTTTTTAAATTATTTGAGAGAGTTGAAGGAAAACCATGGTTAACAAAATGTGGAATTTTTCTCCTTTTTGATTATGTTCATCTGCTAAAAAATATTAGGAATAACTGGATTACAGAAAAAATGCAGGAATTACAATTTGAAAAAGACCAAAATTTGACTGCCAAGTGGAGTGACCTTAAATGTATCTTAGATTTTGAAAAAGATCAGTTAATTAAGTTATCAAGACTAAATTTTATAGCTATACATCCAAAACCCATTGAAAGACAAAAAGTATCACATTGTTTAAGAGTATTTTGCGACGAAACTATAGCTGCTCTCAAAACTTATTCAAAAGTTATCCACCCTTGCAATATGAATGAAACTATTTGTTTTTTAGAAAAAGTTACTAAATTTTGGAAAATTGTAAGTGTAAAAGAAATTTATGGTGATATGAAATTTTCAGATTCTCGTAAGAGAGTTATTTCTGAAGAATTAGACATAAATTTGCAGTACTTACTTGATTTTGGAGATATGGCATTTAAAATGAGTGGTGAACAAGGTCATAGAATGAAATCTTTAACTAAAGATACAGGTACTTCAATTTGGCATACATGTTATGGAGTTGTCGAGATGTGTAAATATTTGCTAAAAAACAATTTTGATTATGTTATGTTAGGAGAGTTTTCAACAGATTACATTGAAAAAGCATTCAGTAAGTTTAGGCAAGGTTCAGGTGGAACATTCTTTATAACAGTTCAAAATGTTGTTGAAAAGTTAAACATTGAAAAAGCTAAACTGTTATTGCAATTAAAAGTGGATGTTACAGATTATGCTATTGATATCGAGCATTCTTGTCAAAAATGTGGCTATTTTATAAGTGAAGAATCTTGTGACATCATTAATCAATTACCTGAACTAGAATCATCTTTGTCATTGAGTACAAAAATGGCTTTGTTTTATATTGCAGGTTATGCTACAAGAAAAGATGATGTTAGTGAAAATGATTTGTTTAATGATACTGCATTTTATTTTCAGTTATATGGAGACTATACAAAAACTATAGACCGCGGTGGATTGAATATACCTCTCGATTGCTGTGTGCAGTGGGTATTTTTTTGTTTCATTTTTTTTGAAATTGAGAAAAACAAAATGTGTAGAAAGTCATTGTGTAATACTTTCATGATGATATCTGATATTTATAACTTTAATATGTTAAAGAAACATGGTACAATATTATCAAACATATTTCTTAAAAATTATTGTTTGCTTTTTTCACCCAAGTCCAATAAAGAACCTGCATTGAAAGTTTTAAAGTTATCTGTATAACATTAAAAAATTATTATGTACATTTTTTTATAACATTATTGATGTATATTTTGATATTTTTTTCTTTTTAATTGATGTATATTATGTTTTTTTCCTTTTTGTTTTTTTGCATTTTATAGTTGGTTCATTTTTTTGTGATTTAGATTTTAAATAATTACTCATTATTCTGAAAAATATTGTATTTTATTCTTTTTTTCAAAAAGTTTTTTTTTATTTTAAATTTGAAGATTCTTAATAAACACTGCAATAGACATTTTTTGCATTAATACATTACTTTTTAAAATTTAGTAAACTAACTAAAAATAATGGATTAGTTCGCAAACTTTTCTAGCCATTTTTTATATTTTTCCGTAAGATTGTCCGCCCCCAGTCAAAAATACGGATTCGCGACGGGAAGGCCTGTAATAAGTATCGCCATGTACAGGATTGATATTTTTAAAATTGATAATAATTTTTAAACACTACACACGGTCGTTTCGATATTAAGAAAATGCGCTATGTTTAGGTACGCATGCGTCAATTAACTTTAAAAAGTTCAGAACTTTTAAAATGGCTACGGTCCTTGACTACATCGAACATTTTATATGACCATCTTTTTTTTGTTGGTTTGTTAATGAAAACTTACTATTTTTATTTTATAATTAAAGTAAATCAGTAGATTGATAACTTAGTTTCAAAATTAAACAAGTTAAACAAGCTGAAAATGACCTTGGCGTGATAAACCTTCAGTTTTCTTGAATGCTTTTTTAATATGAGTCAGTAATTTTTTTTTTTTTTCAAAATCAATTTACTCAACTTCTATCCGTAGGAGTTTGAATTTTTTTTTTTTTCAAATTTAACAACAATGTTTCTTTTATATATGGTGATTTTTTGGTTGTTGCTTCAACTTTTTTTCTTTAAAAAAATATATTTCTGCTCATATGCATAGAAAGGAATTAGGCACACTTAATTATATCAGGGAAAAGGTCATATATCACTATACACTGATATAATAGAGTGTGTTTTTTTTTCTTTTTATAATCGTAATATATAATTAAAAAGAAAAATAAACATAAATGTTTAGGGCATAGTTGTAAGAGCAGAAATATATTTTATATTCAAAAAAAAGTTGAAGCAACAACCAAAATCACCATAAAGAGAGAAAATATAAAAGATTTAGTATTATATATATAAGATATGTCCATAAAAAGATACTTACACATATGTGTAAGTATGTACTGTTGCCACACACAGTTTTAATATTAAGGTTGTATGCTTTTGGATGGAGTTACATAGCACAATTTATACCATATTTTTTAATAAACAATTTCCTCTTATAAATGCTTATTTACTAATAATAAATTATTTTATTTAGATAGCTCTTTTATAATTTTCATTGTGGTTAAATGTCAATAGATTGAATTGATTCTTGAATTGAGACTTTTATTGTTGATTGATTTTTTATTCTTTGACACTTAAATTTAAAAACTTGTTCTGAAAAATAGAGAAATCAACTATATATACGATTCGATCCACTATTTTTGACTACAAAGCTTAATAGGCTACAAAGAAAAATAGCTTTAGGTTCTTGATAAGTAAATTTTGAAAATTACCTTTCTTTTGGAAATATCTATATATGCAGGTGCTGGTTTAAGGATGAATCAATTTAGTATAAAATCATCAATATTTTTATCGTTTAATTTCCATATGTATTTTGACAGTATGGTGTCTTTTGAATACTTTTTATTTTTAATGGATTGCTTATGATTGGCAAAATATTTTTTCCATTTACTCTCTGTTGAGCTAATATATTGCTTGTCAGGTACATTCTTAGAGAAAACAACACATATATATACCACGTTTTTTGATAAACAATTTCCATTCATTGGACAATTGTTTTTTTGTTTTAAACTAGAGTTTTCTGTCTTTTTTTCATTTAGGATTTCTCTTATGATTAACAAAGCATTATTGTAATCTTTTATATTTCTTTAAAAATTTTTTGTGCAACTGCATCTAACTTTAATTGTTTTTCGATTAAAAATTTTATGTAGTTTATTAGTGGGCAGGAAATGCTTATCAACAAATTTTAAAAATACTTTTTTTATGTTAGTGGAAACATTTTTGCTATATGGGGGTTAAACCAAATTGCATTTTTAGTCCTCTTTCCCTTTTTAGTATTCTTTTTTTTAGGGGTCAAATTTTGGGTAATATTAGTTAATATTAATATACAGTAATGCATCATTTAAGTTAATATTAATATTCAATAATTCATCGTTTGGTTTTTTAACAGGCTTATATGAATTTTCAGAGAGGTTAGATGTGATAGAAAACTCACATTCAAGGCAATATAAAAAATTTTTATAGTATCTGTTCTAATTTTATCAAGTTGTGGACCAGATTTTTTACGAATTGCTTTAGGGTTGTGAAGTCATAACAAAAAAAAAAATCGTTAAAATTTTTGTAGTACGACTGGGACTTCAAAGCAAAATTTTTGCAAAATTCGTTGAATTTTTTCTAAAGATATTACGCCAAAATTTAAAAATATTTTTTTTCTTTGAAGGTTAAATATTTTGTACAAGCACACGTAATACAGAGAGGTTTTACTATTGGTCACAATTTTACTTATCGGTTCTGACTCCTTTAAAAATGTTGCAAATCAAACTCCACAACTTTGGCATTACTATTAAACTATCATCATGATAAAGACCTAAATCATTAATACGGATTATTTTACTTGATAAATCTAAAGTATAGTATCTAATAAATTTAAAAATATCTGCTCCATCATAACTGCCCATTTCCAGCTAACATTTGGTCTAAAAAAGACCTCTTTTAGGCGTATTATAAACGTTTTTTTTAAACGTAATGTTTGCTGGGTTGTTACATCAAAGCAGTCATGTATGTTTTTTTTCGTTATTTTTTAAGTTTCTTTATTAAAATAAAGTAAGGTTTTTCTGCACTGTTTTATTATTCAAATTGTCTCTTCCGGAATAACTGTGTGGCTTTTAGCAAATTCTATTATTTTATCTAAAATATATGCAGTATACTGTATATTATTATTAGGAATCGTCCATAAAGTACATACGCTCAGAGAGGAAGAGGGGGTCTGCAAATGGGATTTATGAGATAAGGGGGCAGTAGGTCAATCATAAAAGTATGGAGACACTAAATTTAAAAAAATCTCATAAAATGTTGAGTTGGTAAGTTAAAAGCGTGTGGACTTTTAGGGAGCTAGAGGGTATTTAAAAAAGCGTTTTTGGGAATTGGCAAAAAAAAGCGTATGTACTTTACGGACAACCCCTTAATTAAAACCATTCACCCTAAATTCTAAAACAATTCCAAATTTCAATTAATAACCGGCTAAACCAAAACTCCTCTAATGAAAACGTACTTAATTCCTCTAAACGAATTTTTGAAAATTCTTATAAAAAAAAGTGGTTTTCAAAAATTTGGAACTAAAATTTAACCCCAAAAAAATAATATAAAAAAGAGAAAGAAAACTAGAAATTTTATTTGGTTCATCACCCCCCTCCCCCATATAGCAAAAATGTTTTCACTAACATAGGAAATGTGTTTTTAAAATTCTTCAACAAAAAATTTCCACCTAAAAATTACATAAATTTTTAACTCGAAATACAATTAAAGTTAGCTACAGTTGCACAAAAAATATGGAAAGAATTATAAAAGGTTAAACATTGTTAAACATAAAAGAAATCCTAAATAAAAAAAAACCGACAGAATATTGTAATTGTAAACAAAAAAACAATTGTCCAATCAATGGACAATTATTTTTTTGTTTACAATTACAATATTCTAAAATTTAAGTAATTTTAAAAATTTACTTGCCAAGAACGTAAAGCTATTTTTCTTTGTAGCTTATTGAGCTTTGTAGTCAAAAATTGTTGATGGAATTATATACTTAATTGATTTCTCTATTTTTCAGAATCTTTGTAGCAAGTTTTCAAATTTATGTGTCAAGGAATCAAAAATCAATCAACAATAAAAGTCGATTAATTTTTGAATCTATTGATACTTAACCACAGGTATATTCAATGAAAATTATAATAGAGCTATCTAAATAAAATAATATTTATTATAAATAAATAAGCATCTGCATACATATATATATATATATATATATATATATATATATATATATATATATATATATATATATATATATATATATATATATATATATATATATATTGTAAACCAAAATTCTGGCCCTGTAAATTGGCATTTTTAATTTCATAACAAATTAGCAATTTAAGGAAATCTTACTCTGGTCACTTGATGAAAGATAAATAAAAACTCTTCAATAGCATCTACATGTTTCATATCTAAAAAACTTGCAAACACTTGAAAGTAAAAATTGATTCAAAAACTTGAATCATATCTATTAAACCAATTTGCAGACCCTAATGTGATTAATATACACTAATTTATTTATCTAGTATTTAGTTACATTTTCACAGTACAATTTCTCACACACACATAATCATATATATAGATAATTGAGTTATAACTGCCTGCTAACTTTATATGTCCTTATATAATAAAGTGTATGTAATAATTATAATAAATTATTAATAATAATAATAATAATAATAATAATAGCAATAATAGTAATAACAATAATAATAATAACAATAATAATAATAACAATAATAATATATTATATTTAATATGTACATGTAATAATAACAATCACATACATTTTATTACATTAGAACATATAAAATTGATGTATAGTTATAAATCACATTTTTTTATATATATAAAAAATTTACTTTGAGTCAAAGTGTAATTTTGCATCAAAAAAAAGTTGAAGCATTTAGCAGAAAAATACTTTCAAGATTGCACCTATATATTTAATGTTTAAATAAAGTTTTTATGAATTCCAACGGTTAGATTTCTAGAAAATTGATTTCAAATAAATAAACAAATCTTGGATATCAATAAATAATGATATAATAAAATTCAAGTTTTATCACGCTAAGATTGTTTTAATCTCTATTTATCTATTCTCTTATGAAGTTTAAGTATTTATATACTGATCTATATAAAAAATAAGCCTACAACATCAATTTATAAGAAATATAGAACAAAAGTACGGTTGTTATACAAAATGTGCTCTGTAGTTAAGGAGTTTTACGTAGGGGAGAATTACTTTTGTAAAGTTTTTTTTAAGTGTGTAAGTCTCCCCTTAATGAAATTATTACTCATGAGTCACAATTTTCCCTTTGTGAAGTTTTTTGAAGTGTATTATTCTCCCCCTCATTAAATTATTTGTTGTGAGAAGTTTTTTGAAGTGTGTAAGTCTCCTTATAATAAAACTGTTACTCGTGAGACGCAGTTTTCCCTTTGTGAGTTAAGAGAAAGTCTTCCTTACAAAATTTTCTCAAAAAGGTCTTATTATTTTCTATTGTTAGTGTTTTCCTATTTTGCTTCTTTTTTTTTAATTTTTTTAAATTTGCAATTCTATCTCCATTGAAAAATATGTTTTTTTTTTGGGAAAGTCTTCTATTTGTAAACTTTTTCAAATTGTTTAAGTCTCCTTTTATTGATATTTTTTTGTTCACTAGCAAGTCTTTTGTTTCTATATTGTGCTAGTGTATAAGCACAATTTTTCATATGAGTAATTATACTCTTAAACAAAGTTTTTTTTAAAAGAGTAACTCTTTTCGTGATAATTTGATTTGGATAAGTTAGTTTCCTTTTAATATATATTATTATAATATATTTAATAATACTTTATTTTTAATTTATTTTATTTTGTCAAAGATTTCATTAGTTAAATTAATTGTGTGCTTTAATGTTTAATTTGCTCTTATTTTTTGTACAGCATCTTCCTTCAATCCCTTAACTATTTTATCTGATGCTCAGTTGTGCCCTATGAAAACACCTAGGTGAACTATTTTTCAAATATCTTAAATATAACTACTTTCAATTTAGTTTACCGAAAATTTTGATTTTTAGTTTTACATGCTCCACTTGTATGAGATCATTTTCAAGAAAAGATCGTTTAAAAAGGCATACATTGCTGATGCATAAGGTCATATTTGCTGACAAGCAGAGTAGAGGGAAAAGAACTCCTTGTTATTATCAAAACTGCAGTCAAGTTTTTTTCCAAAAAATAAAATTGATTAAGCATATAGAAGAGTATCATAAGGGTGAGTTTTCTACAGAAACCTATGAGTTTTCCTCAGAGTTAGAGTTTTTAACATGGAAAGAAAAAAAGGAAAATAATAATTATGTATTTTTCAGTAAACAAACAGGAAGTAAACGAAGCAGCAAAAAGACAAAAACAATTTACTTTATTTGTCAAGTTGATGGTCATTCAAAGCCACATCGCTCTGCAATAGAACCTCCAAGAAAAACAAATAAAAGGTACTTCAGAGGTAGTGTGAAATCAGATGCTTTCTGTCCTGCTAGAATGATTGTTAACATAAAGACAAATAGAACCACAAATGTGTGTTACATAAAAACACATAATCATATTATTTCTGTTACTAATACTATGTACCAGCCAATCCCAGATAATCTGAAAAGTAGCATTTCTGCTAAATTATCCATTGGTGTACCTGTAAATCAGGTATATCATGATCATAGGGAGAGTTTGGGAGAACGAGAAAATAGGGTTAATGGAGATAATGTTGTTCTCACTAAATCCAATCTTTTTACAAAAAAAAAATATTTTTGATATTAACCGGGTCATTAAAAAGGAATGTCGGCTTCACCCAGATGATAGCACTTCAACTTATTTACTTGTTCAGAAATTAATGTGTGAAGAGTTCAATATAATTCTTGTATATAAACCACAAGGACAACCTGCTATTATTGGGCCTAAAGTGTATGATGATATTGATATCAACAAGGATTTATTTGTTATTGCTATACAAGCTAAACAGCAACTGGCAATGTTTGAAAAGCATGGGTCACAAATTGTTTGTATTGATTCTACGCATAGCACTAATCAGTATGCTTTTCCACTGGTAACTTTGCTTGTCCGCGATGAATTTAAAAGGGGCTATCCAGTAGCTTTTTTTATTTCCAATCATTCAGATGAACTAACTATAACTCCGTTTTTGGAGGAAATAAAAAAGCGATGTACCAATCCAATCAAAGTTAATGCTGTTATGACAGATGATGATTGCTGGAATGCTTTTTCTAAAGTCTTTGGAGATACGCATCACTTGCTATGCAAATGGCATGTAAAGCATGCGTGGCGTGGTAAACTTCCTTTAGTTGGTACTGCTCATTTACAAGAAGAAATTTACCAGATTCTAGAGACAATGATAGATGAAAAAGATCCAAAGATTTTTACATCAATTATGAATGGTTTTGTCAAGACATATGAAAAGATATGCCCTAATTTTGTAAATTACTTTCTAACATACTATGTTTCTCAACATAAAAAGTGGGCTTCTTGTTATCGGAACTTTCAGCATCCAGATACTGACACAAATATATTGCTTGAATCCTTCCATAATAAATTGAAGACAGTTTATATGGATAGGCGACCCAATAAAAGGTTAGATGATCTGATTGAAATACTTTTGAAAATCAAGGAAGATGATTATTGGAGACACAGAAAAGACAACATTTATCTAGGAACTATATCTCTTCCTAAAAAGTTTAAAAAACGTCATGAAAAAGGAATGTTGATTTCAGATGACTGTGTTCTTAAATGTTCATCAATTAAGTACACTGTGAAAAGCTAATCAAAAGATATAATGAATAAAGTTGACATTTTACAAGATACCTGTAAAGAAAGTTCATGTTCACACTTATGTATAAATCAGGCCTGTATTGGCTTGTGTGAGCATTTATACAAGTGTAATTGCAATGACAACGTTAACCTTTGTAAACATATTCACAAGCTCCAATCATTTTTTCTGAAAGTTAAAAAAATAAACATAAAAGAACCATTGTTAGCTGTTGTTTCAGAAGATGTTCAGGTGATGAAAAAACCACAAATATTTAATAATGAGGCAGAGAGGTTTTAAAAAAATGTCGATGAATTATGTTTATTAGTAACTGATCCCAAGATAATAAGTCTTCAACTTCCATCTATAAACAGACAATTAAAAGATATGATTAGACAAGCTAAAGCCATTAAAGGTATAAATTCTATTGACGTACCTATAAAGGCAACATTGCAAAATCAACACTTGAATTTTGCACCAAATAAGTAGATAGATACCCAATGGCGGCCTAATAAGTTCAGAAAAACCAAAAAAGATAAGAGGAAAAGGAAAATAATACCATACCAATATCCTGAACAACACCAAAAAGAGGAAATAGTTATAAAAATGTGTCAGAAAAACATTGATATAACACATAATGAAGAAATTGCAATAATATGTGATGACATTAAAACTATTGACTTTAATAGTACTCTTGTTAGGTAATTGCTCCTGCAAGGATGCTTTATGTCCATGTTCTATGATTCATAGTTTTTTTATTCTATTTATTTTTGTTTTTAATGGTAGTTTTTTAACATTTAATGAATATATGACTAAAACATAATAGTATAATGGTAACATGATACAAAATACCAAATGTATTCTAACTTAGATGAAAAAATTTGATAATTAGGAAATGAGAATAAGTAATTTTCCTTTTTTTTATGTAATATAGTTCATTTAAATATCTAAATATTTTTAGACATGGTCCTCACCAACTTTCTTTTATTTCTCTCTTAACACTTGAAAACATAATTTCTTCAGACTTACTGCAAAAAATCAAAAAAAAAATATTCAATTTCAAAAAGGCTGGCTTCAAGATAAAGTCATTGGAAGCTTTCTGCATTGTTTAGAAAACAGGTTTCCTTTTATGAAATATTGTGGACCAACAGAAGCTTTAGCATTAAGCTATTCACGAAGTATAAAGCTTTTATGAAAAGATGTTGACACTGAAAATATAGATCAAATCTTTATTCCCTTTAATCCAACTAATTCGCATTGGATTTTGATACATCTGAAAGTGAAAACAGAAGAAATAAATGTTCTCGATCCACTAGCTTCAAATGTTTTGTTAAATAATATTTCGCATAAGAAGTCAATTGCAGTTGCCAAAGAAATTTATAAGCGTAAATTCAACATATTAAACCCCAATCTTATTTCAACACAAAGTCATTGTTTACTAAAGGATGGGTACAACTGTGGTGTTTATGTATGCTACTATGCATTACAGTTATGTGAAGGTAGAGTTTATAATGTTGCATATGTCTGTGACATTTCAATTAGTTTTTTTTTTTTATTCCTAAGGATTCCCTTGTCAGGAATTCATTTCCTAAATGTCTATCTTAAATTTATAATGTAAAATATAGTTTAATTCCTGGTGTTAACATCTTGATTAATATTCAATAATATTTTACAGGTTTAGAAAGTTATAAAATCTTTAAAGACTATAATAAATGAAAGTTTTTAAAAAAAATTTTAAATATTTTTATACATTTTAAAAGGGGTTTTATGTCTTAGTTTTCCTTCTCCTAGATAAGTTGCTTTTACCATAGCTAACTACTAACTAGCCTCTCACCTCCCCCATATTTAGCAGGTTGTACAGGATAACATGTTATCAAAAGCAGGTTGACTTAAGGCCGTTTTCCACAAGACGAAAAAATTCGCGCGAAGCGAATTTTTTCGCGACGACGAAACGCTGTTTTGATTTCCACTTACTTTCGCGCTACTTTTTTTTCGTTGTCAACAATAAAAATGGCAGCAATAAGTTTACGCTGTATGTTTAACTTAAAGCAGTTAATACTTTTTTAGCATACTTTCTACTTTGAAGCATGTGAAAATTTCTTTCCGTGCATTAATATTAACATTTCTGCCTTTATATGTAAGATGTGATATTATTTTGTAATATAATCGTTTAATATAAGGTTTTTTTTTACAAGAAAGTATAAGAAAATAAATGCTAAACTCTGATATGAACATTTCTATTAAAAACTATTACTGCAAGAACGAACAGCAGGTTTAACTCTATAAAGAATTTTTCACAAAAAGGTTTATCTTCGTGTGGCCACTTGAAGATAAACATTCTTATGAAGTGTAACTTTCGTAATTGACAGTGTGAAAATTTAAATTTGTAAATTTTCGATTGAGTTTTATATATAAGTCTGGTCATTTTTTTATGTAAGTCATGCCCCTTGTTTGATAAATTTACTCATGCTATCCAATTTTCAGAGTAAGTTCATATAAAGTTAATAAGAACGCCAGGTTAAGAATTTTGTTTTTTGTTACTTTTAAAACAACATGTTTTCGCTTTTTTTTAATGTTGACATCACGTGATATAATATTCAAAATTTTATTGGTTTTCGCTTATGACGATTCGTAAAAAGTCGAAATGAATCCGACTTTTTTTTTCGCTGCAGCGAAACGCTGTAGCGAAAAAAAAAAATCGCCAAAAATGTTTAATCTGCGCATGCTTAACGACGAAAATATTCGCTTCGCGCAAATTTTTTGTCTTGTGGAAAACGGCCTTTAATTATTTTTTTGCGTCTTTGATAGAAATATTTGCACACTCGCAATGGTACCACTGTGGACATTTTGTACACTGCACCCAATCTTTCTTATATATATATATATATATATATATATATATATATATATATATATATATATATATATATATATATATATATATATATATATATATATATATATATATATATATATATATATATATATATATATATATATATATATATAGATTAATTTTTGTCAATAGTAGCAAAAATATAACAATTTTTCTTTATAATAAATTAGTTTATTTATTATAAATTTGTTATAAATTATTAAATTTCATTTGCTATTTAATATCTGTTTTTGTGGGTAAAAATATGAAAATGTTTTTTTTATTTCATAACTATTAATTAGTCTGCACCTGTTCATAGACGCAACAAAATTAGTTATTTTTAGGAAAAAATTTTATTGGTACCTTTAATGAAGTTCAATTCCGTAAATACATTTATGACGCTTTATGTGGTGGATGTTTGAAAAATCTTGAAGTTGGTTTTGATAAGTTGTATGATGTTTGTAGAGTAAGTGAATAGTTTGTAACATTACCATGGAAATAAAATACTATTTTATTATTATTTTTCTTTCTCTAAACTAACAAACTATATCTATATTCTTTAAAAAAAAAAAATATATATATATATATATATATATATATATATATATATATATATATATATATATATATATATATATTTATTGAAGCGTAGGAAGGTCAAGAATGTGAGGGGTGAGGGTGGAAACGGAAGTAATGGGGGTTAATGTAGCCAGTATCGCCTTCCCTTGTTCCTAAACTGAAAGTTTGTAATAAATTAAAAAAATACATATCTATACTTAAATCTACAACTTATAAAAAACTTATAAAAAAACTAAAAACCAAGCCCTTTTTTGGTTAGCACCCTTAGGCAGTTGCCTAGATTGTTGACTATTAATATAATCATTATATTTTTTGATAATCTAACCTTCTGTAAATGTACTAACCCTTGGTTTTCGGAGTTGCATTCAAATTTAGGATAATACATATTTTAAGAACTAGATATCTATGTTCTTATAGGTGTATAGTGTATGTCTACAGATATGTTACTGAGATATACTACAGAATAATCTTAGCTTTTTATCATTATAGATTTTCCGTAATACTGACGTTAAAAAGAAAGATTGGGTGCAGTGTACAAAATGTCCACAGTGGTACCATTGCGAGTGTGCGAATATTTCTATCAAAGACGCAGACATCAGTGATTCCGTTCAATGCCAAAGATAAAGCAATTTTAAAACGGCTATTTTCATAGCCACAAATTTTAAAAAACATTAAACGGCATAGTAACATTTTAGTAACCACCTAATAGCCACTTCAGTTGATCATTCAAGTTGGTGAGTAGTACATGTCTTCGGAAAACTCCATTGAGGTAATCATTATTTTTTATAAAGAAGCCTAAGGTTTTTTTTGGTTCGTACCTCTAGCTCAGTAGTCGGCACCATATTTTCAAAGGAACCCACTTGCAAAATTCTTGTTTTAGTTGCGGCCTACAGCAATAAATAAATTATAAACAAAATATACTATATTAACTATATAATATAGTATAGTATAGAATTAGATTATAGAACTAATAATTGTATTATTACTATTCTAATTGTATCATTACAAAATACATACTTAAGAAATTGTGGGCCGCGACCCACAATTTGCCGACCCCTGCTCTACCTCCACTTCCTTAAAGTATTTTACAATACTAAAATAAGTTCTCATTACAACAACGGCATGCATAAAATGCAATTAAATTGCATTTATTTATTATTGTTTAGTTTCAAACTTTAGCAATGTAGAGTTTTAATAAACCGTTTCTTAAAGGGATAAAAATTCGAAATTTGTAACCAAAAGTTTGAACTTTTTGAATATAAATATTCTGAGAGAAAATGCGGCCTTAGTTTTACTACATATTTGCACTTATTTTAGCGAGATAAGTATTTTTGTCACATAAATATACAGGTCCGTATTAGACCTGTATATTTTTATAGACATGATGCACAGGGCCCTATCCAACCGAAGACAAAATATGTCGAGTTGATTTTTTTATTAACGACACGATTTAAGTAAAACAGATAAAAACACGTCACAGTTAATGCAGAAAACAAAACCGTGATTAAATGAGTTTTATAAAAATATTAGCATACAAAAATAGGGGTCTATCGCACATGTCACACACACCTATTTTTATATATTATTATTATTATATATTTATATTAATATTAGCATACAAAAATAGGGGTCTATCGCACATATCACACACACCTATTTTTTTATACACCTGGTCGATGTTTTTATGCTCTGACAAACTGATCATAAATTTATGTAATAATAATCATCACACATAATGCACATCGGTTAGAAAGGAAGCATGCACTTCTTAACTCTTGCGTAGTGTTTTGTGCAGAGTCCGTGGCTAGGGTTGTCATGTGCGATAGACCCCTATTTTTGTATGCTAAAACTTGCGTGAAATCAAAAGAATTTTTACAAAATTCTCTTTATTTCACGCAAGTTTTAGCATACAAATTAAGCAAGATATTTTCGAATATTTGCTAATATTATTATATTTGTTAATCAAAACGGCTTTTTTTTTCAAAAACGACCTCTATTCAAAAAAAATAATTCGTGGTACGGGCTTTTATATTTATCTAGCATTGAAAAAAATAATACCTGATACTGAAAAAAATTTAAAATCTTATTTAAAAAATAATTATGTAATCCGTTTAATACTAAAGTTGATAAATGTCCGACAGACATTTCAGACGGACATTTGATACAGACATTGTCCGTATCAAAATTTCATTTGTTGTTTACATGTTTTATTTTAAGTACGAATTTTAGTTTACATGTTTTATTTTAATCACGATTTTTAGAATTATTGCGGGACGCGTATACGGTTTATTTTATAAATCAATAGGTGCAATTCTCCCCTACACTCGATTCGTAGTTAAGAACCACAGCCATTTTAAAAGTTCAAAATTTGTAGTTATTTTCTAACGCACGCGTACCTAAACATAACGCTTGTAAACGACCCTTCAAAAAATATGGGCACCCTACAACTCTGAGCTCCCCTCCCCTCCGCATTGCGGGGTTTTGCGGTATGGTAGTTCCGCCACTGTCAGGTGTTCTGATTGATCCACCTTTTCAAGGTCAATTAATTAGACCACCTGGTGTTATTTATCACCTAGGTACACATAATCACCTAGGTAATTATTTTTGTATAGTTTTTATCATATAGTCTTATGAAGTATCTGGGAAAAATCCAGTTAGTATAAAAAAAGATAAAATTAATACTTCGACAATTCCGTTAAAAGAATAATGGTTTCTAACCACCTAGTTTGGAGCCACTTAGCTAATTAAACAACCTTGTTATATATAAAACTGTAGTTTCAAAATTTTAAATTTAAAAATGTTACTTGATTGATCTAAAGTCTTTAGGATTCCATCATAACTTACTGAGTTAAGAACAAAAAAGTGAGCCGAAATATCTACTGATTTTTTGTATACCCCAATATGCAGAACAATATGTTGAGACAATGCATTGCCTCATTGAACCAAATTTATGCATAAAAACTATTGTCATTACAACAACACAATAAGCAAGACTTCTATAGTTTGAAATCCAGACTTCCGAGTAAACATTTAAACTGATAATCAAATTAATGAAATATTTTTAAACTTGTTTTTTTTTCAAACATATTTAAAGACAGATTTTTTTGATGACTACAACTTTTTTTTCTTCCGGGTACTCTTTAAAGTTTTTTTTTTTTTTTTTTTTTTTTTTCTTTCACAAAACATATGGTTTTCAAATCAACTTACTATATACCCAATAATTTTTTAACGCTCTTCCGTTTCCGTTTTTTTGTATAATTTTCATATAATAGTTATTTTTAAGCAATATATTTTGATCTAATTTATTTTAATTTCATTTAATTCATTTCATTTCATTTAATATTAATTATTAAGAGGTGCGAGATGCATTTTAGCAGCATGCAACAATTAATGGAGATGAAGTAATATAACATTTCCGCCAATTTCTCTTTAAAACGAAAAAGAAACATAAAGTAAACATCCTCCGTTCTTTAAACACTTCAACTAAAGTCTATTAATAATTTACAATGTAAACTTCTGTTTCTTATTTTAAAAGAAGTCAGGGGGAACATTACAATTTATTAAAAAAAGAGGTTCACGAGTTTTAGCATAATCATCCATAAAAGACTTGCTTTAGTTCCTAAATTAAATCTTGTAAACAAGCCTTCACTACTATCGTAAAAACGCTGAAGAAAAAATAGAATAAAAAAATAAATAGATAAAGCTTGTTTTGTAGCTTGAAATGGAGCATCGTAACACGCAGAAAGCATTTTTAGTTGATCGTAAACAAAAAAAAGTTTGTCACGTAACCAACACTTGCGCAAAGACCATTTTTAAAAAAGATAGCGAACTAAATAATGACAGGTAATCTATTTCCATGCTTATGTTAGTGCAACTAAATAAAAAATACGAGTCTTAACCAATACTTGTAACCAAAAAACTAAATTTTATAACTGGAATAATCACGATATATTTTAAGGAACCTAACGGAAAACTAACTTTACTAAATAGATATAGAGTTGCTTAAATATTTCAAAACTCCAGTACAGTATGCGTGTGTTAACCCCTATAACGATAATAAATTGAACTGTTGCAATTTGTTATTAAACAAAACTTTCCAGAAGTTTGTTATACAACTTAATTATTATTATTTTTATATCTTTAATTTAAGCTAAATCTATTTGTTAATTTAAATTGGTAAACTTGTTTTTAGTTGTTAAAAGAAAGAAAGAAAATGTTATTGAAATTTTAGAATTATTAGCCATAACATTTGTTAAAAATTAAACACATTAATGTTAGACTAAACAAATCGTAGCTAAACAAGTTGCGTTCGAAATCATTTACTTAAGAGATGAAATTATTTTTACCAATACTTCGTTCTCAGTCTACTATTCAACTGAGAAAGCAATTAAAAAAGGGCTTAAAACTTGTCAGTAGCGATACAACAGATTTTTTTAGATATATAAACCCAAGAAAAAAAGTTCTATAGAATTTTCTATAAACTTTTCAAACATATGGCCTATAGAAACTCTATAGAATTTATATAGAATGTCTATTAATTTCAAACGTGGTGTGACAGCAAGTGTGCTATGTGGCATAGCCATCAGTTTTACTTATTTACTTAACGCTTGTCGTATCTATAATTAAATTTATAATTATAAAATTACAAAATTTTAAAAAAATACTAATGGTGTAACAAAAACAGATTTTTTTTTCATTTAAGTTTACCTTTACAAGTATTTAATAATTTATCTTTTTCCTTTTGTTTGCTTATTTTTATTTATTATTGTTTTAAAGATGTCTAAATGTGAAGGGAAAGTTTGGACCTTTTCAGTTTTACTTTAATCCGTTAACTACTTGTTTATCGGCAGTTGTAATTTGGGCATTTGTTGTTTGGTGCATTTATAATCCAATCGAGTCATATAACGAGATATCGAAATGGAAAATTTGGATTACTCATAAATGGACATGGCTTTATATTGGCACGCGCGATGTTTGGGCATTGTTTATCATAGTCATTTACTTTTCAAAATATTCGTCAATAAAATTAGGTAAATCTAAAGTTAAAACTAATTTAAAAGTATATTAGTAATTACGTTTATTAAGAAAAGGTTAATATAGAATAATATATCAACATAGAAATACTTAATTAACAGGAAAAGACGATGAAAAACCAGAGTTTTCAGATGCGTCTTACTTTACAATGCTATTTTCTGCTGGAATTGGAGTTGGTCTTTTTTACTTTGGAGTTGCTGAACCTGTCTACCATTATGCACCAGGTCGTGATCGTAACAGATATTGGGGAAGGTGTGAAAATATACTATGTTATTTACTTATCTGTTTTGATTATTAAAGTTTTTAAAAAGCTCTAACAATTTTAAATATTTTTATTAATCAAATTAGTATATATTATAAATAATATAAAACTGTTTTATTTTTAAAAAGATACAACGATAATCAGAGAGCGCAAGATGCAATAAACTTGTCTTTTTTTCATTGGGGAATTCATGGATGGATTGTCTATGTACTTATTGGCTTGCTACTTGGTGTACTTTCTCATAGAAGAGGTTTACCAATGACAATGAGATCTTGTTTTTATCCGTTACTTGGAGACAAAGTGTTTGGTTTATTTGGAGATTTTATTGATACAATGTCAATCATTTGTACAATGCTTGGAGTTTGTACTAGTCTTGGTAAGTTTAACTTTCTCAACTCTGTAGTTGCTGTTTTTAATTAATAATAATGTTATAATTGTTAAATAATGACTAACTTTGAAAACTAGTAAACTAAAATTTATAAAGAAAATTTTTTTAAATTATATTTTGTTTGCTTAGTTAGTAATCAGAAATTTAATGAACAAAATTTTTATATATTTGTACTACATTTAATATAGAAGTTTTTGCACGCAAGCAAAATAAAAGCGTTTCAAAACTTTTTAATTAATAGGTTTAGGGGTCATTCAATTGAACAGTGGTCTTAGTCGATTGCATAAAAGTATTGAGGAATCAGTGTCTAATCAGATTATTATAATATGGTGTGTGACCATAGTAACAACAGCTTCAGTTATAAGCGGAGTTAAGTTTGGAATAAAGTGGCTATCTGAAATATGTTTTATGGTTGGTCAGTTAATGTTTATTTGTTTGCATTACATTTTAGTTGTTAATTGTTCTATCATATTGTTATATAAATTGATAATTATTCTATACTATCACATTGTTATATCATATTATAATTTATATTTTCTTATGCATAACAAATAAAAAAATTTTAGGAACAGTTTTGTTACTGGTGGTTTTCTTTTCTGATGACACCTGGTTTTTACTTAATTTATTTGTCCAATCTTGTGGTTACTATGCTCAAAATTTTATTGAGGTTGGTTTCCATACTGATGCCTTTGAAATGAAAGGTGATGCTCCAGACGGTAAACAAGCTCCTGGATGGATGGACGCGTGGACTCTCTTTTACTGTATGTAATATTTTCGTATTATTCAAGCAAATATCAAAATTTTAATCTGTAGGAAAAAAAATGTCTTTTGGTGATTGTTGCTTATTTTTTTTGTTTAGTTTTACTCTGTTTTGTTTTAAAAAGAATACTTCCAATTTTAAAAAACATAGTAATATTAAATACAATAATAAACTTTTATTAGGGGGTTGGTGGGTCAGCTGGTCTCCTTTTGTTGGAATGTTTTTTGCAAAAATTAGTCGTGGAAGAACCATCAAAGAATTTATAACGTACACTCTCACAGTACCAATTTTTTACACATTTCTTTGGTTAACCGTATTCGGCGGAGCAGGGTTAGCTATGGAGCGGAAAGCTGAGGTTCTCAACATATCCTGTGAAATGTATAAGTAAGTCAATTTAATAATTTATACTCTAATTAAAATGCAGGTTTTACTATGTAGGAGTAAGATTATTTTTATAATGTTAAATAAATACAATTCAGCACATCCCTCTTTCCAAACTATGGCCCTAAATACATTAAAGAAACGTTTGGTGTCCATCGATTATCTTGCCGTCTTTCTACAGATATGTGGTTTGATGTAATTGAACAATATGGAGAAATTGGATCAGCACTTCATGTGCTTTCGATTGTTGGTCTTATTTTGTACTTCATCACATCTTCAGATAGTGGATCTTTAGTTATTGATTGCCTTTCAGCAAATGGAAACCCAGATCCTCCTATACTCCAGAGAGTTTTTTGGTCATTTACAGAGGGTGCAACAGCAACAGCTTTGCTTAAAGCAGGCGGTAAAAACGCATTAGTTGCATTGCAAACAGCATCTGTATGCGCAGGATTGCCATATACATTTATCTTAAACTTTGCGTGCGTGTCTTTGTGGCGAATTTTAAAAATTGAAGCAGGTGATTTAGATGAAGAAGCAGGAAAATGGCGCGTTGGACTATTTGAATGTTTTACAACAAAACTGCGGTTTAAAAATACTCTTCTCACTACGATTGCGCCATGGTATCTTCTTGCAGAAACAGCTACAAAGATTGAAGCCAAAAAAAAAGCATACTTTACAGCTTACAGCATATTTTACGCATTTTTGTTTTATGGCTGGATAACACTTATGGTTTGCGAAACAATAGTTGATGGAATATCATATGTGGGTTGGGTAATACTTGTCATTTTTTTTGGTTATGCGTGTCGGGTGAGGGGATCTGTCAGAGAAAAATACAAACTACAAGGAAATATAGTAGAAGATTTTTTTAGTTTATGCTTACTCTATCCGTGTGCAATACTACAGATACACGAACAAGTCGATTACGAGTTGAAAACGAATTTATTTACGGGATTAGAGCAATGCATTACTCAAAAGCAAATCAGTGTGAACCAAAATACTCAATCTGACGTGTAAATTGTTTTAATAATGATAGAATATATAATCCGTACAAAAGTTGATCAAAACATTAAAAATTTCTACCACTAATAACGCAATAACTTAAAATATTTAAAACCAATATTTAAAATTTTTCTGAATGATTTATTAAACTATAAAAATTTTAAATTTCATGAAAATGTTAAAGCCTTGTTTTTGTTTTTTTTTTTCAATTTTGGGAAAAAAACCCGGGAATTTTCTGACTCGAAAATTTAAATTAAAAATATTTGAATCAAAAAACTTTTTTTTTCTAAAAACATATTTAAAAAGTGCATTTGTTAAGATCGTTCACCCTAACTAATTTTTTTTTGCTTTTAAACAAAAGCTGTAACGAAAAAATTATAAAAATACTTTTGGTGTAAAGTATACAAAAGTTATTTTCTCCATCTAAATACAATACAATATACTTAAGATTAGCAATAAAAATGCTATATATTTTAATAAAACGAAGGAGTATTATATATATATATATATATATATATATATATATATATATATATATATATATATATATATATATATATATTTATATATACATAAATTTATAAACAAAAAAAATAGAACTTTTTATGGTACTAATAGTTTCATGTTTAAAAGAAAATCATCAGCCATGTAATACAATATCAAGAACTCTTGATATTGCATTACATGGCTGATGATTTTCCTTTAAACATGAAACTATTAGTACCATATATATATTTATAAAAGTTGATAAGTATAATATAACAAAGAATTTCAGAATTTTAACTGTATAAATCTTAACAGTATTGATTAGTTACAAATAGTTTGTTCCATGAGCTATTATTTTGATATTATTGGATTTATTTCCACACTTAGCGTAATGGTGTTTTGGTATAATTACTGTTTAAATTACTGATAGAGCAAAAAAAGCTTAATTGGTACTTTAAGTAAAAAATTCTTCGAAAGATATTTGTGACAACTAATTTGGTGATTCCAGAAAAAGAGTGGAGAAAACCTTTTTTTTTTTCATAAAAATAACATACTTGTTATTGAAGTAAAAAGGAATTTTTACTTCACTAAAAGATTTATGGTTCAAAAAACACATAAAACGCAATATCTCTTATGCGCATGCGCGAAATTTGACGCTGCTGATGTGTAGCACAAATGAGTTAATTAGGATGATTACGCGTAGTTTCTGGCATTTTTGAGGGAAGACTTTTAGATCAAATGAATTGGTCAAGTTACCCTTGATGCTAACCAACCCCATCCTCCTCTATGCCATCATAGGAGCAGTAGTTGTCTATGATGGTATACTTGTGCTTTTTTTTTAAATAAAAAAAAATAATAAAAAAAAAAAAAACTGATGAAAACTCCTAAAGTTATTATTGTTCTACATGTAACAAAGAATGTATCCATATCAAAACTTTTGTTCTTGGTCTTCAGGATACTGAATAATAAAGCTTTAAAGTTAAGTATGCCATCATAGGCGCCTTTCCCCTAAAACATTTTTTTTTAAATTTACACATTATTACATTAATTTACGCGTTTGTGTAAACAATCATTATAATTATTTTTATGGTTATATTTAAAGCCTTTGCAAAAAATAAAAACTTTAGAAAAGATCAACGATTAAAAGTTATTCATAACTTAACACTTTTTTTTAATGCATTTAAATTGTTAAAACATCAAAATAGCCGTGGTCAAGTTGCAAAGAAAAAAAAATGTAATATTTATTAATGTAATGTGTGTGTAATAGTTTGATAAGTTAACATTTGAAATAGGTAAGCATGCCTCACGCATTCTTGAAATTAGTTCATTTTTTCCAGCTGGGGCCGTGTTTTTCTTCGCACGATAAAAAAAATCTCTTCACACGGATTCAAGAATGGTGAAAATGGTGGCAAATATTTTATTTGAATGTTCTGAGCCCTCATCTCAACATAATGATGGATTCTGACATTATCCATCACCAGGGTGAATTCTTCCTCTGTCCCCAAAACTCGTACAACTTCATCAATATATTCTTGAAATAAAACTGTGTCGACTGACACACTGGCAGCTTCGCAGTCAATAATATTTAAACCATTAACGGCCAATATCATCGAAACGTTACGCTGCCTAGGGCGAATGATCGGGTTTGGTGTTATTATTATTATTTTTTTTTGGTTTACAATTGTTAATCGTTGTACAACCCATAATAAAAATAATAATATAAACTTACAATGGCATAAAACATAACAAACATAAACAAGATATCTGAAAGAAGATCGCAAGGATCTTGTCATCAGAACCTTAAAAAAGCATTTAACAAATACAAGATTTAAAAAAAAAAATTATAAATTTATACAAAATTGCAAGGCAAACAACCTGTGTCTGAAGAAAGATCAAGAAGATCTTTTCATCAGATTTTAATACAGAGTAAACCAACATATAAATTAAAAAGTAAAAAGTATAAGAACAATAAATAAAATAAGCAGGAATTAACTTCTATAAACAAAAAAAATAGACCAAAATATATTTTTAACTTTTACTACTAATAATAACTCAATATATTATCTATGAAAGAATGAGGTTTTTCAGTTTTTTTTTAAAAAGGCAAAAAAGTAATAGGTACTTCAAAAATAAAATTTGCCAAAACAATTTTATTCCAAAGGTGTGGCGCTCGATAGGTAACACAAAATTGATTAAAGTTTGTTTGACAGTAAGGCTCATTTAAAAAGTTATTATTTCTCAAAATATATTTACTGACTGGTTTAAAAGAGAAAAGATCTTTGAATACGGCTAGGGATAAGTTATTTATCCACATATACACAAAACATAAAATATTAAATATATTTAACTCGTAAATATTTAGAATTATCATTTCAATAAAATAATGCTTCGAATAAGAAAAGCGGTTTGCAAAATTGATTATACGGATTGCGCGTTTCTGACGGAGATAAAGACGTTGCAACTTACTTTTTTCTGTACTTCCACAAGCAATATTGACATAATTTAAATAACTATGTATAAATGAATAATAAAGTTGGATTAAGACTTTCTTATTGAGATAGATTCGTAATTTATATAGGATGCCCATGTTTTTAGAAATTTTTGTGCTTATATAATCAATATGGTGATTCCAAGTAATGCTTTCATCAAGATAAACACCTAAAAATTTTGTAACAAAATCTCTTTTTATTTCCTTTTGATTGATAAAGATTTGAGGTAATTTTGGTGGGAGAAGTTGCTTATTTGTAATCGAATGAAATAAAACCCAATTTGTTGAGTTCTTTGTCACTGTTTTAAAAAGTTTATCGATATCATAGTTAGAAAGGAATAAATTTGTATCATCTGCATAGATAATGCTTGAAAGTTTTGAAGCTTTATTAAAGTCGTTTATATAAATTAAAAAAAGGAGAGGTCCAAGAATTGAACCTTGTGGGACTCCACAGGTTATATTAAGAAAAGTGGGTCAGTAATCATTGTAAAATGGTCATATTGCTTTCGATTAGATAGATAACTTTTAAACCATTTTAAAATTTTATTTTTTATTACGTAGAATTTGAGTTTATAAATTAAAATATGGTGATCGACCGTATCAAAAGCTTTTGATAGGTCAATAAAATTCCTAGTGTATATTGTGATTTTTCGAATGATTTTGAGATTTCACGTACAAATTGAATAATTGCATGTTAAGTTAAGTTATTTTTCTTGAAACCAAATTGATTGATGTAAAGTAGATTATTATCATGAAAATATTTGTATGTTCTGTTAAACATAATTTTTTCTAAAATTTTCGAAAATGTGGAGAGAACAGAGATAGGGCGATAATTACTGATATCAGATTTGTCCCCTTCTTTAAAAATAGGAATAGTTTTTGCATTTTTTAACTGTTCTGGGAACACTCCTTGATGGATAGAAGCCCTAAAGAATTTAAAGAGAACAATTTTAAGTTGTTCAAAGAAATCTAAAACCACGTTTCCATTAATTTGATCTGCTCCAATTGCTTTATTTTTTTAAACAGGTTTAAAGGCTCTTTCAAATTCATCAAACATTAATTCGGAAGATAACTCATCTCAACCAATGCAATTATCGAGGGGTTCTAGATAGTCAGTAAACAAAAATTTTGCCTTAGGGATTTTTTCAGACAGTGTTAGTCCTATATGAGTGAAATATTTTTTAAATTCTTGAGCTATAGTTTTTGGATCATTTAAACTTTTGTTATCGACTCTAACCATTTGTGGCAGAAAAACGGAGCATGGTTTATTTTTGCCAATAATTTATTTCATTATTTGCCACGTGCGCTTTGTGTCGTTTTTAAATGTATTGAATAATTGGGAGTAATAATTTTTCTTCAAATTTTTGCGAATTTTTTCAAATAGGTTTTTGTAGTTCTTATAGATTTTTTCGCTTGAAGTTGTTTTTGTTTTTAAAAAATTTATGTATATTTTTTGTTTTATTCTGGAATATTTTTTAAAACCTTTAGTAATCCAGGGTGTATTGATATTCTTAGTTGTTATTGTTTTTTCTACTATTGGGAAATTAACTTCAACTACAGAAAAAAATGTTTGAAAAAAGTTTTATAAATATTATTTGCGTTATCATCAAAATTTATGTTTTTCCAATGCAGTAATGATAATTGTTCTTTAAATAATTTAATATTAGCCTCATTATAAATGCGTTTTCTTATTATTTTTTTTATATTAATGTTTCTTTCTGGGTTTGTTTTATTAAGTTTTAAGAATAGAGGAAAATGATCCGATACATCAGTTTTTATGATACCTATTTGTATATTATTATTAAAAATATCAGTAGTTATAATATTATCTATGTTACACTTCTTCTTGCCCATGAATGACTGCGAAACATGTGTAAATTAAATGGGCTTTCATCAATAAAAACAATATTTCGATAGCGATTAATAGACGAGATTAAAGTGTACCACCTAAAATATTCAATACGAAGATTTTTTACATCATTATATATATTATTTCTATACCTATTCCTTATTTACTTCAATACTTTTAAGTAAAATAATTTTGTTCTGAAAAACTACTTTAAGAGCAAAAAAGTAGATAAACTATAAAACGCTATGGAATCGCCCACAAGTTAAGCAACGCTAAATTTATTTTTCAAGTAGAAGAGATCTTCAGTTCTTTAGGTTGACGATTTTCATTAAACTTAATGAGCTCTATAGATTTTTTATTTAACTCTGCGAGAAAAAATTTAGATCAATTTTGTTTTCTTCAATTGTGAAGTTTAGCGTTGAGTAATTTATGGACGATCCCTTATTTTAAAGTTTAGATAAAGGATAAGCCAAAAAGTATATAAAGCCAAAAAATAATAGAGTATAATACTATTTTAATGGTTATCTAAAGTGTGTTGTCATTGCGCACTCGGTTTTGTATGTGTAACTGGGGCGTGAATTAATAGCTGTATAACTCTAAATTTCAATATTAATATTAAATATAAAAGTTAAACTTTAACTTTTAATTATTTTTAAAAGTAATCAGTTTAATAAAATGGTTTCATTTAAGTATAAAATTAGAGTTTTTTTAATTATGTTTTTATAAAAAACATACTTTTTTAACCCCCGTACTGTTTTGAAAAATTTAAGTTCGCCGCGTGGCAAGTTCAAATCATCAGCTTGCTTTGTTTTTAATTTTTGTTGTCGTGACCCGTAAGTTATGGGTCTTGCAAATGTATTCCAAACTGACCTTTTCTATACTAAATCTGTACCTCAATATATTTGAGTAAAAGGTAGGAAAATAACTATAAGAAAACTTTACTCATTGTTTTGATTTTTGAGCCATAAAAAAAAATTCGATTGTAAGTAATTTTAAAAAATATGAGATGATTTAAATATGTGGAACAACTGACTTACCATGAGCAGTTTAATACTGGTCATGGTAAGTCTATTCCACACCGAATAAAATAACTTCTCTTTATGTCAATAATTTTTAAAGAGATAAATATAAAAATCTTTGTTTTGATAAAACCATAAATGTTCAATACCTCATAAATTCAACGAATTTCTATAATACAAAAAAAAAAAAAAAAAAAAAAAAAAAAAAAAAAAAAAAAAACCAAACGGGGCAGCGGTTATTTTTTTCTTTAATAAGTTTTTAATCTTTTTTTAAATCTGCAGCTTATTAGGACTCTTGCCGTTTTAATTTTAAAGAAAAATAATTTTTTCTTTAAAATTAACAGGTCATGTAAAATATTTTCCTATAAGAAATAAAATTGTCCCTTTAATGCACAGACTTAACTAATCAGGAAACACATTAACAACTTTAGTATCGTGACATATGCTCAACAAATTTTTAACGGTGTAATCATGTTTTTAAAAATTTTGTAAAAAATTCTCTCCTTTTCGTTTATTATAGCATATAATATCTTGATATATGTTACGCATATGTCTATAGGCCTTTAAAAATGTTTTATTTTGTATTCTACAAAATTATAAGATTTTAATTAAGTATAAACGAAAGTATTAAAAATAATTATAAATGTAAACAAAAGGATTAGAACCCATGCGAAGCACTTTAACCACTTTGGCATGTTTTAAAGGAATAAAAAATAATCGGTATTGTATTAATGTATTAAATGAGAATCAATTTATTTATACATAATAACAAAACAAAATATATAAAGAAATGTATGTTTACAAAACCCATATGTATATATATATAAAAAGGTGGGGGATGCTTTTGCCCTAAATTTAAACCCACACTATGTGGGGAATGTGGGCCCTAAAAAAAGCATTGTAAGATATCTAAAATGAAACAAAATTAAATTAAATAATGACATGAAAAAAGCTGAGATCGGCCCCGTAAAAATACGGGTCTTTGTATATCTATTCCAAACCGAACTTTTTTATACTTTTTCCTTATATATTCTAGCTTTCCGAATCCGTAAAATACAGGTCTTTACCAATTTACATATCTATTTCTAGCCGAAAATTTCTATACCTATTCCTTATTTACTTTAATATTTTTTAGTAAAATAATTTATTCAGACAAAAAATTTAAAAGCAAAAAACTAAACATGCGTACCTTTTCCCGCATACGTAGAGCTTATAAGATACTTATAATTAGCTTTGTTTTTCTCCTAAATGCATTTCATTGATAGCTCAGTGTTGTTTTGGTGGGTTTAAGACCTCCTCTTAGCGTAATAAGTTTTGAAATTTTTTCAATCTTGCTTATATATTTATAGCAAAAAAATAATAATATAACAAAAAAGATTTCTAAAATTTTAAATAAAATTTTAAAGTTTTCTCATTTTATAGATATATAGATGGACGCATTATATAAATATAATGCCTGGAAATTCAACATATGCTAAAGACATTTAACATATGCTAAAGACACTTACAGACGTTTGTATGTAACGTAATACAATTGGGACTAAGAAGATCTTAGAGCAATAAAACATAGTCATTAAAAAAAATTCATTCTTATGATTATGATTAAGAACTAAAGAATATTATTAGACGCTAATCTAAAAGTTAAGTCAAAAAGATTTTGCGCATCGACGTCAGTTTGTGGCAAAATAAACCTTTATGCGTCAAGTTTCCTTTTGCACTTATCTTACATTTTTTTATTAATTTTTATTATGTTGCATACAAATGCATTAAAATATATAAAACTGGTACAGATATATCATTTTCACGGATAAGAAATTGTATTTATTACAATAGTAATAAATAAATAGTTTTGAAGCCATCCTTAAAGAACGTCATTATTTTTAGCCAATTTTTGACCTCCCCCATCCTTTATCACCCGTTGTTCTTTTTCCCTATACTTTCTTAAAAAAGACGTCATAAAATCCAGCCCCTCCACAACCAAATTAAACCCCCATTCCCCCCCAAAAAAATAAAAAATTATCTAATCTCCCAATGATGTTTGAATCTGCTGCTACACCTTTGAAAAATAAAATTAAAAGTATTCTTATTCTTATAGTAAGCATATTAAGGCGTTTTGAAAAACAACTGCAGCATATATATTGATAGTAAAAAAATAAATGTAGCAAAAAAAGCTTTTCATTATCAAAAGAAAGTTTTAAATTTTGATATGAATTTTTTGTGAGGTTGCAATCTAATAGCAAAGCCAGAGCTTCATCAGCATTATACATAGTGACTTTTAAATTAAAACTTCCTTTTGCAACAGACTGAACAATTTTTGATTCCGCAACTTTATCTTCGTTCTTTAATCGAGCACTAGCTGTACTTCAGTTAAATGAGATGTAGCAAGTTCTAAGGACCTTCTTTTTTTAGTAGATAAACTTCCTTCGTGTTTAAAAGTAGAAGATGCAACTGAAGTTGAAGCAAGCATTTTAATGGCAGGTTGTGACAGCCAAACCAAAATTTGATGAACAAAACGATCGAAAGTCCTAGATGCTGTTTTCCACTTGGTATTTAAATTAAGTAAAAATAAATTGGTAGTCTTCTTAATTATGCTGTTGTCAATACCATAACTGGAGCATTTAGACAAAAGGAAGGTAGTCAAAAGTTTCTTAATTTGTGAATCTCATTAGAAAGAAATGACATTTTCAGAAATAATTTATTTATATACATATATACATATCAATTCGTGTAGCTTATTTCTTATTTCCTCAGTACAACCTGACTATCGAAAACCACCTCTAATACCAGGATTGATACTACCTGTTGATAAATATCGATGGACCAGGCATCGTATTGAAGTCTCACTTCTATGCACGAGTTCCGATACTTCTTCCACACTTTTCCCTTCGTTAATTACAAGATTAATGATCAAATTTCTTACTTCAGCATTAATCTCTGAGCATTGTCTTCGTGCGTTATTCATTTTAAATTTTTAAAAAATTTAAGAGAAAACGGGCTTAAATTGTACATAAAGAAGTTAAATTAAATAAAGCAATAAAAACAAAACTGTTTATCATGATAAAGAAAAACCACCAGATTGAATGCAAAAAACCACCAGATTAAATGCAAAAAACCGCCAGATTAAATGAAAAAACCCGCCAGATTAAATGAAAAAAACCGCCAGATTCGTGCAAAAATCCACCAGAAACCCTAATCCTAACCCTGACCCTGAAAAAAAGAATACAAAAAAAAAAACGGAATTGAACTAGAAATGTAATTTGGTTCAACCCCCCATATAGCAAAAATGTTTCCACTAAAATAGAAAAGTGTTTTTAAAATTGGTCAATGAGCATTTCCCTCCCTCTAATAAATTACTTAAAATTTTTAATCGAAATACAATTTAAGTTAGCTACAGTTGCACAAAAAATATGGAAAGAATTATAAAAAATCACAATAATACTTTGTTAAATAAAAAAGAAATCCTAAATGAAAAAACTACAGAAAATAGTAATTGTAAACAAAAAAACAATTGTCCAATGAGTGGAAGTTGTTTATCAAAAAATGCGGTATATAAATGTTTTGTTTCCTCTAAGAATGTACCCGATAAAAAATATATTGGCATAACAGAGGGTGAATGGAAAAAACGTTTTGCTAATCATAAGCAACCTTTTAAAAATAAAAAGTATTCAAAAGACACCATGCTGTCAAAATATATATGGGAACTAAAAATAAAAATATTGATGATTTTATACTGAATTGGTCCATCCTTAAAACAGCGCCTGCATACAACAATATTTCCAAAAAATGTATACTATGTCTACAAGAAAAATTTCAAATAATTACACATGCAAACCAAGAATGTTTGTTAAACAAAAAATCGGAATTGATTTCTAAATGCAGGAACGAAAATAAGTTTCTCCTGAAAAACTATTAAAATAAGTGAGCTCAAATAATAGTTACATTAAATCCCCCCTTTTTTTAAATAAATTTTTATAAAAAAGAAGCATAAGTAATCATTTCTAAAGGATTCTTTTTATAATAGTGTCAGCAAATTCCACAAATGTGTGAAAGTTTACAGTAGTTAAAACATTTGCGATTTTCTGTAATTTAAATTTTTGGTATAAATTGAAGTTTTATTAATTTGATCATTCATTTCTGATGAGTTAGTTGATGAAACAAAACTTAGTTGATGAAACAAAATTTTTTGTTAAGTGATTTTCTACTAATATATATATATATATATATATATATATATATATATATATATATATATATATATATATATATATATATATATATATATATATATATATATATATATATATATATATATATATATATATATATATATATATATATATATATATATATATATATATATATATTATATATATCCATATATATTAAATAATTATATATACGACCCACAATGAAACAATCATCAAATTAAATGAAACAACACAGTAACGAGGTGTCAACATAAGTAATAATCTTAATAATAATATATACAACCCATGATGGAAAATTAATCAAATTGAATGAAACAACAAAGGAAGGAGACCTAGGCATCAATATAAGTAATAATCTGAAATGGAAAGACCACATTACAAAGATAATTAAAAAAGCTTACTAAAAACTAGGTACACTAAAGCGGACATTTAAATTCTGTTCAACTGACTCATTTACTAAACTATGCTAACCTGAATTAAAATTTTGGAATGCACCAGTTTGGAATCCACAGTTGAAAAATAAATGTATTAGGTTTAAATCGCAAATAATATGAAAACATTTATCAAGCAGCCGTGGCGCAGTGGTAGCACACTTGCCTCAGAAACGTAAGATCCGTGGTTCAAACCCCACCTCTGGGCAAGTTTTGCGAAAAGAGGCGTGAACTTCCTATTAAATGCTCTTCCGCGGTGCTCTGTGATAAGACCGTAAGGACTTCTTGGGGCACTTAAAATCAACATAAAAAAAAAGAAAAAAGAAAAAAGCTTAGGGTTAGAAAGTCACGAAACCAGAACAATTATAAATTTAAATCTCAGAGAAGAAAAACAAAGACAATGCCTTGTTGGAACAATTTACCAAATAAATTACTAACATCAAAAACAGTTAATAAATTTAAGAAAAAAATGATATTACAGAATTTACAAATCTTTGCATATATATATATATATATATATATATATATATATATATATATATATATATATATATATATATATATATATACATATATATATATATATATATATATATATATATATATATATATATATATATATATATATATATATATATATACATATATATATATATATATATATATATATATATATATATATATATATATATATACTATATATATATATATATATATATATATATATATATATATATATATATATATATATATATATATATATATATTAAATATAACACAGACACACAAAATATCATTACTATTCTATAAAACACTAAGCAAAACGTCTTGTTGCAATATTGATATTTTTTGTTAAAATTCTCTCACTATACTGGTAACTTATTTGCACTTAATAACTTAACTCAATTTTCTTTTATTTAAAAATTGTATAGATTATTGTTTATGGATCATAGAGTATAGAATATAGAAAATTGAAAAATATTTTTAAACTATAAATAACTAAACAAAATTATTAATATTAAAATAATCAACCAAAACTAGCAGACATTTTTAATTAACCGAGTTAGCGCATAATATTTTATCCGCAAAGTTAATAATATCAATTTTTCTTATTTTAAGGTAATTAAGACTTCAGAAGTAGGTCTTAGGTCTAAATATGGAAGTACTGATATCGTCTCTATATTAACGTCATTAGGACGTCCTAACAAAGACGTCTCTTTTTTTGTCAGTTTATACTGCATATACTTCAATGTTATATACTGATATGCTGTCAGTGTATACTATATATATATGTATACTTATATTTTTTTTGCCTTCAAATTTTTTGTATAAATAATTTTATTTATTTAAAAATTTATTTTTGGGTGATATATTACCCAAAAATAATAACGATCTTTTCTTTTTGTAAAAAGGAAAATCAATACATTCGCACTGACGTCAAACAAAACAAACTTACAGAAACCTCTGATTTATTTAAAAAAACTTGCATATTTTACAAACAATTTGTTATAAGTTTTATAGGTATAATTATGCAAACTAATACATAAGTTTTATAGGTATAATTATGCAAACAAATAAGTGCAGTTGTCCCAACAGCATATTTAATGCAGTTACGCCCACTAATTTAAAAATGCGAACTAACTACAGATCTAATGCGTTTATGCAAAATAAAGTTTAAACTTACTCTAAGTTTAATGTAATTAAAATTAAAATGCGTTCAGATCAACTAGATATTCAATAATTTTGCGCCACCTTTTAGAAAAGTAGATTACTTAATTTCAAATCCAATACAATTGCAATAAATGACGCAAAAATGCAATTGGGTCTATTGCAAACTTTAGTTTTGTTGAAATAAAACTCACAAAATGGAGCAAGACTAATGACCAACTTAATCCAGATGCACTTAAAACAGAGTTAAGACATACATTTTTTTAAAAGAAAGTAGTTTCTTTTCACTAATAAACTTTTTTCTTTAAAATAGTTTATTTATGAAAAAAAGGGTGTAAAACAATTTGAAAATGAAATAAAAATTTTATTTATAAAAAAATTGACTGCACATTGAATACAAATTATTTAAAATTTTGAAATAATTTTTATTCCTAGAAACCACCCAGCAAACACTGATATAATGGATTTGCAGTGAACCAATATATAGACATTTTGAGCGGTTCATTGCCAGCCATGTTAATTTGGCTGTTGCTAATTTCTGGTCTACTAAATAACTGATGAGGAAAACTACAGTAGGATGCTCAAAATGTCTATATATAGGTCATCTTAAATTGAGCTATAAAATGTTTACAACAATGCTACAAAATATAAAGTTAAAAATAGGAGGTTTAAAGTAATATGTAAACGTTCTTACACAAAATATAAAACACTTGTCTTTATAGTTATATATACATTATTATATAGCTTTATACTTTTCAAATAATTTTATATCTATTTATTAGTTTTATATAACTTATTTATTGATGATGTTGTTGTTGCTGTTATTATTATTGTTGTTGTTGTTGTTATTGTTGTTATTGTTGTTGTTTTTACTGTTGTTGTTTTTATTGTTGTTATTGTTGTTGTTATTGTTGTTGTTGTTGTTGTTGTTGTTGTTGTTGTTGTTGTTGTTGTTGTTGTTGTTGTTGTATATTTTATATAATTTTATATAATAATGATAAAAAACGTTCACAAAATTACTATAATAAACAATATGACTAATATAAACAAAAAAGAAGATCACCAAGATCTTGTCGTCAGAATATTAAACAAGTATAAACAAGTATATAACAAAGATAAATGAAGTTAAAAACAAAGGAACAATATATTTTTACAAAATTAATAATTATATAAACTTTTTATCAGGAGAAAAATCACGATGATCTTTTCATCAGAATTTCGTACATGCGTAGACTAACATATAAATGAGTCAAGTATAAAGTATAAAAAAAACAACTTAAAAATGTAAAAACAACTTAAAAAACAACTTAAAAATATGTAAAATAACCTTATGTAAAAACAAACATAGACAAGTATACGCAAAATCAAATAATTAGGATAAACAAAAATAGATTTATTAAATACTAATAATAATAACAAAAAATGAAATAATAAAAATATTATCTAATAAATAAAATAGATTTTTAAATTTTATTTTTAAAAAGGTAAAAAAATTGAGATCAAAATTCGGTGTGGCGTCCGATAATATAAAATTGATTAATTGGTTCGAGAGTAAAAAGATTTTTGTCATTTTTCCAAATACAAAACATCAAACGTTAAATACACTTAGCGCGTGTATATTTAGAATTCCCATTTAAATAAAATGTTTTCGCCAAGTGATTCGCGAAATTGAATACGGTTCTGATGGCACTTCAAAATGCCGATATAATTTTATAAAAAGTCGGAACTCACCAAAAATTACGATCTAATTTAGGTTTAAAAAAGTTAATCTCATATTGAGTCTGGGGATGAGGAAAAAGTATTGTTCCTCATACATTCCCAACGAGCATTTGTTTTTAAAAGTTACGATCTAAATGTATTTTAAATGTCTTTTAAACGTCTTTTAAACATTAATGTTTAAAAGACGTTTAAAAGACGTTTAAAACACATTTAGAACGTAACTTTTAAAAACAAATGCCCGTCGGGTTGAGTCTTAGGACAAGCAAAAAGTGTTGTTCCTCACACATTGAGTCTCGGGATAAGCAAAAAGAGTTGTTCCTTTTACATTAAGTCAAAGGATGAGCAAAAGTTTAGAGGTCGTTTTATTTTCTATCTTAAATTTACATATTACATTTCTGTATACGTTGCAATTATTCATAACAATAATTAAATAAGTTTTGGCTATATAAACCATGAAACCTTTATGTTTAAGGTTGCGCGATGATTGAATACATTTGTTAAAGATAACAAAGGATGCGGTAAACTTAAAGTATATTTAAACTAGTGTTAAATGAGGACGTCTCAAAAAATAATCAGGTTAATTGTAAATTGAAAATAAAAGTATCCCTAAATTTTTGCTCACCTATAAACTCCATGTGAGGAGAATTTTTTAAAGCTTATACCGGACTAAAATTAATCTAAAGTTAATCTAACGTTTCTGAGACAAGTGCGCTCACATTGCGCCACGGCTGTTTGTATTTATGTATGTATGTATGTATGTATGTATGTATGTATGTATGTATGTATGTATGTATGTATGTATGTATGTATGTATGTATGTATGTATGTATGTATGTATGGGTGAAAACATGTATGTATGTATGTATGTATGTATGTATGTATGTATGTATGTATGTATGTATGTATGTATGTATGTATGTATGTATATATGTATGTATGTATGTATGTATGTATGTATGTATGTATGGGTGAAAACATGTATGTATGTATGTATGTATGTATGTATGTATGTATGTATGTATGTATGTATGTATGTATGTATGTATGTATGTATGTATGAATGTATGTATGAATGTATGTATGTGCTTTTGCCTGCTGAATAAACGGGCGGGGGGTGGGGTGGAGAAGTTTATTTAACTTGTGTAGTTTAAAATTTTTTTAATTTCAAAAAAAGATTAGGTTGTTCTTCTGAGTTTAACAATTTTCTTTTAGTGTTTTCGTGTTATTAGCTTTTATAAAGTTCCGACGCTTTTATTAAAACCCCTCCGTTAATTAGATTTTAGAAATATTTTCGACCCTCCCATTTATTAAGACCCCCCCCCCCTGTTTATTCGGTAGGCAAGAGTATATATGTATACATATACATACATACATACATACATACATACATACATACATACATACATACATACATACATACATACATACATACATACATACATACATACATACATACATACATGCATACATACATACATACATATATGCATAAATAACCTTTTTAAAGAAAATTTATTGTAGATAGACCCCTGTTTTTTAAGGGTATAATTTTTTGAATAAATTTTTAAGTAAAGGCTTTTCAATCGGAAAACTAAACGTAATATGAACAAGAGATAAAATTATGACCCACGTCTTTTTAGATGTATTTCAGATTAAAAAAAAAAAATCTATAGTCTTTGCTATGTTTTAAAAAGCATTTAGCTTGTTTCTTATCCTTTATTGGCAACCATCATTTAAACAGAAACCAGCACATGTAAATAATTGATAAATTTGAGCTGTTTCTGTACGTCACATTTCTTTATTAAGACCTAAATATGACGAGCAAAGAATGTTTTGCTTTGAATTTCTATAAAAAATAAATTGTAACATACAATAAGACCACAAAAATAAAATAATAGTTGTTCTGCGATTTTGCTAATTAATGACATTTTATATTTAAATGATTTACATAATTGATGACTGACATATTACATTTTTCATACAGAAATTCACTTTGAAATGCAGTAAGATAAAAGTAAACTGATTAAAAACTTTAAATAATAAAGATGATAAATAATTAAAATCTAAATAAGTTTAAATAAATTTAAATTGGATTGATAAAAAATGTATTAAATTTGTTATAGCTGACATCAAGACATGTAATTCATGAGTATGACGCAAAAATCAAATTTTGCTTGTGGTTGTAATATTGTGGTTGTAATTTTGAATGACAAAGTGTATCAAAAAGTTTTTAGATTTAAAAAATTCGAGGAATTATTATTGCAATTTTTTTACAAGGTATCTTGTTTTGTTTGCTATAAATCTGTCAATTATAAATACTTTAAAAATAGAATTTATTAATTTAATATTATAATGCATATGATTATAATATCAATATTAATAATATTGTTTTAATATCTTTTCGTAAACTAGTTTTTAATTAAATTTTCATTCATTCCATCAATCAGATTAAGATATTATTTTACATAAAAATATTGCTCATTATATGTAAATAGGAATTATACAAAAGATTGTTTGTTCCACAGTTAATAATAATTTAATCTAAGATTATAAAAATATAACCTTAAATATAGAGTAAAATAAAGTAAACTAAATTTAAATGTTCTCAAATCTGTAGGGGAGGCTAAAACTTGGATGCATGCTAATTATGTAAGCCATTTAATTTAATTATGTATTCCATTAAAGTTTACAAAGCGTTAAAGAAAATTTATGGTTTCTTTTATTTTACACGTTTCCGTATAAGGAGTAAATTGCTGCATATTATAATTTAACATTGTTACAACTGGTGCCGGACTAAAGCTTTTAGACAGCCTAAAAAAGTATGGTATACGTTCCGAAGACTTAAATTTTTAAAGAAATTAATTTAAGATTCTGTTAGTTTGCTATTCATTTTCATTCTGACGTGATAACACCCCGCCTCACCCATTAGCGTAATCCTGGTTACAACTCTTATTAAGTTTTAATTTCTTCTAAACAAAAAACAAAAAACCAGTAAGTATTGCTTTAACAGAAAATCTCAGGTCTAGTTTAAAACATATGAAATAATATTAAAAAAAAATATTTATTGAGAATCGCTCAGTCAAGTCTGATAATTAATATATTCAGTCTTATATATATATTTACTATCACTGATAGTGATAGTAAATATATATTACATATTTACTATTAAAAATTTAAGTCTTCGGAATGTACACCATACTTTTTCTAGGTAAATATATAGTATTGAGTATCACTGATTCTCAATAAATATTTTTTTATATATTATGTAATATAAAAATATTCAAGTTTATTTATAAATTTTTGAGTTTACAGTCACAGTATATATATATATATATATATATATATATATATATATATATATATATATATATATATATATATATATATATATATATATATATATATATATATATATATATATATATATATATATATATATAGGAATAGAAAGTTTAAATGTAAATGATGGTAACATAAATTTTTATTTGCAAAACAGGTACAATAAGAATGTTAAAATTATTAAAAAAAAAAAGTTGACTTGGCATTTAGTTTATAAACAGATTTGGTACTGTGCTGCCAACATTCAAGTTTTAATTTTTAATAATATAAGAATTACTACATGCTTAAAATAAAATTTTAAAAATAAAAAAAAAAAAAAATGCTTAAAGTAGTTTGAGATTTTTTTTTACTCAAAAAATTGTTTGTCTCAATTAACACAATTAAATACGATGATTTCCCCAAGTTAAATAGTTTTAAAATTTTATTTGAAATGAAAAAATAAAAGAGAATAAAACATGTTTTAACCTACGGAGAATGTCTCGGCTTCAACAACTTTACTTAATTAAATAAAAAGACAAAGAATAGATCATATTTATATAAAGTTTTTTTTTAATTATTTGAAAAAAAAAAAGATAATTAATTTTAATTTATATATTATTATTTTTTGTTATGTTTTTTATTTTTCATTTTTTTTTTAGCTTTCATTTATATTTATTTCATTTATTTCATACTTTTCATTTATTTCATTTATGTCACCTATCGCCATAAAACAAGTTTAATTTTAAATACGCAACGAGTAATTTATATAAAAACTTGTTTAGAATATTAAAATTGACGAGGCGTTAATCTGCTTGAAAATAAAAAAAAGTTGGGGCTCTTGAGTTAAATGCTTCTGACGTTGATGGCCGATTTTTAACTTTGATTAATCCTCAAGTTCGGAGCTGCGACGCGCCACGCCAAAGATTACGTTACTAAATGCAAAAAATAATAATAAAAAATTGAACTTTTAAGTAAACAACCTCTGTTCTGCAGTCATAAGTCGCGACTAAGATCTTGAGGAATATGATATAATCACTGTTTTGTAATTTTTAAAAAATAAGTTATCCAAGACATTTAAAAGCTTTTAAAAGGTTTATACAACGGGTAATAATAATAATATTAAAAACTTACAACAGGTGTATGACATATTGATAATTATGTATGCGTGAAAAGTTTTTATTCTTTATTAAATTTTTACTCCTTCAACTTTAAATATTTCTTTCATATTTCTTTCTTTAAATTTAAAAGTTACCATACCTTACATTTCAATTTATCCTTTGTTTAAAGCAATTCTTTTAATTCGAATTTGTAGCAGGTAAATATTTATAGTTAAAAAAAACAACAACGAGAAACAATTTAAAGTTAAAATTTTTCATAAACATAAGCTTAAAGTTTTGAAAAAAATACTTCCCAGCCGGCAAATAACGTTGAAATAACGTTGAAATATCGTTGAAACCTAACGTTGAATTAACGTTGGTTTAACGTTTAGAATGAAAGTTTTTTTCAACGTTGATTTATCAACGTTAAATCAACGTTAGGTTCAAAGGTTATATCAACGTTGATTCGACGCGAAAAAACGTTAAAACAACGTTGAATTTACGTTGATACAACGTTTAAAATGATAGTGTTTAACTTTGATTTATCAACGTTAAACGACTGTAAAACACTTTTTTACCATCAAAACGTGCTATGTATGTCAAAATGTATATATGTATGTAAACGTGCTATGTGCGTCAAAATATGATCACTATCAAAACGTACTATGCATGTACATTAGTGTTGCTGTACATTATCAAGGTATATTATGGATATTAAATCTATTCATAGTCTATACTTAGACTATTTAGAACTTTTTCAGTTTAGTTTAGTTAAAAAAGCTAGGTATGATTAAAGAAAGAGATAAAACTTGTTTTATTTAAAAATACATATTCAAATATTACATATATTTACATGTAATTGAATAAAATCTACACAAATTTCTTCTCTTTTCCACCACCTTTTTGAAATAAAGCGTAATTTAGAAAGTCAAACAATGTTCCATTAACCGAGGGTTCTTTTGGTCCAATGAATACAATAGAAGAAGCTGTAAATAAAAAAAATATATTAAAAAAATCAAAAAGGGAAGATTTAAAAAATAAATAATGAATGGAAAAGTGTAACATCTTATGAAGGCACATCTTTTTCAACGCCATATAGATTAGTGTTCTTAAAACATATTTTTCCACCTTTGCCCTTCATATTCATAGAGACCATATAACTTCTCGAAAATACTCTGAATTTTAAAAAAATAATATAACTGTTAGTTGGTTATTAATAACTTTTTCAAATATTTAATTTAAATAAAACAACCTTTTTAATATATTAAAAATAAATTGGTAGTCAAAATATAAAACATTTCTAGCATTTAAAAATAATTTTCGGGGTGGCCACATAAAATTTTTATAAGAAATTTTATGTGGCCATTTATTAATGGTTTAACGTCCATGTTTATACACTTATGGGGCTGGGACAGGGATCAAATAATGTCATTTATTATGTTAAATGGCATGCATTTTCTAAAGCAATTTTTTACATTTTATGCACTTTAAGGCGTTAACCAGTTTTGCAGACCGAGAATGGGTATTTTGAACATTATACTTCCATCAAAAATTAAAAAAGGAAGAATTAATGAGGAGCTTTGATCAAATTTTTACCTCTTTAGAGGATAATAGAGGATTTTAGAAGTGGTTTTAAAAAAAAGAGGACTTTAGAGGATTTTAGAGGAGCTGCAGACACCCTGAATATAAATGAGGTAAGAGTCCAATACTGTTTTTGATTACCTCAGCACAATTTTGAGTATTCTATCTTTAGAAGACGTTCCACCAATTAACTAATTAATTTATCTGTAATTGATTTATCTGTAAAAAACATGAAGTAAATCTAATATTATGCTTGTGGAGATATATTATATTGTGGAGAACCATCCAAACCACACAAATGGAAAATTTGCATCCAAGTTTCCACTTGTGTGCAAATCTTGCATCCACTTGTCAACATTCTCATTATCACATTTTTCTTTTGTAGTTGTGAATTTAAAATTTTCACAATACTGTTTGCTTTCTTTTAGAATTGAAATAGTTATACAAATAGTTATATATTTTGTATCAACAAAATAACTCTTTTTACCACATTATTTAAAAAATAAAAATTGTAATATATAGATGTAATACCTGAAGAGAATTTAGTTTTTATTTGTATAAACTTAAGCCAATTCTTCTCTGCATTTTAGTGCAGTCAATGCTTTGGTACCTGGAAGCCGACAAACAATTTTATCACTAATTCAATTAGATGGAATTACTTCTTCTTGTAAATCTTCATTCCAAACAGCTCCTTTCCGCATATTTGATTTTGAAAAAATTACATGAACTAATACAAAATGAAGAAACTGTAATATAAGTGTACTAACAGGCCTAATTAAACTAGCTAAATTTGAACATTTTATAACCATGATACTTGCTAAACAATAATATTAGTAGACATTATAAGCAAAGATAAGATTTTCTTTATTTTATAAATTTATAATATTTCAAACTCATTTTTATTAATTTATTTATTACTCTATTATTCAGCAGAGTTCTGAATATATTATGTTCAAATAACTTAAGGCTCAATAACAAAGACAAATAATGAAAAAATACTAGGTTGCTAAAACATAAACATCTACATAAGATAATTATGGAATATTGAAAAAAAATAGAAATACAAAAAAACAAAAATACTCATTATTAATATAAAATATAATAGTATAATTTAAGGTATATTATAGTATATGACACAATAATATCGACTTTTAATTAAAATATAAAAACAACAAAAATTAAAAAAGAAAATATTTTGATAAATAATAAATTATCATTCAAACAATTTTCAAGATCAAAAAATAACTTGTAACTTATTTTTTTACTTATCTTTATCTAATAAATATTACTTATTTTTCACTCATCTTCATCTAATAAACATTAATATTAATACCAATTTTAAACATTATTGGAATTTTTTTTTTATCAAAAAATAAAAATATTACATCAGTTACTTTTTGGGCTTTTCTTATTTTACTTAAAACATCAACTCAATTCTAGACTTTTTTCATAATTGAGTTTTAATTTGTAATGTTGAATTAACACTGAAAAAAAAAATATTAGCAGACAAAAAGAAAATATTTCTTTATTGAAATATATGTAAATATTTCAATAAAGAAATTTTAGATTGATTTTAATAAATATAAATTTTTATCAATCATATCTAAATTTTTTTCTTTTCCGCCACCTTTTCGAAATGAAGCACATTTTTAGAAGTTAGACAAAATGCCATCAATTAAAGTTTCAGTCGTTCCATCTTATTTAATATAAGAAGCTGTTAATAAAAAAGAATTAAAAAAAAAAAAAAAAAAAACACAAGGAGAAATTTTTGAATATATAAAAAATGAGAATAAAAAAGTTTTTCATATCTTATAAAGGTATACCTTTCACTACACAATATAAATTAGTGCTCTTAAAGCATATATCCACCTTTCCTCTTCATTTTATGGAGATCACAAAATTGTTGGAAAATATTCTAAATTTTAATAGATAAGAGAACTGATATTAATTATGCGAGAACTAATATTAATTTTTTTTTTTAATTTAAATTGAACTCATTATCAAACAATTTTTTTGCTAAATAATTTAATCCTTAAAATTCCTGAATAATTCAAAATTATTTTAATTACCTCAGCATTTTAAAGATATTCCATCAATTGCAATTGATTCACCTAAAAAAAAACAACAAGTAAAGCAAATATTATTGTTTGAAATTTTAATTATCTTTACAAATACTCATCATATTTTTAAAGTGACTGATAAAAATGGATTCAATTAAAATCACTTCATTTGTATTAAAAAATCAATATTAAAGCTTTAATCATACATTATACAAGAGAATTTTGTAATACAATCTAAATAATTGTTGCGATATGTAATTTTTTTATCCGAAATTTAGCTTCTGTAAGCTTTAGAAATTTTTTAAAGAAATTATTGATGAATTTGGAGCTACGGGTACTAATGTTTTTATATTGCTGTAATGTTTGTATTCATTCCCTGTTAGTTTCTGTAAGTCAAAATTTTAAGGTGATTCCATAATAAATTTTGTTATATCTAAAATTTAGTGTTAGTCTGAATAACTTACTTTCTAAAATCTGTTTTGCATTGCCTGTCTTATAACATCTTTACTTGGAACAAAAACCATGTGGTTTAAAAGTGAGTTAGAAGCTTTCAACAATGAAGAAAATATTGCATTCGCTAATCCTAAAAATATATTAAACCTGTCAGCAAAATCAGCTGTCAATAATCCAAGTATTAGCATCATTAAAAATTCATCTTTGCTGCATTACATTTATTTTGGTCCGAGTAGTTAAGGATTTTTTTAAATTTCAAAAAACAGAAGTAAATGTTTTTTTTTTAATATCACTTTATCTCTTTTGATTAATGGTGATACTGCACTAACTGATGAAACACATTGACACATGTAAGGCCAGTATAAAAGTCGCAAGATCTATTGTTTTTAAAATAAATGTTTGTATACAAGTAAATTCCAATAACACGATTTGTTTGGATTATGTTTATATACAAATTTGTCTGTTTTCATAGTAATAACTGATGTGGTTGAAGTTAATTTTTCATATAAATCTTTATTTTTTTATTTCGTGCTGAAGTTCTTTTTTAAAGTTATCAATTTCCTTTTTTAATTCTTGATGCTCTATTAAAAAACAACGCTTAGCATTAAATTCAACATAATTTAATGGATCATTTTTTGAAAAAGTTGTATTATATTTACATTTAATAATATCAGTCTTTGAGCATTGTAGCCCAAGTTAAACAAAAAATATTGATTTTTAAACGATAATGTTCTTTCAGGAAAATCGTTTGAACATGTTTTCGATCTCTTGAAAATTCTATATGGTATAAGTTCAGTAATTACATTTTTTTTCCATTATAAATCTTTTCCATTATAAATATTTAACCGTTGAAATAATGTTTACGTTTTTAATTCCATTTCTGCGCGCGCATAAATTTTATATCGTATTTTTTGTCAACAATGATTGAAACAATGACGTTGAAATAACGTTAAATAATCAACGTTTAAACTGTAACGTTGATTTAACGTTGAAATAACGTTAAATAATCAATGTTTAAACGGTAACGTTGATTTAACGTTGTGAAATAGTTGAACAACGTTGAAACAACGCTTCAACCGAATTTCAACGTTGAATCAACGTAATAATGCCGGCTGGGTTTATACTAATACATAAAAAGAACTTTTAAAAGTAAATTTTTTTTGGAACAAGTTTAATTAATTTTGCATCTTGGTATAACACACTTTGTCTCTGGAATAGGGTTATTTTGATTTATTTACTATCACAAAGTTTTTAAATGCTAAAATTTTACATTTTTATTAACTAATAACCCCAGGGATAATGTGAGAAATTATAAGGGAAGGCATGCTATGCAAGTTAGAACCTTTATGAGTAATAGTGTTTATATTTGCTTTTGGTGAAGTATTATAAGAAATAATAATAATTTGAGATCAACATTTTGCGCTATTTTGGTAAGAGAACTTTGTAATTGCAAACATTTCAGTTTTATAATCAATATTTGGGGTATTGGTCCTCTATGATGTCAGGAAACAAGTATTATTTAGTTTTTCAAGAATGTATTATCAAAGATTATAAGAAAAGAAATTATTAAACTCCATTAACAAGTCCGTTGTATGTCAAATAATCAAATGATTTAATAAAGGCTGAAGACCACGCAAAACATTTAGTTTTACTGACAGAAATATTATTTGTCGCGTCAAAAAGAATTCTTTTGACGACGCTAATAATTTCTGTTAAAAATCTTTAGTATTTAAAAAGTACATCTTGCAGACAGTTACAACTTTCAAGTCTTTTGAGCTTCAGAGTATAAAAATATTCTAAAGAATCTGAAAGCTAGAATTGAATTTGCAAAAGTTCATAGACACTGGACTATTAATTATTCAAAAATAGTTGAGCTATGAATCAAAGTACATCTTAAAAAAATCCTGATGACATAATAAAGTGAAGGGAAAAAGTAGAGAAAAGAACTCGTCAAAAAAAACTGGATTAAAACGAAATTAAAATACTAATTTAGTTTTACGTAATTTTATTCGTGTAAATTTTTTTTTCCCTTAATAAAAAAATTACGTTATATAAGTTTATTGCTAATAATAGAATACTTTCACTAGTGGAAGTATTCTAGGACTGGCTAAATTACAAATAAATTAATTAATAGTTTCTGTTGGGACAAAAAATGCAAAGTTTGCCATTTTGCCCGCTTTACCACTTTAATTTTTTATTATATTACATTTTAATTTTTTATTACAAACTAGTCTACTTGCAAGTAAACACTGAGGATTTTTAAAACGTTTACCATCTTGCCCCTATTTTTAAGTTCATTATTTTTAGTAGAGAAACATTTGTAATATCATTATTGGACAAATATAAATTAAGTGTCATCAGCTAATACTCATTAAATTTAAGGCTTTATTTGAGTCATTTAAATTAATAAAAAACAATATTAGTCCTAATATAAAATCTTAAAAACGTGGTCTCAATATGAAATCTTTGGGAGCGCATAAATTATTTAGAAAAGTATTAAGTTAATCATTATTACTGAAAATAAAGTTTGGTTTGATAATTAACTTTAATCATTTAAATTTTTGTAACCGTTTATTTTTTTTTAAACTTTTTTTTTTTAATTTTTGTAATCGTTTATTTTTTGTAATCGTTTAAATTTTTGTAATCGTTTAAATTTTTGTAATCGTTTAAATTTTTGTAATCGTTTAAATTTTTGTAATCGTTAAATTAATCGTTTAAATTTTTGTAGTTTATTATATGGTATTTTAACTTTTTAAGCTCAAATTTATGATAGATAGTTTTGAATTCTTTCGATTGGTCAGTGAAAAAAGACGTTTTTTAAACGTCCAAAAGTAGTTTTTTAAACGCTCAAAAGACGTTTGAAAGACGTCTTTTTTACGTCCCGTACCTACTGGGAGATGTTACTATATAACAGATTATTATAAAGGTGCTTATTGTAAAATTTATTGTACATAACGTATTTTAAAAATGTAGAGAAGACAGAGATAGGGCAAGATTATAGGTAACTGTTTAGTGATCTCCATTTGAAATTGAGGTAACTTAAGCAATTTTCTGTTGCTAAGGAAAATTCTTTTTTAGATAAATGCTTTATAAACTTTCAAAAGAATGTGAAATATGTTTAAAAAAGAAAATCTGTTAAAAGTGTTTAAATTTTATGACTATGTTACCAAAATTTTTAAAAAGACGCTTGAAGAAAACATTTCTAAATAATACTTTTTTGTATCTCTTTTTCTTAGTTTGTGTTTTTACCTTGTAAATATATTTTACAGAGGGTATTAAATATTAAAAAAAATTAAAGAGTTCAAAAGGTAACTTGTTAGAACATGCGCAGTTATTTATTTGTACTAAAAGATCATTTAAATAGTTTTATATTAATCTAGTTAAAAGTATTTAAATTTTTTTTTTTTTTTTTTTTTTTTTTAGAGTGAAGTTAACAAAAAATTGAAAAATAATTAGATTTCTTTAAGTTTTCCTTTAATGTCTTTTTTAAAAATATTTTGTCAAAAAAACGAATTCTCAAGTTTCTAGCTCACGTCACCAGGTCAACAACAATTCAAGAAAATGTTTTTTGAATGATTGTTTTTTAATTTCAATTGTTAAAATTTCTTTATAAGAATAAGAAGCATTTAAATCATTTCCAACTAGATTTTCAGTATTTTCATTCGCATACATAAAAACCCATCCATCAAAGTTTTAAGTATTGTTTAACAATTTTTATTTTTTTTTGATAAACCCTATTTTTACCGATAACCAGAATAGACGATGATAAAGTCTTAGTTTTACCTGTTTTGCGCATTACAGGGTTTTAAAACAAATTTTTTAAAACCCCAGGAATTTATGAGGCTAAAAAAACTTACAAAATACATAATTTAGACATAATTGCTAAGTCAAAGCTATTTGAAAAATGGTTGCTTTAAGGGGAACATCAAATTTTAAATAAGTGAGTCAATTCGCACGCACGTTCGAATAAACTATATTTTGTTATAGACTAATTAAACCTTAGAATAAAAAACTTCAAGCTTTTTCGTAATTATAATAAAAAAAAAAAATTGATATACAAATTTAGGTCGTGCTAAAAGTAATTTAGATTAAATTGGTTTTGAAAGCAACTTAATTTAACTAGTCGTAATAAAAGTTTTCATTCTCAAAAAATAAAAAATAACGTGTCAATGACTAAAATAAACTTTGAGAAGTACTTTATAAAATCTGTAATTATTGTATACAAATAATTTTATTTATTTGAACTATATATCATTAAAGTAATATTTTTGAAACTACTAACATTGCATTTTTCTAACAGATTAACACTATTTTAATAATATGTGTTCTAGGTTCTCTCATTCTGGTTATTATCAAATGGTTTGATGAGGTCTAAACTGTGTATTCTTATTCTTATTATTTATTATAAGGTAACCAACTAGATTGTTTTATTATCCGGCCAAATAATGGGTATCGGATAAAATACAAATCTGGTCCGCATATACGGCCGGATAATTTATCTAGGGCACCTCTAGAAAATTTTAATCTTGGGAATTAGATTTTGATGTTGACGATGATCATCTTGATTATGCATTTGAAATTTAGAAAGGAAATATTTTTTCTAAAAAATATCAATCAGATACTTCTGTTGCATCAGAAGAAACGTTTACTCAGAAAGTTTTTGATAGTCTATTACTGGATGTACATGAAGTAATTTATATCATTTAAAACAATATAAAAAGCTATTATTTAAAGTAATGTTGTTACTTTTTTAATTTTTTTCACTTCAGGTGGCAACTGTTGACGTAGATTGCGATAATAATACAACTGAAAATGAAATTGCAAGTGAGTATGAAACAAGTGAATGCAAAAATGCACACAAAGTGAATTTAATACAACGCAGGCCTATACCATAAAGGGTAGCAGAATTGGTTTAACAAGACTTTATAATCAAGCTTCTAGTATTATAGTATGTAATACATAAGAAGCCTTTAAAACATTTCGCTATTTAAAACAAATGACTATGGTATTTAAAAGTATTATAAAGGTATTTAAAACAAATGATTATGGAGACTTTAAAAGACTTTCTAGATGTAAAAAATTAAGTCAAGTTTGATTGGCAAATTGTTGATTTGGAACATTTTTTTTTTTACATTATAAGAAATGCTAAATGGGGTACAAAAATCGTTTAATTTTTTTTGAGTTGTATATTTCTGATGAAGTTATGAACTTGATTGTGATAGACACTAAACGATTCAGAAAACGATTCATATTAAATTCTTAACACCTATCTCTATAGTTAAAAAGAAACAGAAATAGTTATAGAAATTATTTTACTTATGGAAGTTATATAAAAAGCCCAATTTCATATGTATTAGTCAAATGATGCCGTGTACAACTCACCTATTTTTTTAGAAGTTATCTAAACAAATTTTATCTACTTCAAAAGTTTTTACATTTTAACAATAGTTCCAGTTATAAGGTTAATAAAGAAAATTGTGATTGTCTTTAAAAAAATGAGACCGCTTCTTAATATTTTGTAAAAAAAATTCAAAATTGTGCATGAATCAGGCAAAAATCTGGGTCTCGATAAATCCCATGCTTGTTAGCAAGGTTTTATTTTAAACAGAATATAAAATTTAAGCAAGCTAGATGTGGTATAAAACTTTATGATTTGAAATTTGATGGTATCATACTAAAAATTTGATGGTATCATACTAAAAATTTGATGGTATCATACTAAAAATTTGATGGTATCGCACTAGAAATTTTACTAGAAATTTGATGGCATCACACTAAATTTTGATTTACTGCGGCAAAGGTATGTTTGCTAATAAAATATTAACCAAACCTTTCAGATGATTATCACTTATGTGGAACAAAACGGTTAAACCAAAAATTTATTGAAAATATATTGTGACAGAAACCTTGCAACGTAAGGAGTCAGTTATTTTATGTAAACAATGAATTAAATCTAATAATACTACAATTGTATATAAGCACCGTGATCTAAAAGATAAAGCATTAGGTAACCGAAAAATTGTTTAAATGCTTACAGTTTGTCGTCAACCATTTGTTAAAACTTGTAAAAATCGATATGGAGACAACAATAGTTTTACAGGATTTGAGCTTTTATCGGTAAATTGGTAATAATTAAGGAATTTACTGGTAAATAGTAAAAAAGTAGTAAACTCCGAGAAAAAAACAAATGACAATATACTTTAATTTCCTTGGATTTATAATAAATTGTAATAAATAAATTACAAAAAACAGCAGTTTTATATATTTTTTTTCAACAAAAATGGACTTTCATGTAACACACAGTTTTAGGTTGGTCGTCGCTCATTAAAGATTTACAAAGCTAGTAGTACAACAGATGAAAATACTTGCTCTGAATCGACACTTGTTGGTGTAGTTATTTCATAAGCATTGATCAACAGCTCAACATTTTCAAATTTTTTGATTGCTACTTCAAAAACCAACTTTTCTTTTAAAATAGACTAAAGTTCGTAAGAATAACGTATCTGCTTCTTTGCTGAATGTTGGGTGGTCTCTTCAAACTCTTCTTGAAGAGAAGGTTGTCCTGCATTCTCTTTGGGTCTTTAGTAATAATTCTTTAGTAATAAAATTATTTGTAATAAAATTTCAATAGTTTTTTTGTACAAACGCACTAAACAATGTCGTGGCTAGTGGGTAGCTACTATATCACTCACTGCACTCTTTGGTGTGTTTGTATGAAAATCTGTAATACCCCATCCCCCTCCCCCCCCCCCCCTCAAAAAAAAAAAAAACTTATTCTTAGTGCCCCAAATTTTTAAATTTTTTTCACTAAATTTTGCTAAAAAAAAGTTCCTCAAATTTGTAAAAGAGCCCCCTAAGTTTAAAAATTGGCCTTCTAAATTCACTAGACCCCCCCCCCCCCCATCAATTGGGGATGTGCGGTAGCCTAGCCACAACTCTGGCACCAAATTGTTTTTTCGTCTCTAAGTAAATCAATTTATATTTGCATATGAGGTTTGGAAAAATGTCAGCCATAACAATTACAATTTGATCTTTGATTTTGAGAAAATTCTGAATTTTAATTCAGAATTTTCTTTAAATTAATAAAACTGTTTCATTTTGCTCGATATTCTAAAAAAAGCACAATTTTTTTGCCGTTTAATTTTTTTTGATCTTCTTGGAAAACATCATTTTTGACTTAAAAATCGTCATTGCACTTTTCACTTTACTACTTCAGGGGCATTTTCCTCACCACAGTTATAAGTTTTTTTTCTAAACTTTGGGGTTTTCTTGTGCAAAACCTCCTGAACAGCCTGATAAATTTTAGTTAGTTATAAACCTCTTTAATAGCAAGATGATTTTTGTGAGCAAGCATGATGTTTAGTAGAAAAATTTTTTTAAACTTATCATTATTGAAGTTCCATTAGTGACGGAACAAAAAATACAAGCAGCTAAATTAAATCCAAATTCTGTCACTTTCACTGAGACTATCTCTGCTGTTTTTCTGCAGGAAGTGATGCAGATATACGTGTAAACCCAATTTTCCAGTGTTTTTTTTCCTGATGAATGTTAACGCTTATATATCTTACTCTTTTTCAAGAAAGTTCGTCCAGTGTATTGTTTTCAAGAAAGGTCGTCCAGTGTAAAAAATTGAAAGTTAAAGTTTGTCTATTGGAAAAACGTTTCCCACGCTAATTAAAAGTTAAAGTTTGTGTATTGGAAAAACGTTTCCCACGCTACACTATTCAACTTGAACTTTTAGCTCGTTTTTGACAATTACAGCTACTTGCTAATTAAAAAGTTTGTTTAAAATATTTGTCAAAACCGTTTATCCTTTATACCATAACAAACCGGTTGAGTGTAATTTTTCTTTAAGCATTAAAACTAATTCATCCAGAGCTGCCAGTTTTAAGAAAAATTCTCCAATTGAATCCCTCTGAAAAAAAGGTTTTAAGTGCTTCTTTTCTTGAAAAAAATTCTAACATCTTTTTTTTCGAATTTTTTCTTTCATGTTTTTTATCAAGTTTTTACCACATTCCTTTTGTAGATCCTGAAAGCGAGATTTTTTCTCCCATATCTTGCGTAAACTTTATCATAACTATTCAAATTGGTTATGTTAAACATAACTAATCAGAGAATGTCCCCCTTTTTGACTTTATGCGTGACATGATTGCCTAAATTTCGCTATCATCACCACAGCTAAATAAAACCTTCTTAACTGACTCTAAACCTTGTTACCAGACTCTATATAGACTAACGAGAATGTACGTTCCAGCTACCAGATAGCCTTGGGAGAATACCGAAGAGAAACGTCCTTGAAAAGTCTGTCGGGTGTGTTATGCAAGAAGTTTTCGTACAAGCAAACGGAAGCCTCTAAAGACCGTACATGTTTTTAAAATATGTCCTTTAGAATCAAGTCTACATAATAATGATTGTTTCAAAATTTACTACGCAGAAATAAATTTTTGGTAATATTTTAATAATAGCATATCTGTTTTTTTTAAGAGAGATTTTATCTAATTACCAAAAAAATAATCTCCACTCCTATTTTTTGACAAAAATTTGTGTATTTCTTTTAGTGTGTGATTTTTGATTGAATTACCTTCAAAAACTATTTAAGTTGTAAGATTCTTTGATAATTTTGAATATTTATATATATATATATATATATATATATATATATATATATATATATATATATATATATATATATATATATATATATATATATACTTTTATTAAAATCAAATCCTGTTAATAAAAGTTAAAAAGTTATATAAATATTGTTTTTGGACTCTTATTTTCTGTTAAATAGAATTGAATTTTTTTTTTTTTTTTAAATGCGATCTCCAAATACCGTAAAAAAAAGGATAAAAATAAATTTTTTTTTTACTATAACGAATATTTTTTTCGAATATTTTACATGGAGAATTCTAATTTTGTTTAAATTTTTGTAATAAACATAAAAAAAAACTTTTCTAATTGGATAATGATATGAACAATCTGTAACTACATTGTCGAAAAAAATTATATCCGGATCTATATTTTCATCAACGTTAAATTCAGGAAAGTTAACGTTTATGGATTCAAAAGTTATAAAACTTCATTTTAAAACTTAATGTTACGGATGGATTTTTTCATTCGTCTACAAAAAATTCTATCTAATAATCTATTTAATAATCGGATACTTACCTTCACCGCGTAGTCTGTAAACACCCATAACATTGTGCAACTCTCGGTAGTTTCCTTTGCAAATTCTTTATTAGTAAGTTTTTTGAAACTTTTTAACGGCAATCAGTCTTTGTAATGTCGAATAAAGAGTCTAAAATTCAAGTTTTTTTGAAAAAAAAAAGTAAATTAAAAAGTTCAATGTGCTCATTTTATTCAAAAGCATGTTTCAAAATCAAATGTACGAAAAGTGATAGACGTCAAAAGAAGAACTAAACTACATTTTTGTTGAGAACATAAAAGTTGTTATTATGAAACTATCAGGGGCGATTCTAGGAATAAAATGAGAGGTTGAATCCATAAAAATGCTTAGTCCTTAAAAGATTGCAATGAAAAAAGATGAGATCTAACCCCTCCCCTCACAAAATTGCATTTTATGAAGGAGAGGGAAAATTACACCCACTCACCGCAACTCCACTCTATTTACCCCCTTCATACACACCTCTGTAGAATCGCCCCTGGAAAATATAATATATAACTTAATATTATCAACTTAAAGCTTTTGTATACATCAGCAATAATTAAATAATTTAAAAATTAATGTATTATATATCAATACTCTATGGCCCTGAAAGTCTGTCATCAAACTAGGTAGATGCCAACATTTTTATCACTAAATTTATTTACATTCAGAGTTAGAAAAATCAGATTCTATTTACAACCAAATGATCTTTTGGCATTCAAATACATGCAGCAAAACAAATTGAAAGAAAACATTTTGCTTTATATTCATCGAATGACAAACATAAAACAGCATACAACTGGGCAGTGCCGTGGTATGTGTGTTAGAGCCCACCCCCCTCCTCTAAAAAAAAAACTGTTATTAAGGCTCCAATTTTCCAAAACAAAATATGGCTACTGAAAGAAAAGTTGGGCAGTCATATAAATACAGCACCTGGAGAGCATGAACGTAAAAAAAAGACATCTTTCAAACGTCATTTGGATGTTTTAAATGTTTTATCAACGTCTTGGAACGATCAAAAGACGTTTTTTTTAGGTCCCGTGCCTAATGGGCAGACTCTCGGTTTATTTAATTGGCATTTGTCAGAAGTTCCCGCTTACTTAAAGCAAGTTTTCTTCCCCATGGATTTCCCTTAAAAACTCGTGAAAATATTCTTAAATGTAAGAATCTACAGTTATTCAAAATTTTGTTCATTTGAAGTGATTTATTCTTTGCTTTAAAAAAACCCGTCTGATATTTGAAGTTTTTTTCAAACGTGCTGACTGAAATTGTTTAAAAACGCAGAAAATTAAAAGCAAAAGTGCTTTAATTTGCTCATAAATAATACAAATCAGTTTTTGTTATGTAGTTATAATTTTTTATAATTTCTAAATTAAATTAAACAAGGAATTCCGGTAAGTAGTTTGCTTCTGTATTAAAAAAGTGCACTTTTTTAGTTATTAGGTGATTCAAGAAAAAGTCAGCAAGTTCACACCTCCGTCCTTACAAATGTTATTGACCTGAGCCGACTTCAAACCTCAAGTCTCTTGGTTCTGACCCAGAACTCTAACCAAGCACCAATGCTGCTGAACAAAGCATTTTCATCTCCTGAAATTAATTTTGGTAATGCTGAAGCAAAAATTAAATTATCAAAACCATGCGTTAGAATATCTAACTAAAGAACATAGTTTACAGTATAATAATTTTTATGGATTATGTGAAAATTATGGATGACATCTGAAAATTCTTTATAATAAATAATAAAATTCATCTTCATAGTATTAAAAAACTGGTAATCACATTAAAAAATATAATAACTACATATAGATGTAAAAATTGATTATTTATTAATCATTTTGAAGCAATGCAAATTGTTAGAGATGTTTTAGAAATTTTCGGACTGCCAGAAATTTATGACGAAGAAAAATTTGTAAAGAGCGGTAAACTTTTTTATATATGGTGTAATGAAAAACAAAAATTGTTTGCTACGAAGGTCAGTTTAAAATTGAAGGTATTTATTTTATTACTAAAACTCAAAGAGAAAGTTTTCAAATTTAAGGATACAACTTCTTTTTTTGCGTATTTCATAAAGTAACAATGAAAATTCTAAACAAATTGAAACTGTATTTTCTAATTTCAAGAGTGAGCGGTAAATGTTAGATTTATTTAATGATTCAAACATTTGGGAAAAGTATTTATAGATTTGCTGTTACAAATCTACCTAGCGTTTTCTTGAGGCATATACAGCACATAATTGAAAAACAAAAAATAACTATATTTCTCTTTATATGGCTGTAACTTAAGATTAAATTGACAATGACATCATGCATGAAACTATTAAACTAGTTGTTTCCGGATCTATCATTTCTAAAGCTATATCAGCTCTTTTAAAGCATAATTCCATGGTGGGAATGGTTGCTCATATACTTTCAACAGATGAAACACTAATAGTATTGACAATGCAATCTTGATCATTAAACAGAAGTTAAAGCTGTTGTTGTAATAATTCATAGTTGTCTTTTCACGAAATAAACAAATTAATAATGAAGTTTCTTTGTATTTGTCCCGAAACAATGAATTTACCCATCATTCAATGATCACGTTAATGATAAAAAAAAAAAAAAAATACATAAAGGCTTAAAAGTATTGTTTTATAACACATATAGTAAATCATGTGAAACTAAATAGATATTTATAGTTTTAATATTATTTCAAGATCAATAAAAAATAAAAATAAAATAAAGTTAGTTACTGTAACCAATACTAACGGTTTAGTTTTAAATATTTCATACATAATTATTACTTATTTCATACAAAATTATTACTTATTTCATACATAGTTATTACTTATTTCATACATAATTATTACTTATTTCAACAAAAGAAAATATATAAGTAATTTTTTTTTTTTTTCATATGTATATACATACAGCAAAATAATTTATAGCTAAAATAGGATTCAAATATTTTTGGCGACATTCCTAGTTTAGTTCTATTCATAAAAACTAAAATTTCATGTAAATTTATTTTATAAATATTTAAAGCTCCAAGTAAACACAGTAAAGATGTGAGTCTTTACTGTGTTTTTTGGGATAAAAAGGGTTCTGCTTTATTTTCTCTAAATATAATTCGACATGCATGTTTTTGTTTACTGTAGAGTTTTTTTAATTTTGTATGATTGGTACTTGCCCTGGCGATATTACAGTATGTTAGGTAACTTTGGATAAAAGCGAAGTATAAACCTTTTAATGATGACTTTTAGTGATATTTCTAGAAATTTTTTTTTCAAGGCTGTTTATATGAAAATTCCATCTTAAATTTTTGTCCAATTCAACGCCTAAAAAGTTTACCGATGATTCTCTTTTAATTATAGCTTTATTTATAATAAGATTTGGTTATTTTAATGAGACGTTATCAGTTTTATTCAATTTTTGGAACAAAATGAATTTAGTTTTATCAGCATTCAGAGAAAGTTTGTTACTTACAAACCACTCATTAACTTTATCAAATTGTTCATTAACATGTTTAAAAAGTGTATTAAGTGTATTAAAAGAGTTTATAGTTTTTATTAAAGTTCAATTTAAAATTTTCTCAGTTTCAATAAATAATGATAATTAAGTCTTTTATCTTTACCACAGCAATGTTATGTAAATTATAAGTTGTAATTAACATCACAGCAGATGTTTACAATGACTTAGTTTTTATGACATTCAAAAGACTGAATATTGCATATAAACCAATTATTTACAATAATTATGTTTCGATTTTTTTATGAAATTAAAGATGGTAAAAATAATTAAGTATCCGTAAACGAAAGTAAAATAGAATAATTTTATTTTGTAATAACCAAGTTTTAATATGAATATTTATTATTTTGTTTAAGTTTTGTTTTAGTATTTAAATTTTTATATTAGGCTTATTTTGTTGTTTATTTTATTTTTGTGGCGTAATTTTGTAATTGTAATTTGTGTAAATTTGTATTATATGTAATTTTGTTTTAGTTTTGCATTTTTTTTTATTTTTTTTTTCTTTTTATTTTTAGAAAATATATTTATGAGAAAAAAGTTTCATGCAAGATGATTTGTTGGCGTACAACATTATTTCAATTACAAAATATAAACATATTTGCAATTCTTTCTTCTATTTTAATTGTAGCGACAATTTTTTGTAATGCATTTGTAATAGGTGTTATCAAAAACCTAAAGAAAAGAAAAATATCTAACCTTTTTTTATTGTCACTTTCGATATCTGACTTGTGCGTTGGAATGGTACTCGGCCCTTTTACCATAATACAAGTCTTGGATATAGATTTGTTATCAAACTGTAGAGCTCATTTTGTTCGTGGTTATCTGCTAGTTTTGCTTGTTGGATCTTCGCTATTAACACTAGCAGCAGTGTCTTACGACAGATACTTATTACTTACTAAGCTAACCAACTATAACAAATATATGACAGAAAACAAAGCTTTTTTTATCATTTTGTTTTGCTGGCTTTTCCCTGGATTGATACCAGTCTTCAAGATTTTTAATATGACAACGTATGTTGTTTTACGTATTACTACTTGCTCGTTTCCTTTAGTTACGTTGGGAACTTTTTATTACCTAATAACCAAAGAGGTTTATACTAAACGGTTCGAATTTCTTCAGAATAAAACTAATAATAATATTGTTGTCAACGATTTTTCTATGCTTCACAACGGAAACATTGATTATCTCATTGACAAAAACACGGCTAATATAAGCAACTCAACAACGCTATCCGTTCATTTATTTAACACAAAAAACATGAGAAATTATAAAAATCGTATAAGAGTGGCAAAGTCTGTTACTTTGCTAATCGCTTGCTATTTCGCATTCATTTTTCCTTTAAATATATGGATGATTTTAGAACTTTCGAATTTGGAATATAACACAAAAGCTCATCAAATTTTTTATTTGTGTGCTGTGTTCTTAATGCAAGCCAATTCTTGTATGAACCCAATAATATACTATTCAAAGCAATCAGACATCAAAAAAGGATTTCTCCAAATTTTTAAACCGTTTATAACAGAAAATCGTATTTTAAAAAAACGAAGACAATTCAAAAAATGAGTAACAAGCAAGCAAAAAAAGCTATATTACGAACAATTAAATTTTGCATTTTATAAAATCCGTTTTATTGATGTTATCTAATACTTTACCAAGTTTTTAAAAGTGTATTAAATTTTTCTCTTATTTATTAAATACGGTAAAAATTAGTACAGAATTAATAGCGATTTTTACAGCAAATCCTTAAGGTATCCGTTTTTCTACGGGAAAAAGAAAGGGAACGGAAAAATAATCACGTGAGCATGCGCAGTTTTCTTTCGGACAAATAAAAACTTTTATTACGCATGCTCACGTGATTATTTTTTCCTTTCCTATCCTGTTCCCGTTGAAAAACGGATGAGTGGAAACTCGCCTTTACGGTCTTATCACAGAGCACCGCGGAAAAGCATTTTACTGGGAGGTTCACGCTTTCTTTCTTACCAATATCGCCTATTGAGCTAGAGCCGGCGTTGGACCTCGGGCCTCGAAGTTTTGAGCCAGAACTCTAACCACTGCACCACGGTTGCTCAATCAAAATTTAATATTATTGAACAAAAATCTTAAAAGCTTTTGACAAGTCACTGAACAAACCGAGACACAGCGGGCAAGAACTCACTTTTACTGGGCAAAATTCATAACTGAATTAATATTAAGGCTATATTCACTAAAATTAACACGAGTACTATGAGTAATATGATGTCTGGGCTTCTTATAAAGGTGTTATTTTTTTATTTTGTTGCTATGGTAACCTTCATTTTTCTCAGCAACAACCTATTTGTGGTATTTGCACACATTTTATGAGTGCTATATTTACTAAATTTGGCATGAGTACCAATATGGAATTACGCCTCTTATAAATTTGAAAACTTTGTTAATTTTGTTGCTATGGATACTTATATTGCGTAGTTACCAGATAATTTCCTAAAGTACAAAGGGGTAAATTGTTTTTTGAATAAATTTTATCTGTGTTTCGATCCACTTATTTTAAATAACTAATAAATATTTAGTTAATTAATGTTTTAGCAATAATGAAAACAAAAAATAATTCAAGAAAGCGTTGTCAATTTTAAATTAAATTGAAAAAATTTATAGAACAATAAATTCGTTTGAAAATTGTTTAAGTAAATCATCTGAAAGAAATTTTTTATGATTTGTTAAATGCGATGTTGATTTACACAGCATGAAATAACAGGATCACTGGAAAGCAGGAGTCTCCTGATCAGATCAGTATTTGTTTTTCTTCTGGATATTTTTCGACTGAAATTTTTGCGATAAGATTTGAAGTCTTTATTTCTAACTTCTTAAGCTTCATTTGGCATATGTCCTATGAGTAATGTAAGGCTTTGAACTATGTCATGCCCATGTATCAATTCTTTTTGCACAGAATGAGCCATGTAATACAATGTAATTCTAAAGGGACACTTAAGACAAGGTAAAGATAAAAGACTTAATAACCATAATTTATTGAAACTGAGAAAATTTTAAATTGAACTTTATTAAAAACTAAAATATGATATTAGGCAATTATTGTTAAATAATTTAATATATTATAATACTGTATACCTAAACGTTGCATTCTTTTTCGTAATTAAAAAATAATAATTGCAATTGTAATTTGGAGGAAATTACCTGAGTTTGCAACTTTGGTTAAATAGGTGCGGTGCCCGAAAAAAAAAACATGTTAAAGATAATTTAAAAATATATGCCCGACAGAAAGAGCTTGCAGAAACATTGGAAGTTGATCAATTAATAATTTTTAAGCGCTTGAAACAACTGGAAATGTTTGAAACAGCAACAAAAAAGCGACAGTGACATTTTAGCTGCTCACGTAATTAAAAAAAGAAAAGATTTTCTGCATTGAATTGTTACTCGTGATAAAAATTGTTACTGGTGATACTTTAAGACAACCTTAAACGCAGTAGGCTATATCAAAGACGATAAGTAGGCTATATCAAAGACGATAATCAAAATAAAATTATTTAATCAATATAATTTAAAAATAAAGAGAAAGGAATCGAACCCTTATATTCTAGTCATGAGCCAAATAACTTTCCATTTGTTTACTCTTCTTCTTTTAAAAGATCAAATAATTAAAATTCTTAAAAATTTTCCTCATCATACTTTTAATGAATTATCTTTTATAAACCATTCAACTCATTAAAAACAGGAAAATAGAAAAAACTCTTCCGTTTTCTTCTCCTCTAAAAAGGGATTACCTACCCCCCCACCCCCAAGATACAGACGCAGCACTGGCGCATCCCCTGCTGCGCCTATTGCAGGGGACCCCACACCACACCAACCTGCACCAAAGACGCTTTGATGGCTCTGAAAAGGCTTTCCGATGAGTGCTGACAACCTGCAAGAGGTATTGCTTTTGCTTTTGGTCTTTTGTTATCGAAGAGTTGAAAATCTGAATTAAAGTAACCCCTCTCTCCGCACAACCATTAATTACTTTAATTTTCTTGGGGTAGTCGGTATCCTAACCTTTTCTCAGTAAAGAAAAACGAATAATATGGTAACGTTGGCACTTAAGTTTAATGATTTCTTTTCTTCCTTTTGATAGTAGAGCAAGTTTGCCAATACTTATTGTTTCGAAGGAAATATGGAGTATTCCAACTCTTTGGTTGATTTTAACCACACACTCGCAGAATGTGTGGTTAAAATCAACTTTTGTGGTCAAAAAACTTTTGCCGTTTTTACCTAAACATGGAACCAACCACTATTGTCTACAGTTTACCAGTTCTGTTTATGTTAAAAAAAACTTCTGTTTCATGCAAACATTAAAAAAAGAATTTTAATAAATGATTGAAAGAACCTAGTACTAGTAGTCTACTACAGAATAATAATTTTTAGATTAATAATAACCATTTTCAATTTGAACAATGAATATATAAATATTTTATTATATATTTTAAGTATCCTCCAATAAGTTCTTTGTCTGTGCTATTGAAGCCAGAAACAAAGAAAGCAAAACTGCACGAGTGAGTCATGTACGTCTCAGAAAACACTAGGCATAGTCATAAGGATAAATAGTCTGGAAACACGGCCTGGGAACAATAGTTTTTGCGTTGATGATTGGTTCTTGTACCCAGCCTTCTTTAAGGTATATATATATATATATATATATATATATATATATATATATATATATATATATATATATATATATATATATATATATATATATATATATATATATATATATATATATATGTATATATATATATATATTTATATGTTTATATTTCTGATAGCATTTATAAATATTATTTTAAATAAGTCTATTATTAGTTCATTGTTTCAAAAATATTGAAATAACTTTTTTTTATAAATTCAGCTAGAGCAAGACTTTTACCAGGATCTTTACCTTCAAAAAATTTGCCAAAAAGGAGTGTTCAAACATCTAGGTAAAAATTTTAAAAAGATCTATTTTTTAATTTTTTTTTTTTCATTTAAAAGTAGTTTTCTTTTTCCTTTTTTTTAGTTCCTTAGCAATATCAAAACTTCCAACTTTAATTATTGAGTTGAAAAAAGATTGCTGTGAAATCAACAAAGTACAAAATGATATACATTCTTTTTACAAATCGTTTTCAGAATTTGTAGATTGTGTCAGCACCCTTATGTTGAAACCATGGAAATTTGTTATATCAAAAGATTTAGTTAAAGTTTTCAAATTAGATAATATTCACCTACAACCCCAATATGAAGTATATATTCAACCAGTGGCGGATTGAGGTTTAGCGTCGCGGGGGGGCCAGTCAATAAATAGGGGCGACCGGGTTGCCTTCAGTAATTTAATCTTATATATATATATATATATATTTTAATTGTTTTAGGGGGCGCCGTTAGACCGTTCTAGGGGGGCGTGGGGGGGACAGCTCGCCCCCCCCCCCCCACGCCCTATACTAAATCCGCCACTGTATTCAACCTAGCCTATTATTTACGTTACGATCTTTTGATTGGAACTTACCAGATAAGCATGAGATATATTCTAATTATAACAAATCAGTTAAAAACATTATTTTATTGAATATTCTTGAATATTCACTAGCTAATTTTGCCACACTTGGAATATCATTAACCCAAATTTTTCCATTATTTAGGAAAGCTGTTGCTTTATGTGAACTGGAATGTAAGTTAAAAGTTATAGTAACAACTTGCGATGGTGCTGCTCCTAACCCATAATTTTTTAAAATGCTTTTACGTTTATCTAATTTTAATGATAAAAAAGATGTAGATGTCACGTATAAAACCATTACTATATATTGTCCTGAAAGTTATATTTACTTTATATCTGACCCCCCACATCTTCTTAAGACAACAAGAAACTGTATTTATAGCTCTGGCTCTGGTAAATGTACTAGATACATCATGTATAAGATCCATAGTTAAGAAGGACTTTACTCACAGTATTGCATAAAACTTGAGCTGCCAATTTGACGTTCATAATAGAATAAGATGATAATTTTATGTGATAATATGATAATTTTGGAAGTAGATGTAAACCACATGTTTGGTCTTCTTTAAAAATGTCTGCTATGTGAATCCATAGAATGTATAAACCATTATTCCACATGTAATACATGTAATACATGTGTAATAATGGTTTATACATTCTATGGATTCACATAGCAGACATTTTTAAAGAAGACCAAACATGTGGTTTACATCTACTTCCAAAATTATCATATGATCACATAAAATTATCATCTTATTCTATTATGAACGTCAAATTGGCAGCTCAAGTTTTATGCAATACTGTGAGTAAAGTCCTTCTTAACTATGGATCTTCAGATGCTTTTGCCACAGCTAACTTTTGCTCAATGATTGACAGTTTTTTTGATATTATGAATATTAGTAATCCTATGGAATCAATTTAAAAGTCAAAGCCATTCTTAGTCTCATTTTCTTCTGTTGACGACTATCGTTTTAACTGTCTTAAAACAGAACTTTTGCCATATTTTGAAAAGTGGTTAAATTCCATCAATAACCGTCAAGGTAACTTATTTAAATGATAAAAGTAAAATGTTTATATCGTGGAAACCTATGAAGGGATTAAAATTACTTTTAACTCTGCTGTTGAGTTGATAAAATTTTTACTTTCTATTGGTGTGTCTATATTTTGTCAAGATCCACTTGTAAATCATTTTGGACATCAACACCAAATTGGTTCTCGCAAAGATAATCCATCTGTCCGTGATTTTGGCTATAATGATAATACCATTTGAAATCAAAAAGTCTTCCGACCTATAAAAGATGGTAATTCCAACGAAGAGGTTTACTTTGAAATTAATGAAGAGCCAGTACCATGCAGAAAGCGAATAAAAACTTCTCTATTATACACTTATTTAAAACGGCTATTTTCATAGCCACAAACTGTTTAAACACATTATTGCCTAAATGAACAGATACTTCATGATCCAATATTGATTGATTTGACTAATAAAAGATGAATAAATTTAAATAATATTATACTGGGTTGTAATAATATAAAAAATTTCTCGCTTGAATAGATTGGTTGATTAGTGTCTAATATGCTAGTGTCAACCCTGCTGATAACGCAAGGTCAACACTAGTGTAGTAGACAATTTGAGGCTAAAATTTCATTATTATTAACTAAAGTTAATAGCCCCAGTTATATTTATATAGTCGCTTTAAGTCTTTAGTTAAAACAAAGCATTTATGTTAAAAAGGATCGCTTCTTAAGCATTTCTTTTGAAAGAAAATATTGAATTTTCTTCGCTGCTTTTATAAAATATAGATAATTTCAATATACATCAGGGGAGATGTAACATTTGTTTAGTCTTTGAGATAGCTAAATTAGGATACTTTACAAAAAGTATAAACAATTATAGCCTGGGAACAAAAAAACTCTAAAATTTTTTTCCACCATGTCCCAAACCTGAGAAAAATATAAAATATTGATATAATATTTTTTAAAAATAAAATATTTTATGTATTATTCTTAACTAGACATATTTACAAATAAATTTTAAGTTTTATAATATAATCTTTTAATGTTCAAAAATTATGACCACATTAAATTTGTAACCCCTTTAAATTGAGAAAGGTTCAATCTTTGTAAGGTCTTAATTTTTGAACGCTAAAATATTTCACTATGACATTTAAAGTTTATCAATGAATATTAACCTAGTTGAGAAATGTACAAAAATATTTTACCAACTTGTTGCTCTAATGATTGGGACAGGGGAAAAAATTTTTGGCTCATTTTTGTTCTCAGGCTCCAATCGTCGTTATTTTTTAATAAGCATAAACAAATGTTTAAATAAATAAGAGTATTGGAGTTATAAGTGAAGTTAGAGTGAGTCTACTGAATGATTAAACTTGATTACAAGAGGAAAGGGGCTCAAAAAATGATGAAAAAGATTTTAATGCTTATGTGTTGCATAAGATTCTCAAACTAAAGTTCAATACTCATGTAAAAACATTCTGACTTCAAAACATGATTGATCAGCATAATTTTAAACCTTGACCCTCCCTTATAGTTGCTTATTTTTTCTCAAAAAATATTGATCTTGTGCAAAATAAATGCTCTTGTTTAAAAATTTCTAACTGGGAAGAAATCTTAATTAATGGGTGGGTGCAAATTTTCATGAGTGCATTTATATTTATTTTAAGGTTAGTTTACTCTAAACGGTTTTTTTAGTTGTGAGATATGATTTTCTTGTTGATAACAAATAAATTATAATAAACAGACTGATTTTTTAACTTAATTTTATTAAATAAAAAAATTTAATTAGCAAATTCAATAAGCTTAAAATAAATAGGAAAGTTTCTGAAAAAACTTGGAATATTGTAATAAAAACCATTTTGACTCTAAATGTTATCTAAAAACTATCAACTATGTAAAGTTTCCAATCCCCACAAAATAAAGTTTCTGTAAATTTTATATAGTTATATTTTGATTTCAACTCCCATTTATTAAAGTTTTTTACAAAGCAAAATCCTTATTTGACTAATTGGATTGATTGTAGAAAACTTTTTTCTAACGAAAAAAAAAACAATTTAATAAAAAACTAGTAATATATATATTCTGATACCACAAAATTGTTTTTAGCCATTTGTAGCTATGAAAATAGCTGTTTTAAAAATTGAGATAATATCAGATAACTGTTTTCAATTGTCAAATGTGAAAGTTACATATTGTTGATTATATGCATACTTGTTAATATACATTTTAATAAGTACTCTACTTTTTTAGTGAAGTTTGCAGTGACTTAGACTTGAGTTGTTGAACTTTAATTTTGTAAGCCTGTAGATTATCCTTGAAATAGGGAAATGTCTTTGCTTTCACATACAAATTCAAGATGTCTTCAAGAACATTATAAACAAACTTCTTTATTAACAAAAGTATTAGTTTCACTTCTAATAGTTGAAAAATTAGATAAACTATTTGTATCTTCAAGAAGTGAGGATAGAATATCTTTGCTGTCAATTTTATTGATAGACTTACAAACCATTTTATTAAAGGTTGTTTCAGCGGTAATAAAAATACAAATTGCCTCAATTTTCATTTTCCACAAGCTTGATCTGTTACGCGTGTTAACAAGTTTAGCAGCAAGTAAAATAGATATATACTGGTAAAAGTATTCTTCCTAATAAATATCTGAAAACCTGATGCGACGATATAATGTGCTAAAAACCTACCCACATAAATAGGCAATAACAGATCGATCCCTATTTGAAAGTAAAAAACACTTCCCAGATAAAATTGTATCATTCTAAACTGATTGACCAGAAAGATGCGACAATATATGGTTACGCAATTCAAATTCAAGTAATGTGGAACACTGTGTATTTAATCCTATAAAAATTGAATTAATTTTGTCAAAGATACATTTGTAAAAATCTGGATAAAAATTTTTGACATTTCCTTGAAATAAAGATAAAATCGGGTATATAATCTGACATGCTGTGTTAGGTATATCAAAATTAATCACATAAGCTTTAAAATGATTTTGTATGGATAAAAACAATTATCTGATGAAAGCTTTGCAACACTTCTATCTAAATATATCTGAAGGTCTTCAAGATCAAGAATTTCTTCTGATATTTTTGTTTTTCTAATATCTGATGAAACGTTATAAAACATCGGAATGTTTACTATTTACGTGATGAGTGAGACGAATTACGAGACGAGTGAGAACTTTAGAGCTCAAATATTTCTTGTTACAAAATTGACAGGAAAGTGTTGGTTGTGAAATATCTGAAGCATTTTGTTCTTCAGCAACGTCATTTAACAAATCCTGGTCAATAACTTCAAAAATAGAATCACGCTCGTCTTGATGCAACTCAAAAATAGTCTCAAAATTATTCAAATCTTTTGACGAACGGCGATTTCCTGGGGGTGACTGAATAAGTGCGAATTTCATAACTGCGATTCTGCATAAGTGCGACTGGCATAAGTGCGTACTGGCATAAGTGCGAACTGGCACAAGTGCGAACTGGCATAAGTGCGAATCACTTGCAAAAACTGGCATAAGTGCAAACTGGCACAAGCGCGAACTGGCATAAGTGCGCCAAAAGAATTTGCAAACATTGGCATAAGTGCGAACTGGCATAAGTGCGAACTAGCATAACTGCGAATCAATTGCAAAAACTGGCATAAGTGCGAACTGGCACAAGCGCGAACTGGCATAAGTGCGCCGAAAGAATTTGCAAACATTGGCATAAGTGCGAACTAGCATAAGTGCGAACTGGCATAAGTGCGAATCAATTGCAAAAACTGGCATAAGTGCGGCATAAGTGCGAACTGGCATAAGTGCGCCGAAAGAATTTGTAAACATTGGCATAAGTGCGTCAATAGAATTTGCAAATATCTGCATAACTGCATACTTGACTAAGTGCGCCAAAAAAATTTAAAAATTTTGGAATAAGAGGGCGGTAGCATAAGTGCACCGAACAGATTTTTCAACTTTTTCTTAGTGGGGGACTCTTGAATTTTTTTATTTTTAAAAAATACTTAGTAAACATTATTATTTTCTTTGTCTAAAACTCAATTTAAAAGTTGGTGTTGTCGTTCAAAAACTGTGCGGGAACGGGACACCTTAGTGAGGCTTCTAGATCTTAAACATTTGATAAAAAAAGACCGTTTAGATCTTTTTTTATCAAAGGCTCCTAATAAATTGGGCCTTAATAAACGTATTTTCTAAAGTTGGTTAGGCCCGGTAGTGGGCTCGTATTACAGTCTTTGTTAATAAAAGTATTAAAAGAGATTGTTGAACTTTCCAATGAATTACGAGGTTACTCCACACAATGTTTAAAATATTTTTTATATAAAATATTTACAAGTTGTTTGCCGTTTTGATAAACAAGCTTTTGTTTATCAAAATACTACTCAATAGTTTGACTTATTGTCTTCTTTATTGCTGTAACTTGTTTAGTGAGCATGCATAGTGAACATAGAGTAAAGCATGCTGTGACAACCAATTTAATCAAGTTGTAGTTTCTTCAATTAATCCGAGCATCACACAAAACATTTTAAAAATTTTCTTTTAAAGCAAAGTTCATGAATTTCCATGTCTTATTTATTTATTTCAAACTATATTTATAGTTAACAATTTACAATTGTTGTTCATATACGGGCAATATATATTCATATGTCAGGCCTGTACACGGGCCTGAACATTAAGTTTATGAATTTTTAATTTGTAAGGAAATTAAGTTCGTCAACTTTTTTAAATGTAACATTTTTAATCAACTCGTATTTTTAAAAAAATAAAATTTTAATTTTAGTTTTATTACTGAGTGTTAATTTAGTCATTGCATAGTTGGGCCTGAGGTAAGCAAAACCATGCAAAACCAATATTGTGTTAGTCACTCAAAAACTGATTTAATTTTAACCATACTTAATTTTTAGGTTCAACATATCAATTTTACCAGGGAAGTGGTAATATTTTATTTTTCAAATATTAGTCAAAATCAAAAATAAAATGAAGCCAAAGAAACAATTTTTTTCTATTCTAATGTCTTAACTCTACATATTAGGTCAAAGACACCATATATTGAAATAAGAAAAAAAGATATGAAAATTTATTTTTTATACTAGCATTTTTTTAAAGTACTTTTCTTAGCATGCCCTAACGTTTTTGTAACACTTTACTTAACCCAAGCATAAATAAACTTATGGATAAATATGGATTTTAGCTAAGCTCAAGTCTTTTGTTATAAATGATATCGATTCATCAGGGGCGTTGGCCTTATTCTTTAGTGTTTAATTATTCCAAACATGTATATGTTTATGTTAATGTCAAATAAGGATGCTTTGGCAAGTACTGTAATGATTGCAGCCTGGGAACCAAAAAATACTAAAAAAAAAAGTAGTTATTTTACCATAATTTAATTATTTTCAATTTATCTACAAATTTAAAATTTCCAGAAACAATCTGCTGTGTTTGGTTTTTATGACCCATCAAAGTTTAATATCTCTTCAAATCGAAGGTGGGGGGGAGGGGGAATTAATCAAACTTTTTATGGCCATAATTTTAGAACACGAATATTATTCTATCATTTTGTTAATCGATTACTGTTTTTTTGTATACATATATGTATACAAAATTATTTCTAATAACCTATCATTTTGTTAATCGATCACTGTTTTTATGTATACATATATGCATACGTAAAAACAGTGATCGATTAACAAAATGATAGATTATTAGAAATAGTTTTCTAATATTCGTGTTCAAAAATTATGACCATGTAAAGTTTGATCCCCCCCCCCCTCTTGATTTGAAGAGACATGATACACGTGTACGTGTATCATGTATGTAAAATAGTTAAATGAGTGTAGCGTTGAGCAACCGAACTAGCTTCATCAATTAGTTGTTTGTGCTAGGAGGATCGATCTTCATCGCACAAACGGCTAATTGATGAAACTAGTTCGGTGGCTCTATGCTGCACTCATTTATATTAAATTTCTTTTCCGTTAGACATCCTAAATTGGTCTCATACAAAAGTCTTGAGAACGTCGTATCCGGACAAACGTCTTTCTAGACGTCACACAATAGTGTGTGTGTGTGTGTGTGTGTGGGAGGGGGGGTGTGTGTGGGGTTGGTGTGGGGTGGTACTTTATATTTTAATATAAATTTTTAAAAGAAGAAAAATTAATAATATAGATTTGGAAGTTACATCATATTATTACTTTATTCTACGCCATCAGGTTCGTATGAAATATTTCAATTTAAAGCTGTTTTCTTTAAAAATATTGCATGTATCTAAGTATACTTTCTTAAAATGTTTAACTATATCTATATTACACTTCCAATATACGCTACAATGACTGTTAAAGTGACGTCATTATAAAATTCAAATTTGAATGTTCTTCTGAAACATCTCTTGAATTTATAGAATTTGAGTTGACATTTATACAAATATTTTTATGGCAATACCAACTAGAAAATAAAATTATACTAAAAGAACATGCTATCCTAAGAGTTATGTTATTATTATCAGGTGACATAGAACTATAACCTGGACCAATGTATTTGAACCATATTATTTCAGTGATGGAGAAACTTGAAGATATTCTGTATATGAAAGGCTTGCAATGTTTTCATTTAAATATCCGTGGCCTATGGAACGTTTAGCATCATTTATTTGTTTAACTGCAACAAAAACATTGACAAACCCATAAACCCATATAAGCAAGGACGACCTTAGTGAACTATGTCATATCGAGAGTTATGCATATCTAAGCAGCATACGTAAAAACAGACTGGGTGGATGTGTTGCCGTTTACATATCTAATAAGTTAAACTGGGTAAGACGTAACGATCTCAAATCCAACGAAATAGAGAGCGTTTGTTTCGAAAAAATACTTCCAAAGACGAAGAGTATATTGTTTTGTGTCCTATATTGCCCACCGGATGGCTCGAAATACCTTAGCCACAATTTCTCTAACCTATTTTCAGTAATGATATCTAAACCTAATTAACCTAATTTATTAGAAACAATTTTAATTAGAGATCCTAATGTTAAGTACATGAGGTCAAGTGATCACACTGAAATAAAATCTTTATTTCAGTCTTTATCAGAATGTACTAAATTTTCACGCGTTTTACTACATTTAGTTTTTCATAACAGTTTTTCCGTTTCAGTTTTTCAGTTTTCATTTTTTGTCTTTTGAAATTAAATTTTAAAATTATGTTCAAATATATACATATCCTTCATACCTGGAGCATTATTAACTTAACAATAGACAATGTAAATTTCATATTTTAAAAGACTTCTTACTTCAATTATTTTTCATTTATTGAAACCCGCAGTGCAATAATTTTTCCAGAAATTTATTGATGTGATCTTTAAATCCTTGTTTTGAAGTTTCATCAAAAAACATTTTAGTCTGTTTCCTCGTTTTGAAGGTTATTGAGTATCCATAACCAAAATTCTTGTTTCATGATGATGGTAAACTCTTCGGTAACTAATATTTAAAGTGGTAAGATTATCTTACTAAGATAAAAATCTATACAAATCGGAGTTTTTAAAGATTTAAGGACAAGTAAAATTGATATGGTTTTCACAAGTTTTTATGACACCTCTTCTGGAATAGCTCAGTTAATTCTTCAAGTTTTTTCTGGAGTAGTTCTGCATGTTCTCTGTAGACATAAAGTTTGTTCTTTCTGAAATAATATGTTGTGTGCATTTAATTTGTGGTCATGGAACATTTTATCATTTTTTATATTTATAAGGTCGATCAAATTGTAGTAGCGGGTTTTTCCTATTCTGTGACTATGTTTTAGGTGCTGGCGTACATTTCTTAGTTCGGGCAGACAAAAAACTGCTTTTGCGTAAATAAAATTACAATTTTTTTTTGTTGTTGTTAACTTTATGGCTAATAAAAGGTATTTTTCTAAAATTATAGAAAAAGTTGGGGAGAGGAGGAGAAGAAGGACATTAAATATTACTTTTACGGTTATGTCTTTTTTATTTGATGTTCGAAACCAAACCAAACAAAACCAAACAGTTGTAAGAAAAGCACATTCAATTTGGGCACTGATTCAATCCCCTTAAAATTCCCGCGTATTATAATCGAGTATATATATATATTTTTTTTTACAGAAACCTTGCAAATGGGGTAGGTGTGAGTAGAAGTGGGACAAGCTAGCGGGTAAAGTGAGAACTATATAAAATCATTTTATCTAAAATAAGTTGAAAATTAGTTTAAGCAAACTATTTTAAAGTGGTTTTAAATTTCAGTTTGTTTTAAATGAAACGCAAATAATCAATATTCAAAAGTTTTTGATTACATTTGACTATTGACTTGCGGAGTTACATTCTTTCTTTGAAACATTAATTGATATATCACAATATATGATTTTTTAAGATTTTTTATTATGCTTTTCCTTAAAAATAAAAAAACATTAGTTTTAAATACTAGGGGGTTCTAGACCACCTAAACCCCCTGGTTACAGTACTATTCGGGCAAAGCAATTATGCGGAACTTAAACTTTACTACATAAAGACCTTTGTGATGTTTTAATTGGTTTTAGATTTAATTTAAGGTGGTAGCAGGGTAAAAACGCTTTTTTTTTAAAAAGTCAAAATAATTCAATATGCTTTATTGTAATGAAAAATACTAATAAAAAAAAAACATTTAACACTATTTGCATAAAAAATTAATAATGACGTCATCAATTGTACACGTCATGAACAGATTTTTGCCTTAATTTTATATGTTTCTTCCAACAAGGATAACTTAATGAAAAATGATCAGAATCACTTTTAATTTTCTAATTGCAATCTTTATTAGTAATACTATGTTCTGAGCGAAACAGAAAATAATTTTTTTTTTTGTAAACGCGCCAGGTTTACTGTCAAACTTCAAATTTCAAAAAAAGTAAAATATGTTTATGTAAAAATAGCACTGCTGGCTATGTTTTTATAAAAATTTAAAAAGTGCTTCGCTCAGAACACTCTAAATAGAACAATGTAACACCAAAAAAAAAATTCAGCTTAGTAGCTTTATCCAATCAAAAGTTATCTTTGTTAAAAGACCACAAAAATTGGGAAAAATTAAAAGCAAGAAAAACCTTAAAGAAAAAATAAATAAAATTAAATGAAACAATAAAACTCAAAAACCAAATTAAAATGCTCCACTAGCATATGTCTCTCCTTCCTCAAGTTCATTTTTATCATTATGACCTTTTCTAATTGAAAGAAGTTTCTTTCTTCTTTTTTTTACTGAGCTAGTTGACTTTTTCTCAGATTGTTTGACACGACAAATATCAGATAATCTAAAACCTTCTTTAGTGAAATACCCATTGTCTATGCCCAGTTTATTAAAAACTGGAAGCAGTCCTTGGGCACCGTCATTGTATGCAATAACAGCAGATGCAACTGCAGTTTTAAAAACATCATTTCCAATGTATACCCTTTTTGGGCACCGTGTCCATATCAAATTGTTCAAAGACTCATTGACATTCTGGGTCTCACCATGTAAACATTTTGTCAGAAGTTCATCACTACCAAGACCTCTGTGAGAAAATATTGGAGCAATAACATCAGAAACAGCTTTATGAATATTGACTTTTTCTTTATATGTTTTTGCTCCTGTGATTTTATCACTTTGGTATCTGCACCAAGAATCAGAGCTACGTGGACAGAACTGATGTCGGTTTTCTAAATTTGGCTCATCTGTTGCGTGATGTAAAACCGCATCAACAGCCTTTTTCATCCCATACAGGCTGCCACTATTTTGTCGTATGGCCATTCCAACATGATTTTGAAGAGTGTTCATGACTTTAGTAGTTAGCCGACCTTTCCCTCCCCCAATGCTTTTACCATCAGTCAACTTTTTTCCCTTGTAATCGGCTTTAAGTTTACGCAGTCGTGTTCCAACACGTTTTTGGACATGTCCTATACATTCTCCTTTGGTAATGCTATGACCTGGATATGGATCTGATTTACATATTTCTTCAAAGGATTTTGTATCACCATCTCCAATAAAAAATGTGTATCTTAAACAATGAAGACGTACTGAACGTGCAAACATTCTTTTCATTCCTACAACTTCCATAGCTCCAGCACTGCCAATGTGATTTATTGAACATACATGAGTTTCTTTCCAGTTATTATATGCATCTACATTCACTTTTTTTAGTTTCCACATTTCACATTGTTTACATTTTTTAGATAACACTTCAGTATCGATGCATTTCCCCTCCGAAATTAGTGTAACTACTCCATTCAAGGAAGAGTATCCTCTTTTTTGCCAAGCACCGTCACCACTAACTTTAGCATCAATAACAACAGAATCATCTACAGTTTTGTTAAAATGTATTTGTTTGGAAGCTTCTTTCATTGACTCTTGTGCTGTTTGTACGTAGGCATTATGCAACTCGCTATTAATTTCATTATATGTTGTTTTGGCCATTGGTGATGGCATATTCATGCAAGAACAAAATGTTTTTATTGCACTAAAACCTTGACCGATCTCTCTAAATGCAGCAATTGTTTGTATATTAATTTCAAAACTTTTTTTTCTGGAAGTAGACTTAAATTTACTGCACTCTTTTGAAGAACAAAATGTTAATTTCCAATTACATTCGGTGCATGAAATATTAAAAAACTGGGCAAGACCCATTTTATTTGATAAAATATGTTCAATGTCTATTGTTGCAATACAAACAGGGCATCGTCCAACTATATTAATAAGAGACATAAAAAGATCACTGTCTATAAAAAAATTGCATCTAGGGGTGGCAATTGGAGTATGATTATCAGAAAATGAAACATTTAATTTTTTTCCAGACGCTGATTTTAAATCAGATTTATTTTGACTCAGTTCATTGTTTACTGTTGTTGATGTATTGTTTACTGTTGTTGATGTATTGTCAGTTAAAGCTCTTGTGGTAAATCCTTTCCTTTTTCTTGATCGTAATTTTTTATATCTTTTTTCAGAACCCATTCCAAGTAATAATAGCTTTATTAATTAAAATATATATATATATATTTTTAACTGAAGGATATAAGAATCTATAACACAACCTTTATTTAGAAGCTCTGAGTTGAGAACGGTTTTTGAGGCTTTAGTGTATAGCTTATAAACTGAATAAATAGAGATATTTAAAAGAATAAAAAGAAGCCTTTTAGGTGAAAACTAGAAGTTTTGATCAGGTTTTAATCCAGAGATATTTGAAAAAAAGCGTTGCTAAGGCGGTTGCTATGGCCTAAGAACTTAAATACCTTTATCTAGAAGGGTAAATTTTGTATGTATGCATAAGTTTTTTTAAATCAAACCAAGTTTCCACAAAAAATAACACCCTAAAGATCTCAAAAATATAGTTTTTGAAATTTTCAAAAAATTTCAAAAAACGCCTCTTTTTCACCCTGCTACCACCTTAAATATTAGTTTGTTTTTAAGTTAGGGGCTGTTCAAATAATATTTAACACCTTTTTGGCTGTTTTTAGACACCCCACCTTTCCCCCATGTGACATTTTATGACATTTTCTGTCAACCTCCTCCCTTTTTCCAATATGCATATTGGAAAAAGGGAGGAGGTTGACAAAAAATGTCTCAAATATGAGACGTGACGTTAATTTTACCCAATTTTGCAACTTTTCGCTAACATTTTCATTGATTCCGCTGTGATTAGAATTTAAATTTTTAAAAAATTTGTCACGTTACACTGAAGCTAACCCCCCTCCCCCATGTGACATTTAGTAACACTTTCTGATACCCCCTCCTCCCTTAAAACTGTCACGTATTAACAGCCCCATATAGGTCTGTAAAAATTATACTTTCATATTGATGATAGTATTAAGTGGCTACAATTTTTTTAAATAATAAACATAATTTTTAATTATTCGACAAACAAAATTGCATTTCGAAATCTCTAATTTAATGTTTTAATATTTATTTATTTTATTTGTAAATATTATGATTCTTTGTAAGTTCAAATAAAAATATTTTTTTGTAAGTTCAAATAAATTTAGTTTTGAATACAACTATACTGTTAAATTTCAACAAAAAAAGTTTGTATATGAACATTTATCAAGCAGATTAAGCAAATGTTTGTATAAACATAAGAACTGTTGCTCGGCAACGAGGACATTTTAACTGTAAATGTGGTATACACATTGTGCAAACCATGTGTCCACAGGGAACAGCAGCAAAAATACCTTCCAACTCGGAGTATTTTCTAAACAAACAGGACATGTTGTTCCATTAGTTTCATCCACTACTCTTAAAGTCTCCGTGACTCCAACAATTTCTGTAGAACTATGTAAGTTTTCTCCGAGTTGGAAGGTATTTTGCACTATAGCTACACCATCTGTATTTTGCACTAAAGCTACATCCCGTGGTATTGATACATTAAGTTGCTGGGCTTCATCTTGTGGTGGAATTGAATTAGGCTGCGAGGGCTCTATTTGAACTTGCGTAAATGATGAAACTGTTTCCTATTCCGGTGGTTGATTTATACGACTAACGCCAAGTTGATTGTTAAATAACGCATCTGCGCAATGTGAAACACTTTGTAGAAATTCCAATGAAGTTAGACGTCCGTTGGCCAAATTTTCAGTAGCAACTCTGATTTTACGATCATTTAAAACATATTTCTGCTTTCGTCTCCGACGAATCTGAAGTCCACATTCTAAACGTACTTTATCAAGTTGCTGAACTTCTGCAAACTTTCTTAGTTCTGCTAAAATATTAAAAGAATTAAATGCAAATAAAAGATAAGTTCAAAAAATTATATTTTTATTTTATATATATATATATATATATATATATATATATATATATATATATATATATATATATATATATATATACACTGTAAAAAAAAAAGGTTTTTTAATTAGCTCTAAAAGGTTTTTTACTTTGTCACGAGGGTGGAACCCTTTAAGGGTTTTCTAGAAAACCCTTTTTTTAAAAACCTTTAATCCGAAACTAGAAAACCCTTTTTTAACTTGTCCTTTCTTTTTTATTTGAATTAAAAATTATTCAAAATTTTTTTATATTACGCAATAACGATTTCAAGCACGTATAAAGTTGGATATGTATAACGTATAAAGTTTTATATTTAGGATAGATTGAATATACACTTTAATTTATACATAATATTGCTTATATGCAAATGTTTAGATTCTTTAAATAAGTTTTTTTTATTGAAAACTCAATAAAAAAACTTATTTAATGATGTTTAAAATCTTATAACATTAAATTAATATACAAAAAAGTTTACATAAAATAATAAAAACATCAGAGACATGGCAATAAATGTAATACAAAGAAAAAACAAGTTGTACAAAACTAAAAAAATTGGAAAACTATAATATGAAACTATTATGAGCAAATTTATTAAACTATTATGAGTTATCATACAAATTTTCTGCTACAAATTTAACTATTACAACTATTATATTTCAACGTTATAAGTGATATTGAAGTTTATTGAACGTTAAGACCTATTTTCAAAAATTAAATCGAGAAATCGCCTAGTAGCACAATAAAATATAATAAAATTTAGAAATATTGCAAATATTCAGAAGTTTTTTCGAATTTAGTGACAAAAAAACATAAATAAATTATAAAGATTTACAACAAAAACAGACAAAAAACAAAAGTCATAAATTTTAGTGCAAAAGACGGTTGCCCCATTTGCTGACAATATTTGGCACTTTTCCTTTCCCACCAAGAAGCACTTTTTCTAAATATTGACATGTATTGGACAATCCTTTTGGGAATTCAATGCTGAATATCCAAAATGCTGCAAACCATGCTTGAAAAGCCGCGGAAAAAGTGCAAATAGTTTTAGGAAACAAAACTTCCTTGTCGACTGATATATTCCACTCGTCGTCTTGTGACAATATGACTGGACTAAGTAGTATTTCCTGTATAAATAAATAAATATAATAATTAATTTCATTAAAAAAAAACCTGAAACAACTTAAAAACCCTTTAGTACAAAACTTTGAAAATCATTCAATTTTAAAATTTCTTATTTGAAAACATTACCATATAATACAAATTATTGCAAACTCCTCAGCTAAAGGACATCAATTTTTTAAATTGTGTCCTTCGTATGAGAGTATTTACATGGACTTAAAATATTCAATAACTTATTTCCTCAAACCAGTAAATTTTTGCATTTCCTTAGATCTAATATTTCCTAATATTTCTTAGACCATCTTGTTATAAAATATATATTAGTTTATATAGTTAAATAAATAAGAAATATATTATATTGGAATCGACTATAAAAAATGGACTATAGAAAAAAAAGATCAAGTGCAATTTCCTAAATAGTGTACAATGTACCAATAAACATCTACCTGCTTTGGTAAGGGAAAAAACAATTCTTCTTTCTCCCCAAATAATGAGGGTAACAGCAATGTAACAAACATCACCTTCTAATCTAAAAGTATTTATTTCTTTAATTGTAAATATATGCAAAATAATACATTTGATAAAACTAGTATATATAAAATAGCAGTATTAGCACACATGTGTAATGTATTAAGAAATGGTCAAATGTTTTCAAGTTAATCAATATTTGCTAGAATTACTCGTGGAATTAATAAACTCGTGTAACTCATTGCCTACTATGACTAGTCTTAATTGATGTTGGAAAATTACAACTTTTTATTTTACAATAAAACCAGAATTGTAAGAATGAAAAATAAAAATAAATAAAAACCACCCTGTTGTTTATCATTGTCCAAAGTTTCTTCTAAGTGTTTGTTTATCATTCTTGAATATTCACAATACTTTTCGCATCTTTTGGCTGCTTCTTTGATCACAGCATCATAAAGGGTTAGAAATTTCATTTTTAAATTGGTTACATCTACACCATACAGCAAAAGCACATCTGCTGTAAACTTTAATTTAAAAAAATCATTTGTAAAATTCACCTACATTATGTTATTACAAAAATAAGCCTATACTTTAAAATTTAAATGTTCATAAGGTAATAATTTTTATATAGTCTTTCATAACTGTCAAAGAAAGTCAATAAAAATATTGTAAAAAAAAGTACATTTTATAAAAGAACAATAGTTCTTTATATAATCTTACAAAAATATTTAGTCGTAAACACGGAAATTCTTCCAGAACTTCTGCAGTTGTGTGGGCATGGCAGAAAAGTTGTCTGTACTCACAAGTTCTTTTCATTTTATCTTTGATTATATCAAAGCTTGGTGTCTGTTTTTTTATTTCTTTTTTTAAAGCATCTTGATGTTTTTTTATGCTTATGTCATCCTCACCTTGTACCACATTAGCCAACTAATAAAAAGAAGTTACAACTGTACATAGAGTGGTATATTATCTTACAACAATCAGCTTGTGAACAGTAACCAAAATATACTTTTTTGACATTATATACTTTTGACATCTAAATAATGTCACATTAAAGTAATTATACAAGGTTATAGCAAATAATATGTATATACATTATTACATACCTTAACTCGAGCTGTTTTTGAGAGGGTACTGTCGTCAGGATGATTAATTTCAACTTGATCTACTTTTCATTTTCTTCCCGAAACACCAGGCCTTCCAAATTTTTTTCTTGTTACAGCAATTGAATTTTCGCTACAAAGGGGTTGTCTGTATTTTTTAAATTTCCTTCGAAGAGCTACTCTAATAGTATTCTAAACTCAAATTACTTATTTAAAATGAGAAATAGACATATAAATTAAATTTTACAATACAATTTTCTTATTTAACAGATGATGACAAATATAAATATAATCAATAATATATAAAATGGTAATTGCATTACACTACTTCCATCATAATCAGCCAAAAAATGATATTTTAATATAACTGCTGAGCTAACAGCAGAATATATTCTTCTGGTTGGATACCTGTATAAAAAGTTTGTTATAAAACATTACAAAATATTTAATATTGATATTATAATATAAATCTAGCAAAGTAAAGAACAAATTATTGTTTTAAATATGAAAAATAATTAATCATGAAAAAAGGATGTAATGAAAATTGAGAAATGGCAAACTCAGAGTTGGCAAAGTATAAAACAAGAACAATAATTTTCAACTTACAAAATGTCACGCCTTTTTAAGTCATCAAATAGTGCATCAATTAAGAGCGCTTTGCTTTTTGAGCCTAAACCAAAACTAGCCTTGTCTTGACATTGTAGCTTAGCTACAACATTATCCGGAAAAAGTGGCAACTGATATACAAAAGGAAATTCTTGCACCTGGCTATATAAATAAAATAATCTATCACAATACTTCAAGCAAACCAGAGTAATTTCCTTAAATTACTCTGAATTAAATTACATCATTCAACTGTAATTAAAGTAAAGGTAAAAATATATTTTATAACAATAAAATTTATCATTAAATGCATAATAGTTCATGAACACAAGTATTATACAAATATTAAAGTTTTAAAATTAAATTAAAGTAAATTCAAATCAATGATAGAGTTTTATTATTAAAAAAAATATGTATATAAAGTAAAAATACTATAACAAACCTATGTACACATTCAGCTTCTTCACTGTCCACTCATTTTCATCCAAAACTTGATAAGAATGCAAATGATGTGAAAAACAATTTGGTGTCAATAGGTTTCCACATAACAACCAACAGTCACGTAAACAGACAATGTATACCACTTTAAAAAAAATTGGGACAGTTTCTTCTGTAACAGTATGCAACACATTCACTGCTTTAATAGAATAGAAAATACTATCAACTGATATTGATTTCGCTATAACTATGGATTCATTCCCTTCTATATCTAAATTAAGTAACAATCTTATAGCTTCTTGTACTTAAACATCCAAGTTATGAAAAAATCTAGGTGCGTTTCCAGACACAGTATAATTAGATAAAAGCATATCATCTGTCAGCATTTCCCAGCACTGCAACATTTGATGACGCTTTGACAATGTTTTGGTAATATTCTTAAAAGATCGTCCATTTGAGGCAGCTTTTTTAAAATACTGATGTTTAGATTGAAATTGTAAACACCAAAAATTTCGTCAAGGCCCAAAAAGACGTATCAGACGAGGGTAATGAACAAGCATGTGCATTTTTGGAATAATATATTCAGAACCAAATACTTTAGAAAATGTTTTCAAAAACATAGCAACTAGTTCTTTTAACATGTATATACTGTCACTATCTACAATTGGGGCAATAACAATGTCACATATTTCACGAAGTATAAGATAAACCTCCCAGCCAATATTTTTATGTGGTACATCATTACCGACTAACTGCGGAAACAATAGGAAAAGTTCTAATTTCTGTACAGCTGTTCCATTTATGTGTGCTTTATCTGATGCAATATTTTTAGGTAATTGGCAAGGGCGATTAGATGAATTAATTAAATGAATTTTGTTTATAGAATCGTTTATATTATTTACTGATAATGTATTACAAGAACGTAACAAATGTTTGATAACACATTTCAAAGTTACTTGCATAATGCCTTCAAATAAATCATGCATTATATCTGGAGGGAAAGCTGTAAGTACATCAAAGTTATCTAACTCTAAAAAATCACACTTTTTGCTAACACCATACACATTCTTGTTTGCTGCATTATCAATTATAGCAGCTAAGTGGTATTCATGAATTTCTGGTGTTCTGAAACGAAGAGTGCTTTCACTTAAGTTATTTCCAATTTCTGACTTGTCCACCATACAGAAACGACAAATTCTTCCAGTATGGAAATACTGCTGAAATCCTCCTATAGCATGAGTTGAAAGCATATCAGCTGATATACCTGTAAGTTTGCTTTTTAAACGTTGACGTAATTCATTGACGGAAACCTCAATTCCTTCTCTCTGCAGTACACTTGGATTTTCAGAAAAAAAATTGTCACTATGAAAAAGTTCACAGTCACAAAAAAACATCATAAAATCATTATTAGAAAGAGACTGATTGTAACTGTCACCCAAACAATTGTAAACATCTTCATGGGAAACTAATTTTGATAAAACTTCCAGAATTGAAATGTATTGAAAAACAGCAGTTGTATTATTTATTCTAAAATCTATGTGTCTGTTATATGTGCCCAATCATTGTCTAGTGGAAAAATATTATTTTTGAATAAATATTGACATATAACATCCTTAAAACTACTTAGTGTAATCAAAAGTATGTTTTGTATATCTTTTGCAATTTCTGCATGAATACTCTGAGTCGCAAAAGAAGAAATGCAAAATGTTTTTCCAAAAAGTTAAGCATATCAGTAATATTTTTACATTTAAAATCTTGATCTAATTTTACATTATTTTGATCATTTGATTCTTCGGTTGTTTCAGATGAATCTATGATGTTATCATTTCTATTATTTCTACTCCCCTGATCACTTTCATTATCATTAGACCAGCTTCTTAATAAATTACTGTGCTTTTGTTGAACATGTTTTTTTAGACTATCAGCACTTTTGAAAGTTTGCTTGCATGCACTTGAAACACATCTAACGTAAAAAAGAGGCTGATTTTCATGAAACAAGATAAGATGTCGTAAATACTTTCTAAATGAAAAATAATTGTTGCCACATTCACAATAAAATTGGGGTATATTTGGCTATTGTATATTATCAGGAATCTGAAATGTAAACAGTACAATTAAAATGTTTACTATAAAATGCATAATAATAAAAAAATTACTTTCAAATTCGGCTGCAGTCTTTTCATTAAATCTATTATCTAACAGCCATTTGGCTACTTCTGCAGGCGACCAGTTTTTAATATTTGCAGACATAATTCTTTAACTTTATTATTAGTTTTACTTTAAATTTTAATTATTAGCTTTACTTGAAAATTTTTTCATTGGCCTATAGGAATCTCATAGATAAATCGGTTAACTTAAAAAGTATACAATTTTGCGTATTTTACTTTAAAAATTTTAACAAAATACAATTTTAAATATAATAAAATAAAAATACTGTTTATTTTATTTAAAATATCATATTTCTAGGCAATTGAAAACCCTTTCTATTTTTATCCTTCTTTAATTATGCCTCGATATCGATAAACGGCACTCGGGTTTTTTATATGATTTACCACGAACTTTGCTAAAGGGTTTTCTAATAAAACCCTTTCAAAAAACCTTTTTTTACACACCAAAAGGTTTTCTAGTGGTAGAAAACCTTATGCAAGTGTGAAAAACCTTTTTTGGAAACCTTTTTTTTTTACAGTGTGTGTGTATATATATATATATATATATATATATATATATATATATATATATATATATATATATATATATATATATATATATATATATATATTTACTTATAAAAAGCCAAATGTTTGGATGAGCAATCTTTATTCGTTTTAAAAGCGAGGCATGGAAGCTTTCTTGATCAGAGTTCGTTCTTCTGGGACAACCAAAAACAGAAATTTTGTTACTGCCAATACGCCCAATCCAAAATGTTTCCATATAGGTCATTAAACTTTGACATTTTGCGAAGTCATTTATGCTTAATGATACCACAAACAAATTTGGATTCAAATTGCCTAATGTTGGCTGAATATGGTGAGGCGGTAGCAAAGAAAGACACAATAATAGTCTTATCCATTTCTTCAAATCACTGTGAACTTGCAATTTTAAAAATCCAAACAATCCAAGATGTTTACACTTGTTAACCACAGCCTAAATATAAATAATTGTAAACATAAACTTTCAGTACAAATAAATATATATATTTTTTAAATTGTATTTTAATTTAGTTTTAAAATTGCCATTTTATAACAAAAGTTATTGTATGTTTAGTTAAATATTTTTTTGCTTACATTTACGTAATGAAACCAACAGCCTGAAATTTCAGCTAAAGGATATTGAATTTCCAAGGTATTTATCAATGCTTGTTCATAGTCCGTCATTATCCGTAACGGTGACAAATGTGGAACGAGTTCAGCAACTTTGGAAAATGCAAGAGAATACAGTACAGCTCTTGCGTTTTTCTAGTCATAAGTATGAAAATAGTTGGAATAAACTAAAACAAAAAAATCTTTATTTCTTGATTCTTTACTTGTAGAACAACATTAATAAAAAAAAATATAATTTATAAAAAACAGTAGTAATAACAATTATAACAATAATAACAAAAATATTAATATATGGAGGGTGAACAAGAAAAAACAGGGAATATATATATTTTTTTTTTAATTCATTAAGGTGCTCTAAAAAAATCTAACGGTATTAAAAAACACCGCGGAAAAAATAGAATTTCTTGTTTACACCCTTCTTATATTTTCTTTTATTGATTATCTTACATGATCAAGCAAAATGTATCCAAATGTTATCATTTGATAAAACATTCTTGGAACTACCTTAAATGTTCCGTCAACGGAACATTTAAGGTAGTTCCGAGAATGTTTTATCAAATGATAACATTTGATAAAACATTGCAAATCAGTCGGTGAAGCAACGACTGTTTTCCCGATAAATATGTGAGCATAATTGTTATTTATACGAACGTACTCTTTGTAAAAATTGGTCCCGTCTAAAAATTTACTTATGTTGTTTACTCTCAAAGAGTTGTTTAATTCCCCGCAATTGGCTGGTAATTGCAGCTGCACTGATCTACGTCTGCGATACATAGTGCTTTCCATCATTCCAAAAGAAACGTGATGTGCTGATTGGTTACTAGCAGTTTCTTGGTCAAAAATATCTCGCAAACTTCCACTTGTAGTTTCAGCAGCTCGTTTTATTGATTGTTTTAATTTTAAAATTTCTTTTTTTTTCAAAATCTGGCAAATGATTATGCGGCGTTATTTGTACTAACGTTAAGCTTGGTTCACTTGTTGCACGACTTCTACAAAATTCATCCTTACATTTGAAACCGCCACCATACGATTCTGTTGCTTTTTTGTCTTTACGATAATAGTAACCATTTTGGTAATAAATTTTTGAGTTTTTTCTTTCGCCTTCGAGTATTTCCATTTTAATGTTTAACTAAAAAAAGAAAAGTTTTCTTTTACTATGACTTTTTTCTAGGACTAGAATTAATTATATGTTAAAACTTAAATGTTTTAACAATCTTTAATCGATTTTTGTACTTTGATATAATAAATTGAAGCGTTAACATTAAATTTAATAAGAACGTACTAATCGTTCTAACATTTATAAACTAAACTTTAAAAAATTCGATTTTGAGTGTCACCAACCAGTTTATTTTCTTTGTACCGGAATGTTTTATCTGAAAACGAATTAACGAAATTCCATTTTTAACCCAAAGCACTTATTTAAATTACTTTCTCCATTCGAATTTAACTATTTTCTTTACTTCTGTAAATATAATGAAGAAATATGTTTTTTCGAAATTGAGTTGCGAACTAAAAACTAAATTTTTTTACTACGGAATAATAATTTTTAGTATAGAAGTAATAAAATGTTTTAAATATTTGTTGAATATTGTAGCGAATATAGAGAACAATATACAGGGCCGGCGCTAGAGGGGTGCAATTAAGATTAAGCTGGTATATCCCTCAGAAAAATCAAATTTTTCAATTTTTTTTTGTTTAATGTTATTTAAAATTTATTAGAGAATCATATTCTAAAAATCTTTTTTTTTTAAATCTAGCTTTAAAATTAACTTTAGGAAAGCAAACTTTACTAAACCTTACTTGTTTACGCGTCCCTGACAACCTCCATAGCAAATAATGGTTAAATTTTTATTTGGCTATAAAATTCTCCCCAAATAGAGTAAAATTGGGTCAAATGGAATAGTTAAGAATTTTAATTATTTTTTTTCACGGAAAAATGATTTTAAAAAATTTCTTTTTTAAAGAGAATAAATTTAAATTTAATTTAAAAAAAAATTTTTTTTTAAAGAGAATAAATTTAAATTTAAATATATAAGAATCGGTATATAAATATATAAAAAAAAAATATTTTATTATACCCTGACATTCGGGGAGAATGAAATACGCAAATCTTTGTGCAAATAAAACAATTCTTTTCTGAAAAAAACAATTATGAAACCAATAAAAAACAGTTTAAAAAACAACCGAATAAGAAAAAATTTCATTCATATCATTTCATATTAGAATAGATTTAATAACGATTTTATTATTTTTAATTTTTAACAAGTTTTTTTTTCCAGAAAGATATGCACAAGGTAAAATTACATTGAAAATATTACTGGTAGGACTTCCAGAAGATCACATGATATTATCATGAAGCCCTTTACAATCTATATAACGAATTAAAAGGTAGAAAATTTACAAATATTAAAAATTACATAAGCGTTAGTATATTCTTCAGATGTTAAGCAAGTTTTAACATAATATTTTATAATATGGATATATAACATTCTCAATATTGAACAATATTATAATATAAAGTAATCAGTATATTAAGGCCTTCTTAAACAGGCCGCGACAGCTCATTTTCTGTAAAATTAGCGAGGGCCAATTTTTTTACGGTTAAAATTATTTTTTATCTTTGCTTTTGTAAACAAACTTCAGAAACAAATAAAGAGCTTTATTAGGACAAAACATTTTGATTGAATTTCGAAAGCAAATATTGTAGGAATTTTTTTTACGTTTAGAAATAAGTTAATTACAATAAAAATTTAAGGAGTTTAGCTAAAAATGACTAAATCTCGTTTTTATAACTTTGTAAAATAAAATAAAATTTATTTGTAAAATTGTAAAATAAAATTTATTGTATTGTATTGTAAAATTTATTGTATTATTATTGTATTGTATTGGATTGTAAAATAAAATTTATTTTTGTTAATTTTTTGAAAATATTTATATCAATTGTTTAAAAAAAGTTTTTTTTCTTTATTGCCATATATTGAAATATATGTAAAATATTTAGGAAAGTCGTTGTTTGCATTTTTATTTTGGCCTTAAGTAACTAGCTTAAATATCTTAAATAATTATAATTAAATATTAAAAATCTATTAAAAAGTTATATATTATATAAATATCAGATAATAAAAAATGTTCAAGAAGTCAAAAAAGTATCCGTGCAACGAAATATTAATACAAAAATATTGAACGGTTCGTTAAAAAACTATAACGGGTTCTTTAAAGAACCTTATTTTAAGGTTCTTCCGAAGAACCTTCGCAAAGGGTTCTTTAAAGAACCTCTACGAGTTCTCCACCAGCGTCAACACGAAGAACCCTTAAAGGTTCTTTGAAGAACCATTCGGGTTTAGAGTGTAGATACGATATAAATGAAATGATTATTATTAGATTTTAGCAGCCGTGGTGCAGTGGTTAGAGCAACCAAAGGTTGCGGGTTCGTTCCCGCTCGAAGCACTTAAACGCTCGAACCTGTTTTTTATTTATTTGAAGACATTTGCTAATTTGAAAACATTAAATGTTGTGAAGCGCTTTAAAATCTATTGTTTGTTTACCTGTTAAAAAAAGAACTAAATTTATACGAGTAAAAATTTATGCAGAACTTCTTTTTTTAAACTCTTTACAATAAACTTCTTTTGTTTTTAATTTAAATTTAAAAGTATTATTACTATTTTTACTTGGTAAAACTTAATGGCTAGGAATAAATTTGCAATGGCCATGTTTTGGATCTCTGGCCAAGATTTGATGTTTTTCACGCCTTGTAATATTTGTGCTAAAACTTGTTAAATTATTAACAAAAACTTCCAAACTTGTCATAAATTGTATCTCAAGAGGTTTTTTAAGAGTTTAGAAATATTTTTAAGAATCTAAGTCATTCGCGGTAACATGAAGCAGTTTAAAATTAAGCGGCCATGATTTGGTGGTTTTACCCTAAAAAAGTTTATTTAAAATTAGAGATCATTATTTTAAGCAGTATATAGTGCATTTTTGGTACTTAAATCATTTTTAAACATTGCTCATTGTTAGTTTTGTTTATTGTTATTCTATATTTTTATTAAATAGCACCGTTATTTAAGGTAAATTTAATAACACTTCAATGTCATTTAGAAAACAAAATTGTCGGAAAAAGTGCTAAACCGCGTAACTAGCATTGGATAATACCGCATATCTACAATACATTTTTTTTACTGAAGAAGTTTAAAACTTTATATATTTTTTATTTTAACTGATTTTGGGTTCATTTTCGTATAAAATGAACCCAAAAGTATTTATTCATATTTTTTGTAATCTCAACAATAAATATTTGGTGTTAAAATTAATAATATCCGAATATAGTAGCCAATGCTAGTAACGCGGATTTGCACTATCGCCGACGAAATTTTTACTATTGTTTTTATCTCGCTTGCTTTTTAATCTTTTAAAAAACCTTGCAATTAAAAATACGCAAATATAAATAATCGTTCCTAATGGGATATGATCTAAACACAACCTTGAAACTATACTTTTCTTTACATTTAAACATAAAACATAAAATATTAAAAATATTTAGTTCGTATATATTTAAAGCTTTTATTTCTATAAGAAGTGGCGTTAAGCTTGAAAAACGATTTCCAAAAGTAATTATGCGAGCTGCGTGTTTCTGATGCCGATAGAGAGATTTAAGTTTGGTTTTGTGAGCGCTTCCCCATATAATATTGGCATAGTTTATATGGCAATGAATAAATGAATAATATAGTTGAGTTAGTTGCTTTTTATTTAGTATATATCGAGCTTTGTATAGAACTCCAATGTTTTTAGCAACTTTCATTGAAATACTATCAATTTGCTGACTCCAAGATAAGTTTTCATCTATTATGACTCCTAAAAATTTTGTAAATTTTTCTCTTTTTATGATTGTATTGTCAATGAATAGGTCAGGTAAGATATTTTGGATTCTCTTTTTTTTAGAGGTTGGGTGAAAAAGTATAAACTTTGTTTTATCCGTATTCAAGGACAATTTATTTTTTCTAAACCAATATGATATTCTTTTTAATTCATTATTCATATTATTAAAAAGTATTTCTATGTTTTCGTGCGACTGAAATAAATTCGTATCATCTGCAAAATTTACGGTCGTAGGGTAGAAGCTTTGTAAAGATCATTTATGTATAATAGAAATAATAGTGGTTCAAGTATGGACCCTTGGGGGACACCGCATGTTATATTTTTTATTATTTGCGATGAAGATTCTTTGTTATAAACAAATTGTTTGCGGTTACTTAGATAGCTTTTGAACCAATTTAGGGTTTTATCTTTTATACCATAGCTCTCTAGCTTTTTTATTAAAATATGATGATTAACAGTATCAAAAGCTTTTGACAAGTCAATGAATATGCCTAGTGTGAATTGAGAATTCTTAAATGAATCGGCAATACTGCGTGTTACTTGGAGAATAGCCTGTTCAGTAGAACTGTTTCTGTGAAAACCAAATTGATTTTTATAAAGGAGTTTATTATCAATAAGATAAGTGTAAATTCTATTATACATTATTCTTTCTAATATTTTTGAAAAGACCGGTAGAACTGAGATAGGACGATAGTTTGTTATGTTGGTATGGTCACCTGTTTTAAAGATTGAGTTACTTTGGCTATTTTCAAACTATTTGGAAACGATCCTTGAGTAATAGATGCTTTGAAGACTTTGAAGAGGATATCTTTAACTTCATTAAAAGAGTCGATTACAATATTTCCATTTATATCATCAGGCCCTATTGATTTATTCCTTTTTAATGATTTAAATGCAATTTCGAATTCATTATAAGTTAGATTTGAAAAGTTTATAGTTGAATTTGATGATGATATAAATTCTTCAACAGAGTCGTTGTCTACATAAGGAATCTTGTTTGATAGGTTATGTCCTATTGACGAAAAAAAGTTATTGAATTTGGCTGCGATTTCATTTGAATCGGTAATTAACTTATTTTCAAATTTTATAGCATTCGGCATCGTATTTGTGTTTGTCTTATGTTTGCTAAAAATTTCTTTCATTATTTGCCACACCCGCCTTGAATTATGCTTGTGTTTTATAAGCAAGTCAGAGTAGTAAATTTGTTTGGCTTTTTTTCGGAGTTTTTCAAATAGATTTTTGTAAACTGTGTAGTTATTTTTATGTTTGTCGGATTTATTTTTAAGACATAATATAGAGTTTTTGTTTTATTTTTGATGATTTTTTTATTCCTTTAGTTATCCAAGGACAAGATATGTCTTTGGCGTTAAGAACTATTTCTCGAATAGGAAAATTTGTTACATATATTTTGTAAAATAGATTAAAAAAAGATTTGTAGATGATATTTATATCCTCATTAAAGTTTATATAGCTCCAGTCTTGGTGTAAAAGTTGCTCTTTAAATAAATTTAAGTTATTGTTGCTATAAATTCGTTTTTTTAATGTTATTTTACCATTCGTATTTGTTTTGTGGTCAGCGCCTAAGCAGAAAAAAATTGGAAAGTGATCCGAAACATCAGTTTTTATAATACCTTTTTTGAGTGTAATATTGAAATAGTCATTGGTAAGAACGTTGTCAATTAAGGAGGATGAAGACTTTGTTATTCTAGTAGGTTTATTTATAATGGGTATTGTTCCCGTTTCAAATAAATGATTATAAAACTTTGTTATATATTTTTTTTTCATTATACTGGAAGCAGTCAAGGTTGAAATCCCCCAGTATATAATTTTTTTTCTTTTCTTGGCTAGTTTTTTCTATTATATTATGAACTAGATAATTGCTTAGGTACTCAGTTCTTCCGGTTGGTGGCCGATAACAGCAGCTTAGTAAAATATTTTTAGATTTTTTATTTATTATTTCAACCGTTAAAATCTCAATATTATCATCAGAAACACTCATATCGCTTCGAATATTATACGCAAGGTTTTCTTTTATATAAAAAAGAACTCCTCCTCCACGCTTATTAACATTACGCTATAAGAAGACTGTATTAGAACCTGTAAGATGGAGATTGGCGTTTGGTTTAAAATCTTCCTCTGTACACCAAGTTTCAGTTAAGCTAATAACGTTAAAAAAATTTTCCGTTTGACAAATCATATTTAAAAAGTTATCAAAATTTTTTTTTAAACTTCTGATATTAAAGTGGATTTTATTAAAATAATCACGATTATCATTATTTTTAAATATGCTTTTAATTTTATCTGGATAAAAGTAAGAGCATTCGAATTTTGATCCATTAATCTCATTAAAATAATTAATATCTGGATCAGATTCGTTGTCTAAATTAAAAGTATTTGTTTGAAATAAATTTGATATTTTTTCAAAATCATTCCGATAAGTTAAATCCATTTTGTATGTTTTTGTTATTTTGAAAATATTTGAAGGTTTTTATATACACTGGTATATATGTACGCACACATGTGAACATATTACATATATATATATATATATATATATATATATATATATATATATATATATATATATATATATATATATATATATATATATAAATATATATATATATATATATATATATATATATATAAATATATATATATATATATATATAAATATATATATATATATATATAAATATATATATATATATATATATATATATATATATATAAATATATATATATATATATATATATATATAAATATATATATATATATATATAAATATATATATATATATATATATATATATATATATATATAAATATATATATATATATATATATATATATATATATATATAATATATATATATATATATATATATATATATATATATATATATATATATATATATATATATATATATATATATATATATATATATATATATATATATATATATATATATATATATATATATATAAAACCCTTTTTTTTTGTTTTTGTTTTTGTTTTTTTGATAATTAGATAGTCTTTTCGAAAGACTTGGTGATTAATTTATTATAAACAACTTTGGCAAAATTACCTGATGAACGTATTTCTTTGGCTTTAATGAATAGTTGTTTGCGAATGTTGATTTTTCTCTCACTAAAATCTTCATTGATATACATCTTTTCGTTCCATAATTTCAGCTTTTTGTAGTTATCTAGTATAGTTTCACGATCTTTATAATCTAGAAATTTAACTACTATAGTTCTTCTTCTTTTTTTATTCCTGTCGTTGTCTTCTTTCTTCCCAGTTCTGTGCGCACATTCTATATGTATTTTTTCGTTATCGATCGATTTAATTCGTTCGGGATGGCCCTGCCCACTGTGTGGGGTAATGTGGGCCTATGTTACTTTTTCACATTTTTTTCATGAAATATACCAACTCATAGTAAAATATGACTTGAGTCATTGAGTATGTATCCAACTTAAACTTTTTGTTCAAAAGTTTAAAGATAATAGTGTTACAATAAATGCGCTAAATCCAAAATATTCCAATGATATTCCAATTCAAAAAAGTACTTATATTAAGCGTAATCATGATAAAAAAAATTTAAGGAATAAATTAGACGGATGCTCAAATAAAAATTAACCAAATGTTCTAGTATTATATATTATAGATTCATTATTCTTTAAAAATGCAATGTTTATTTAAAAATAAATTTGATAAGATTCAAAACTGTTACTCTCCGGTATCTACTAGTTTCAATGGAAAGTTACATCTTTAATGATCGTCTATATGAATCCGTTGAAAAATAAAATCAGAAAAGCATTGCCAGAGATCTTACTTACATTTTAAAAGTATTTATTGCTGTAAAAGTATTAGATTTTTAACAATGCAATAAATACTGACATATAGGCCCAGATTACCCCACCCAACTATGTTATCAATTTAAAAAAAATAAGCATATTTTGGTCTTAAAAGAAATTGAACCTAGTTATATAGTTTATTTTCTTTGTGATGAACCATTTTTCATATTTTAGAACCCGTTTTTAGTTCATTTTTATTGAAGTTTAAGATTTTTAATTAAAATCTCCTAGTTTAAATGTATACGCCATTTTGAATAAAAAATGTGCTTTAAAAACTCCCTAGTAAGCTGATAATTTTAAGGTAATTTTGAGTTTACATGTTTTTTTAAATCTTCAAAAGTGGCCTAAAACCGCAGTAATGTAGGCTTCTTATGCAGGTAAAAAAACAGTTAAAAAGTTATTTTTTAACTGTTTTCTTACCTGCATAAGGAGCCTACCCAGTGGGCACGGGACCTAAAAAAGACATCTTTTGAACGTTCAAAAGACGTCCAAAACGTTCAAAAGACGTCCAAAACATTCATAAGACGTTTAAAAGACGTCTTTTTTACGTCCGTGTCCACTGGGTAGCCTAATTTTTTTATGAAAAAAGTCATGAAAAATTTGACGACCCTGCGCGACCTATTTTTTTTAACGTTTGTTAATGTTTGAATCACATTTGATTCAAACATTAGTTTTTCATAAATATTTTGTGGCTTATCTTTTGGTTTTAAAACTTTTTTTATACATGACACTACAGGCGATGCAGTGCGAATGTATGAATGGTCAATTTTACTGTTTCCGTGTTTCAAATCTGTTACACCACATTTTTCATTGCCTAAATAATAGATAATAGCAATAAGACCTTTGGTAGTTTTTTTATGAATACTTGTTTACTAAAATTCACGGATGTACAATGTTTTTGGCCTGTAGTAGTTTGGGTAAGATAATAAGATTTTTTAAAACCTTTTTTGCTATTCTTAAAACTTATTATTTTTCCATCTATAATGATTGCATTTATAATCGTCATTTTCAGACTTCATTTTAAAAACAAATATTCTACCAGGAATAGATAGAATGGGTGCAAACGGAATAAGTTTTACATCGTTGTTTTCGATGTAAACATTTCGACAGCATCATCTGCCGACAGCATCATCTGCCAACATAAAGTCATTTTTATTTTTAATAACATATTCCTCAGTTTTTTGCCTTAACTAATCAATTCTTTTGATGTCGTTGCCTTCATTCTTAAATAAAAAAATACTGATACTACAGATTTTGAAAACCGACTGGCTACCACCAATAACGTGTTATTAAGGAAAATAATAAAATAGTTGTTCGATTATTATAGGTTAAAATAACCTATAGGTTATTATTAACCTATAAAACTATAAATATTGACGAACAACTTCTTGCCTATTTTTGTAATAAACTTTAGTTTATTCTAATGACACTAATGAATATCAATATTTAATGACGTGTTATTTACATCAGTTGTGGTTGTGCTCTCTTTTGCTTTATTAAATTTTTGAATGAACTTTCAAAAACCAGAAAAGTTTATAAAAAATAACTTCAAACGTACTTTATGGAAACCCATAACTTCGTAAGTACTTTATGGCAACCCAAAAGGAAAAGTTTTTTAAAAGTTTTTTCAAATATTAAAATAGTGCTTTTTTTGAATATGTTTATTATAGCATAAATAAATTATTCTAATATTTTTATGAGCTTTCAAAAGCTCTTATAAAACATTTTATAAAATGAAACTTAAAAATTAAAAAAACCTTCAATAAGGGTACGATACTTACTGTTCTGCTCGACATATCTTCCTGCTGTTTTTAACTAAGCGACATATCTTCCTGCTGTTTTTAACTAAGTATAAAAGAGAATGATCATTACAAATAATGGTAATCGTCGGGTTATCAATAATGTAAATAAAAATAATATTTGTGGTCAGTGTAAAAATTATTAATCGTTATTTGGTTTTTTGCACGAGTTGAATATCATCTTCAAACTAATTTTTGAATTTTTAGCATTTGGTTTGTTGTCATTGGATACCATTTGCTTTAACAATAGCAAAATCAAAATGTGAAGATTAATGTTGACGTAGTTGACATAAAAGTTGTAAAAATTTAATTAAGTATCCACTCAGAGGTTATTTCAGTGGTTATCGGCATGGTTGTAGAGAGAGAGGATTATACGGGTATGTTGTCCTGGGGCCCGGTTTTCTTTAAGAGTCCGGAGCAGGACTCTTAAAGAAAGCCGGGCTACTTTTTTTTTTCTCCCATAAAATGGGAGAAAAAAAAAAAAGCTAATTTGGCATTACATGGTGCTTATTTTCAGCCAAGATAGAGCCCATAAAGAAATTTGCCCCGGGACCCATCTTGGCTCTCTATCAGTTATCAGCGACTTTTATTTTTACAATAATAATTCTGACTTTTTTGCACTTAAGCCAGTTTTTGCAATTGATTTGCACTTATGCTAGTTCGCACTTACGCCGATTCGTAGTTATGCCAATGTTTATAAAATCTTTCGGCGCACTTATGTCAGTTCGCGCTTGTGCCAGTTCGCACTTATGCCAGTTCGCACTTATGCCAATTCGCACTTATGCCAATGTTTGCAAATTCTTTCGGCGCACTTATGCCAGTTCGTGCTTGTGCCAGTTCGCACTTATGCCAGTTTTAGCAATTGATTCGCACTTATGCCAGTTTGCACTTATGCCAGTTCGCACATATGCCAATGTTTGCAAATTCTTTCGGCGCACTTATGCCAGTTCGCGCTTGTGCTAGTTTGCACTTATGCCAGTTTTTGCAATTGATTCGCACATATGCCAGTTCGCACTTATGCTAGTTCGCACTTATGCCAATGTTTGCAAATTCTTTCGAGGCACTAATGCCAGTTCGCGCTTGTGCCAGTTCGCACTTATGCCAGTTTTTGCAATTGATTCGCACATATGCCAGTCGCAATTATGCCAGTTAGCACTTATGCCAATGTTTGCAAATTCTTTTGGCGCACTTATGCCAGTTCGCGGTTGTGCCAGTTCGTACTTATGCCAGTCTTTGCAACTGCTTCGCACTTATGCAGATTCGCAGTTATGAAATTCGCACTTATTCAGCCTCCCCTATTTCCTGAGATCGATCCCTGTTTTGATTGGTTAAAAATTTTGAGTTTCGCAGAGTCCGGTTTTAAAATTTATCGTTAGCCGGATCCTAAGATTTACGTATATATTTGTGATTTACGTATATGAGATTTTAGAAAATTTTATACGCATGCTTTTAACATCTTCTTTAGCAATATAAAATTTTGATATCCACGAGGCTAAAGTGTTGAATATTATTGAATACTTGTTACTTGTTTGTTGAATTTAAGTTTCGTCTGTAACAATTAATAATAACGGCATTTTTTTTTTACTTATTGTAATATTAATTCTTTTATTAATATTGATAAATAATATTTTAATTACCTTTTTTGTGTAGATATAACCTGCATATCATCGTCAGGTAGGAAATGAGAAATTTTTAGAAGAGAACATCCAAAATCTCAATCTTCTAGATCAAGATCTAGTATGCAAATATATTAATACTATGTTAATGGATATGATATTAATAATATTATATCCATTAACATGATATAAATATATTAGCATACTAGATCTTGATCTAGAAGATTAAGGTATTGGATGTTCTCTTCTAAAAAAATTCTCATTTCCTACCTGACGATGATATGCAGATGTAAGCAAATATTAACAATAATATTATTATTGTTGTTAGTTATTGGTTACAAAAATAATTGATAATATTATTATTATTATTATTGTTATTATCAATTATTATTAATATTATTATTATTATTAATAATAATAATTGATAATTAAAATAATTGATAGCAAAAATAATGATATATAACTGATAATAATAAAAAAAAGTTTTAGTATTATTATGATATTATATACTATTATATAAGAATGTTCATATATAACTCCCTGTTCATTTGTTTATTTTTTATTATTAGTTGATAAAGATTTGTTACATCTCAATAATAAGGTTATTTTTTTAACTTGTTATAGAAGTATTATGCTACATGTAACTAATGTTAAAAAATATTATTTGAATTACTTTTTTTTATATAGATCTAACCCATGTCCTCATCAGGTAGGAAATAATAAATTTATAAATTTTTTGTTATATTTTTTAAAAATATTTAGAATATTTATTCGAATGAACTTATAAATTTAATCAAATTGTGATTATTTTTTTTAGAAGAAGAATATCCAAGATCATCGAGATCAAGATCTAGTATGCTAATAAATTAATACAATATTAATTGATATAATGATAATTGATAGTAATAATAATTTTTTTCCAATTTTCTGATACCTGTTAAATAAAAATAAAAAGTTAATAAAATGTAACTAACAAGAGAAATGATTAACTATATATAACAATATAAAAAGTTGAAACTCAAAAAAGATTTGATTTTGATGTATATAGTTTAAGTATCTATTCTATGCTGGATAAATATATACTGACACGGCAATATGTGAAAATATATTGACAGAATAGAATATGTTATTTTAAATCTAGTTTACAAATCTAATTTTTGTCATTAAAGAGTAGTTCACAGAAACAGACCTTTTTTAAATCAATAAAATGTCATAAAAAGCGTGTTTAATCAGTGATTGAACCATTGTTTTTAATATTACTTGTTGACCTAAAGTAGTAGTGGTGTAGTTGTAAGAGCGCTGGCTTTGTAAGCGAAAGGTTCAGAGTTCAACTCCCATCATGTCCCTGGAAGTACCGCGCTTAACTTAATTTCTCAGCGCAGCAGCCTTGCTTGTCAAGGTTCGTGTTTCGGAGTTAAAGAGTTGAGAGAGGGTTGTACCACGATTTACAACAACAACAACAAAAAATAAGTAGCCTCCTTGACTGTAGTGACCCCCTCGGGCCTTGGGGAGGTGAATAATTAAAAAAAAAAAAAAAAGGTAAATTTAGTGATGTAACTAATACATAAGCATAATACTAAATATATACTAAATATAATACTAAACATAATACTTAACATACACTAAATATAGTTTTTTATTTTAGGATATATATAGTATGATCAGGCTTGGTCGGGAAGCGGGTGCGATCGCACTTGATAATTGACCACGGAAATTATATTTACTTGCGAAAAGCCGGCCAGATTTTTCAGGCGTTTTAAGAACATTTAAGTTTATGCATGTTTCCTTGTTTGTCCGCAAAATAATAAATTTATTATTTTAATGTAAATTTCAAAATATTTTGTTTTACGGACGTACATGGAAACTTATATAAACTTGAATGTTGTCAAACATCTTGGTGCGGAAAAATAAAGAAAGAATATTCGCGAACACAAAAAACCCGCCACTAATTTACCACCACTAATTTACGAACTAATTTACCGCCAATTTACGCCACTAATTTAACGCCACTAATTTACCGCCACTAATTTACCACCACTAATTTACAAACAACTAATTCTATTGGTTCAATTAATAAATAACTGAAATTACTAAAGAATTCAAGCGAATGTTCTTGAGTATTCTGTTGAATTATTTTTCAAAATCGTATAATTTGAGTTTTGTTATGTTTTCGTTGAGATTTCAAACATCAATTGTTTTAAGAATATACTATCAAACGAACAATTATTTTAAAACAATGGCTCATTCTCGGAGTCACATCTACAAAGCTATAAATGTTTTAAACTAACATTTGTTTACAAAAATAAATGTTTTAAATTTATATTTTTTAACTTGTCAACGTTTTGTAAATATATTATAGATTTAATTAGTATAATCTTATTTTTTATATATAAGGGATATATTTATATGTACGTAATGTATTAGAAATTGGTTTATTAACTTCAATTATTTTTGCTTCAGCCATTCTTACAAACTCGTTATACTTACACTTAAAGTTACTTTTTTCTGTAAAATACTAGTTAAAGATATAAAGCCCACTCACTAAACATCATCAGCGATATTGTTAAGCATTTATAGTTAAATTATGTGGCGTTAGTTTTATTGGTTAAATCTTGTTGGACTTTACAAGGCCGGGGGCTGCATTATTTTGGTGTTCTTTTTTATGTGCGACAGCGTAAATATGACTTAAAAATACCGATAGGTCCTTTTGACTATTT